>CM030044.1:29117038-29717038 GCA_017639485.1 Pluvialis apricaria
CATATTTAAGTATCAAATAATAATTATAAATATTTCACATAACTCTCTTACCTCTTTAAATATCAAACACTTTTACAAAGAATTTTTTCAACACTACCGAAGGGAAACTGGCAGAGAGACAGATTTAGGTTGAACTCTCCAAAGTGGCACAAATCAATGTGACCACAGACAGTCCTGTTCTTCCTGTACTTCAAGAAGTTTGTGCTATGGATGTGGCTGCTGCAGCTGTGCTGGGGAGGTCGCACCGCTACATGAACGGGTACAAGTAAGGGGACAAAAACCCTGCTAGTTTCTCTTTGCTGCCAGCAAAGCCACAGTTAAATAATGTTGGAGAAGAATTACATTTTGTGTTTTTGAAGGTTCTTCCCACACCTTCAAGCTCTAACTCTGAATTAATTAGGTAAAGCAGAATAGTAAAATTCTGTTAAAATATAGCACGCCAAAAAGAAAAGCATTTAACTTCTATGTGGTTTGTTTCTGTGGCAGGCTGGGGGATGTCAAATTTATGTTTCTGCAAAAAGTGGAAATAAGACTTTGCACGTTGAGCCCATCAGTGCCAAAAGTCACAGTCCTATATGATGTATTGAGCTGCTGGGGATCCAGCTGCTGCTAGGCTCCATCGTGAGGGGATGTATCAATGAAGACTTGAGAGCCCATTCTGCAGTCTGCTGCCTGGCTCTCTTCCTGTCTTGGCTTGATCCTGGCCTTCTCTTGTCTGCCTTTCATGCCTTGCAGTTTTCACAAAGGGCGTTTTCCAAAAGTAGTGATTCAGTACCCTCAACCGTCAGAACTCTGTTTTTCTCCTTCATTTCTTCTATTTTTTTTCCTTGCCTTTCTGCAGGTAAAAATATGTTGTAACAAACTTGCCCCTCTGTAGAATTTACTGTATTCTCTTTTTACCAAAATTAACTTTTGGTTATTCACTTGGCTCTGGCTTTTAAACAAATAAAATACATTGTTCTATGTTTAGATGACTAAAACGATGTTTCAGTTATTTATTAATAATAGGCAGAGCAAGCCAGCCCAACAAGCTTCCTCTTGACAAGAAAAGCTTTCTCGTTCTGGATGAATAATGCAAATTGGAGAAATAACACTGCTCCTGCATTTTATGCGTAGGCAGATAATGTCCTATCCTTCAGCAAATGCATTAGGCAAACAAGAACAGCCATCTCCCAGAATAGAACATTGTGTTCTTGCCATAGGAGAAACAACTTTCCAAGTAAGTTACAGTATTATCAACTTTGTGTTTTAAGGTTTTGATGCGTAGCTGCTTTGGGGGTGCTTTGCCTTTGCAGTCACGACTGGAGTTGCTGCAGCTGGAGGTGTTACAAATGAGTGGTCCTCCTTATCGTCAGCAGAAACAGCTGGCTCCAAAGGGCTCATGCCATCCCCAGCACGTAGGAAAACACGGTGATGCTTGATCCTGATGGAGCAATGGAATGAAACTGCAGGGAGGTGCAGAGTGTCCTGCAAATACGTGCTCAGTACCAGCACTTGGTTTACTTACTGATAATAATCTTCCTAGCAGGTCCTTAGAAACTGCGATAATGTTCTCTGGAAAGAGTCAAGTCATGCCCCTTTTTACTGAACAGATTTCCTCTGATTTGCAGGCTCTGAATGCCCAGAGTTTCTCAGACTCCTCAAGGGCTTAGATAAGGAAGTCCCCACTGCCTCAGCCAGCTCAGCACATCCTATTTCCCAGAAAAACCTTGTTAGGCTGGTGTTAAAGCCATGGATTTTTATACATATTGATAAAGAAATAACAGGAAAAAAACTGTCCAGGACCCTCACACTATAACCTCTCTAAGGCAGGGAGTTTCATGACAAGAATTCCTTTATATATTCACAGCTTATAAAAGAATATGTATTTATGCAACATATATGAATGCAACTTGCATGCTGCATAAAACTGACATATTTTTTGATTGTTCTGAACTAGGTAGTAATTCAATTATTATTACTTATGTTTGTTAAGTTACTGCTGTGTAGAAAAAACCCAAACCCAAGTGTCTCTGCCTGAACTATTTATGAAATAAATGCAGACAAGGTAGGATGTTCTGACACTCCCAGAGAGAATGTCACCATTTTTCTTTTCACTTTCTTCATCTTAAACATGTGGGTGGTGAAGACAGCTGATTAATGTGTCTGTGAGATCACAAATAAACTGGGTCTCTGGAAAAGATCTAAATAGAAAGAAGGCAATAAGGGAGCATGGACAGAGACAGCGAGACAGAAAACCAGAGAAGGAGATAAAAGAGTCAGCTGTACCGGTGTCTTTGACAGGTTCATGTTGAATGTGGGGAAGACCAAATGCAACCTGAAATGGGACTGAATAGAAGATTGAATGTTCAAATGTAGTTTGAAAAATACCTCAATATATTAGAAAGAGAATTCAAAGCTAAGGTTTATCTCTGGGATGGTATAATTTATGTGTGACATATGTGGCATAAAAACCCACAGAAATAATTTGGTTATTTAGAACACTTCTCCCAGAGGATTGCAACGAGAAGTATGCCAGTGCAGAAAACACCAGAAGTTGTTAATGCCCCCAGGCAATCTGCCTCCTGGGTTGTGGTTCGGTCGTGTCCTGTGAAGGTACCGTGTCCCTGCCTCCTCCGGTTCAGTGATTCCTGGCTCCCAGCCATCTGCTCAGTGCCCTGGTCTGTGCCGTGCCTGCACAGCCAGCCGTCCTGTCGCGTCTGGACCAGCATAGTCTAGTGACCTATTGGAATTGTGTTTGGGGTCTTGGACTGGACTGCAGCATTGCCTGGCAATCGTTTCTTGGCTCACTGCCTATACTGCAGGTTTATTAAAAATTTTACAAGGATTTAAGTAAGACTTTTCAAAAGGAAAATACCATAGAAGCTCTGACTATGATTTATGGCTTTTGAAACTCAAGTGTCAGAATGAGGCAGAAGAGGTTGAGAACGTGCCGGGGTAATTTCTTCTTTGTTGTTTCTCACTTCATCTAGCAGGAAAGTAAAACTGACCTTCTGTTGCCACAATTTGATTATTTTCTCTGAGTTACTGATAAACATTGTTTTCATCCTGACTCTAGACAGGATGAGGTATCTGGCTAACACGTAAAAGCTTCCTGAATATCATGTTTATTTCTGAAAAACATAGAGAGAACAGATATTGCCAATTGCTAGTTTTGTCTATTTGTATTGCTGCAATGCTTAGCAGCTCACACAAATAATCTCTGCTCATACCCAGCAACTCAGTGATAGACTGGGCATAGAAATCAGGTTTCTCTGTGCACTGTGCACTGGACTATGTGCCTCAGTCCCGTTGCTTTATAGAATTTCCCCAGCTGAATTCACTTTGGTTCGAATTACTTCAGGGCATTATCTACAAAGATCAAAATAAAGATGTAAAAGCCTCCATATATAACCTATTCTCTGGCAACAATATATACAAGAACTGGTGTGTGGCCTTGGTATTTTGAATGGGCCAGGATGTATTTCTATTATACATATCTTCAGCAAAAGGGAGAGAAGAGTTATACAAGAATGGAAGATCATGCCTTCATACCAATTCTCATCAGAAATTTTGCATCTTTGCACCTCAAGCCTCCCTGCTAAAACTAGAAACTAATTTGAGTCTGTCAATGGGAGTAAGTGCGAGCTGCAGTTTTCTAACTTCTGTTTTGCTTGTTAATTGTTTTGTTAATGTTGCTTTTTAAATCTGATTTCTTGCAGTTAAGTCAACAGCAGGTCAGTTTATAGCATCTTCCAGGTGAAACTAATTCATCTAAAAATGTGTGACATGCTGTCATGGTTTCAGCTGGGACAGAGATGACTTTCTTACTCGCAGCTGGTATAGGTCAATGTTTTGGATTTGTGATGAGAGTGGTGTTGATATCACACTGGTGGTTTTGGTTGTTGCTAAGCTCTCAAGGCATTTCTGCTCCTCACACCGCCCCACCAGCGAGGAGGATGGGGGTGCAGGGACAGCTGACCCCAACTGACCACAGGGATATCCCATACCATATGACCTCATGCTCAGCATATAAATCTGGGGGAAGAAGAAGGAAGGGGGAGGATGCTCGGAGTGATGGCGTTTGTCTTCCCAAGTCATCATTACGCATGATGGAGCCCTGCTTTCATGGAGATGGCTGAACACCTGCCTGCTGATGGGAAGCAGTGAATGCATTCCTTGTTTTGCTTTGCTTGTGTGTGTGGCTTTTGCTTTACCTATTAAACTGTCTTTATCTCAACCCATGAGTTTTCCCTATTTTTCCTGATTCTTTTCCCCATTCCACTGGGCGGGAGGAGAAGTGAGTGAGCGGCTGCACAGTCCTGGTTGCCAGCTGGGGTTAAACCATGAGACATGAATTTATTTTACGTGAAGAAATTAAGTTCTGTGAAATAAATCATCTGCTAAAGGCCTATTTGGAAGGGGCAAGAAAGTTCTGTGGCTCTGCTTATAGTTCAACAACAAAGTAGCTGTTCTCCCTGTCATAGCTCACATATTTCCCTTTTGTGGCGGCTCTTAAATACCATGAAATTTACAGCAGTAGCATTTTATGCGTAGCTATAGACAACTGTCCAGGAACATAACAGCCAGAATCAACGAGACAATTTTTGAGAGCAGAGGAAAATATTAAACACCTTCTAATAGTAGAACACATGTTCAATTTCTGTTAAAGCAGACCGATAATGTAATTATAATTGGTTTCAAACTTTCTTTACGATACACGGTAGACACAAGTGAAAGTTATGGTATAGTACTATAATAGCAATCGTGAAGAGGAAAAACTTCCAGGATTGAGAGAAAGCCAGTCTGAGAACTGGGACTTATTTTGCATTCTGTGCAGAAACACAAATTTCATCATATGTCTGTCAAAACTGGTACAAGAAGTAGCTGAATAAAGTAACTCACAAAACATATGTGTAAGACTTTATAAAGATGAAATTTTCAAACATCCTTGGGGAATATTCTTCTAAAAAATTCTAGTTTTGAGACAGACAGAGTTCTTAGATAGTTGTATTGGGTTTGCATGGCAACGTTTTGGTAATAGGGGGCTATAGGGGTGGCTTCTATGTGAAGCTGCTAGAAGCTTCGCCCATGTTGCATAGAGCCAATGCCAGCCAGCTCCCAGAGAGACGCGCCGCTGGCCAAGGCTGAGCCCATCAGCGATGATGGTAGCATTTCTGTGGTAACATAGTTAAGAAGGAGCAAAAAAATCTGCGTGGCTGCAGTCTGCAGACACCAAAGTCGGTGAAGAAGAAGGGGGAGGAGGTGCTCCAGGTGTTGGAGCAGAGATTGCCATGCAGCCCATGGTGAAGACCATGGTGAGGCAGGTTGTTCCCCTGCAGCCTGTGGAGGTCTATGGTGGAGCAGATATCCACCTGCAGCCCATGCAGGACACTGTGCAGGAGCAGGTGGAGGTGCCCAATGTGACCCTGTGGAAAGCCCATGCTGGAGCAGGCACCTGGCAGGACCTGTCGCCCCATGGAGCCAGGAGCCCATGCTGTAGCAGGTTTGCTGGCAGAACTTGTGACCCCACAGGGGAGCACACTGCAGCAGTCTGTTCTTGAAGAACCGCTCCCTATGGAAGGACTCACATTGGAGAAGTTTGTGGAGATCTGTCTCCCACAGGAGGAACCCCACGCTGGAGCAGGGGAAGAGTGTGAGGAGGAAGGAGCAGCAGAGACAAAGTATGATGAACTAACCGTAAGCCCCATTCCTCATCCCCCTGTGCCACTCAAGGGGAAGAGGTAGACAAATCGGGAGTGAAGTTGATCGTGGGAAGAAGGGAGGGATGGGAGGAAGGTGTTTTAAGATTTGGTTTTTATTTCTTATTACCCTACTTTAATTGGATAGGCAATAAATTAAATTAATTTACTGCAAGTTGAGTCTGTTTTGCCCATGATGGTAATTGGTGAGTGACGTCGTTGTCCTTATCTTGACCCACGAGCCTTTCGTTGTATTTTCTCTCCCCTGTCCAGCTGAGGAGGAGAGTGATAGAACGGCTTTGATAGGCACTTGGTGTCCAGCCAGGGGCAACCCACCACAACAGTCAAGGTGTTAGTGGAGAATTTTTGACATTGTTGCATTAAGTTTGAATTGTTTAATACCCACATAGTCAAGTCATGCTAAAACTGCCTACAAAGCACCTGCATAATTTTAATAGAAGAAATTCCTAAAGCTGCAAAATACCGCTGAGCACAGAAAACCGAACTGTACTGTTGTTATACATCCTGAGTAGTAGTTACTCCTTGAGTAGCCTCTTGAAAACATTAGGAGCACTTGCAGGATAAACTGCTCCTTAGTCCGAGTAACATGTGAGTCAAAGGAATCAGCAGTTTGTCTAGTCAATCCCAAACCTTATGACAGATGTGCAATAGTGCAATAGTTATAGAGACATAGCTTTTTTGGCAACTGTTCAATAGTTCCAACACCACAGTCAGCTTGCAGGCTTAGTGTTTACAGTGGCCTGCGCTGTTGTGAACACCAAGCCTTGCCAACAGTAGCAAATCAAGAGAACACACAACCCAGTAGAGCTTTCAGGTTGGAAAGATCCCATGGTTCATCATAGGCAAAAACGTACAGCTATGGCCAGTTCTTCATTTTAATCTTTGCCTCAGTATGTAGTTTGTGCCTACCGACAGACCCCTTTACCAAGCAAAGTGCCATAGAGAAGCAGCTTCCCCCGGTTTTCATATTAAAATTTAACGGAAAGTAATCTGTAATCAGGGCTAATTTAGAGCAAATTGTGCTCATCATGTTCCAGCTATAGGCTCACAGAGTGGTATGCTGATCTAAGAGTCAGAGACTACAGCAATGCCTATCAAAGCAGTTGGCTTTCTGCCCACTCGAATGAACAGCTCAAAAAGCCAGTTGCTCATAGCCTAAATGATGAGTCAAATATCTGGTACTGCAGTGGCAGTGATGCTAGCGTCATTACAACTATCAGCAAATTACTCAAAACAGCAAATTGTCTCAGTTTAATTCCATCACTAGTACAGACAACATCCACGTTCACTTTTTGTAAGTACAGGGAACTTTGGCCATGCTTGCCCTGTCCAAATTTGGCTTAATTTCTTGCTCACCTTGCCTAAATTTAATTCCCTGATGCATAGCTGCACACATACTCAGGACATCTGAACTTCTGAGGCCAACAGAAAATTCACTGCATGGCTCAGACCTGGAGATTTATGTATCAGTTAGACTATCTCTTGGCCTGAGCTTTATGGGGCAGCAGATGACATCTGCTCAGGCACTTCTATCTCATGTAGGTCAATGAATAATGTAGGTGAGCCTCTTAAAGAAAGCACACCATAAACCATCTGTGACTAAAGAGTACCTTTGTTGTGCTTGAGCTCTGTGTGCTCAAAGCCACCAGGTAAGGCACACCTTGCAGCACAGTGCTCCTGGAGAAGAACCCTTGCAGAAGTAAACCAAATGGAGCAGCATCCTGGTGGAAAGCAATGCACCATAGCACCATGCAAAAGTGTAGAGATACGGGAAAAAAGTCTCCCATTCACTGAGTACATGCTCAGTGTCCTTGTTGGAGGCCGGAGTCCTGGCTAGATCCCAGCTTACACTGACCCAGGGTCTCTGCAAACAGAGGCTGCTCTCAACCCTGCCGTGGTCTTCACAAGAAGACAAGCTTGTGTCCTGCATTACTTCAGATTGTGAATGAAACAGATGTACCTTACGAAGTAACACAGAGGCGGTGTGTGCAATGGATCATGTGGAGCGAATAAGATCTTTCCTAATCTCTGCTGTAAGGTATGGTGTTAGTGGCAAAGATGAAGAGGGAATACTGTGTCAAGCTGTTACATGCAGTGGTGATAACCTTGGGTTTTGCCTAATAACAGTAGAGACGTGATGTGAGAGAGGTCTCACATTAGGGACAACATGTGGGACAATTTCCTCTGATATTCCTTCCTCTTTCTTCTGAAAATGTAGTCATTGGCGTTGTCTGTGAAAATGCATTTCTTTCTGAGGAAGTCTGGCATTCTTAGCTTTCCAAGCACTCACCAAAATCACAAAACCATAAACTTAAACTGTCTTACACGTTCTGTGAAGTATGTTTTTTTCTCAGAGGGAAAACCCATGCAAAGCAACAATGCTAACACAAACTGCTTAAATCCTGTCTGATTTTCAGGTAACATGTTAAATCTGATTAATGCAATGACTTCACTGATGAAGATACCTTCAATAATGAAGGTACCTTCACTTAAGCTTAAGAATATTTTTCAAACTATGATGGCTGCTAACTCTTGTGAAAGGTTATGGTAATTTTTCAGTGCATTTGAAAAACAGGGCAATTAGTATGTTGAGTTACTGTGATACTAAGTTAAACATCCGGATTTTGTTTTTAAACAGTCTGGTTTTGAAAGTATTGAACACCTCCATTGCAGTTCTTTTCACCAACTAATCAAGATTTTGAGGATGCTACATGAGAGTGATTAAGGATTTACCACCTTTATCTCAATTTTGGCTCAGAGTGTGTAAGACCCAGGCACAGAAAAAAAAACCTTATTGTCTTATTTTTCCCTCATTCCATCAGTTAACTTTATTTGGTTCCTTTCTACTGAGTCTTCAATTTAATCACATTGCCTTGTTTAGCCCTCCAAGCCTCTTGTTAAGTGGTAATAACAACACACACAAATTTGTTCAGGGTTTCGACTTTACCTGTAACACTACACTTACTAAGCTCAATGGGAAAAATACCATTGATATAGAAGTTGTGTTTCATTAAATATTTCACCTGGTATGATGGCCTCTGTTCTGCTCCCCATTGTTGCTCTAAGTGATACATTACTCTGTAAAATGCTCTTCTTGTTTCCACTGAACATTTTGTAAAACAAGATCCAAAACATGGGACCAAATAACTTGTTCTACAGCTCTGCTGAAATCCATCACTTGAGAGATGAGCTTGGCCAGCTGGTTCAATATTTGCAGTCACTTGTCATATAGTGGTCCAAATTTCCTTTGATAAATCGTGGAATCATAGAACAGCCCAGGTTGGCAGGGACCACAGAAGTTCATCTGGTTCAACCTTTCATGGTTCCAGAGCAGTCTTGCATATTGGAGCAGTCTTGCAAAGATCCATAATTTGATGCAATGTTAAATTTGGGTGGTATACCACAGCTCATCTGCAAAGCATCCAGGAAAGTGTGATGTTCAGTTCTTGAAAATGTGCTTGCATTTATGAAAATGGTATGATGGGTTTATCTGTTATTGTTATTATGTCAAAGCCAAGAGATTTCAATTGGTTTGGGATCCCACAGTGTAAAGCATTCTGCAGATATGCAGCAAGGTCTGTCAAGAGCTTAGAATTTACATTACTATCTAAATAGAAAACAAAGAGTAAAAGGAAAACATAATGACATTCAAAATGCCTTGTAGCAGGGCCAGGAATAAGAAGCCAGCTCTTCCAAATTCTTTCCTATGAGTCTGTCTAGCACGCCACATTATGTTATCAAGATAAGCAGATTAAGTTAACATCTTGTCACATGGAACAGCTTCTACATGTAAATTATATGCGTGTGTGTCTGTGTATGCATGTACTTGCAGGTATGCAGACGCGTACCTATGTACTTCCATAAAATTTTTTTAAGTTTTCTTGGGTAGATGAGATTCTTTACCCATGAGCTTTGACTTTCACATGAAACAGAAATACACTATCTCCTTTCAGGATAAATTGTGGCACATTTTTATCCTTTCTATTTCTCGTTCATTTTCTGCTTCAGTAACTTCACTTGTCTTTCTCTTGTCTGCAAAATACTAAAGAAAAAAATACTTGAAACAGTAGAACTTCAAGAGCAAGATTGGTGCCACCCCATAGTTGCATGACCTTTGTCTTACCTCGGTCTATATTTTTTTCAACAATGTTACACAGGCTCAAACCACTATATTGCAATTATTTACACACACAGAGATTGTATCGCTGCCCTTGCCAAGATACATAGGCATGTGAATACGTAAATGTCAGTACTTTTGAAAATGGTAAAGAAATTAGGTATCTATTTGCATGTTTGTCCAATGCATACCTTAAAAATCTAATCATGATATATTAATACATAATTTCTATAATGCATAAAATGCAATACGTAATTGGTGTCATTATAAAAATATTGAAAATTTATATATTCAATTATTTGCACCAGGGAAAAATTGCCTGGTGTTTTAAAAACTATAAATGGGACAATCAGGATAGAAACTTTTCCTTTCATGTCTGTCTGTCCCGATGCAAGAACTTATGAAATCCTTGATTCTGGCTGTTCAAGCCATCTCTGGAGATCTGTTTGGTATGTGATGACAGGGAGACTATTTTCAACCTCTTTTTTTTTTTTAGTGCAGATGAATTTGTAATGTTGGAGCCAAATTAAACATTGTTCATTGATATACTGAAGGCCTCCGAAAGGTGTCCACAAAAGGGTAACAACATTCTTGATCCTCTCCCAGCTGCTCTCTTTCATCTCAACTTCTCTCTCTGCCCCTCGCCCTTCCCCTGAGCTTGAGCAAAGGTGAATTTTTATGTACCAGTTTTGAAGGGCCCAGAGAGATACTGATGAGCTGAAGGTGCACAGTCTCTCTAAGCTGTGGAGGATGTGCATTTTACCATTTGATATCATGTTTTCTTAAGTATATATTTGACTTCCAATGGCTAACACAAACCCAATATCACCAAAATCTTTTCAGTCTTTAACAGTATTTTTCCTAGTAGCACATGAGACAGAACAGAAGGCCTGCATTTTTAGGGGTGTTACTCTGCTATGCAAAACTTTGACAAGTTTTTTTTTTTTTGTTTTCCAAAGGGACATTTGCAAGCATGATTCTGGCAGATGTGGTTCACCGCAATGAGCTCCAGAAAAATCAAAGCTTTGAAATACCCGTGTTGGGATGAAAGCGCTAACAATAAAGTAGCCGACACCCGCCAAAATTGCTTACAGAAATTTACAAGCAATTTGCAACTTGAGGTCGTGTGCAAATCCAGCTCGTGTTTCATTCCAACAGGACTTTAACTTTTCATAAATTTTGTAAGCAATTATCATAAAGTACAACCACCAGCACAAAACTTAGCAATGACCATGAAACTCTGTAGTACCCTGTGCGGCTGAACCATGCCGGTTTGCATTTCTCAGAAATATTTGCCATCTGTTTGGAGAAGAGGATCCCCTACAGCAGTTTTTCTTTTTTTTTTTTTTTTTCATTTTGATGATGGAAATAGCATAATGATTCAGTCCAATAGCTCTTCTGACGGCAAACTACTGGCATGTAGGAGCTGTGAGAAAGATTAGGTTTGACACCTCCCTGTATTCTTAAGCTGACAAAAAAAAAGACCTGCAAGGGTCTTTGAAGCAATAGCAAATGGCCACACATGATTACACTGGATATGAGCACTGAAACGTCAGGTGTAAAAGCTGAGTTTGAATATCATGCCCACATAAACACAAAACCACCAAAACTTCGGATTTCCCCTTGAGGGCTGGAAATTTGAGCTACAACACGATTGTACTGAAACTCCTGCTGTTTGGATTTAGCGAGCGTGTCTTATGCCACTGTGGTTGCTTCTGCTTTTGGTATGCTGCTTCTTTCTATTTCTGAGAGCTCTGCTGTGCAGAGATCAGCAGCCATTTTACAGAGGGATGTTATAGTCTGCAGCAGAAGACAGACGTAGCGTCGATCCTGTTTTTTATACAATTGAAACTGTTTCATGTAGAAGTTGTTTGCCTATTGCAGAGAGACATTTGTACTTTAAGCAGTGATGCAGATACAGATATATACATTCAGGTATATCTCCAGCTGAAATGGGTTTAGATACCATTATTGCATCATGTGATTAAATAGGAAAGTTGCTGCCTCTTATGTTGTAGTTCTCTTTTCAGATTTAGAAAACATTAGCAGGAAATTTTAACCAGCTTAACCATCTGAGAATTTTAGATCAACTTTTTTTCATCAGAAATGTCAGCAATCTTTCACGTGTAATTTTTCATGAAAAAAAACCCACCTTTTTTTCTGATTCACAAGAAAAAAAGATAATTTTTTTGCAAAGAGATTCCTTTCTGGTTATCCATAGTGTGTAATGTAAAATGGTTTTAATTTAATTTTAAAATAGCTTTATCAAAAGTATTTTTTTCTGGAACTGGCTATAACTAGAAATGACATGAGAAAAGGACATTAAAAGCTCAAATGAAAAACAGAATATCAGTCTTAATGACACTTAAAAATCACTAGCTTTTAAATAAATAAGGACTACACATCTAGAGAGAAAGCTGGTATTTTCTACTAAGCTGTGGTTATCAAGAGCTATAGCGACAGGCTATAAAGCTTTCCTTCCAAGGGCTGAGAAACATTAGTCGAGTTTTGTTGCTGTTGTTGCAAAGCACTATCAAATTCCAGGACAATGATAATAGAGAAAATAATTGGTTTTGAAAAGCTTTTAAGAACAGAGTGTTTAACACCACTCCTGCTTGTACTGTCCGGAAGACTGTTTTGATAATCGTAAAAGCTGAAGCAGCTGAAGATTTAGAAACAGTCTGAGTGTTTAGACATCATATTACATACCTCTTAGTAGAAAACACTTCACAGTTTTGCCTTGTAGATAATTCTCTAATCAAGAACCGGCTGGACTGGGGATGAAACAGCTCTGAAAAGATACAGAACATCAGAAATTAAAGGGTTAAAGCTGGTGCTAAATCTCATCCGTAATGCAACTGTCAGTAAGATGAGGTGATAGTAATAATGTACTTTGCATTTATATATTATAGCTCCTTCCCACTCAGCCCGTTAAAAAACCTTTCTAATACTAAAAACCTAATATTGCCAATTGGTTCCTGTGTTTGTTAGTAATATGTATGCCTGGGGACGACATCACTTTTCTAGCTGGCTGTTCACAATCTCAGATGACTTGCTGTCTGCACATTTTCCCATCTCAGGTCAGTGAGGCCTAGAAGTAAACATACTAGTGGCTTCAGTGAAACCTCTACTCTGAATAAAGTCTACAGGGGATACACAGGTCAGTGAACAGGTTGCCCAGGGAGGTTGTGGAGACTCTGTCTTTGGAGATACTCAAAACCCAACTCTGCATGGCCCAGAGAAGCCTGCTCTTGGTGACCCTGCTTTGAGCAGGAGGCCTCTTCCAACGTCAACCATTTTGTGACTTGGCAGAGGTGCGTTGGCTTTCACAGCTCTGAAGGGAATTGCGTGCCTTGGGAAATAAATGTCAGCATCTTGGTGGTTGCTCGCTGCACTGAGTGAACCTGCAAAGGCTCCTACAGCCTGCAAGCATAGATCTTATGTAACAGGGCCCAATTTTCAAAATAGTTCAGTGTACAATTGTTGCCATTTAGGAAACCAGATCAGGAAGCTGCTGATATTTTGGCAAATCCCTTCCATGTTAACGGCCTGTCTTAATTTTAATGTCCCTATGTTTCCTATCAAGAACTTAAGATAATGGTATTTTTCTTTGCAGCTATGATTTCATACATACGTATATAAAACACTATGTAAATATACATATAACTGTAAATAACATTGCTTACATTTGTTGTAATGTAATAGGCCCTGCAATCACAACCTACCATTGTGTCACATCTGACATGGCCCTGAATATGTAACTCCTGTGGCACTATACCGCATGGAGTTCTTCTTAAATAAGACTTGTAAATTTACCTCGGTGGACAGTCTCCATTAGCTGTATGGTAAAAAAGAACAATGAGATGCTTATATTGTGTTTGTATTGACTGCTTAGTTAAATGGTTACATCCGAGTTAATATTTAAACACGTTGGTTCCCAAGTACACTACTCCATAACAGAGTCGTCTCCTCCTATCTTAACAAATACAATGGTGTAATGGGTCCTTTGCGTTGGCTGGGATACAAAAGCTGTTACATTATAATGGTCTGACTAAAACAATTTCTTTTTCTTTTTTAAAATAGCCTAATGCACAGAGCAGGTTTGAAATGAATAGCACTTCGCACACTGAATCAGAGATTGTACTGCATGGACAATAAGACACAGAAATAATAAAAAAGCCCATCTTAGTAATGAAAAGTGAACACTCAGGTCCTGAACAGCTACTGCGAGTACTCCTGCAGAACAACCGGTGCGTATCACAGCCTCAGACTTCTCTGTAATTGGAAGACATGAACATTTCACAAGACACATCTTGTGCTTCTAGTTTAAGGAAATTGTCAGGAAATCAATGAAATAAAAGTTCAGTTTTTGTGTAAAATGAAATTCTGCTGAAGGCATCTTTGTGTCAGCAGAAATTTTTTTTAAGTTATGAAAGCAGTGAAATAAGAGCAGAGAATTTGTCCTACTCGTAACACAATAAACAGCCCATTAAAACTTAAAAACAACAGGATCTCCTCAGACTATAGTCAACTTAGATCTTAAGAACCCAAGGGAAAAAATAGACGGTGTTGAAAGGTATCCTGTGAACAGAGCCTTATCTGCTGCCTACCTTGGGCTGTAGTGACTCTGAGTCTGGAAGTGAATATATTTTGAGCTCTGCCAAGACTTTGCAGCAAATTAAAATGGAGTAACTGAATATATTTGTCAGTATCAGAACACTTAAGCACTTGGATGATCACTACATTGTGTGAATTTTCTAACTGGTATGTGGAATTTGGCTGCCATTACACAAAATGGTTTAAGAGTTGTTTTCTGGATTAAGTCCAGTTATAGTCGAGGCTGCTGCTGCTGTAAATCATTTGAGTGTTATGAAAGAATCTCTGCCAGGCTGACTACACTAGCAGGGAAAAATGAAGTGCTTTAATCGTGAAAGCTCTTCCCCAGCTGAAGAGCAGAAGCAGTGATATGAACTGCTGAAGCAGCCCTGACAAAGCTGCTACTGAGTCATCTTCATATTCCGTTTAACCCCAGGTCCACTAACAACTCCATTCTCCTGTCTTATTAACCCCCATAAAGATCCCATGTTTCCAGTGTTTAGACAATGCAAATGGGTGAAATGTGAAGGCCAGTGGGAGTTTTGCTGTTGCTGTTCACCAGTACCCCAGTGGTGACTGTGTTAAGTTCAGCTTGGGGTGTAGCATTACACAAATTTGGCATACACAGCCTAGAGCCCCATCTCTCGTGTTTTGGGGCATTACCAGCACGATGCATCAAACAACTGATCCTAATATGACCGACACAATGCCATAGCCCTGTGCCTCACAAAAACAGGCAGACTCGGACATAACCGAGCCACCACCTTCAAGGGCACAGCTCTTCCAAAAATGTCTGCAGGTGGCTGGGATTTAAGTCCCTTGCATCACCTTGCAGATCGCATCACCCCTGTCATCTGCTGGGAATGCTTTCAGCTCTGCAAATTCCCATCGCGCACAACGAGCATGAGCAGAATCCCCTGCTCACCTCCTCTTGGTCACCCTCACCATGCAAAGGTGCAGCATAGCTCCTGCCTTGGCTTGCGCAACTATGAGGCTCAGTCTGGCACCTTGCGCAGGAAAATCGTCCACAACGGGTGCAGAGGAACAGTTTCTGTGCTCTGGCTCCTCTTGTGGTCACGTTTATGCTGCATCAAGAGTGCCTTTCTGTGGTTTAACTTGCTGTGCCAAAGGGGGCTGGAAAAGCGCAGTGACGTCTCTAGACTAGTGGGTCATCTGTACAAGCTCTCTGTATGAATCACAGAAGGTGGAGTGTGTGGAGATTCTAACTAATTTTACTGGATAAAAACTGTAACGTGGGTAACTGGAGGAAGCATTTCCCCTGCAGATTAGTATTTAGTGGACTAGCCAGGCTCTGTACATTTTGTAAACAGACTTCATTGTCTAAAAGAAAATTCACAAATAAAATGATTTGTTGGACACTTAAGGTTGGCAGTGCTTTTCAGTAGAGCCTTACTGGCAACACAAATTGCTTGCAAAAAAATTCAATATAAGCTCCTTGATAAGTCTATACACTTAAAAAAAAAAAAAAAAATCACACAAATAGTTGCTAGAACTCAAAACTGCCCTAAATTGTGCTGTGCAATAGTCTATTAAGGGTCACTCTGTTAGCTGTATTTTCTGGAATATGACAACATATTGGCAATGACTTTCCCCTTGTAAACCACGTTCTAAACTCAGTTAGTGTAACTGTCCTTTTAAGAAATTCATCACTACTTTCTAGTCAAATGTTTTGTTGTTTGTGCAACCATTGTTTTTCATGAGATGATCAGCGTCCTTCAAAATACTGCAATTTTTCACTGCACATATAAACAGAAAATGGATTTTTCTCTCCTCTAGTTGAAACACATTTTGGTTTTCAGTCTTTAAAGAAAACTCAAATTTTTGGTGATTTTTTTCCCCATAGAAGAAAAAATTCACTGTTTTTTAACAATAGGAATTAATAAAGTAATCTCTGTAATGTGATCCAATGGGTCTTATGTAATGTCACAAATATTCCTGTGTGCATGGTCCTCAAATGAAATAGTTAGTGGTCTCACATATATTTGTGTGAATTCAATATTTCTTAAAAGATCTATATGATTAAGCTCCCTTCCATTAGATCAAATTAGATTACATTATGAACATTCATTCTTCAGAGATACTCATGCTATGTAAAATGTAGACGACAAAACCAATGAGTGCTTTCAGGCACTGGACTGAATAGAAGAAGCTGATGCCACTGTTTCTATGTCATTCACTTATCATGTAGCCAATAATATGCATAATGTGATATTATTTTAAATGCTGGCAAAATTTACTTTGAAATAATATCTCATAATTTTTTAAAAACTTTTTTTGAATAAGAATACCTCAGATAAATGCTCCAAACATGTAATTCGAGATTCACAGTGGCTATAATTTTTAAAAATACATTAAAATTGCCAGAGCAACAGAACTTCTATTTCAAAGAAGCACTCTAGGAAGACTTACAAATTATTCTTGCCTGCTGAGCTCTTCCTGAACTTAATTCTTAGCTAGGATCAAATATCTGATCTGAACATGCACTCAAATTAATAAGTTGTTACTAACTAAGTAAACATAGGCTGAAAAAATATTATTAATGAGAATGCTTCAGTAACATAAGACAGCTGGAGTTCAGTCTAGGTCATAATTTTAAAAATAAAAATGTGTGTACTCTACAATCTTTCCTCTATGGGCAGTGGGTAAAAAACATATTCAGAGAGAAGAATAGTGCTGGCTGCACTGTTCCCATGAAGGAGCTCGGCACACAAAAACCTTGTTCCTTTCTAGAGAAGATGCAGAGGGGATGTGAAGGGGGGTGATGCACCCCTGAATCAATTCACTTTTACCCTGCTTTCATAGGGATGGCTTTCCACACAGCTCAGAGGTCTGAGCTGAAGTGTTATGTTCCACAGTACTGTCCTTTGCGGACACTGAGGTTTTCCATGAAAGGGATAATTTAATTGGCAGTTCTATATTAGTTTTCCCAGGTAATGCATGATTTCTCAGCCTCTTTTTCGTGCACCATTACACTAAAAGGAAGCAAAAATGAGACTTTTGAGAAGGACCATACAGCTTAACATTTCTCTGTGTCAGGATAGAGTAGCGTGGGTTTTTCTTTCCCTTTCAACACTGAAAAATGATAATACAGTATAAAAAACCAAGTAATTGAAAAATAGTGTCCATGAAATTATAACACCAGTGTATTAGCATTACGTAGATCCTTCCATGCACACCAGCATGCTCTCTTTCCATATGAAAAATGATGACACTAAAAGCATCACATTTTCTAGACATCAACCCCCTCTTGACACTGGCAAAAACCCCTGTGCTTTGGAAAAGTGTGTAAGATCTAATAATGCTCTATTCTTAGAAATCTGATGATGTGCTTCAAGGAGCTTAAAAAAGCTAGCAGTGACGCTAGTCAGCAGGAGTGTAGAAGGTTCTTGTGTTCCTAGGGGAAGTTAAAGCTGTTCTTTCCTCTTTATTGAAAAAGAAAAAAAAGGAAAGAAAAACAAAAAAGACCCCCCCCCCCCCCCAACATTCTAGTCACTGCAATACAGTCATATGCATGCTGAGCAAACATGGCCACAGCTGTTATAGCTCTGCCATGCAAGAGAAAAAAAAATCATCTGTACATTTGTTTACATACTCTCTGCTCTGACATTTGGCCAGGCCACAGAGCTCCAAGCTGAAGCAAAACACAAAAATTGTATGCTGCAGACACGCTCAGTGCAGAGGGCTGCTTCTCCACAGCTGGCGTCCCTGTGCCGCATGTATAAACTGAATCCCAATTAACCCACCGTCGTCTTGGTGCGTTAACTTCCAGTTCAACATCCAACAGGCGAAACCCTTCTACTCTCCAGTGTGCTGCTGGCCAGGGAAGGATGCAGGAGGAAGGATGCCTCTCCGACTCGGGAGGCATCCACAGCAGAGCTGGCTGCGAAAGGGATGTGGGGACCTGAGAAAGGAACTGGGGACCCACGAAAGCCCCCGAGCTGCACACTGGCTGCTGACAGAGGATCCAGCAGTACATGCAGGGGGAGTATGCATCCCGCTGCCTGCAAGCAGAGGGGCAGTGCACAGGGGTTAGGTGGGGACTTTGGTGTTTTGTACTGCTGTGCAAACCTGCCCTAGGGCTCAACATGTTCATCATAGAATTGTAGAATCATCTAGGTTGGTGTGAGTGCTGTCGCTTAAAAAAGGGACCTCCAGCACTCCGAAACTCAACCTTTGAATGATTTAACATTTATTTCTCGTGGTTCTTCTGAGATACCTTCATTTTGAAATAGCATAAAATGGAGAATTATGGTTCCACTGTATGCAGTTTCAGGATCCCTAAAAGTTTCCCAGGGGATGTTGAGAGAGTATAAACCTATGGACTGTAGAGCTGCCATCCTTGACTCCTTTTCTCAGAAAGTGTAGAAATATCCCACAAGTCCCCAGGGTCTACAGTCTGTGGTCTGAAAGTGTTGCTAGAAAAAAATAATAACCTATTTCTGCAAATGATTACTCATTCATTTTAATTTGTGTCTGTAGGTTAGAAAACGCGTGGAAACAAACTTCATTATACCTAGGTCTAAGAAGTTCCAGATACTTGTTATAACATCATGGTTCAGTTATTTAATTCCTGGACACAGTTCAGAGAGAGGTAAAATCAACATCCACTTGGTGGAATTTGTTTGCTTTTCTGTTCATCCCTCCATTGTTTTTCCTGTCCACCAAGATTTCTACAGGAAAATGGTATTTGTTTTCTTTTGGAGTTAACAGAAAGTACAACATGTTACCCATAAAATAAGAGGAGGCCTTACGTGTTGTTTTCCTGAGCTTCATGAGCCAAATTCTACCCACAATTAGTTATGAGTAAGTTGGATCTATAAGTGTTTGCGTATGCATACCACCTCTCCCTACCTCTTCAAATAAATTGGCTGCAGAAATAATAATGGAAAAAATCTTAACAAAAATGGTACACTTTTTCTATTTGGCCCCTTGGCCCCAGGAGTTGCTCCATCCCTGCTGCCCTGTTTTTGCCCAGCCATGGCCCTGAAGCAAGCCCCCACCCCATCCCAGCTTTGGCCCATCCTCATCCCCCCGTATGACCATGGATCCCCTCACTGTGACTGGCTTCCCAAATACCTCCTCAGACAGCCAAAGCCACTACCCTAAAATGAGGCAGATGTTGTTAGCTTTCCTTTAACACTTACTTCATAGTTTCACAGAGTTTGGCTTAGATGACTTTCTACACCACTGCTTACAAATTCAGTACAAAATCTGATAAACAGAGAAAATAGTTTCTGCTATCAAGAAAAAGACAATACTCACTAGACAAACCAAGGTCCATAACTGTCGAAAACTTTGCCATTAACATTTTTGTATGTTACTGATAGACTGGTATTTTTCTGGAAACAAGTGTAAGAGTTTTGTAGCACATTCACAGATTTTGGTCAGGGAACACAAATTATGCCCTTTTCAACCGGTAAACTGATATCTGGTGATGTAAAGAAATTTGTCAGTGGATGAGGCTGTGAATGTAGATGCATGTGGGTGTCTGGGATAGACAAGTGGGCACCACACCCAGATGAGCAACTTGAAAAAAAGCCCATTGAAAATGTTAAAAATTCTTCTGCATTTCAGGGACTAAACAGTATGTACACTTGAACACTAATTTTTCGTCATTCTTTCCTAGCCCTTACCTGTCCAAAACTGTCAAAGAGTGAAGATATGATCAGAAAAATGTATGGTCTTCATTCTACCACATCCCTCATGGAGACAACAGTCCTGAAAGTTATGGTTACGTATTTCCACTGCAAGTTACAAATATCTAAAATCTATTATTTGCCTGTGGTGTGCATACTGAGAAGCGATTCATTCCCACAACTGTCAACACATTCCAAAGTTCAGTGCTTACACTTGCAATACTAAGGGTGTAACAATAATAGATGGAATATAATGAATGGAAAGCCTTTTTGCTTCTATCAGGTCAATGGCAGAAGGGTATGCTGAAAGACAGGTTGAGATGGTTGGAGCCATTCAAGAGAAATGAAAGGTCCAACTCATCACAAAGTAGGCTTTGGTTCACATATGCACTTGGACCCATAGACTACGCCATTGTAACTTCACCTTCTTTTATCTTTTACATCTGTAGCCCTTGCTTTTAAACTTAAAGAAGAATACAATGTAAATAATTTGCTTTTTAAGTTATATGCCCCTGATGAAGCAAGTATCTAATTGTTTGGCTTTTTAAATCATTGTTTCATATGTTAATTATCAAACTCCATTCAAATAGACAGGGACACTTACGCAGCAAAGCAATCTTTTCCTCTTGCTATAAAACAACTTAATCGAATTCACTACATCAAAATTATTTCAGTAGCAACATCTGAGTTTGCAAACACAAGATTAAGCATTTTGCTGCTAGAATACACGAGTGCAACTCAGCTGAACACAGTGGAGCTGTGCCTGCCTCTGTCAGCAACGGATTTGGCCCCAAGGCTTCATTATTTAGATTGCAAATTTCTGGTATGAGGAACTATGTCTCTGTTTGTTTGAGAGATGTTTCAGATACTTTAGCCGCTTTATAAATAATAAATAAAATCACAACTAGGAGGCTTGGGGAAGAGGAATACTGATTGTGAGAGAGAGGGGATTTGTACAAATACAGAAAAACCTCACTCCAGCTACCTTCCAGGGACTCAGAAATAAAAACTAGTGTAGGTATTTATTAGGTATGTTGGTCTTTAATTAAAGACAGTATGTATTTAAGTCTCTGGAGATACTTCAACATAGGCGCTGTGGACAGTGAGTTATACATCTATGGATGGTCCTACTGCAGATCCCAATGTATTAATCAGGTTTTGGGGAAATACACAGGAGAAAATAGATTAGGGGAAGAAGTTTTAAGGTCCCTTTTTCAGATGTGCTCGGGAAAGGATTTACTGTGAAAGGTCTGGGAAGATAGGCACTTTTACTACCATCTTCTGGGCAATGTGTCTGACCATCACGTGATGCTGATGAAGCCATCACCTGTCCAGGCACCATGACCATCCTGGTACCTTCCCAGCTAGAGGCAGCCGACCTACATGCAAAGCCACCTTACACAGCCCAACCGAACAGCCAAAAGTTTGCTTTGACTCATCAATGCCAAACAGCTAAGCAGTGCAGCCATTAAGAAGTAGTACAATCAGTCACGTTTGCAAGCAATTGAGAGAGTTTTTACTTTAAGTTTAAATAAAGTAGAACATGGAAGATCATAATCTTTATGAGGGAATGAAGGTTTGGATTTTTGAGACATAACATAAGCATTTGATGAATAACCTAACCAAACAGGCTTTGCTGTGCCATTGGTAGTACCAACTTCAGGACATTAGCAGTCTAGGCAAGCATCACTCTGCTTTTGAACATCCTGAGAATACGGCTAAGTAGCAGGTTCAGCAGTGTGATGAATGCAAGTAGATCCCAGAGCAATGACTTTACAGGACTGAACTTGTTTGAATACTCATTAGGTAAATGTATAAAGATTGCTATACAGTCAAATTATTGGTGGGAATTTGCAAGAGCCCTCTTGCTGCAAAAATTTCTGGAAGATGACGATCGCATGTCACTTTTTCAGCACAGACCAACACTATGCTAAGAATTACATACAGGGGGAAATCCTCAGGGCCAAATGTAATTGAAACTTATTCCCACAGAAAATATTAACATGAAATGTGTTACCTATAAGGGTCTCTGGAACAATGTGTACAGTAATAGCTTTGAGACAGATAGAAAACTAGATACATTTGCAGCTGAGAAGACAAGGACTACTGTGGGATTTCAGGTCCTTCTGCTACTTTGTTGAATCTTTGAAATGACAGCTTCATTTAGAAAAGATATTAATTTCTTATTTCAATTTGTCTAATCTCATGAAACCTCTGAAAGCCACAGAGATTTCATGTCAGTACTTTTCCGCTGCCAAAAGCAGTAATTTGAGCTCTCACACAGAGCTCCTCTGTACATTGATGCATCGTAGAGCTGTGTTAGAGAGACGTGGGCCTCATTTTGGGTTGTCTAATCTGACATTCTTTTTATGCATGTGTATTTTAGAGATTCAACTTTGAAGGCACAGGGAAAGAAGTTCTGTATTTTGGGGATATGAATATTATTAAAGACTGGATGAATCAGCAACAAACAGTGTGTCCTTAGATGTATAACGATGAATGAAATGCATTCTTCATTATTATTGAGAAGGAATTTTCAATGACTATCAGTAATGATGGTGATTTTACTACAGAGTGGCTTCAATTATACAATGTCAGGCGTATGATAAATCTAACTTGTTCTCTTCTAATAATGTAAAAATAGATACTGTAGATTAAGGTGAAATGAGCAACTGCTGGCAAAAAAGATAAAAAATGCTTACCCCTAACATATCACTTCATTACTGATCATCTGATCAAATAATCTGCCATTCAAAGTATTTGTAGTATTTCTTGAGATAAAGTAGTCTTTTCCATCACCCTGCAGGACAGACAAGGTTTAAAAAACATTCGTCTCTTAAAAAAAGACACCTTAATAGGGCAAGTATTTTATTCTATACATAATTTAAAGAGAAGAATGGAGTGTACATGATTGTGAGTGGAATAAGAATCATGTACTTTTCCACAAATTAGAAGACTGTCCAGAATACATGATTAGTAAAGGACCAGCAAGACCAAATGATTTAATCAGAGAATTTAATTCCTTGTTCTGAAATGTTCAAGAACTGATTTTTCTCAAAGTTATTTCATTTTGTGCCATTTACTTTAGGGATTATTTAGAAGGAAGTTAAATTTTTGCAATTTTACTCAGTTGTTAGGAGTCAGTGAAGTTATAGCAGTAACATTGTTTCTGTTCCCAGATGTGAGAGCATTTCTGATACAAATTATAAAATGCGGGTTTTGGTTAAGCACACAAAAAAGCAATGTCACATATGAAGTATATAGGGAATAGCTTATATAAAGACAGCTCCCTACATCTGTAAAAACCAGTAGGTTTTAGGTTTGAATTGAAGTCAACATATAATAGATAATTTTTTTTTATGGGAGATTTTTGTTTGGTTTTTTTTTTTTTTTGGTTTAGAGGAATTGGAGCAAGCAAATTTTGTAATAGCCACAACAGCATTTTGGAATACAGTTTGGCAAAAAATGAAATACATTGTTGGATCAGCAAACACATACTGCCATATGTATTAGTGTTTGAAATAATCTTCTACAGAAATTAGCTGTATATTCAAGTATTTTAAACTGACGTAGTAGCTTTTGCTGTCCCAGGCTATTTGTTGAAAATGCTCTCTGCTTCCATTTGGCCAAAAAATACAAAAACAGAACCCCCGCCCCCCGATCCTTTCAGGCCTCCAATACTGCACTGCTCTAGCAAAAAGGCAGAGAGAAGCAATAGAGTTTATTCAATTCCCCAGGGCGCAGTACTTGTAGTTGATATTGTGGTTGTATTGCCAGGCAATGGGAGGTTCACGGAGTGCCTCCTGACCTATGAAGGTCACTGCACTCCAGGCTCAAAGGAAGTTGTTCATGACCACAATATATGGGCACTGAAGTCTTTGTGTCTGTGATACTCAGAAGGGGAAATTTGTGAATGACAGGCTGATATAGAACACTGGTTATAGCAATAATAAGAATACACTGTGGTTTTGTGGTCTGGGTGCAGGCAGACTGCTTTCTATGAACTTCAGAACCCCCCTCCTTTGTTTTCCCTGTGTGTAAAATGGGAATAATCTCCCTCTGTTTCAAAAGAGAGTGGAAGAATTAGCAGGGTGTTTGTAAAGCACTGCAGAAGTGATAAAACACAGACAGTCAACAGAAAGCCAAGTTAAATAATCGTACAGAAAATGAAACAGAAATCTTTAGGAGGAAGTCCAAGAAAAAACATCTGGCAAAAGAGAGAGGCATGGGAGGCTTGACAGAAGGAATAGGAAAACAGCATTATTGGTTTGTTTTTTCCTTTGTAGAACAAACCAACATGTCAGATGCAATGCAATCTGTTGTTTGTACAGAAAAATTGGGGGAAGAAAGAATGGGAACATCTGAACTAAAAAGTCTTTTAAAAATTAACTGTCCTGTGCCAAGAAGTAGATGGAGGGCGTGGATGGACACACGTGGGAGGATCTGGCTTTGAGCACCAGCAGTGTCCCAGGACAGGGATACTGTCAGCTCTGAGATCCAGGCTAGGCTGATATGAGCAGTGCTTGTGGGTGGGTGGAAGTAGCTTTTTGATTCTCTACAAGGCAGTGAAAAAAGCTGGCAAGAGATCTTACTTATCCATCAGCTCAATTTCGTACTATGGTGGTTAACATTTAGGTACATCAGTAAAATGAACTTTCAGAGATCACAGAGACTGGAATTCTTCCTGTTGCCTTCTCCCCAGGCTCCCTGTAGTTCTTATTACATTTTGAGTTCCCCTCTTTCCCTCTCGTCTCTGTTATATTTCTTCATTTCTCCTGTACACTTCCTTAGTCATCTTCTGTCGTATTCCTCCTTTTTCTCCCTCTTTCCTCTATGTCTGTGTTCCTTTCTCCTTTGCATTTCACACTGTAACTATGTACTGATTTTCCTGAAGTCTCACCATGTGTTGTTCCTTCCGTAAATAATAGCAGTGGCAACTGTTCCGCCTCAGTGCCCTTCTCTGGTTCTCTTGCCTGTAGGTAATGTTCCTGTGCCTAATGTTCCTGTTTAGGGAACTAAAACCAAACTGATGATCCAAAACCTACAGCTACATGCTGTAAAAATAGTAGCACAGAGAGACTTCATTATAAAAAGATTGACACTTGGTGTAAGACAAAAGAAACAGATGAATATTGTTGGACAGAGAACCACAAGGGAGAAGAACCAGCCTGATGAGCCAAAGTCTTAGCAACTTAGCTCTAAGAAAGGCAGAGGTTTTTGTAAGTACCACAGTCAAGAAGACAGGTGATGAGGATGATCTGAGGCAGAGCAGGGGAGCCCCTAGGAGATGTAAGGAGGAACAAAACATAAAGCAGTGTCCTGGTTTTGGCTGGGGTAGAGTTAATTTTCTTCACAGTAGCTGGTATAGGGCTACGTTTTGGATTTGTGCTGAAAACAGTGTTGGTAATACAGGGATGTTTTAGTTATTGCTGAGCAGTGCTTACGCAGAGTCAAGGCCTTTTCTGCTCCTCACACCGCCCCACCAGTGAGGAAGATGGGGTGCACAAGAAGTTGGGAGAGGACACAGCCAGGACAGCTGACCCCAACTGACCTAAGGGATATCCCATACCATATGGCATCATGCTCAGCATGTAAAGCTGGGGGAAGAAGAAGGAAGGGGGGGATGTTCGTAGTGATAGTGTTTGTCTTCCCAAGTCATCATTATGCATGATGGAGCCCTGCCTTCCTGGAGGTGGCCAAACACCTGCCTGCTGATGGGAAATACTGAATGAATTCCTTGTTTTGCTTTCCTTGTGTGCCCGGCTTTTGCTTTACCTATTAAACTGTCTTTATCTCAACCCATGAGTTTTCTCACTTTTACCCTTTCAATTGTCTCCCCTATCCCCCTGGCAGGGAGTGAGCGAGCAGTTGTGTGGGGCTCAGCTGCCTGCTGGGGTTAAACCACGACAAGCAGTGAAGGGCTTGTGTGAAGATCCAGTGTGGGAGCACTGTACATAGCATTGTGAGTGATCAGATGTGGGAGCTGAACTTGTCGTACTGAATGGGAGAGAAAAAGGCTAAAGAAGACCCGTGAAAAGACAGACAGACAAAATCTGTCATATGTGTTAGAGAAGGAGGAGCCTGCAGAGCGATAAGGCTGAAATACTTTAGCTTGGTGGGTAGCTGCTGTCCATGCCCTTACAGTTCCAATTTCAAGCTTTTTTCTGCTTCTTATATATAAAGTAACTTAAAAAAAGAACATTGAGTTTCATATCACAATGTTATTTCAAAAGCTATGGCTAAATATAGCACTGAGTCTTGTGCAACTCATAATAGAAAAGCCGAAGTCTGAAACACTAGATGAACTTGTGAAAGTTTCACTGCAGAGTTGCAGTTGGGTATGAAATTCTCCCTAAATACAAAGAGGAGAGAGAAGACGTGCAAAACACCCACCTCATCTGAAGCGATCCTCTAGGAGAATGCAGATGGAAAATGCCTTTATGTGACTTGTCTAGAAAAGGTCCTCACGTTATAGTAGATCTGTTTCTGGGCCACTTGTCTCCAAGGCTTTCTCCAAGAAAGCAGCAAGTCCTTTTCCAGCATTGTTGCAAGCAAGGAGTCTAAACTATCTGATCCCAAATGTCATCTCAGTGCAAGGTCCCTTCTCAGACCTCAGTCTAAGCCTCCTTACCTCTTCCATCCAGCTCAAGGTCACATTCCCATCATATGGACCAGATTTTTCTTTCCTAATTGAAATCAATAAATATAGTTTAAGAGGCATCAGGTCAGCCTGAGAACACATATAGTAGGCACCAGAAACCCTTCCATCCCTTCCTCCAAATTATAATAGCTTTAGTGAATTTCTTATTCTACTTCTGTCAAACCCAGATAGCTTTTCAAAGCAAAGATATTATTCAATCTAAACAAGATAATTTCCTTTCTCAACATGTCCATCATATTATTTAATGTCAAGCAGCACCTCCTCATCAAACTCCCAAAACAGGAATGGTTGGCAATCAGTGAAATATATGAAAATCAGTAAGATCTTCTTGTACAAAGAGCCTACATAGATTAAGCATATAGTGTACAGCTTTTTAGGTGGAAATCCTACTGAAATGTAACATCAGAAGCAAAGCTGTAGTAGCTTTGTGGTGTTAGCTCTTAAGTCTCATTAACATTAATTGTACGTATGGTTCAAAGAGATAATATACCCCAGGATATTTAAATGAATGTAACTGATTGAAATATAAACCCTACTGCAGGCAATTACAAGTGAAAATATTAAGGGTCTGATTCTACAGCCCCTTTCTCATCTAGTTAACTACTCAGTCACAGTGAATTTACCTACGTGCAGGAGGGCTGACTGAGTCAGGCCCTAATTTTCTAAATCAAATCTTTCCTTCATATTAAAAGAAGATAGCTAACCTTGAAATTATGGTTTTGGAAAGACATTTCTTGGCTATTTTTAGTATCACCCTTTAATGCTAACATTGTACTGTTTGGGAAACTTACTTGGCTTTCCTCCCATCCTCAGTTATGATGAACAGTAAGAGTATCAATAATGTGTCCTACTTACATAATGCCCTTTGTTTCATGATCTTTAAGGGCTTCATGGACAAGAATAAATTAAGCGTTATGATAACAGTCTTGAAGTTGAGTCAGTGGCCGATTGGGAAGCAGAACCTGGATGTCCTGGCTCTTGCCTTTCTCTTCTAACCATTAAGCACATTTTCTGCACTTGATCACCAGGAGTGTTTTGTATTAGCAAAATGAAAACAAAAACCTCATCAAAATGCTACAAAAAGAAAATAATGAGTCATGAATCAGAGAACATTTGGATCAGGAGAGTGATTGAGGAGGCTGCCTCCTGAAGGTCTTTCTAAATACCTTTCCCAGGCAAACAAAAAGAAGACCAGGAGCAGCTATTCCACACAAAAGTCAGGGATGTGTGTCTGTAAGGGAAGGGGAGGAAGGGAAACTGTTCACTTACCCATCCACCGTGCGTCCCATAGGTGCCACCAGCTGTTCTTTTCACCTCACTCTCAAGCTGAATGCAAAATGATCCAGCAGGTGTCTGTTTTTAAACTCAGGTTTGCCTTAAAACTGAACTTTAAAAAGAGTCCATCTACCAAAGGATTGACTTTCAGACTTGGTCCAGTGCAGCACTCATTGATATCAGTACAGTCCTTCCTCTTACCTACAAAACCTATGGCTATGCATAAGGACTAGAAGATGATAGTAATGGTTGATAATCAAGAAAAATAATGAAGTATTTCCCTTAGATATTTCTTGACATTCTTATAAAAAAATAATAATACTGAAAAGAACAGGAGAACGAAATGGCAAAATGACAGTGTAGCTGTAGAATATAAAAATGCCTTTGAGAGTAAATTAGTGACATC
The DNA here is from genome assembly GCA_017639485.1 of Pluvialis apricaria. Lineage (NCBI taxonomy): Eukaryota > Metazoa > Chordata > Aves > Charadriiformes > Charadriidae > Pluvialis > Pluvialis apricaria. Next base: position 29,145,453 of record CM030044.1, read on the forward strand.
TGTGACTTTAGTTTGTGATATGGCCCTTTCCTCAGATCAACAAGAAATGAAGAAACTGGTTCAATAACCAATAGCAAAATGATCGGCTTCAAATCTGGTAATTCACGTTTGATATAAAATGCCTGCACACATACCCAGGTACAGGTGCATAACCCCACATGTGGCTAATTTTGTAATGTTTACCCTCAGGTTTTTTGGTGGATGGTTTCCAGCCTGTCTCATTTTGCAATTAGAGGAGATCTGAGATGAAAGGTGAGGAGATGCTTCACTCAGCAAGCACTGATGCTTAGAGTCTTGAAAAGAGATCTCAGTCTTTGTGCTTGGAGGACTCTGTCTTAATATGGGCCTGAAGAGGCTCAAAGGATTCAGTAAGACCAGGCAGCGCTGAAGAGAAGAGCATACAGGGAAATAAAGAAAAGCAGAGGAAAACACAGAAAGAAAAAGAACATGGAAAATGTCCCAATTACAAAGCAGTAAATACAGAAAAATTGTTGACTTAAATGGACTTATGCTGAACATGCTCCAGTTAACAGAAGGATATGTCATCCGAGGTGCTCTCATCAAAATAACTTGAGGGTTCTTTTCTTCTGATCACTGATATTGTTTCTCTGGCAAGGAAAATATTGATCTGATTTTCCAACGTTTCCCTGCATCTCGTTTTGATCTGATGTGGAAAACATTCATTCTCCTCTGCACCATTTTATCCCATGTCTGTATTTCTGTGCAGAGATTTGTTGACCAAAGTATTAACATCCAGGGGAGAAAAGGAAACTTTGTGGTGGCCTGCCTGATAGTAATTATGGGTAGTACGGCCACTGCTGATGCCTGGGACTGGGACAGGTGTAGCCAGACACTGCAGTAGCCTCTTATTCCTCCAGGTGAAGAGGCTGGGTTTCTGCCACCACTGCTTATCTCATGTCGTGACCTGCTGGGAGATGTAGTTGCCTTGGAGTTTCACCAATTGCCTGAGTTCCTTTCCTTCATTTACCCAATTCTTTTCCTTGCCTTTAGGAGTTCCTCCATGGAGTTATGTTACATTAGTCAGCGGCTCTTTCGCTTACCCAAGTACCTGCTGGGCTCAGAGCCTGGTTTGACACCATCTCAGAAGCTTTACCACAAAGTCCTCAGACTCCTAAGATCTGCATTTGGCTTGTTGCCAGGCTGTACATTAATAAGGAGACACAGGGTAATGCATGCCAATGAAGTTTGACATTGTTTGTGAAATGTATAGGCTTGGGACAATACAACGTCTGATCTTGTTTAATGGAAGACATTACACTGAACTTGACCTTCTGACTGAATGCAATGCTGCTTTAATAACGTGTCTGTCTCATTTGTATCGCTCAAGGAAATCCTGCTCTCTGTGACATTAGGTTTTATCTGCACCATCAATCTCTAGCAGAAAGACATACAGAAGCTCTGCGTAGGGGACTGCACAAATCTTTTTTATTATTATTAATGCTGAACATAACCACTTCGGCTTTGTAGTCATTATTTTCTGAATTCATCTGTTCATTTTTCTGGAACTTGAGAAAAATGTAGGTTTTATGTCTTATTTAACGAACTGTGGTTCGCACTGTAATGGAATTGCAAGCTACTGTCAAATCACAGATAATATGCCATCTGTGATGTTATACTAACTTGTTGGGCCAAATATTCTTCTGGTATAAGTCAGCACAGCTTAATTTACATCAGCAGAGCCTTTCGATCAAACTTGAAATAACAAATTCATCCATCCAAATGATCTTTTCCTTCTTCTAATTCCAAAGCCAAAGTGCAGATTTCAGAAGCCGTATTACAGCCTCCAGGAGTGTGAAAGCACTACAGTGGGAAAGCAAACAAACAAACAAATCAAACCAATCCTTTTTAAAATAAGTCCTCATATATCTTAAATACGTATTATTGTGTTCTGTCTGCCTCTAAACATTAAACCTGTCAGTCTATAGCAGAATTTTTATCTCCAGTCCTCAAAAATTAATGCATGAAATGAGCCTTTCTATTTGTTGGTGTTTGAGGTCACTGTTTTTTTCTTGTGAAAGAGGATATTATACTGGGTCCAAAGCACAGTCATATTCTGGCTCTTTCACCAGTACAATAACAAATAGGGTTTGTGATTTTATTATATTATTCTTACACAAATACCTGAGATAGTTTAAGTACCTGCAGCAGCTGGTCTGGAGAAATCACCTTTACTTTTCAGTGAGGGCAGAATGTCACAATAAAATCGTTACTCTGCCTCCATGCTATTTCTTATGGGCCTGGCATGAGTCTCTAAAAAAGGCACGTATGAGACTTAAATCTCAAGAAAAGGGCGCTGACTAGACCTAGCTGCCAAAACACCTTCTCTACTCTGCAACCTTCCCCCCATTCCCCCCACTTTCTGTGCTGGGGATCCTCAGGGACAGGCAGGGGGCTCGCTGTGGGCAGATGAATTGTTCAGACAGCCCACAGGCAGCGTCACATCCCCTCCAATGATGGAGATGTTATATGATTGGATTTGCACCAGGCACGTGAAGGGTGGAACCAAAATCTTGGTAAATGCCAGAGTCACTTCCAGTCATTGGACAAGAGGGAACATGGTTTTGCAACGCCACCATAGGATGTTACGTGACCTGTCTTTGCTGTAACGTTATTCACCCTGCCTTAAAATCATGTGGAGTCACAACTACTGTCATTATTAGGGGTTGGGAAGGGTGAGCACAATGCGGGTGCTGTGACTGACAAGAGGCAACGGGCACAAACTGGAGCACAGGAAGTTCCATCTTAACATGAGGAGGAACTTCTTTACTTTGAGGGTGGCAGAGGCCTGGCACAGGCTGCCCAGAGAGGTTGTGGAGTCTCCCACACTGGAGACGTTCAAAACCTGCCTGGACACTGTTCTGTGCAACCTGCTGTAGGTGTCCCCGCTGTGGCAGGGAGGTTGGACTAGATGATCTCCAGAGGTCCCTTCCAACCCTGACCATTCTGTGATTCTGTGACTGCACTGCCCATGACATAAAGAGACAAGAACCTCAGAACGTCAGAACAGCTCAGTGCTCGGGCAAAGGCACAGACAAGTAAGATATAAGGAGCACATGAGAAAAGAGCAGCACAGGTGTGTTCAAAACTTTCCCAAAATCTATGCTTTATAGCAAATTGGAAAAGGCAAAACCCCCAGCAATCTCACAGGAAAAAAATCCACCAAAACTGACCTAGGACCTTTTGGAAAGACACAGCAATAGTTGCAGATACACCTACGGTCTGTTTAACACTGATTGGCAATAAAAGTTCTGGACTGAGAGAAGGTGAAAGCTGAAGCTCTGCTCTGGAATTAAAATAGCTTTCCTTTCACCTTGCAAAGCAGCAGCACAAACAAGGCTGCCCACACCCAGGCAGTCAGAACTGCGTTGCCAACACTCAATCACTGTTTGGGAAAGATAGGATAGGAAGATTTTTCCACAATGTTTGGGAATGTTTGGCATGCAGAAAACCCCTGCTGGCTGCCTGCCGGCCTGTCCGGGAGCCAGTGCACAGAACTGCAGATTCTGCTGATATCATCCAAATGTGTTAATTTTGCTGCTGCTTTGAGTGTTTTTCATCATCCTTGTCCAAAGCAAAAGACAGACAGGAGGGGCCTTTTCCTGTTCCCTTTGAAGCCTGCGGCAGGTTTCCCTTCAACAGCAAAGTGCCAGGATCTGTACCTGACCAAATAATTTTTTGTTTCTGCAGCTGACTGCATTTCCCTACAAGCACTTGATCTGAGCCATGGTTCCCAGACAGAATCCCATGGCTCCATAAGGACAGATTTTGGCCCTGGATCTGGTACCAGTGCAGATGGTGTTCCTTCACTTAGTGTTGCACTCTACAGAGAACCCTGAGTGTCCTATTGGTGGCAATGCCCTCCCTGTTGTCTGTGGCACTGTCCCTTCCCGTAAAGCCATACCTTGGCCCTTCTTGGTTTTCACTTTCTGGCTTGCGCTCACACTGGGGCACCAGCACTGGCCTCATTAGCACATTGTCAGGTCAGGAGAGATAACCAGAGATTTTCCTTGCAGTCCCCTCCATTCTGGTCCTGCATAGTGTTGCCTCGCAGAGGAAGCCACAACAAATGGTGTCCTAGGTGACAGTCCCTGCTCCGGTTCTGGTGCCACTGCCAATGGTTTCAGTGGGTGCTGTTTGAGAGGTCTGACCCTTGAGCTGCACGCCCTAAGGAGGCGAAGGATTCCCACAGCATGTACACCCACAGCGGGTGTTATCCTCAGACAGAAGGGACACCGTACTCACTCTGGCTGTAAGCACAAACTGGTTCACACAGATACCCAAGGTGTGTGCGCGGTCCTGCGGTTCCTCCCCACTTGTGGCAGCAGGCATCAAGGAAAAAGCTATAAAGGTGGATAAAGAAAAGAGCCTTTACAACATCTACCATCTGCTTTTCAAAGTAACAGTCTGAACCTGGCTCCTGTCTCACTGCCACAGGCAAGTAAGATGGGAGCAACGGGAAGTGGTAGCACTCCATTTTTAGGCTCAAGAGCATTAAGAGGAGTGTGGCACTGAAATTAAAAATAATGTATGATTTCTGCCTCCAGGAGATGCATGCTTTCCTACCAGGGAGACCAAATTTGAACAGACACAAAGAAATATTTACATAACGAGACTGTAAGAAGCAGCATACTGTAAAAGAGATCTGTAGGCCAGAGCTGAAGTGGCAGTGATTTTTCTGGTGATAGCAATACTCAGCCGAATAAACCACAGGGCTTTGAGAGCACATTAGGGATACACGTTAAGGCTTAAGGCATTCAGATGAGAGCAGAAATTAGTCTCTTGGAGCTATTCCATATCCGAACAAGATGCAAAGCAGTAGACTTCGCAAGATGCTTGTGTGCATGGGGCTAACAAACACAGTCGGGAAGCAGGAGGCCCTGCATTATGTGTTTTCATGATACATGTCATACATATTGCTTTGCATCATGATGCGATAAACCATTTGTATCCACAGCCTGACATACTTTGAAACAATCAGCAGAGGACTGCATTGCAAACCAGCTTGCCACTGCCGATTCTCCAAGCTTTCAGTGATCACTGTTTTGTCCTTATCGTTACTGCTGGTCCTTTTAAAAAACATGTGGCAATAGAGCAAGTATCAAAGCAGGAAGAAAGGAACATGGCTAAAGCAGTAGTTGAACTGCGTCCATCCTTTCTCAAAGCAGAGCTGGAGTCAGACATCTGCAGCCTGGGCTCTAAAGCACTGCACCTTTCCCCTTCCTCCCTGAATATCATGCATCTTGCAGTGTTACCTGATGGCCTTGCACATCCCACATCTTCCCTCCGATTGTTTAAATCAAATAAAATATATGTAGGTTTCCACTCTGCTTTGTCCCATAGTTAAAAAATAGCAGGTGGCAAGTCAATTTTATTTTGCTTTTTATCCAAAATTTCATGCAGCTTTACAGATAATTGTTAAACCTCACAAACCTTAAACAAAAAAAAATGTGTCTGTGTATTTTGTCAAGATGGAAACACAAGAACAGAGATGTTAAATGACCTATTGAGAAGCATACCAGAAAATTAGTGGCAGCATCAAGAATGAAGCAAAAATTAAAAAGTGCTATCTCACCATTTCTTGTACCAGCCGTTGTACCATAGAATCTTCGCCACTACCCTTGTAATGCAATGCATGGCAGTGTAGCACTGCTTCCACTGATGCTCTGCCATTGGCAGCTTCATTGCTTAATGTTTCCATTTTCTGCAGATGGGAAAATGTTGCAATAAAATTTTTCAATATAGATTATTCCCTGCCTGTAACAATTATCACTAAAATCCTCATGTGATTCTTCAGTACTTACGCTTTGAAAACAGTATGTCTTCAACAATTTTCACTGTGCAAACAAGAAAAAATTAGTATTTTTGGAAGGGGGTAGAATATTGGGATAACTGAAAAGATGACCCTCTTCTTAAGGGAAGTCTAGTAAGGGCTGTAATTTTCTTAAATTATTGCCATCCAAGTTGAACACTAGGGGTCATATTTACATAACCACTGACATACTGCAGAGAACGTCGCCGAGAAAAATAACCACACGCTCACCAATGACCCATGAATGTTTAACAACTCACAGAGGAATAGCAGTGATTTTCACAGTATACGGCACAAATGCTGGTTTGCTGTGAAGCACTGGGTCGACTCCTGTATTTCTGTGCTTTCAGCAGGAGTTTGGAAACAAAATGGGGAGGCTCACAAAATGCTCGCAGCATCAGATGAGCTCTATCTATTCCCCTAAAGGGGAATGTCCCCACACAGGTGTCTCAGGGTCTGTGCTTTCTCCCTTTTGCATTTTCAGTGCCACAACAATTCCAGTTCAGGAAAAGTAGGGCACAATGTTTTTGTTGTTGACCCAAAGTGTGCTTGGGAAACCCAGAAAGTCCATTTAGGAGCCAGATTCAGAGACAGCAACACCAGTTGTTTCATCAGTTTTACTAAGCTTTTGTACACCTACAGATTTCTTGAAGTTGACTTTCACCACCTGTAATCCCTACGTAGAAAAGATCTGACTCCAAGCAAAGTACCTGGACATTACATAGGCTCCTGGAAGCCCAAATAATGCCCTTGGTGAGGAACAGCTGTAGCGTAACATTAATTTTTCACCATTCTTACAGTACTAGAAGGAGGCTTCAAGGAGATACGTGCTTTTGTGAAAGTGCAGCTCTGCTGATGCTGAGGGACAGATGTGTTCCCTTACACCAAAAAGGAAATGCTGGAAGAGGCCTGGCTGATGTCTTTGCACTCCCGCTATCCCCAGTTGTGCTGTGGCTCTTCAGCGTCTGTGGAGGGCTTGCGTGCTCACGCTGTAAGAGATTGTCATAATTCTGGGTTGATGTCAGCTTGCAGCATTGTGCTGCTGCAGTTCCATGCGATGAAACGGAACCGTAGAAAATAAGCATTAGCTCGTGCCTAATGCCTTTCTGCCCGCATGGCTTTCTTGTTTCCTACATTATAGTTTCCACTATGCTGTCCAGTCACCTTTAAAAGTCCTAAGTACTGGAGTTTCCACCATTTCCTTTAGGAGACTATTTCACAATTTGAAATGTCTTGCTGTCAAGGAGCTTTTCCTGACATTCATCCTAAAATTTCCTTCTCTTAATTTAATCTCATTATTCCTAATTAAACACCCATGTAAATAATTCCTTCCCACAACTAGAGCCAGATTGTGGCCTTTCTTTCATGTACATACAAGCTGAAGAAGGAAAAGGGAACCTGAATTCACCCCTGCCTTGTGAGGTAAATGCAGAACCAGCACCACGTGACTCTCTAAGGGATATTCTTTCAAATTTGAAGTGGTGAACATATTGATACATAGAGTTTGTTTGAGCTCAGATGCTGTAGAAAATGTGAATCAGAACTGAAAATAAATACGCAGTTCAAGACAAATAGAAGCTGTAGTGAATTTTCACTGACCTAAAGCTTTTAAAAGAACATTTGCTGCTATTTCATACCAAAGATATGGTGTCACATATACATCTTTCAATCTTTCTTTGGAAATGTACTGCCACACTTAAGTATCCCTACTGTTTTGTGAAGGTTCTTGTGAAATTCCTTGACCACTACAAGTCTTTCTTAAATGGTTAACAAGTTACTCCAAAACCTTATTCCTTGTAACTAAGTAGTAGCAGGTTATCCCTTGAAACAGGGATTCATAATCAGGCACGGTGATAAATTCGTATCGGATACATAAATTTGACTAAAACTCATCAGCACTTTGGGCAATAATAAGAGATTAAGTCCCTGTTCTCCTGGTTAAATTCTCATTTACCTCTCTTGTGCTGACATTTAGTTGTCCTGTAGTTTCAAATTGAGTGTGCTGTTTTTAATTTCCCTTCTCAAAATTGTTTGCGCAACATTGCTAAGTACACAGCGGCTGCTTTGGTTACATCTATCGTAGACGCTGAGCCTTAATACTTGAGTGGAATAACTGGAGAGATACTTCAACCCCTGTATATTCTGCAGGAAAACAAAAAGCTCTGTTGACACAGAAATTTGGCAGTATAGATATTTTTTGTTAAAATGTGTAGCTGTTCACAAAGTCTGCTCTTCAGAAACCCATGTTTTCGCTTGCATATATCAAGTTTATCTCTGGTTCGACTTCAAAAAAGTCAGAACAGTGTCAACTGAGACCCAAAAGGACTAAACCAAGTTTTAGCAGTCAAAAACCTCCAGAAATAAAAAGGAACTTTAAAAAAAAATGCTCTAGTTTGAATGAAATAACCTACGTTTGAAATATTCTTGTTTTCTTTTAGAGCTCTGGGAAGAGATCAACTTGACTTAGGAAATGGCTTGGCTTTGAAAAGCACACCAAAGCACACCAAATGCCAACTCTTGATATGTAGGTCTGTTAACTGGGATACCAAAAAACTATGTTCCTTTCATGCTTTTTGCTGCTTGGGACGGAGGAGCACCGCACAGCTGACAGCCCAGGCAAACAGGGTTTTTCTTGCTCTGTGCCTGGCCAGATTTGTGGGTTCGTTTCTAGCGCTCAGGCACACTGAGGTGCATTGGGTAATTACCGCTCCTGGCTGGTCTCAGCGGGGCAGATTTGGTCCGGGGACGGGCAGTAACGTGATGCTGACCCTGGTTTCAGGGTGGGAGAGTAGAGCACAGGTCCAGCCCGTGGTCCCCGGGGATGGGCTGGTGCACTTCTGTGGACTGCGGCTGGAAAGCGTGCTCCCTGCTCTGCCCGTCTGCTGGAAGGGGTCTCGTCCGGAGAAAGGGAAAGCAGGCGGCGAGATGGAAAGAAGACAATCTGGTTTCTTTGAGGCCCTACAGAGAGTTTGGGTGCAAAACAGGCACAGTAATAGCAATATTTTTTTTCTTCCGTGGGCGCGATGTGACAAGGGAAGTGTGTGAAGGCTGAGGCTAGGAGCGGGAACAAACTGACCTCTCACATGAGCCTTCGCAAAGCTTTACTGGTGGTATTTTCATGCTGTTAGGTTTTTAAAGAATTTGCTAGTCTATCATTATGACCCATTTAAAGTCATAAGGGGTGGTCTATTAATTCTGTAAATGTCATCCTGAAAAGGGGAAACTTTTACAGACTGTCAGAAATTGTATGTTTTGTTACTTTCCAGCCTCAGAACCAGACATTTAACAGGAGGACTTTTTCCCCCTCTCTGTCATGCTATCTAGAAAATGATGTTGAATAAGCAATTATGTTTATTTTAGTATAATCTATTCCTAAAATCAGATGGACTATAAGAGAAGGATAAATATTAAGCTACAGAGTTTCTATCCAACAGCCATTTAGAGCCATTTTTATTAAATATGTAACTTTGGGGTGGAAGAAACACCTGATGTAAGGCAGATGGGGCAACTCATCAAAGGCAGGCTGGAGGCTGGAAGAATTAACACAGGAGTCCTTGACAGACGACCTCTACTTAAAATGTTTCTGTATTCCAATAGGTAACTGCATAAAGTTTTGTATTCCAATAGATCATCACACAAACATCATCTGCGTGGTTAAATGTTGAATTTAGCATTTCCAGTCACAAGCTGGATACCTTTTAAAAGCTGGTGAGAAAGACTTTGCTTGGGAACCACAGCTTACTCAAAACACTCAAGGATGAGCCTTTACTGTGGAGGTGAAGACAGTGGCTTGTCTTCGGGGTGCTGACTTCAGTAGTAGACTCTTCAAGTAACAGTTTCCCTGCTTGGGAGTAGCAGAGGCCCCTACCAAGCATGTGTCCAAACATCCTCACTTCTTCTTTTCAATGAGGATTGGGGAATTCAGCACCTTGCAAAAACTGGGCAACGTTTAGGGAACTACAGTGTCATGTTTTGCTGTAATTTGCTGTAAAGCTGAGAAAATATTCCTTTATTAAATGGTAGTTGGAGAATTACTTAAGCATATTGCAAGTCACATTTTTGGTACTGTAAGCACAAGGACTGTTTTCTGCAACCTACTTATCTGGGGCTTTGTCCAAAACTTGTTAAGAAAATTTACTGATTCATTAGGGAACACAGCACAATGCTTCATATGTACAACTTGACAAAATGTATTGTTTTGCTTTAGCAAATAGGCATATAAAAGGTAAAGACTGCAATACATGAATATGACAGTGTTCACTTAAGGGCATGCTTTTCAAAATGTCACCATCATAACTATTTGTTTAATGTTGACAGTGTGCTTGCTGCTCTGCAATAGCAAATAAAATAATATTTTAATATCTTTGAGATAACATAACAAAGAACAGACACAACAGAAAGGAATCAAGATCTTAAACCAAATAATTTGTTATTGTTATTAACTTCCAATTGTAGAAGAAATGAGTTGCCAAAATGGATTGAATGGAAACGTATATCTTTGGTGAGATGAAATCAGGAGGATTCAATGCACAGTTTCCAGACTGTGCTGCTGTTCCTGTCATGTGGCTCAGGCAATGGTCATGCCATGTAGTGGGCACTGGTTTTAGAACACTCTACCTGAAATCTACCCTCTCAGAACACCACATCACTTCTGGAGGTAATACTTAGCTTTCCCAAAAACTATGAGAGAGATGTTGCAAAGGCTGGACCCTGCCATCCTCAGGTTGTTTTCTTTTATCATTTCCAGGTATCATGTTTCGCCTTCACCTAGACAAAACTACAGATGAAAGATGAATACCCATCAATTTTTTCTTAAGTACACATCATGCAAAGTATAGTGTGGAATTTAAATCTGTTTTGGAATGCAAGAAAGCCCATAAATGTAGCAGGAATCTAAAATAAGGAATACATAACAGATATTATATATATAGCAGATAAGGAAGCCTTTCTTTATTTTCAGGGTCCGAAAATAAAGACCCTGAAAAAATGAGGTCTGAAAATGTGCAGGCAGAGAGGGGAAGTCCCTACATTTCTACGGGCTCTGCTAAGGAACATAACAGCAAACTAGGAAGAAAGCTTAGGACAGGGATAAATAAAGACCAGTTCACTCTGCCCTTGCCTAAGGGAGAGAGAGAGGTTGGGGGTCTCTGGCTGTCCTGGGAGCTCTCCTCGCGGAGGGCGCAGAGGAGCTGTTGATCTGAGAGCTCTGCAGGACTGCAGAGTGGACTTTGGCTGAGGGGCTAAATGTCAACTTTCCCCTTGCTTCACCACCCACCTTTCAGAAGGTCATTGATTCATGAGTCTGTGACTTCCTGACATGAAATTTTGGTGGCAGACCCTGCTGAAGGTGCTGCTGCCTGCATTCCCCCACCCTACACGCACACCACATGTCAACGCTGGGGTTTCCAAGTGACCTGGCAGAGACTACTCCTTTACTTTGGGATGGATGAATCATTGCACCAGGTGGGACTGGTTACTCACAGGGTCTCTACACCTCAGCACTGGCTGTGGGACCCTTCCTGCCCTAAACGCTGCAGCTCTCTCCTGGCTTTTCATTCCCTCTGCCACGGGTAACTCATTCCTGCCCCTCTGCAGCCCAGCTGGAAGAACAACTGCCAGCACCAGGGATCCTGCTAGGAAGGTCATGTGTGTGCATACACAGCAGATTCTCTCATGTTCTTCCTCATATTCCAGGGGGTCCCGGGGCATAGAGGCATTTTAGGGCCACATGAAGAGAGAACTGAGACACCCACGAGAAAAATGGGGGTCTTCGTGGGTCCACCTTCTCCTTTGAGCTGTGATCAACCCCTGGGATGCTTCATAAGACAATTAGAGCTTATCTGAGGCAGCATTAACACCCAAGAGATGTATTCACACTGTCTAATTTTAGACATCTAATGTATGTGTTCTGACTAGTCTTCTCAACAGCTCTGTTTCTCTCTCCATTAATTCTGTTGGGAGCTCAGACATCCAGGCTCCCCTCTTCTGCATCGTCTCCCACTTTTACAAGCCCAAAGTGGCCCAAAATATTGAGACCACACAGTTGCACAAGCCACAGCTCTGCTTTCCTGAGCTCAAGTGCCAGGAGCCGCTAGCTGGTGCATGAAGAACTCCCTCGTCATTTCTCCTCCTGATGGACCAGCTCCTGCTGTGCATATGGACGAACCAGGGGCGAAGAGGTCTCCCCGTCAGCAAGCACTGCTGAGCGTTTGTGCCCACACGTTCTCCGTGGTGCTCACCTGGACAGACCCCTTTCCCATGAACAGCCACGCTTGACCTTCCTCTGTTTTCCAAGGGAATGGCACAGGGATCTATGAGGCTAGGACTGTTATAATGAAGACACACAGAAAAAAATAAAAAGCCTATAAAAGCAGCATTTTCAGTCTTTTCCAAGATAGGGTGATATTTTTACGAAGTGCTTAGCTCACACTTTGTTCTCTAATAGGATGTGATCTGTCCTGCAACCACAAAGTGCTTGAAATTTTATCCTTTACTGATATTGCGTTTTATGAAGCCTGTGAAAATGATGAGGCACACCAGAGACTGAGGGCTGTTTGCTTAGCTGATTACAGGAGCAAATTATTAGTGTTAACACACAGAGGATCTTTGTGTGGTTGATCTCCCCATGTATCTGGTTTAGTGACAGCTGTTGGCAAAGAAGATGAAAAGGGAATCTATGTTACAGGTGGCTGTGGAGGAATGGAAAGAAAAGAAAAATATCTTCATAGTCTGTGAGTTGTTTTTTTCTTAGTGCATTAAACAAGTTTAAGGAGTGTGCTATTTTCTAGTCACAATAAAAATGTTAAAAGTAGCTCATAGGTAGCTCAAGTCTGAATTTTACTGCTCCCCAAACCAATAAAATATAAGCTTTACAAAACCTAAAGATTATTGAAATATCTTTCAGATGAAAGTGTTATGAATATGACAATTTTTACTTTGGATTTTGTAAAAACAAATAAATGATACCAAACCCGATTTATCAGAATAGTATATCTGATTAATCTTATTTTTCTGAACTGAATGAAGGCAAACACTAAGCAAACATGAGAAATAATGAAAAATACGTGGACTTGAAAAAATACTACTGAAATCCAAGAATCACGTTTTAGATCTGCCAGTGCAAAAATGGTTAATTGAATTTGCTATGAAAATGTCTGACTGTCCCTTGCTAGGGAGTGGGGACCCTCATTTACACAGACTTGTGGTGGCATTCTCATGACGCCTTGAGCTCGCACTAATTTCCACCCCTGGCCCATGCACGCTAGCGGAGTGGTGCAGCCATTGTATGATGTGGATGCCAGGAATCAGCACGGTGTGGGCAGCTGTCTGTCAGAAACTATGACCCTTCATTCCACATCTGCCCTGCTCAGCATGGTGCAGAGCTTGTCAGTGATTCTAGCCACTGGGAAAAAAAAGCAACTTGTTTGAGTGTTCTTTTCTTAATCCTGTGCTAAATCATATTCAGTGTACATTCCTGAAAATGCCATCCTGTGGAAAAGTATCCACATGTGCTCTTACATGGACAGTCCCTCTTTCCCCTGCAAAAACTTGCCTGATCTTAGCTCTCCCCAGCCTTGCAAAATGACTTGATTTGTATCTGATTAAAAGATCAGATTCTGATATTTTTCTTTAGCTACATTGATCCCGCAGATAGTCATATGGCATTGGGGAAATTGAATTTTGATCTTGTTCACTTTCACTCAGGTTTAGGGTATATTCCCTGCTGTTCTAAGTTGCTAAGTGACAATTTTCACCCGTGGAGAATCTGTTTCCTAGTTTCTGAACCAGAATTGGAGCCAGCCCAAACAACGTTGCCTTTTATTTCTGTTCTTAGCAGAAACCTCTCACTCCCCTCCTGGGACATTCCCTCTCCCACGTGTGGGACATTTAAGGCTCCAGGTTTTTTCCAGCGTGACTCCAGAATTGTTCTGTTTACTTAGAGTGAAAAAAATCAAGACATAACCAGAATCAGGCATTCGGTTTCTGATTTGGTTTCATCCTGAAAGCAAACTTTGTGTGAAAGTCAGCCATTTCAGTAAATCTAGCTACCTTTTCCGACATACCCTCTGCCCAGGCTAGCACTTGGAAGAGCCAGGTGTATTGCTCTGAACAGTTCCTAGTGCACACACGAACGGGAAGATACTCAGAATAGCACAAGGTTTTCAGTGATCTCAATCACCATGAAAAGTAGACGTGCAGACTGGCCAAGCAGAGATGTATCATAAGCCTGCATATACATTCCTCTTGCACGCAAAATCAAAACTCAGGCTGTTGGCTGGGAATATACATGCGTTAGGAGATGAAACCTATCTAACAACTTTGAAATTTTAGCACTTTGTGTTTTAGTGGTTTAAGTTTAAACTTTTGTTCATCTTAGACTTAAAGACAAAAATAATAAACAGCAAAAATTTCATAAGTGATCTAAAAATTTTCCACTAGAAAGAAATTAATTCAGGAACCAAAGAAAACCTGGATTTATTGTTATGTTATTTCTGCAGTATAAAATAGGTTTCTATTATCCACAATTTTATATTCTTGAAACGTGGAGCGGAACAATGATTATACGAAAAACAGTTGGTGACTGTTTTTGCAGTGCTCTAGCAGCACGGTAAATCCAAAAATACTCAGTAAATCAAAAATACTTTGGTGGACTTCACAGGATTCATGCTGATGTAAGAGATTAAGATCATCTTCACAGTTGTGTGGGGCAGGCTGGAACCAATCTTGCCATGCATTATAAAAATCTTAATCCACATCATAACTTTACCTGTGGAAAATTAACAAAAGCAATATTGCAGTTGAGCATGAGAATTATGTCACTACCAGTCACACCCCGTTGACAGCAATTTACAGTATTGTCTTGAGAGTGCTGATTCACTCCCACAGCCTGAACTATGATGCTAAAGTTATTAAGAAAGAGAACAGAGAAGAATCTCGCTCCTTATGTTATTGCTATTTGTTAACCGTCTAATTTGCAGCCACTTGGGCACGTACTGTGCAGATACAACCACTGTGGATGGGATGGCTGCCAAGCAGAGAACGTACAATCTCTCCTTCTGCCCTTTTCATGCCCGCTGCCTGCTGAATGTAGGCTGCTGCATTATGCAAGCTAACAACCTTTGCAACGTAGGTGGTTTCAGACAAATAGAAGAAAGGCAAACAGCATGCCTGAGAAGGGAACAACAGGCTTGTCTGATGGCATCCCCACACTGAGGGATGATTCAGGAGCTCATTTGGGTTTCTTTTCTCCTTCCCCAGCTTACTAACTGACTCATTGTCAGACATCTTATGACAAGCTGAAAAGGACAACGCCATATGTAAACTGACTTCAGCTTCTAGGTAGCTTTCCCCAGTCTGGCACCTACTGGAAGTCGCTGCAGTTTCTGTCCAGGGCATGTGTCTGTGTTCACTTTACCCCCTGTGCTCTTGGTCTTACTCTTAAACAGAAAAGCAATACAGGCAGAGTGTGCCAGGTCCTGGGGAAAGCCTACGCAGCTGGGGGTGGAGGCTAGAGAACTTCTGCAGCCAAATAATTTGATTTTCTCTTGATCTGAGACTTCAGTCTTACCAAAAAAACCCACCAGCCACAAGAAAGGGAATTATGATCAGACGTTGTTGTCTAGGTCTGGTAGTGTTTTAGGCTGAGAAAGTCTCTCAAAGGGACAGTCCAGTGAGGCAGAAACCATACAGCACCAGTAATGATGCTTTAGTGGGATGATGTATTCCTGTGAAAAGGGACCAGTTCTGATACTTACTAGTGAGACAGGAAGAACCAGTCCAATGAAGTTAGGAGACTTGGAACAGTGTGAAGTGATCGGACCTCACAACAACTTTTATGAAGGATTTCTTGTTGGAAGGAGACAGCAAAATGCAGTAAACAGTATGCAGACAGTTGCTGTGAACAGTGCTTCTAACTGCAGTCCATTTCCAATGCTCTACCTCAAGCAACAAGAAATGATGTCCAGCATTTCAAGTCTGTGGTTGACAGGAGACAAAAAAACTGCAGAAAATTCAACACGCAAACATGCAAGCCTGAGAGCCCAGAGGTAATACCCGTTCCGTAACTGCAGTCTTCAGGTCTGCCCCACATTGCTCTTTCATCCTTCTTTTTAATGACTGTTCCCTAGCACCAGATGTTGTCAGTCAAAAACCTCAATGGACTTTAAAAAATAATTAGAGCTACCTCACAAAATAGCCCTGTTGACGGTCACTACACACACATACAGACAGAGCCGCTTCAGAAATATTCAGGAACCATGCAACACTGTTTACTAAGTAATACCTCCTGAGAAGGGATATTCTGGCATTATGCATGTACAGAATGACCACCAGCACTGTTGTGTCAGGGTATGCTTTTGGTGTATGTACTGAAGTGAGCAGCCCTGATGAGCAAAAGGGAAATGTACAACTGAAGAAATCCCAGTGGCAAGACTTCTAGTGTAGTCTGAGGTTTTTCCTGTAAATGGGGTTTTTTCCTGTGCTTTAAGTTATAACCAAATGCTTTTCTACAAAACAATAGCAGTCTCAGCAAAAGTGTTTTGTTAAAATAAAAAAAAAAAAAAAAGACCAAAAACAAAGCCCATTTAAACTTTTTGAAGAACAGAGGAAATCTAACAGAGCTAAGAGCTCTGCTTTTCTTTTACCCTAATTATTCTTGGCTAGATGTCTTAACACTCACTTTTTATTTATTGATAACTGCTTTGAACTCCTGTGAGCTCATGTGTCAATCCATATGCCCTGTCAGATGCAGTCAATTAGTTTACGATGTCTGACTACTGGCTGTAGTCTTTAATGCGTGTGGGACCTAACACAGTTATCTTCAGTTATGGGGATGTCTTACAGCAGTGAAGAGCAGCATCGAATGAATGAGGACTGCAGGAGTGCAGTGTTTGCCCTACCTAGTGTTTCCGAAGTGTCAAGGCACAAAACAAACCCCAAAATACAAGAAAATCCAATCCCAAACCAAAAATGAAAAAACTAAAAAACCCAGCCCCCAACCTAAACACAAGTAGAAGGACTCTTTCTTTCTCTAAAGCACAGAGTTTAAAAAAGCCTTAGAGACACAATTTACCATCATTCACACAGGTGTGGAGTACTGATTTCCCAAGAGTTTTCTTGGCTCTACAGCCTAGTAGCTATAAGTCAGAGGGGTACTACATGGTAGCAGCAGTCATGGGTTTTCACTATATTTTGCTCTCAGAAAGGGCCTTTTTTAAGTGCCCACAGCACTTCATCTGTAGCACAATCACTCAATACATCGGAAAAAGATTACAAACTAAAAGAAAAAAGTTTATCTCAAAAATCATTACTACTATTTACTTCATATAAGGCAGAGACTGCATTAGTTAGGTTGTGACTAAAATAACCAAAATGAAAATGACTGCAATTGCAGACTGATTACAAAAGTTAAGTTCATATTCATTTCAAATTCATCGTGAAATATCCTGTCAGGCTTCCAGAAGAAATGCTGCCTTGTTATCAGAGCTAACAAGGTAAGAAACATCACTGCATAGGGAAGAAGAGGCAAACATGCCTTTTCCTGATATTTTCTGAAGAGTCGCACATTTTACAACGTTAGACGCGCAGCCTAAGCCTGTAAACATGTTAGGTAATTTCAGGTGTCACAGTACACTTAGTAGACATTAGAGTAAACGAACACTCTTAATCAAGTAAGATCAATAAGAAAGACCAGAAAAAATGCTGGATTAGTTTCCCCGTCTAAGTAGAGGTAAAACTGCAGCCTTTACAGCTGTCAACTGGCTAACATTGAGAAAGCACTGAAAAACTTGGTGGATAGTTTGGCAACTTTCCACGTGTTACAGATCTTCAAACGTGACACCAATTCAAACACATTGACCAAAGCCAAGTTCTTGTCCACCTCTGACCTGAATACGGCTCACAGTCCTGCTCACATAACTTTATGTATGTTAAAAGATGAAAACACATCCTCTTAATCATATCATCTTATTTTAAAATAGCTTTTGATGGTATTGTTTTAATAAAGGTAGTTGTGATGATTACATACAGGGTACAGGAAAAGCCTGTCTTTAAATGACTGCAGCCAATGTCATTTACCAGAAATGAGTTTGGCCCGGGACGAGTTATAAAGGCCACTTTAAATTATAATAAGGTGTTTATTGCCAGGAAAGCTCCTCTCTTTAAAACAAATTCCCACTTTTCTCTCCCCAAAACAATTGAAAAATGTGATTGGTCCAAAGGTTATACTCTGCAAATGCTAACAGTTCATTAAAGTGGTAATTAGATGTTACCTGACTCAAAAGTACCAAATATGTAGATGACAGAGTAGTAAATCTAGCTGTACAAGCACATGGTCATGAGAATACTCTGATCATACTATGAACATGAGAGACAGGTGGTAGTGTAAAACCTTTGGAATATTTTCTAATATTCTCTAATCTGAGAAACTAAAGGAAATACATATGGTATGACTGTAATGATTGAAAAAAACAGCCCTGGAGATATGTTATTGTGTAACACTGTATGCAGGCTCAATGCATAGCGATACTACAAATTGCAATGCATAACAAAATATTGGTAATCAGAGGCACGTTCTCCACATGCTGCAGCACAGGAGACAAGTCCTTTAGACTCCGCTCTGCTTGTCTCTGGTCCCATTAGCATTCTGGCAGCTCGTTCCTGAGCAGTCTACAGTAAACATGCACTGCAGAAAGGAAACCAGGAAAGCACAGCAGAGAGTGACTTATGGAAAACAATTAGGTGTCCTTCAGTTTTTGTGTCTCTAAGTGGGAAGTGTATTATTTTTACTCCATTAAAATGCCACAGGTATACTCTAGACCAGAAGGAAGATATTACTCTTATTTTTTCACAGGCAGTTCAGATGTATATGGTTATTGTCCTAAAGCAATCAAGCAAACCAGTAAGTGTCTCTGTTTTTTGCCTCTGGTCTCATTTTCTCAGGATGAAACAGAATACTAATGCTGCTGCAGTTACCTCTGCGTTCTATCTACACTGGGTAGAGGCTCAAATCATTTTTAGCATGCTGAACTTGTTTATTTCATTCTTATTTTGAATATATAGGAAAGCACCCCTGCTGTCATTGGAAAGAGCCTCTGAAATACAATTTATTCCCTACCAGAGTTTAAAAAAAAAAAAAGAAAAAAAAAAGGAACTCAAGGACTTACTTAGCATCATAGATGTCAGTGTGGTTGAAGATCTAGTCTGATCATACAGACTGGTACTAGGGGAATCTTCCTGGACCTGAGTATTTACCCTGACCATGACCACAAGAATGCTTTTTTCCTGGCCACTCCTCACAAGACACTATGATCCAGGAAATACTTACAGTTGAAGTTGTTCACTTAGCTGCATTGAAGCTGGCACTGTACCTTTCTGACTTTGTGTTGGTGGCTTCATTTTGGTAATAGCACAGTGAAAAAAGGTGAAAAAAAAAAAAAGGCTAATATTTCTTCCAGAAATATATTCTGAAAAACAGATGAACTTGTTCCTTAAAATTTGTTTGAATGTCATAAAATAGTGTCACCTGTTGTGGCTTGGTTTGCATGACTATAGACACCAATGATTTCAGCCATGCTTTTATTTCTCCACAGTCAGTAATTGCACAGGCAATGACCTTGAAAGGTATTTTTCTGGCATGAAAATCACAGTTTCAGTGCTTCTTCCTCCTTGGGTTGTGATTTTCTGGCAGCAGTTGGGAGAAACTGGCAGAAGTAAGAGCAAGTTAGGTACTACTGTGGCTGCACGTTGGGAAGCAAGATTGCTCTACCTGACCTTGGATGGAGTAACTAAGTAAGTCCTGAGCACTTGGGTGGTGGAAAGGCTGCTGACAATGGGACCTGAGGTAGGATCATCAAAGATCTTACATCTACTGCTCACCTTGATGAAGTAGGGGGCTCTCAGAGCCTCCAATCAGAACAGCAAAGCCTTATAACCTGTTGAGGGTGCCACATGGATGTTTGTGGCCAGCTTCTTCGCTTTGCAATCCTCAAGAAAGTGAAACCTGCTATTTGAAGAAGTACAGGACATCTGTGACAATTAAGTCTTTCATAGAGGACTACACAGACTATCACATACCCTCAGTGATTTATATAAGAAAGATCCTAACTTGGTCAGTATAGGTTTTCAACTAAACTTCTGCAATGTGTTCCCAATGGAGAGAAACAAAACAATATGTAATTTGCACTCTTCAGTGTCTCATTAGGTTGGCACGCCTGGCAAATAAATAAAGAATACAAAATTAAAAAACCTGGGAGCTGCTATCATCTTGAGGACCTCAAAAAATCATTTCAAAATAAAATCAAAGTTTTTGAGCTATTAGACTGACCCCACAGGGCAATACATTAATTTGGTGGCTTCCCATGCTTCTTTACTTTCCCTGTGCTTGGTATGCACTGGAAATCTCTTTGATTAGGGCCTCCATTCCCAAGGGAGTATCAAGGACTTTGTTTGCAGTATATACCCTAAATGCATTGCATTCTTTTGCTTTTAAAATTCACCCTCCTGTTAAACTTTTGCCTGTTTCAGGAAACACTGGTGATGATGTAAGGCCAGAGATGACTCGTGGCACCTGCATTGCTCTGTCAACTGCTGATGTCCATTATCAAAGCTTTCCGTTTCTGAATACTAAAATAAAAGCCTCTCCAGCCAAATCATTGCTAGACATCTTCTGGAAATAGCACCAGGAACTGCATGAAGGAATACAGGTGCCAAAGAGCTACTTCCTATTGTGGTTTGCAGCTTATCAATTCTCATTATTGTACCATAAAAGAAATAATAATCTTTATGGATTAGCGTACCAACTTGTCCTCCCATTAAGATGCTGATTTACAGCAGCAACTCAATTTATTTCAGCAGCATTCATCTAGCTATTGCTCCCAGATCAAAGCCTGGGTGCACAGTTTATAGGAGAGGGCCTTTTGAAATGGCTTTTTGTTTTATATCTTTCACAGAACTTAACCCTGGATTGCTTGTCAATGAGCAGCCCCATTTTCTGTACCGAATTATAAGGGTAACTGAAAAGGCAGTCCATGCGATAGTGTGAGAGCGTTTACTGGCAAGAATATTAGAATGAAAGAAAATTAGTTCGAAAAGAAAAAGGGAGCATCTAATCACTGTAAGTGGACTTCAGATGATAGATAAAGTTAGAGCAAAACATAAAAGCAAGCAAAACCACAGTGGAGCACAATGGACTAAACTTATCCCAAGTATAACTCCAGCCATCTGGCCAGTATCTGGTTATCAAAATATGTTTAATGGGGAAAGAAAGAAAGAAACAAAATAAAGTATAAATTCTGTCCTGGAACGTAGCACATTGGTTTTGTTTGGATAAATCAGGATGACTTCTACAATGCGATTCTTTGGGATAAGTTACTTGTTACTCCAGTATCAAGTTATGATTCTTACAATTTTTGTGACCCTTTCCACCCCCCTTTTTATTTCACAGCATTCAATAAATGTCAAAAGTGCTATTTGCTTGTGATCGGAGTAAAGAGAGGTTTTAGGAATTTTTGTACCTATATCACCATGGAAACAAGATACATGTATACATCTATGATCATTCCTTCTCTAGAGTAAAAGCCTGCATTATCTGTGCAAGCTTATGGCTAATTGCTCTGCATAAGATATGGGCGTCTTATTCCTACTCACTACTTCGGAAATTCATTTGTTTTAATGTAGTTGCACATAGCAAGCTATAAAGTAGTTTTTATGAAGCCAATAATTCAGATATAATACTTGAGGAATTCCTTCTGGTTTGGATGTATTTATTTTTCCAAACATTTTGTTTGAGAGAAAATGAGATTGCTATCTGCTGTTTCCTTATTTTTTTGCAGGAAAGCAAAGGGTTGTTGACTTCCTCTCCCCTCCCTTCCTTCCTTCTTTCTGAAGGTACTGTACTCATCTGAAAAAAAGAGAACGAAATGATTGTTCCTGTTCTCTTTCTTAAGTCATTTGAAACACTGTCCCTGCTAGTTTTCTAAGTTTACTGCAATCTCTGCACGGGGGGAGGGAGAGAGAGGGAGAGAGAGACAGAGATTACCAACATGAGAGCAGGTAGAGAGTTTAGGGCAAGACTCCTTCCAGCTTCAACAACTGGTAAGTTAAGTAAAAATGCTTTTATGGTTAACTATTTAGAAGTGCAATATATATGCTTTTGTATTAAGAAAAGACATTAATCAGATACACACTTAACTGATAAAAAGATAATAACCATATGCGTTGAGAAGCAGTATATTTACGCTATAGATGCCTATAGTCTGGTTTTTAGATACTGGTGATAATAGCATACGGTTTAACCAATGCAGACAAGAAAGTGTTTTCCAGTGAAGCTGATAATATTCATAACATAATCTGTTGTGAATTTTGCATATAATGCTTCTGCTACCAGAATCTTGTTACAGGCTTCACTAACGTTATCCTGAATGTTCCAGCAAGATTCAGTGGGCCATTGCTGAAATAAAGAGAGAAGCTGTGTCATATGCAAATTATGTATTTCATATATCATCTACCACTACTTAAGTCTGCTCCAACCCACCAACCTGTGCTGTAGTGGGAGAAGAATTACTAGGGCTTTTTTTTTTCCCTTCAAACCATATTGTGTTTATGATTACACATGTTTATCTCTACTTATCTGTATATATGATCAGTCTAGGAAGAGTGACATTTAAGACATGGTAAGCTAGTCCCAGGTTCGCACTTGAAAAAAAAAAAGAAAAAGTTCATGTTGTGTAGCATGTAACAACACTGAGGCTGATCACCAGCATCAGTAATAGGATGTACTCAAATGTTTATTTGTTGTATGCATTGTTGTAGATACCAGTAATATTTTTCACGTTGAGCACAAACGTATCAGCAGTGGTGCATAAAATGAGTGATTGAATGCATGAGTACGTTTCAAATATTGGAAGAGAAAAGCCTTCCCCCCCATGTTTTTATAAAAGCAGAATGCAGAGATGGAGGGAAGATTTAGGACACGTGTCCATTTCTCTGCAGAAGGAGAGATTGGTCATCTTCTGACCCAGTATTTCTTCAAGCCGCAGCTCTCTGAAGTGCAGGGTCCTTTGCAGGATGCCCGGAGCCCGGACAGAGCGGCTCCAAATGGCGGGCAGGCATCGCAAGGGGCCAGCAGGCAGCTTGAACTGCCCTGCTCCCGCTCCCACTCTGTCTCCCACTCCCACTGCCACTCCTGCTCCCACCAGGGTACCTGGGCTGTGCTTCCGCCCCCA
The DNA here is from genome assembly GCA_017639485.1 of Pluvialis apricaria. Taxonomy (NCBI): domain Eukaryota; kingdom Metazoa; phylum Chordata; class Aves; order Charadriiformes; family Charadriidae; genus Pluvialis; species Pluvialis apricaria. The sequence goes on from CM030044.1 coordinate 29,168,505, forward strand.
GACAGCCCTCTGCTCCCACCACCCCTCGCTGAGCCAACTAGTGGAAAGGATTTTCTTCCCCCTCTATCTGCTGTCTCTCTGCAAGTTATTCCATAGGAAGGAATGAGCTACCCCAAATTCAGCTTGATTGATTGGTAAGTGGAAGATTCCCTTCACTTTAGGAGCAGCAGATGGGTTCTGCCAAAGGAGGTGGAAATAACTTGTTTCTTGAACTCCGTAGCTTAATGTTGCAGCTCAGCCTAGTTTGGTACCGATTATTAGGTTCATTTGGTTATACTTAACCCAAAGAATCCTCTGCTAATACAAGCAAATGCCAGATGTTGCCATGAAAACCGCTCGCCACATCTTTCGCTCGGGATACCTGGGTTTATGTTTTACATGACTAAATACTGATTCAAATTATAGAGATGATTTGGAGAGCTATTTTGGCAGTTACATATCATACATCTGTAAAATCACTTTTTGCTTCAAGTGAGAAGCAGAGGAGTCTTCTAAACAATAAAAAAATACATAACCTCTGTATTTGTAGTGGCATTTTGCTCAAATTGCAGAGTGTTAGTCTGGACTGCAATCACCTGTAAGTTCTGATCTGATGAGTTCAGAAGTTCAGTTTACCATATAGGTAAAAGCCAGTTGCAGATTTTGTTTCTGAAGATACTAAATATCAATGTATTATTGATTTGGACCACTTATATGATAAATTCTTTCTCTGAGAGATTGTCGGAAACACATAAATAAGAATATGTGTGTTCATATTCAGAGTAGGGGGCCAAAAGCAGTACATACTATTTTTAAACCCATTCCCCAATAATGATCACACAGAAAGAGCATTTTTAAAGGAATGCTTAATAATTTGACGGGTAAAATTAGACTTTGAAGTTTGAACTTCATTCTTAGATTTTAGCTATCAGGTTGAATTTTCCTTCAAATAATACATCTTTGCAATCATTTGGAGTTTACTTGTTTTCACATTGTATAACTTATTGCTGGGATAAGTGTAACATGATTTAGCATAGTGATAATTTGTAACACAACTAATATCTTTCTCGAGGTGTCAGGAAGAGTTTTTCAGCTGATGTGTTATCCTTATCCCACATTCCTGAGATATTTCCAAGCAGAAAAGGGTATAGGCTGAGGCTGGATTGAGTACAGATCTACCACCAGCTTATGGCACAAATTAAATATTTGTGAAATGAATTTTCAGTTATTCACCGCAACCTTGTAAAAAAAAAAAGAGAAAATATTGAAGCAATAAGCCAAGAATAAAAAGAGAGAGGCTCTGTTTATATTGCTTAAGGTCTTATTGCTTCTATTGCTAAGAGCCGTATTTATGCATATAGCATACATAAGTAAAAGGTCAGTCAGTGTATGTATTTTCCCAGAGAATTATGTAAAGCTATTATTTCCATTTGATTTGTTCTCAATTATAATGAAACAAAATGTAGATAGATTTTGCTTTTATTCTGAAAAATACAAGCAAAACTACCCCAATAGTGGCAAAGATGTTACAGAAACAAGTTGTAGCCCACGGAAATTCCAAGTTAACAGGTCTGATTCAAAAAGCATAGGAACTGATACGAGTCTTTCTGTAAATGTCAATTGCCTTTTTGTATTTAGAGCCAGCTTCTTTAATGGTGAAAACTGTTGAGAATGTGAGTTTTGGATGCAGAATAGTAGCACTGAGTTATATTCCTAGTAACATTTTGGCATCTCTAATACAGATTTTTGACCAACAGATAATTTGAATCTTTAAATTTTAAGGATTTTTAAATTGTTTTTGCATTCTTTCAAACAAGCACATCAATAAGAGCCTTGCCTTAGGACTATCTGGGTGTAGAGCAGATACTGGTGGACTAAGAGGCACAACCGTGCATCTCACAAATTAAGTTATTGGCATGTCTTTTAGGTGCTGTTTCTGGTAGCGCGAGGTAGATATGCAGAATTTAGAATGAGAGAAGCACGGGGGGGATGAATCATGGTAGCAACCCCAGGTAAGCCTCGTATACAGAGACAGAAGAGTGTGGGTTACCCCAGATAGCACTTATATTGTTTCCAGTCTTTGATATGGCAAAGCCTCAATGATGTAGAAAGACATCTATCTGAATGGACCACTCCACGCAGCCAGACATGTCAGCAGAAAACCACCCTGAGAAGCAAAAGCAGTAAAGGCTGCATAAGGTAATAAGGTTTTTCTGTGGCCACGGTTTAAGGACACAAGTCAGGCAAAGGTGTGTAAGAAAAAGTAGCTTTTTATTCATTGATGAGAAATGATCCATAGCTTCTGAGCACTTCCCCAGGAGTAATTAATCTAATGAAACAAACTGCTGCTTCAAACAGACCTTACAAGTGCTTTGTAGACTGCTACAGATAGTTGTAAAATTATTAATTTTTTGAGGGACTAATTTTATATGCCAAATAATTTTTAAAAATAGACGACTTGTTAAAACTAAATGAGCATTTTCTTTTTAAATGGGGTAGTTTTCCCCATTCTAGTTTACGATCCCAGAAGACCACTGAAAAGGAAGGAATGTCATCTTGGAGAAGAAAGAATTATAAGAGACAAATAATGTGAAGCTTTTAAAAAGAAAAAAACAAGCCTGGAACAAAAATTACCTGGGGTTATCCTCTTTCTGCTGAAAGGCTGATAGTCTGAAACTGAGACCACAGCTCTCCATTGCTGTGAAAATGCAGTGGAATTTTATGGATGATATTCACATTTTCATCCAATGAAGAGGCCTAAGTTAATACTCATTGGTTATTTAAAACACCTTTTGAACTGCATACTGGAGGCCTGATTTTTCTTTATGTCTGTCTGGCAGGGACTTGGCTTTCTTAACAGTCTTTCTTAGCTGCCTTCTAAAATACTAATGATCCAATGAAAAATATTATTTAATCTTTGTTTTAGTTCCTTCCAAACTTGATTGCTTTTGTAAAACAAATGGGTTTATACTAGTGCTACCCTGATCTTGATAAGCAAAACACAGCATTTTCCTTCTAAACCAACAACATTTAATGTATTGTGAAGACTTCTAATGTCACTGGGAGCAATTAAGCTAAGTAATCAGTAATCATATATTAAAAGAAAATGTTTTCATGCTCTGAAGGTTATGGGAAGAAATTATGTGACTATTTGCTTTTTTTTTACCTTCACTTCTTATTTCCTGCTTTGTATGTTGGAAAGATACATTATTAATCATGTGAATGAAGGATGAAAAAAAATATTATTCTTACTTTCTTTTCCCTCCCTCTTCTACTGTGAAAGCTAAAACACTGGCACGTTTTCCTTCTACTTGTGCGTGTGCATGAATTCATGTGATTTAAAAGAAAAAAACTTTGGACAAAAAGTGTGTTTCCTGAAAGCCTATTTTTCCCTTGCCAATATTCATAAAAACTAAACCTGGAAACATCCAACTTTCCAGCTGCTTATGCTCATTAGCAGCACTAGAATGCAGAGAACACTGAAAAATACAAATGTTCATTGAATCCGAAGCTTCGTTTAATTGCAAAAAGCTACAAGGTAAACTCAGTCTCATACATTGACAACATCACTTTTTGCTAAATAGTTAGAGAAAAGTACAATTGATTTCAAATGGAAAGCAAGGCTTTGAGAAGGGTCATACATTTTTAGTTGTCATTCTCAGACAATTCTGTACTACAAGGAATACTAATGCACAGCAAGCAGGCATTACCCACGCAGTCTTCTGTCTGGAGGCTTGATGAAGAATAGAAACCACCTGATTTCTCTGTGTGGAAAGAATTTTGCAGGGTGGTGTTCCCAGGGTGGAGGAGCAGGTGTGGCGGCTCTGGGATGGGAGCACGTGGCTTTGCCCCTCCTCAGGGAGCTGCTTATTCTGATACCAGGCCCTCTGATAAGCCACAAGTGTGGTGGCTGGGAGGGATGAGGTGACTTCCAGTGTTTCTCTTCAATGTTTTGTTGAGATTCCCGACCGTACAAAAGCCACTTATGCTTTTTTTCTTCTCTGGTTAGGGTTGCAATGTAACTGCTAGACTCTTTGACGTGATGAAAGACCTTTTGTTTTGTAGAGGGCTCTATGCTGGATCTGCTATTAAAGACACTGTAAATTGGAAAGAGTATGTACTCTTACCAACACCCAATACACTAGATTTAAACCAGACTTGAATATACCTGCTCTAAAGATATCCGGGAAGAACACATTGGAATATAGTTACTAATTCATGCTTAGTCATCTCTCTGAGGTCCTTCCTAAAGCAAGTAGTGTTTCAGCTTCAGGGCTCAGCCCTGGGTAAAGGTTATTTGAAAGTGTTATTTGAAATAATTTTTCAAAAAGGGGGTGTCTTTCATACGGTACTCCCAGGTAGCACAATATTTGTCTACCTGTCTACTTTTCCTTAAGAGTATTTAGAACACATGTGTAATGAAAACCATATCAGGAGGTGAAAAGGAAGGTGATGACCTGTTTTTAGAGCATCTGTCGGCTTCTAAGGAACCGCAGAATTTGCTTGAACAATCTGGTAGGCACAAAACGCTGGATTGGTTCCCTACTGCAGGTTTCTGAATCTATGAAGTGTGTCCTGTATTTGTCCAAAAACTATTGTCCTGTGATAGGAATTCCAGAAAACTGTACAGGACCTCCTGGAAGAGCAAACTGACAACAATGTTCTCGAAGTTTTACTAGAAACTAAACCCATCCATTCATAAAGGTGCAGGAAAATATTTTTTTCCACAGCACCACAGCAAGGAATCATAGTGTAATATAAAGAATGTTATATCAAACAGTTTTTCTGCATAATGCTGCACTCACAATATGAAGTCATCAAAGTTTCCAGAATAATTTTATATGTCTATAGGTAGCGTTTTATCAGGATGTTATAGAAGCAGTCACGTGCATCAGAGAAATGATGATGACTGACTCCTCCTCCGTATCTCCTCTTCCCTCTGCCAGAAAAATCAAAATATTAATTAAAGCCTTATGATCCAAATACATTAGTTTCTCTTTTCACATTCCATGGAAGGGGCCCCTCCCTAAGCTTAAGCCACAGGTAAAGAAATGGAACTGAACAGATGTCACTGGATTCTGTAGGCAAATGACCAGGACTTGGGATTCCCTCTAATGACTGCAATGAGAGTTTTCACCAGCTCATTCACTACTAGACACAGAAAAAGTGCATGAAGAGGCACTCAGTGGAAGGCATCGAATGTGGTTAGGACCGTAAGTCGGAACAGAATTCACACAACTATTTATCCTTAGGGTAATGTCTCCCCGCCCATACCAAAGCCTTGCCTGCTATCCCTCCCAAAACACAGCAAAAACTTCTATCAAATCTTCCAGGTTTTTGTACATGGCGCTTGGCATTTTTACAGGGAAAAAAGCCCTGAACAGAATGGTTCAGGGGGCGGGGTGTGGGGAGTTTGAGAGGAAGAGTTATATTAATATATAAGGTGTTTTCTTACAAAACTTCTTTTTATACTGACGGTTGTGTACTCTTAGTGATGGGGTAGAGTCACAGTGGTTTGAAGATTTTGTTCATTTTCTTCTTCTTGTGATGAAAATCTGAACTGATTACTACCCAGAACAAGCCTTTGGCATCCCTAATGGAAGGAGTAGTACTAGAGTACTAGAGTGGCTTGGGAAATGTTCAGAATTTCAGATTTCAAAATATGTTGAGTTTCTTCTCACTCTCTTTTTTTTTTCTTTTTATTGGCAAAAAGTAATTTCTTATTTGTTTGTAACTCTAGTCTCTGTTCCAGTTTCTGCTGATGACATTTGGCTAAGTCTGAGCTCCCATTCCCACTCTCTATGCTAGTTTATTGAATTCAGTAAAACTGGCATTTAAAATCTGTTTCAGTTTAAAATAATTAACCTCAATAATTTCTCCCTGTTATTTGATTTACATAGATATTTGTTTCCCAATTGATCAAAATCACAGAAGCAATATAAAATTTATTTTAAATTTCAGATGTTCTTTAGTTGTGGCAACAAACTAATGCTTATTTTTAAAACTTTCTAGAAGTTAACAAAATAATTAAGAGCAATATGCAAGATGCATTTTGGGAATCAGAGAGGGAAAGCATTTGTTTTTTGCTGTTCAGTCAAGGAGAGGATTCAAGTTTGGCATCACAGGTGAGGGGCAAAGTCAGAGAGGAAGTAATCTTAAATTACTTCCTTGCCCACACATCATATGAAGAGTCAAAATTACTATTTTTATGCTGGAACTGAAGAAGTAAGCACATTTCCCTCTAAACAAAATAAAGTGATTTTAAAAAATGAACCCTCATTTAACTGCAATTGTGAGATGTATGTGAAGGTGACAAATTTTCTGAGCAATAAATACATATTCAGAATGGTTTCAATGCTTTAACACAGATTTTATGCTCTGGCAATCTGGAAAGCAGAGCTCCTTAATCACAGTGCAGATGTATCAAAAGGAATTTCGTCAAATGTCCCAATGATTTGCCTTAAGAGCCATTTTTAACTCTGTCTCATTGCTCATCATTCTTTTTTTTTTTTTTTGTCTCTTTGGGTATCAACAGAATAAACACAGTGGTGTCCTAGGAATGGCACTGACATCTCTAATTCCTTTGCTGTGTTTCCTATTGAACTTCTGTTCAGAGGGAAATGTCTAAGTCATTGCTTAGCCAGCTTAATTACAAGCGAGTAATAGGGGTTAATAGGGATTAATCAGTCTCTTCAGCCAAGCAACTTTTCCAGCAAGAAGTCTGCTCAAACTTCAGCTGAAACCGAATTTATTCATCTTTCCTAAATGATTAGGAAAATATTACCTGCTAATTACTTTTAATGAACTGGACACAAAGAGAAACGTTCAGTAGCACATACATTTTTCTTAACTCTGTCAGTTACTGGATGAAATCCTTTTCTTTTGGTTCCTGTAGGATAACTGCATGTCTTACTGGAACACACGATACCTACCACTTTAGCAACCTTTAGTTTCACTATGAGTTTTGAATTGTGTGAAACAAAGAATTGAATGCAAAAGAAATACATAAAGCAATGGTCCTGCTGAAGATTAATAATACTCCCCCATGTCTAAGTAGAACTATATTTTCATTAAAAAACTAATTTGTTTTGGAGACTTTATATGAAAACTCTCCCATACAATCATCTTCTCCCTCTGCCCTTCTCCAAGCATACATGCACATCTTACCTGGTACTTTCTTTTTTGAGACACCTGTTGCTTTACACATGCAATGCCCAGAAGGTGCAATTAACTGCTAATGGTGTAGGAGGGTGCTAGTGGGCTGGCTTGAAGAACCAAGGCTGAAGGTGGCCCTTAGCTAGCCTTTAAGATAACAAAGAGGTGGCAGGAGATCAGACCATCTCTCTGGCCTTCATAGAGGTGATAAAGACACTGGGATTACAGTAGGAAGGAAAGCTCAAACTATTTCCTTTTTAAAGGTCATGAATGCCAGTGAAAGGTTTACTTTTAAAACAACAGCCCAAGGAACACAGCATGAGGGTTATGGAAGGGCATGCTTTTTTGATCATTCTAATTTTGGGTGTTCTGCATAACTCTATTATTTTTTTTAAAATAATACTACTGTACAGCTCAAAACGACTCCAAGTTTCCACTTCACTCTATAGTGTTTAATGATTATCCTTTGTAGATGGAAAGATTATGTCCAAAGTGTTCTTTCAAGGATTTCACACTCTATTCAATATTAGTATTTTACTACCAGATCTTTCCTTATATTTGTATTATTTATTTGTTCTTCTGTTCATCCTCTCTCTTATAATATCTGTATGGTGAGTAAAAAAAATCCTAAAACTGCATTAGTATAGTTTGATAATTTTCCAGAGGAAAAACTATTTCATACATAGGATTCCTATGGTGCCAAAAATGTACTATTTTAATTTGCAGGGGCAGATAGGGAAGTAGACAGGAAACAAGGATGGAGTGATAGGACTTCTATAAACAGAGATTGAAGTAACTCCACATACTTTATAAAGGCAGGGGCAGATCCATGGTTCCAGCATTTGACATGAGAGCTCCTTATCCACTTAAGAAAAGGAACAAATTTTTCTTATTGGCATCACCTCTTAACAACCAAATCCCAAATCTTGTTCTTAGCTACACCACAGATCTTCTGTACTGATTTCAGTACAATATGGATGATGCCAAGGAGAGAATTAGGACAGTTACTTAGGATAAATTACTGCCATTGTTTAATTGAGTAATTAAGTGACCTGGCCAACCCATCATTAATTACTATAACTCGTGAGGGTACGATCAAATTGCATTTCCACCCAGTCTGCTGGCACCAGTTAAACTTTGCACGTTTGCAGTTCTGCTACTGTAAGTTCTCCCGATGTCACCATCATAGCCAATCTGGTCTTGTCAGCCCTGAACTCAGGGCAAGGTCTGGAAATTCAGTATACCTCTGCCCAAATGCTCTTGGGGCCCAGTCCTGAAGAATATTTGCATTAAGCTGAATATACAACAACATCATCAAATTCAGTGCAAAATATAACAGCCCCTTGGTAGGAGACTTTGATTCATTTCCCCCCTCCCCCCTGAGGAATTTGGACGCACATCTCTACCCTCTTAAGCGAGTGCACTAACTAGAGACTGTGAGGGCAATCCTGCTCTCCCATGGCTGGAGCTGGGCCATTGTGCAGATGAAAATGCAAGTGCTAAGGGGCAGGGAGCAGAGAGAATTCAGACAGGACAGGCAGCGTCCTGTAGGATCCATCCCCTCTAGAGGTAGGTCTGGGCCCCCCTCCAGGTATCGCTTCTCCAGGTTTGTTGAAAGTTAAAGGCACTTCACCCTCCACAGTGATTGCATTTATGGCTTGGCTATGGTGTCAGGCTCCTTTGAGTTCATTCTGCCTCGTAACCCCTTCTCTACAGTGCTAAAGCTCCAGAAGAAGGGACTGAGGGTCCAGTATGAGTGAGCACAATTTGTTAAGGTACATCTTCAGCCTAAATCCAGACCTGTACTCATTTCCTGGACAGCAGCTCTCAGCACTCAGCCTTGCGTTTTCCTTTCAAAACAGGCAAAACTAGTCTGGGGTACCTAAGACAATTTCTTCTTGACATGAATACAGGAGCACCTTCAAAAGCAGCCAAGTGCCACACACTGGTTAGCTTGCTTGAGGCAATAGTTCACCTCCACTTATCCTCCAAACTTCTGTTCAGAATGTGAATGTACTTGGATTTCTTTTTTCAGTGAAAAAAAAAAAAAAAAAAAAAGAGAGGCATCATATATTTAATAAAACCCTAACCAATAAAGACTATGCAGTTAAAGGGTTATTAGCAAAAATGATCCAGCTTTACAGTGACAAAATAATGGTTTCTAAAGATGGGAGAAACTGAAGCAAGATAGGGTCAGCTGTTCAGGGAGTTGGTAGGGAGATGGAAAGTGGGGCATGAATGAAATAACCTAAAGTACACCTGAGTTTCAGGGGATTTTAAGGAGGAGAAGAAATGGAAGTGTTTCAGGGAGAGGTAGATTGAGAAGAGCGTAGGTGGGCATCTCTCCTCCTGCACAGTGCAGCTGTCACTGCCCTGGCCCCTGTCTAAATCTTTGGAGATACAAGACCCTCCATCAAAGCACTCAGAGATATCTCACTTCCCCAGGACACAATACTTGTCACCATATGCCCCTCAGTCCACAAGAAGAAGTTGTCTTTGGATTTTTATATTAAATAACTTTTAACCACATCTATCCTTCATGGAATAAGAAAAAAATCAGAATGCAACATCTTTGGATCAAGAAATTTCTGAGTGACGGACAGCTGGAGGCTTGAAGACCATGCTGCAAATTTGTCATGACACTCTTTCCTGTGTCTTATGTTCTTCACAAGACCAGTATCTTGGGTTAACTATGCTACAAGCCTGAGCTTATATGGTTGGTTTTGCACCCTCCTGTACCTCACCAGCAGCTCTGTTTCAGGCTATACTTAGCATGTTTCTGTGGAGGGAAAGAGAAAGGCAAGAGGCTGGGCCAGAGCCCACCTTGCTGTGGGCAGTGATGGGGCACGGCTATGCTGTGGACCTAGAGGTAGAGATCTTCGAGCCAATGGCTGTTCCCTCTCCCTTTTCCCCCCACCCCAAAATAGCCTTGAGTTCCCTGTTGGTTGGCAGGTGGAGGTGCTTGGCTGAGGAAACATAATCTTTGCCCCCTTACACACTTTTAGACCAGGTAATTTGCTGTGCCTTGCAGGCTCCCACCATGTGCAGTTGTGGTCTGGGGGGACTTTGTGTAAACAGATAACACTTCAGAGACTGTGGACTTAATATCCACTTTGTTATCCAGGTTATCTATGTGTTGCTGACCATTTTAGCAGATAGAATAGAGAAGCAGAGAGGGAGTGAACCACAGATGGAATAGAGAAGTGAAGAGGGAAGGAAACATAAGAGAAGAACTAAGAAAACTCACAAAGAGGAAGAAAAAAGAAAAAAAAAGCAGAAAGGAGGATAAGAAAAAGAGAAATAAAAAGCCAAATCAACAGCAAGCCTAAACTGTACTTAAAGGGCACTTCGTATGTACATGGAGATGATTAGAGATGGTCCATGAGGTTGAGGTACTGCCAGGGGCATTACCAATAAGGCCTTATGGCAGATATTCAGTGGTTAACCCAGCTATACCGCTCTGTGACCTCCATCCAACAGTTGGATGGCAACAGAAAAGTAGTGAAAACGGTAGCAAAGGTTTTGCTAAACTAAGGACAGAGCACACATAAAAGCAATGAGAGGGATAGCAAACCATTTTGCTAAACTGTGAACACGGCACTTATACTGGAAAGAAGAAAAGTATCTACAGCACCAGGCATTTTTCTTTTTTAATGTAATCAATCCACTATTAAGCAGCAAATTATGCCGTGAAACACTCTATAAGCTCATCTAATTCCATGAACAGTGCCCCGGCTTTGGCAGGGTGGGTGGTGGGACTGCTCCAAACTTTCAGTGGAGGAAATCTCAGAATCTAGTTTAACACTTTCAATAGTTATCAAAACAAAAATGATCTGTAAGTTATGGAAAAGTGAATGTGCATTCATTTTAATACTATTTTAAACATTTTCTCTATTACAAGAAATACCAGAGTAACTATACTCCCGTAAAAGTGCACATAGTGTCTTGCTCCCTGAAAATTAAGTGCAAAACCAAGTTACACGTATATCCAATATAAATCCAAAGCCCACTCTAGAGGCAGTGCAGGCAAATGGGTATGTTTCCTACACTTCTGTATTTCCCAGCTAATACAAAACAAAAATTATGTGAGCTAAAATGTTAAAATTTGGGAGTAACAAAGACAATGCAGGGAGGGTATTTCTATAGCACCATTTTCTGAGAGAAGACCTATTTCTTTATATTGGTGTCATCTTCCAGACAATACTAATGCAGATACACTGCATAGAAAAACCCTTAGAGCAGAATGAATATCTAAAATGATCAAACTTCAAACATGAAGCAAAGAAGACATGCCAAAATTGTCAGTGGAGGGAAGAAAATATTATTTAATAAATAAGATATCTTTGAAAGTTCATTGCTTGTTGCATCTGTTTACTGTGTCATGTTAAGCTGTTTAAATGTGTCAGGTTTTTTAAGCAACTAATTTTCTTAGGTGTGTAATTGTATGATTTCCTTTAAGTTGGTCTGCAAATGTTACCATCTGTTAATATATTGTCTCAGGGTATAAGTTACTTTTTTCCATGTGTATACAATACATTTGTCAAAAGTAACAAATTTTGGCCATGGCATAGATGTGTTCATATCTTCTTGGACAACAGAACCCATAACAAATAACAAGGAAAATTGTGAAGGATTAGTTTCAGAGTTCATTGGAAATCTTTCCATAAGCCTTAGTGAGCTCTGATTATGCCCTGGGAAGAGTTACCAAGGTTATCAGTTTTCCTTTAGCAAGCATTTGCTGAGAAAAAACCACATTTGTTGGTGGAAAGAAGAAGTTTTATCCTGAAGCCTCATACCAGCAGATGAAGGTAATTTCCCAGGGAGAAGTGAAAAGACACCGAGCTCCTCAGTACTATCACAGTAATGTAGGAAGAAAAAACCTGATCTGGTCCACTTCTCATTTTCAGTCATTCCAGATAATTTTCATGAACAGTTTTTTACTTGTTTCCAATTCCAATTCTATTAATGATGGTAATCTACAAGGGGAAGAGAAATATTTATGGCAATATCTTCGTCTTGATAGTGTTCTCCATTTAAGCAGGCACGTCTGTTTCATTAAAGGCAGTGGACAACAAGTGTTAGCTCAGAAGACAATTAAGCTGACGGTTAAATCATGGACTTCATTTGACATCAGGTCTACATGCGTGTGAGAGAGAGAGAAAACAAGTGTTTGTAGAAGTGGTGTTGGAAAAGATTTGACTGAACTCCACAAGGCTGTTATTCCCAGCTCAGGCCTGTTTTTTTAAGGCTTCCCCAGCATTTGTGTCACCCTAATCAGTATCTGCACTCATTGATTTTGGATACTTTCCCTAAATCCCTGTTTATTTTTGCAAGGTAGTCCAAATTTCTGTCTTCTCCAGGATCCACACTGTGGCAGAAAAAGTGCTTTTAAGTGCTTTTAAGTTAGCTTCAAATAATGTAGCACAAGGACTTCTAGGCTGATTTGGGTCTACTAACATGTACTCTGTTTATATATTCAGCTTGAGTATACTGAGATACACTTAGTGTATGTTAATGGAATCCATTTTTCAAATTTGTGTGCTTGAAATGTGGATATTTATGCCTGGAGAACACGGATGGAAAACACACCTTGCCTGGACTTCTCTAAAGAATAGAGTAGGGTTGACACTGATTTTAGTCAAGTTCTGGTATGGATTTGAACATGTACTTTACCTTCTGGCCTCCTCTGATAACTGTAGTAACTCAAGCCTAGAGTGAATGAAATGCCTTAATTTGAAAAAAACCTATATAAATAATCCATTATTGAATAACAATGGCAGTTTGAACCAATATCTGGTGAACCATGTATTGAAATAACTCTGAATCTATTGAGCATATTTAGAACTTGTGCATCATTCACCAGGGCAGCACCTACAGACAAATATCTGACTGTACAAATGACACATAGGCACATGGATTTTACAGAGGTGGAACATTATTATCATCTAGTCCAACTTTTTACTCAAGAGAGGCCATAAAACCAGCAAAACAGGCAAGATATACTTGAAAATTACAGGTTAAAAACATCCACATGATTGTTTTCCAACTCTCCAAAATTATGAAATTCCCAATAGAAAAGGAACTGGGAAATGACAACATTATTGCATGACTTCATTCACACACTGGAGGCAGCAGGAAAGAAGAGAAAGAAAAAAGGGGCTTATGGAGGGTTTATGCTGCCATTGAGTGAAACTAGCAGGGAGAATGGTAAGGAGGAATCAGAACTAATGGAGAATACTTGGTTACCAGTAATGGATACATTCATGTTTGTACAGGTATTTCTGGCATTTTCAAAGTCTGACAAAAAACTCAAGCTGCTGAAATGAGATTACCATAGTAAAGTCCCTTTGGTCAGATGCTGAGACTGATGCAAGTTTTGCATAAAAAACAAATGAGTGAAAACTAAGTAAAGACTTTGGTGCTTAGTTCAACAATTGTGTGACTGAATACATTTAAAACTAAAACCTATCCGGAAGTCTAAACTGAACGAAGGAGATCCCATGAAACCTATTAATACAACCATAAACATCACTATAATAGTTTACAAAACAGCGATTGAAAAAAACCCAGCTGGTTGTTCAATAAGGCTGAAGCTCTCCAACTCTCAACTTTAGCTCAAGAAATGTGATACTGTGCCATTTGTCACTGGTTCGCACCACATCCAACACAAAAACAGCTGTTAGATTTCATTCTTTCCTTACAGATGCCAATATTGTAGGCCGCTAGAGGAGGGCAGAAGTGCACTCTTACTGGGCACGGTTTCTACAGTGATACATGTTCAATTAAATGTGCAATTTCTCTTCCAGCTGTAAGAAGCTGTTCAGCCTATTCAGCCACCTTTAGACTTCCTACACTTTCCTCTGTTTCATCTTCTGAAATAGCAAACACAAGTGCAGACCTCCTAATAAAGTAGCCCATTTCCCTTTGACAAAGGGTACATATCACTTTCACTCATCTTGGTCTCATTTCTGGTTTTATCATTGTGTTGCCCAAGGACAAAATCAGAACAGTAGTAGCGAGTGTTTAAGCTTAAGAAACTTCATAACCTCATATTTTTAAGGCTGGGCTTATTATTATTCTATAGACAGGAGGCACTTTCATACAGGAAGCAGAATCTTGGTTCTACTGAAGTCTATAAAGAAAATTTGCTGTTGAGTTCACTACAGAATTTTAACTGGAGACCATAACAATGCATACGCTTGTAGAGTCAATAGCATGATTTACATCCTTTTTCTAATCCTTTGTCTGTAGAAATACGATGAGTGGAAATGAGAAAGTAAATGGTGATTCATATTCTGCATTAAACTTTTCCTCTTTCATGGAAGTTAACAAAGTTATCATCTGCTGCATAGATATTCTATTTTGGAAATAGCTCAACAACTATCTGAACTCACTGTAGCCTTTCTTTTATTTTTTTGAAAGGGCAGGGAAAGAGCTTATTTGTTGTTCTATTTTTCAAACTAGTGTGTTTTCAAATATACTTATTTACATAAAGAAAGAAACTGTGAGGATTCTTGTCTGTTCTACAGAAATTAACTTTCTAAAAAGCTTCGGAGTGCTACGTTTAGGGGTTTTTTTTTATGTTTAGGTGCCAATACAGCATGGAAACCTCTGTCTCAGTGAGCTTTCCGGAGAAGTTTTCAAAACTGAGGAGCTGAAATACTACTGATAAGAGTTAGAATTTTTAAAGTCTATCCAGATTTAAACTAACGTCAGTGTTTAGAATCACGAACTGCTGTGCTACATAACATTACGTTTTAAATACTAAGTGCTGAAGAAAGAAAGAATTTTTAAAGCGTTTATACAGGAAACACAAAAGGTCCCCAGGAGAAATTGAAAACAGAAATTCTTCAATTCAACCCCCCTTATTTAATGTTGAATATTAAAATGAGATCAGCTACTCCAGAGTCAGATAGAACAAAATTATTGGGGAACTGTGCTATTGAAAGCTTTAAAAATCTCTACTGAAGTTACATAAAGGAGAAGGGACCGCTCCTTAACTATTTCT
Organism: Pluvialis apricaria; assembly: GCA_017639485.1. Lineage (NCBI taxonomy): Eukaryota > Metazoa > Chordata > Aves > Charadriiformes > Charadriidae > Pluvialis > Pluvialis apricaria. The sequence goes on from CM030044.1 coordinate 29,183,647, forward strand.
TGCATGGTGGTAAAATCTGCAGTCTCTTCTACGTTTCCTCAGGACTCATATTTATTTTACGGAATCAAGTTCTGGTCAAGGTGAAGATCATGCCTCCATTCAAATTAGCACAGGTTTGCTACCAACATCAAAGGACACGAGAAGAGATGCTACATTTAATCTTTAATCTTTCCTCAATTAATTTCTACATCGTGGGGTTTGCCAGATTGAAGGGAAAAAAAATAAGCAGCAAGGTCATCCATATTTAGACTGCAAATCTGTACTTTCCCTCCCCTTTTAGCTGCTCCTCTGTTGGATTATATAGCACCTCTCTGACTGTGCTGGTCACTGACTGTTTAAACACTTTCCCTCATAGGTTTGGTCCCGTGATGTGTGTAGCCGTGAACAGTGGAATAAAGCCATACTCTCAGTGAAAGCAGACAAAGGTTAGTAGTGCAAAGAAATTACTTCTTTCTAGTAATTTCAAGCAGTTCTACAGCCTCTGCCATAATGACGTGTTCCAGAAAGATTGAAATTTTGCATAAAACAGGCTGTGGAAGAAGGGAGTAACCGGCAGCCAAGAGACAAGAGAGCAAATAGACACAACTCACTGTCACTTCTGTGTATTTTTGGCAGCATTTCAATAATCTAACAAAAACAGTAAATAACATAGCTGGGTTTTCAATTGCTATGTGCGTTCTGAAGCATTCTATACTCATTGCTGGGAAGGAATGAGATACAGAAGATGACAGATATTTGAGGGACAGGCCTGTATTTTGAAGGGAAAATTTTGGTCTACAGGCATATTTTATGTTCAAATTGTGTGAGTTTAACTTTTCTTAAAATGAATTTTGGAAAAAAAAACCAAACTTTTTTTCCTTTTGGAAAGAAGTGGAATCTTTTTTGGTATTCAGAGGATTCCCTTCCCCTTCTCCCTTTTTAATAAGTCAAGCCTTTTTACCCAAAGCATCTTCAAGATCTAACTGTTCATTATTTTGCCCTGGGAGTTAGAGTGACAACAAAACATAGCAGAATGCATACTTCCTAACAATTCTGTCTCATGGAATATACACACTTATGTATACTACATATATATGCATATACATACAAATATAGTGTATATATGTAGTGTGTGTACAAATATGTATATTATTGCGAAACAGTGAGCTAGGGACTGAAAGTAAAATTATTAGGTATTTGTCCCAGTTGTAAGCAATTTTTTTTTAGCCTTTTCCACCACCACAGGTGTTTTCTGAATCATCATTTTAGAGTTCCTACAATTTTTGTTTCAATTACTGCTTCTTCTTTGGGCATTGATTGATTCCTTTGTCTAAATTTTCCACCTTAAAGTTTTGCCACTGAGCCTTTGGCTTCACATAGAATCTCAAAGATAATTCCACAGTCTACCCTGTTAGAAGGAAGTAATCTGTTTGCAAGCAAGTTTTTAAGATGCCTTCTCTTGTCCACGCCTAACTAGGTCACAGAGATGTGCTTTTATCTATCTTTAGAAGCACATTTATCCAGCACAGAGCTTCCTGAAAAAGAAACAGGAGTGTCTTTAGTATTCCAACTACCTTCATGCTATTCACCCATCATTTCCAAGAACAGTGTTATAAATAGCATCAACATGTCACAGGTGACAGAGGGAAAATGTGTTTAGTTTTCCAACATAACCTCCGCCTGGTTGGATAGATGCATGTACACAAACACAGACACGGACAGACACACATGCAGATAAGTGCACCCCTCAAGAGCCAAGGCAAAGGTAGCAGCTTTAATTAAGATGAACCAAAATTCATAACCAATATTTTAGATGAACCCCAAATTCAGGAGAAGCTGCCTGTATGATCACTGGAACATAAAATTTTGCCAGAAGGCATTTATTAATCTGCCTTGTCACACTCTACCACTAGAAAGACCTGGAGCATTCTTGGGTGTCAATTACTCTGGAGATCTAGGGCATTGTTGACATTAATTCTATAATTAGTTTTATAGTGGAGATTTTGCCCACCTGTTTAGAAACAAAAAACCCACTAGATTAAGTCTATAAAACTGAATGTAATTTGGAGAGTCGTCAAAGGTCTTTCCTCCCCCAAATCTGCCAGGTAAATATCGCTGGGATTAAAACAAAGAAAATAAATTAATCTCCACCTTCTTATTACAATACAAAGTGAGAGAAGCCAGGAAACACAGCGCAAAACCTGATGGTACACAGTGTCCTTAGATCACTTGGCCATTGTTTTCTTTCACAGCAGCACATGTTAATGATACAAAGAAGTTTAACGTTTTTTGGCTTTGGCTTTTCATGTCACAACCATAATAAATGTGCACATTATTGTTTGTATTGCCATATCCTTTAGATGCACCGCCAATTTCTAGGGCCTGTGCATGCACAGCCAAGGACAGGATTTTACCCACAAATAGCCTGGCTGAATTAAATTAAGCTGAAATATTGCCATACTGATTCAGCTGTAGTGTGTCATGGTACAGCATGTTTATATTGCAAAGATGTTGTATGGGTCAAACTTGTTTTAAACCGCTAATTCTACCACAGGAAGACCAAAGCTTCTTTGTTCTCCACTAACCAATTTAATTCTGCTTTAAAAGACTTTTGTTTTATATGGATCTTAGACATCCTTAGTTGCGTGTAGTGAAAAAAAACCCAACAACCTCCAAAACTGTAAAATAGACAATAAAATGTTAAACCCAGGAAAACAGGAAGAAATAAAGAGATTTGGTTTTCTGTTTGTTTTAAGGAATTTGGACAACACAGAAAAAATCAAATATGATGAAGAATGAAGAAACGAATTTTAATGTGGACAGCACCCAAGCCTCTCCTTTTTCCCGCTGCCTGCAGCCGCTAAGCCCTGTTACAAAGCCACACAGAACAACCTCATTTGGTGAAGAATTCAGACCGCACCTCTCACATTTTCGCTATGGTCCTCCTCCTCTTGGAGACATGGAAACATTCCAGGGGTCTTTGGAAGGAGGGTCTCGGAAACGCAAGAGCATGCCCACAAAAATGCCTCCTTCTATCACCCTTGAGGGTTCCTCATCACCAGCAGACAGACCTGAAGATCACAATGACATAGGCTCTTCCAGTCTCCCCTTGGTGTTCCAACAGCCAGCACAGCCCAAGTACAGTTCCCAGATGATCGACCTCTGCAACTTTGGTTTTCAGTTCTACAGAACTCTGGAGCACTTTGGAGCCAAGCCCATTAAGCAAGAACCAGTGAAGCCTAACATGGCATGGCCCAGTAGCCCAGCATTCATGCAGGCTCCTTACCCTTACTATGCTAAAGTCCACCCTAGTTTAATGTTTCCTTTTATTGTGCCACCAAACTTTCATTTCAGGAACCCCTTTCAAATGAAAAGACCTCCAGAGCCACCCTTCAGGAGGGCCGAAGTAAAAGAAAGTGGTGAAAATAAACAGAAAGTGGAAAGAGTAGATGTCAACCTTCAGATAGATGACAGTTACTATGTTGATGTTGGGGGTGAACAGAAACGCTGGCAATGTCCCATGTGTGAGAAGTCCTACACATCCAAGTACAATCTGGTGACCCATATCTTGGGGCACAGTGGCATTAAGCCACATGCTTGCACCCGATGTGGCAAGCTTTTCAAGCAGCTGAGCCACTTGCACACACATATGTTGACACACCAGGGCACTCGGCCACATAAGTGCCAGGTGTGCCACAAGGCTTTCACTCAAACCAGTCACCTTAAGAGACACATGATGCAGCACAGTGACATCAAGCCTTACAACTGCAGGATCTGTGGCAGAGGTTTTGCCTACCCCAGCGAGCTGAAGGCACACGAGTCTAAGCATGAGAGCGGCCGAGAGAACATTTGTGTGGAGTGTGGTCTGGACTTCCCAACCCTGGCCCAGCTGAAGAGGCACTTAACAACCCACCGTGGCCCGATACAGTACAATTGCACTGAATGTGATAAGACCTTCCAGTACCCAAGCCAGCTGCAAAACCACATGATGAAGCACAAAGATATCCGCCCGTACATCTGCACTGAATGTGGCATGGAGTTCGTGCAGCCCCACCACCTCAAACAGCACTCCCTAACTCACAAGGTAAGCCAGCAACGGGCTGCGCTCTCACCTTGCGACGGAGGGTAGCACAAGGATTACAGGCTACTAAACGCACACGTGCGTACCTTCTCGGAAAGAAGGTAATCAGTCAATAGAGCCTCACGCTGGCCCTTTGCCAGCTGGAGAGTTTTATGCAGAGCAAAAGCCCCAGCAGCGCTGGCAACAGTAGAAGCTAGATGTCCCTGTTAGCCTCAAGAAAGTAAACACAAAACCCGCTTTGTGACAAACAGGAGTCCAATTAAACCACCTGTCTTGGTTCCCAAAACTGTGTTCACATCTCTCCGTCCCTAGGCTTTATCCTCAGCATGACCTTCTGTAGCACCGCATAATTTTGTAGAGCTGCATAATCCCCCCAAAATTTTAACAGAAATTTTCTACTGAAAACCAGTAGGAGCTCTGCTTCTTCGATTGGGAAGTAGCTGGATTTGCAGTAGACTGTATGTATGCAGCAAAAGAAAATCTATTATTACTCATCAGACTTTGAAGAATTATTATAATGAGACATTTAGGGGAAAAGAAAAAAAAAAAAACTAAGAAAAAAAAATTCCCCTTTGTGCATAAGTTATACAGAATACCAGTTAGCAAAAGTGGACAAGCAGGACCATAATACCAGTGAATTCGTACCAAGTGGCAGTCATGCCACTGCTGACAGCAATGACATCAGAGCCAGTTTAGGCTAGGAGCTGGCTTTGGAACACATCAGAAATACCACTTTCAAAAATAGGAAAAATGTAGCTGTTCCATTCAAGAATGTCTGAAATTAGCTTGTCCACCTTCACAAAAATGTTAAGACAAATCAAAACCCCACACATTTTATAAAAATTTGCTTCCAGCTTTGAATATTTTTCCTTTAACACTTGAATTTTGGCTTTTATATGAAAAATATTAAAAACACTGAAAGCTACAGCATTTCAGTCGTATGGACAGATTTTCTATTAAAAACTAACAACCTCTACTTCCACATTTGCTTTTTCTTCCCTACTACACGATTGTAATTTCTGGTCTTTCTGGAGATTCCCTGGTCTTTGGATTTACCATGCAAAATTCTACTAATTTAAGACTTGGTAATTTTTTTGTCACAGGAAATGCAATGCCCCTGAGCTTTTAGAGAGCTTCTGCTTCTTTGTTCACAGCTGCAGGTGGATTCAGCTGTGAACATAATTAACAGTACTTAGCTGCCCAAATACAGCCTCACGGCAGATAAGCAGACACTTAAAGCCACTGTTGGCGTTCACAGTTTTAGCTTTGCAATTAACTGTGAAAACCACTGACTGTAGAGATGGTTGCAAGTCATCTTTGTAACAGGGACCTGCAGGAAGAGTAATTGCTCTCTGCACTTGACTAGTAAATTGTCATTACCTTCAGCATGTTATACTCAAACTCTTAAAGTGTGTGGTGGTAAATTCATTGATTTTTATAGCCTCTAAATGACTTTTTGCGGAGCTGGCAGTTAGACCACATGGGTGTGAGCAAAAATATTGAATTATGCATTAGTAAATTGACTGGGTGGCATAAAAGGTGCTAGAAATGCTCTGTAAACACCAGATAAAATGAGATCACTCCATCAGGGTTAGTGCAGGTCCCACAAAGAGTGAACAGTTTTTTTCTCGTCATTGAATGTAACACGTATATCCTTTTTTAGTGACATTGCCTGACTATGTGTTGATTACTTCAGATTATTTTCTGTAGATTTCTTCAAAACAGGGGTACGCCTTTTTTGGAAGTCAATGATGTTCAATTATAAAAGGCAAGCACTACTTTAGTCTCTTAACTTGTTAGCTTTAATTCTTGGTCACTAAGTGTACACATTTGACCAATACTTTACATAAGTAGCAGAGCAGGACAGAGAAGCTCTGCTACTGACTACCTCTCATTGATTTGTAAACTTACTGATGGGGAAAAAGCCACATTATTTCATTAAGCTTACATTTTGTTTGCCTTCTCTGCTTCTCAGATTCTTGTAAGAATTTGCCAGGAAAAAAACTCGTAAGTATCTATTAATTGAGCAAATGATGTTAGAAGTGAAATAATGTATTACCTGCTTTGCTAATGCAGAATGAATAATTCATAATTGCTCTACTGAAGATGAAATGATATAGAAAATTTTCCATCTACAGAATTTTCTGATTTTTTTTTCTTTTCTTACAGGGTGTGAAAGAGCACAAATGTGGAATTTGTGGCCGGGAATTTACTCTGCTGGCCAACATGAAGCGACATGTCTTAATCCACACCAATATCAGAGCCTATCAATGCCATTTGTGCTTCAAGAGCTTTGTGCAGAAGCAGACTCTCAAGGCCCACATGATTGTTCACTCTGATGTCAAACCCTTTAAATGCAAGGTAAGTGCATTTGGTGGCAGAGGGCCACTGTATTATTTCTGTGATACTATCATCTTGCAATATGGTAGAATTAGAAAAACAAGACTTGTGAACACATACAGCAGTTGCATTTAAATTAGCATAAAGCAGCGTGGTTTTCTTTCTTTATCCAGGTTCTACTTATGTAGCACAAAATAATGGAGGTAAATGTCTGCGGTTTATTCCCTTCACATTCAATATCAGTAACTTTCATCCTCAAATATTTTTTCTGCTTCATGAGCATTTAAATGCCATGGCAGTTTGAGGACACTAAACATACCTGACATTTGCTTAGTACAGCCATCCAAACAGAAGTCTAAGTGCTTAATAGCTTGAATCACTGACTAAAAGCATAGATCAAGCCGTGCATGCTGCAGAGGACCATGGAAAAGCAGCAGCCACTACTTCACACAGTGATGCTATGCTACAGTTCAGAGAAGGAGTCAAAGAAAGCCATAGCAAAATACAACTGCAGAAGGGATTGAATGGGACAGGTACCAGACTGAAATTCAGGGCAGGACATCAGTAGCCCAACAAAACAACCTCTGAGACCATCCGGCCATTTTAGGATCCCGTGCAAATTCCAGTTTGCTGCGTCCCTCCCTCCAGCACATTGGAGGCCGACATTCCCTTTCCATCCTCTCTTATCCTCCCTCCCCATAAACCTTTGAGGCTTTGCCTTTCTTGACCATGCTCATCTCTAATATCTTCCTTATGAATTATTCATGTTTACATTCTTACTCAGTATTGAACACTACAGCTGTTCCTTTTGCTGCTTATCTGGTTCATTACTGCAGTCATACCTTGTGAAGTCAAAGGTTGTAGGTTTTATTTCCACTTTGATCTGCTCTAAGAGGGTTATAAATACAGAGTGGAACATATCACCCAGTTTATGGCTAAGTAACTGAAGATTGATCTGGAAGCAATTTCTAAAACTCTTGCATCCAACATCTTTATAGAACTAAATATTTTCTTAAAAGGAACATTTCATCAAGAAGCAGAGCTGAATTAAAAATTTTAAATGGAATTATTTTCTCTTGAAAAATGTAGAACTTCAAAATGTCGTAGGAAAATATGGCATTCAGTGATAACTTTAATAGGAAAGTGTAAAAATGAATCTTTTTGACTTCCTGATTTTGCTTTGATAACTTTGAAGCATTTAACTTTGAAAAAGTAACAGCAAAGTCAACTTTAGCATTTTGTTCCATTTTAATTTACGTCCTATTAAAATGTTAGTTTGTATACTAGGACTTACGTTAGTCTATATTGATAAAATAGTTTCTGTTACTGAAATGCTTGGATAGTTCTGTGTCAAGTCTACTGGAGACTTTCATTCTTTGAGACCATGTGCAAACCTGTCTTTTTGTTCCCATTTGGTCAAAGTTCTTCTCTGACCCCTCAAATTTCAGAAAAAAACTCAATTGTTTCATCAGCTGTTCTGGATGCAGTATCTGGATCTGTACTACTTTTTAGGCATGTGAAGATTAGCTGAAAGTTTGTGTTCAGGCTAGGGTTTGATGGTGACAGACTATTAAAACTTGGAGATGGTAATAGTTTGAACCAGGAACTGGAGTACCACCAATATGTTTTCCAGCGAGTAATAAAAGCTCTACAGAAGCACCTGTTTTTCTTATTTTTTTTACTTCTCTGTCCCCACCCAATGTTCCTAGGAGGAAAGAAACAAGTAAGCACAATGAACCAGTTTCTCCTATGACTGAAGGGGCATGAATCAACGCCAGTACCCCTGAACGGAGTGGGGATTGTAACAACAAGCAAAGGGAGAATCAGGAATTACTCTTTGGCATTAGGAACATCCCTTGCCTCTCAGGCAGAACCCCTGAAAGACTCGAGCAAGTATTTCTGGCTGGTATTCAGAGGGTTAAGGCAATGACCAGATAGCAGCCTTTTGGCACCAAGCTCCTCCTCAGCAGAAGGAAGGATATAGCTGTATGAACAGCCTGCTTAACAATGGCTCACATGTCCCCGGGGAACCGCCTGCAAATAGATTTCATCTTGCTTTCTCTTGTACTTTTCAAAGCTTCCTGTTTTCTCACGGTCCTTTTGGACAGTTTACAGTCTTTCTCCCTCTCCCTCTCTCTTTGAGGAAAGGAACACCCTTCTTATGAAGAAAAAAAAAAGAAGAAGAAGAATGCAAGGGAAAGAGAGCACAGCAGTAGCCTTTCTACTTCACCACATGCAATGGTTTTCTTTACCTTTTTCTCACAGAAAAAGAAAACATGAGGCTTTCCTATGTGTCTAATCACAGCTAAGCACAGACTATCTGAAGTGAGGGAGTAGCAAATAGTTGTCCCTTCTGTTTCCCCATCCAGTTGCACCCCGTATCTGTGTTTGATTTTTCTCTGAAGAGTGAACTTCTCTGTAGCTTTTAAAGGCCTAATCCCATGCTGCCTTGTTTATTTCTGTTTAAAAAAAACAACAACCCACTGAAGTGTTTTGAAGGAGTTGCACCAACGGGTGCAATAGTGCTAATTCTGATTTGTAGAGGAAGCTTCTATGAAATTTACAGTTGCTTTTAGTGCTGAAGTCAGCAATGTTTAAGACCTCCAATAAAGAATGCAATGAAGTTTTCTCCAGCCCAGCCAAATACACTTCGCAGCAAATATTTTGAACTCTACATTTTCCCCCATCTAAAATCATGGGTTTAGATCAGGAGTCAAAACCAAGGAAAATACAAGACATGAGTACTTTGGGAAGAAACCAAACAGACTGACAAATCTAGAAGGGTGATACTTCATGTGTTGGCTTTGGAAGTCAAAATCTAGCGTTGAACTAATTCAGCTTTTCTAGCAAACTGTACTAAAGCTCATTTCACCAGCACAACAAAGTGTGTTCAGCAGACTTGCAGCTGTGGTCTTTCCCTTCAGGGTTTGAATTTTATTTTGACTAAAGTAGACAGCCTAACAAAAGGTCCACAAGTAAACCATGTTGTTCCTGCTATCCCAAGATCTCTTGCATGAGCTTTGTGTCTCCCTGAACGCTTAGGTGCTCTGTGGTGACTTCTGCTGGAGCTCCCTCCCATGCAACTGGCTCAGGCTCATCTTTCACACTCTGTTTATCCGTGCTCACACTCCTGCCCTGTCACAGAGAAAGAAAATCTTGTACACCTTCCTACCTTGGTCTGAAGACTCGGGCTGTTCTTTAAGCACTAGCTGTGAATGCCAGATAGCTCTGAGCTGCTGTATTCCAGCATGTGAGCCCAAAATCTTCTCCCTTCACCCTCTCAATCATGGATGTTCATCTGAAAGTTGTCTTGTGTCTTTGGAAATGCATAGGTTACCCAGACACCATGCCACACAGAGCCATCATTCTGAAAAACAATTTTCATATCTGCATTTCTTTCATTTTCCTGCCACACCTCTCCTCTTTAGTACCATTTCCTCATGTCCCCAGAGGAGATTTCAGGACAGGAACGCATTACATATCTCTAAGACTGTGCATGACTTTGGGAAATGGAAAACCTACCCCCTTTATACAGAGACAAAAATTCTATGCTGTAAGGCACTATCCTTTACAAATTCCCCTGTCTTTTCATTATGAAGAAAGAGAAATAAATATTGTCTTGACAGAGAAAATATAAATGCTCCTACTATGTCCATTTTAATACACAGTACATTACAAAGATATAGACTTTCATGAAGTACTCTAGCCATTCACTTGCTCAACATGATTTTCCTTGATCACTGGTTTAGACAGAGAAGTAAAGACCTAGCTATCAGAAAGCAAAAGCTGATGAGAACACAGGTCAGCCACAATACAAGCAGATAACCAGAAGCCTTCTGCTAAGAGGCATTAGAAAGGTATCATCACTGGCATTCTTGTAGCCAGAGAAATATTGACATGCCATAGGTCATTCCAGCAGCTGTCAAGATACAATCAGCTGCTGTTCCTCCTTGCAAATGTTCTGTGCTCATCAGTGCTTCTCCTCTTTGCACTTTCGCAGTGGTTTTTTAGTGTATACATTTCCCTGAATGTAAGTCATCCAGCATATTAGCTTTCTTTTAATGCAAAGAAGAGACAGTCCTCTTTCCTAAGTGGCTGGATGACATTTGGAATCAGATATCTTACTTTTATAAATTAATAACTCATTTTCCATGGTTATGCTTTTTTTCTCCTCCGCTGTCTTGGTGAACACTTGGCTTATAAATTTATCTGCTAGAATGTTTATTTTAGCAAAATCACAGAGAGCAAATAACCAAAGAGAACATGCAGCTGAAGCAAATATTTTTTTAAAAGCAAGTGAGTATTTCCAGACTCCTCCTTTTTGCAGCATTGACTCAGCTCTAGTTTTTATTTAAAAACAATACGCTGGCAAATTTTTAAATTAACGCACTGTTTCCATTTTCCCTCAAGAGATGGTTTAAAACTCAAAGGATACAGTGCTATTTCACCAAGGATCATTCCACTATCTACATTTCATCCAGATATTCCAGGTGGTGGCTTTGTGAATTTGAATCAACAAGTTCTGTAGCAGACCTTCTGTACTACCAAAATAAACTAAATCACAAGTCAGATTAGACCAAAAATTTGGTGGAATCCTGGTAATTGTTTTTTAGTAATTTTCTCCCAGATGAGCACACTGCTTGATATAAGTTTCTGTTGCTCAGTAATGGTGATTCTGGCTCATATAGTAATGAAGATTGTGGAAAAAAAAAAAAAAAAAATGATGGTAAAAGCATTTGTTTAAGCCATTACAAAAAAAGACCTGAAGTGGAAAACAAACACAGAAGTTTGCAGAGGATGGAAATAGCCACTTGATGTGAATAAAATTATAAATCCTGATAAGGAAAGACCAGAAGACAAGTAAGACTAGAAACTTGTAATAGTGATGTCAAACTCTCATGTCTTAAGAATACATTTGATTTATAAGGGACCAGACTACAAAAGGATCCATCTAGATAAACAACAACAATGAAAAAAACCCACCCTTATTGTTTCATCAAAGGGAAACTTGCATGATCAATGGCTTGAGCTGGCAGGAACATGCTTCAGGGAAAGCTGAGTCATTCTTGCAGCCCCATGACTGTTTAAATTCCAGCTTACTCACCAGAGACAGTGAAACGCAGAAGTTGGTAAACAGAAGATAAGAGGATCAGAGAAAAATGGGGGAGCAAGAAACAAAGAAAAAATGGAATTGCTTTTTCTAGCTTTAAGCAAAATGTGCAGCCATTTCATTTACACTTAACGAGAAGTAATATTCTGCTTGACTGTTTCACAGAAACCCTTCATTGGTTTTATTTTGTATCTCCATCTCTGCCTGGTGCTGTTGATTAAAGGTTAGATTTATAAACTACAAAAACTTCAACAGGGCGTTAAGTTATACTTTAAATTTCATTCAAGTTAAGAGGCTTCCAGTTTACGCACTTAAGACTCTCCCCTCCTTACAACAACGATCCTTGCTTTTGGAGAATCCTTTTCTGTGTGTCCTAGTCACCAAATTTAAAAAACGGCAGCAATGCAGAAGGGCCTAGATAGGTCAGACTCAACCACGCATTCTTGTCCGTAGGATTTGTGCCTGTATCTTTGAAAAAACCAAACTGCAGCCAGAAGCTGCCAGGGCTCAAGTTGAGAAGAGTAGGTCCTATTTCCTTTTAAAATGTTCTCCTTGGAAGTACCCCTTTGAACTAATCATTTTCATTTTTACTGTTTTTGACAGCTGTGCGGAAAGGAATTTAACAGAATGCACAATTTAATGGGACATATGCACTTGCACTCAGACAGTAAGCCTTTCAAGTGCCTCTACTGTCCCAGCAAATTCACCTTGAAGGGGAACCTAACCAGGCACATGAAAGTCAAACACGGGGTCATGGAAAGAGGATTTCATTCTCAAGGTAATATTTTTCAGCAAGGTTATTCTCTGAGAGATTTAAAGTTGTGTATCAGTAAACCCAAAGGGGCTTTGTACCACAGATCCATGTTCTCGTACTATAGATCCAATGCTATTGGAAGAGATTGAAACCTATAAGCATGGGAGGTTGTTATTAACTATCACCTATATTACTCCAGTGCTACAGATCAGAGATCCCCCAGGTAGCAGCCCTTGTCTCAGAGACCTTTCAGACTACTTATCTGATGACGCAGAGGTACAGATAGCGATGGATTAATAGATGGAGGCAAAATGAGACAGTATTTATGAGTACAAAGGAAATAATTTTAGTGCAGTAAGTTGCTGTCATCAGGTATTAGGGAGAATACGGTCAGTGGTGTGATAGCAGAGGATTTATCAAGCTATATGAAACATTCTTGTACTTAACCTCAGGGGTCCCCATCCATCGCTGTGAGAGGGTGCAGTATCCACAGCACTGCAGAGCTTCTTGCAGCATGTGGTACCCTGAGACACAAATGGGGGTGAGCTGGTAGAGACTCAGCATTAGTGAGACCATGGCACACATAGTTGGCCAGGGGAATGATTAGATGACGTGATCTTCCTGAATGAAGGAGTAGTTCCATTATTTTTGAATAAATGTTACAGTTTCAAGGGGCTTGATTCCCAGAGGCTGACAGACCACAGCCTCGCAGCCATGGACAAGTAGATATTTTTCCCCAAACACATCTCTGGTTAGGAGTTCATAGGATTTTTTCTCATGTTTGAGGTACATCACAAATCATAAATTCATTCAAAGCTGACAGAAGCAAAAAATCTAGACGATTTCATGGGTCTTGCATGCTGCTTATTGGATTCCAGTCTGGAATGGGAATGGAAGCCTGAATGGCTCTATGTTCAGGAGCCTTTCTGTTCAAGATATGGTTATTTTGTACCATCCTGACATAGCTGACGTAAGGCGAAGGCCTTAGGCTCAAGACCCTGTTTACAAAGAAGCATGTGGAGAGGAGGAGATACTCCTCCCCCGTCCCAAAGTATATGGATTTTTGACTACCCAGGGTATTCTGCAAAGTATTTCCTGTCTCCCACCCACCACATACACTTCCTAACATCAATCTGATGTGGCACATATGTCAATGCTATCTAAAGAAGTGGGGGAATTAAGGATTTGTATTGAGAGATTGAATATCTAAGATACTGCGTTTGTTAAGACTTTCTGGATAAATAGTTCTTTCATGGGTAAGGTTTCTCATGTTTCTCAAATTCAGGCTTTAGGCCAGCCTAGCATGTATGTCAAGCACACACTCTGATGACTTATGGCATAAAATTTACAAAGATCTTAACAGGTAAAGAAATAAATTACTCTTTTTTTTTTTTTTTTTTTTTAATATACAGCTCCTACAGCACCATGCTAGTTACACATTTACTTGTCATTGAAGACAGCCTAAGAGCTTTTCAGTGTACAGAGATTCTTCAGCCCTTGAGGCTTATCAGACACAAGACAATTTGTAAAGGCTGCCACCTACTCATGAACCATTTTAACAAACACAACCTGTTGCAAAGTAACAGCTGTATCTAGTGAGGCTGCATAGATCCTGCAGAAAGTGGATTCAATTACTGAAGGAAAAAAACAAACCAAAACAAAGCAAGGAAAATAGTGGCTTCCATAGATATTTGCTACTGGCTGAAATCTTCATCCCAGTAGTGTCACCATTCTTTTAATGAAGATGGGCTATGCCTGCGGTGGCTGAAACTTCTTCAGTGCATCCCAATCCTCAGAGCATATTTGAGTCCACAGATGCCTCCTGGGTAATGTCCAGATTTCTAGCAAGAAAGGAGACACTCTGACACATATTAAGACAAACCAGGCCAAGACTCAGACTTATACTGCACATCTCAAGATCATTATTTTTTTGTAATGATTTCCTCAAGCTGAAGCAGTAGCTAGTGCATAGAGCTTTTCAGTGGCATGAGCAGCTTCTCAGTGGATGAATGAGGAAAAATTAAGGAGAGTGGAGGCTGTAGGCTGCTGAGACTTGATTTTCTTTTCATTTTTAAGGTGGTAACTTTGATCCAGAGTGTCCATAGAACAAACACATTAACATGTTCTAAATCTGTTCCACTCCTCTAGAAAAAAATGTACAAACCCTGAGACTTTGATTATGGCCTGTGATGCTTTAGATCAAAGTTTTCATTTAAAAAAAAAAAGTAGGAAAGAGGAAGTGGGTAAGTTCACTAGCAAAAATAGTTTACAAGAGGCCAGGCTACTTCACTTTTATTCCTAGCTCCCTCATCAAGTGTCTGGCATGCATGGCACAATATTTTCTGTGTCCTGACCTAGTTGTGAAGTGTATACAACAGTACTCCTTTTAACAGCATCTCAAAGGAGATGCCGTAAAGTACTTGGAGGTAGCTGAGTGGAAGAAAAAAGGTAAAATATGAAATAGAAGGCCACCTCACATTTTGTTTTTAACCGTGTATCACATAGTAAAATTTCCTATATATAAATTGTTCCTTTTCTCCTCCCCTCAAACCACAACAAGGTTTTGGAAGAGGAAGAATTGCTCTGTCCCAGACAAATGTCTTGAGAAGTTTGGAACAGGAAGAGCCCTTTGATCTTTCCCAGAAAAGCCAAGGGAAGGGAATCTCATTTCATTCGGATGGAGAGAGTGCCAAGGGAAGTTCATGCCAGGAAGAAGAGGAAGACAACTGCTATGAGGCAGAGCGGTACAGCCCTGCCATGTACCACCATGATGACAACAAGCTGTACGTGGTTCAAGATCTGTCTGGCAAATCTGAGTGCACGATGAAGGACTTCAAAGAGTCCTACTGCAACGAGAAGGAAGAAGTGCTAAGTGAGGGAGGACTGGGGAAGAGAATAGGAAATTCAGACAAACAGGAGAGCCAAGGAGAGAGAGACCTTGCGAACAACAAAGAACATCTCAGCTTTAGATCCTTTGAAAAGGCCAGACTTGGCCACTCTCTCTCTGATTACTTGTATTTCAAGCACAGGAACAAGAGTTTGAAAGAATTGCTGGAAAGAAAAATGGAAAAACAAGCAATGCTTATAGGCATTTAAAAGGGACATTTTAAAACAGCTGGAAAACGGGAAGCAGATAGCTTTTAACATGAACTATAATTTACCAAAGCCTGGGAGTTTGTAGTAGTCTTTAGAAATAAACGAGCCAAATTAATAAAAATAATTTAAGGTAAAACGCATACATTAAAAGAATAAAGCCGTCCATGTTCACCAAGAAATGCAATAGACAGATATTGAACAATAACATTTTTATACTTACCCATTTGAAGTATAAGCAGACAATGGAGTGGGTACAGAAGTTTATTTTCCTTTATCTGGGGTGGCAGAGACTTATATGCAATTTTCTAGTTATCAAAAACCAACATACTTTAGCATTTGATTTATTATCTGACTAAATATATACGAACACTTCTAACCATATGTCTCAAAAAAAATCTGAAAATACTAAGTATTTGACAGTATGAGCAAGAGTACTATTAAACATGGTGTGCCTGCAAGTGCTGTCGCTCTTAGAACTAACACAGTCCAAGTACTTTCATATATTGAAGTGACTGTTAGTTCAACCACTTACAATGAGAAATGGGAAACAAATGAAGAAGAAATGCTAATGACTTGTGAGATAGTGAAAGGCAGCTCTGTAAGGCTTTGAAAGGACTGTAATTTATTATGGCCACAGAAGCTTTTCCTCTGGCACAAGAGATGTTTGTGCTTTGATATGTTTCAGTCAGTAAGGGAGTATTCAGCAATTCTTCAAGTGAAATAGCATGGACTGTATTGACATTTTGTTCTACTGTCTGTTCAGACCAATACATCTAACGAGCAGCAGCAGCATGTAGCATTTGCAAGTCTTGCTGTAATTACACATAAAGCAATAAGGGTAATTTCATTGAGAAAATGATGCAATTTTGCAATTTATCTCTTCAGTTTATCTTGGCTAGCAAGGATGACTTTGAAATACACAGGTTTGATCAGATTTTATTTTAGAAGGTGTGCCAGAAAAGAGCCCTTACAGGGCACGTAGTACCTCAAAAAGGAAAACTGTTTTTGGATTTCATTTTATTAGAGTCAGAAATTTTCCATTATCAACATGGCTTGACTAGTAAGATCCAGGCCTTTCAGAAGAATTCCGCTTGCACTCTTTTTACTGAGTCATTCCCAACTTTTCGTCCTCTGATTCCCATACAATTATATGTTCACAACAAAGATGCTAAAAGCACATTCCATTAAGCACATTCCATTAATTGCATGAATAGTTTGACCAGCACCTTGATTCCTGCATCTCCAAGACAGATGACAAACAGCCCCACACCATCCTAGTGCTTATAAGGAAACAAAGATTTAATAAGTCCTTTAATTAGTCCTATGTCATTCCAACATCCCAGCTCAAAATGTTAAAATCCACATATATGGTACATTTTTTCCAAATATTACTACCTTCTTCACTTACCTGCCAGGTTCTTGATTTGAAATACCTTGCTATCATGCTCGCTATATAGCAAGTTATAATTCAATATAGTCATATACTTATGGCTTGCTAAGGCTAGAGCGATGTAGCTGCAACTCTCTGACATCATAAGAAACCACTCACCTCACAGAACTAATAATTCTCACACCTACCAGTTAATCAACACTTACAGGGAAGCAGCCCTTATTCATCATATAAAACTGGGTTTGTGTAGTCCGAGGTTGCAGAAGTTGGTTTCATTTTTCAGGGCTCGAACATGGCATAATAAAGATTCTGAATGAAGAGTAGAAACAGCTGTTGATAAAAGAAGCTGTAGCATACGGCTGACTCTTCTAAGTGTAATTAACTCTACAGCTAATGTACATATTTTTTAAAAATAAAAAGGGTATACCAAATTTAAGAGGAATGTAGGTCACTTTTGGCCTAGAATTCCTGATTTCTTTCAGAATGAGGTGTATTTCAGAGGTACATAGCCATGTTTTTTCAGTGAAGAACTGTTTTATCATATACATTCAACTTGCTTCCACTTTTTCCTCTTGAAAAAGGAGCCATCTTTCTTTCAAGGAAGACATTGTGGTCAAGCAGAAGAATCAAAAAATTTTCACAGTAATGTGTGTAACTGTATTATTTTTCAGACTAGAGGGGAAATGATCAGGTAGAAATTCAGCCTGTTCTAGGATATTGTCTCTTAGAAATTGGAACAAGTCCTTTGGTTACCTTCTTTGCAATATTTTGTCTCTGCCATACAAAAGCTCCTGTTCGAGAATGTTTACAGCCAAGGGCTGGGAGCCACGGACTCTTAGAAATGTCTCTCTCAAGGTGGTGTAGTTTCCAGCTGTGCATGATTCAAGACCAGTCCACTCCACCTTTGCAGCCATATTAGTTCCTACGATAAGAGGAATAAGCAAGGAATCAGGAACCTGGTTGCAATTTCTACAATGGTGATCTTGCAGATGAGTTGAACTTAGCAAGTCCCTTCACTTCCGTGATGGGTAAAGCAGAAAGGCATGCAGCCCTTCCATTGCAAAGCCCTGTTGTCTGTGCATTGGAGAGTGTTATGGGACAGCTAAACAATCCCTATCAAGAAACAGACAAATGATTACATATCAACAGCACTCCAGGCAAATGGAGCAAAGGAGACATTTTCAGCAGAACTCGGTTCCCAGTAGATAACATTGTAACCACAAAAATTATGTCTACTGGAAGTATGCAGTCCAGAGGTTCCTCACAGACCTCATGAGGGAAAGTGCCAGACGTGTCCTTAGGAAAAGAAATCACTGCAAACAGTTCTGGGTTGTGTGAATAGTTAACCCAAACGCTTTCAACAACCCTGGCACTGCAGCCAGTTTATCCACTTCTACAATCCCAATTCTCAGTGGATCAAAAGCAACTGCCAACCACATACAGACAGGTGGAAAGGAGTAGAAGTCCCCAGAATGGCAATGCTATTTGGGAATAATTTGTAATGTGAATCCCTTTTCTTGCATTCTTCCTAGAAAGCGGAGAATATTCCATTACAATGGGGCCTTGAGACTGTGCCCAGTCACATAGTCACACTAAGATAATTCACAAACACCCAAGCCTAATTCATGTCAGAATAGTAAAGAACTCATCTAAAACCGTAAGTCACCAGTCAGAGGAATTGCAAACAAAACCATTACTGAGATAAGGAGATAGTGTCAAGTGACCCAAGCAAAGAGATTAGGACACGATAGTCCTCTCTACTGCAGAATGTAATGCAGCTGGGTCTAAGAAACTTGTAGCAAAGAAGGCTCAAGGGACAAATTAAAAGTGAAATAACAGCCTTCATTGTGAAGCACCTTGCTTTTCAAACATAAGTTATTTTCACGCTATTTACATTGGCACCGTTTTGGGAACAGACAGTAACAGCCTTTGCTTTTTAATAGCTTTGAAAATGCTTTATAATAATTTGCTCTCATAATGAAGCTATTTCCCATTTTAACTTTTGAGGGATTAGCTTCCTTGTTTTGCTTTGAATAGAGGCTCAGAAGTCCTGTAGCGATATTGCCTCTGTTCTGGACCTTGGGGATATATTTTCTTTTTTCCCTTCTTCCTAATCTGAGTTTATCTACCTTTTTCTCGCTATGTTGTGGGAAAAAAACCCCACAACACATTTATCTGACTCTTCTCTGCTATTTGAATTTTCAGCTTGTGATAACACATGAAATTAAAGCCCTGTCTCCACCCTTTCTACATAAAATTACATCCATACCATTTCCCCGCATTATTGTATGAAGCCTAAATTCGTCTTCTTGGAGAGCATCAGAGCAAATAAGAGTGGCCACAAACTCGTACAACTGATAATGCTTTCCAAACTCATACAAACTGAGATGCTTCAAGAAGCCATGCTGAGGAAAGGTAAATTGGCCACACTACAATGAGTCTGGGCAAATGAAGATGTGTGGTTTGTTAAATCAGAGGCTTTTCTGCTGCTAAGGGCAGCAGGGAGAATTCTGCAAGACACTGTATAGAACAGAGTAGGTGGTTGAAAAGTCGGGTTACTAAAATTTCAGGGTAAAGAAATACAACATATTTACTGAGAAAATGAAGTTGTAGGTAACCCTGGAACAAGCTGTTCTCAGTCTGACCGCAAGAGCTCAGCCATCTCCTTGTAAACCTGAGTTCTCCTGGCTGCCAGGCAGCCTCCAGTGTGTGAAGGCAAAGACAGGTGCCCTGTGTTCAGCAGCTCAAAGGACAAACACTTTATGATAATATAACAGAATTTATCCTACGCTGTGTCCTATAAAACAAGTTGCTGAAAAGACCAAGTAATGCTACTCTACCCACCTTTTTGCAACTCTGTATTGATCTACTAGCTATTCTCTGATTTCTCTCTTCATATGGTGCTGCTGGACTCTGCTGTTATGAGTGTACAGTTAAGAAGTAATATAAGTACTATATTTATTATTCCAAGAAGTTTTTAATAATTATTAACAGTTTTGAAAGTAAGTCATGTCTGCTTAGCTGAACAAGATGTAACAGAGCTAACATTTTGTACTCCTAACAGATTTTGCATATAATGTGGTGTATATTTGTTTCATATAGAACACCAGTTTCCTATTTAAAGCCCCAACTCTAGAAATGGGCCAACTCTCTGTGAATATCCAGTTTCTGGCTTTCTATCTCAATAATAAAAGCATGTATTAGGTATTGTATTAATTTAAGCAAATAAAGATGTACTGGAGAAGCTGCTGTACTTTGTATTGAAATGGATCTGGAGTTCTTGGCGCTCTAGCTATTTTATAGAGTAAATGCATGGGGCTGGTCTGACAAGGTCACACTTCACTCAGCACCACTGAAGAGTGGTCCTTGTAAAGGGAAGCCTAAGTCAATGATGGAGGACTAGTTAGAAGGCAAGGGCAGAAGAGCTACCAGGTCCTCTGAGGCAGAGAGTTCACTTTATTATTACAGACTGCAGGGAGGACATGAAGAATTCTCTGGAATGATTATGGTATTTGTTAACTTGGCTTCTTATCTTAAAGATGTTTCAAAGATCTGCATCATGTAAAAAGACAGGAAAAACTACCCAAATGTGTTATAAGATCGAAATTAAGAAAGTAGGAATACCTTTATAACTTAAGGAATAAGGAGAAGGCTCAGGGTTTCTTTTTCTAATGGAAAGCATTGCTTTTAAGTGATGAGTAAACTCTTGGATTTGTTTGTTTTAATGAGATCCTGATGGAATTGACATCAACAGACTTCAGAGAGAACGTTTTAAGCTGATTTTGAGCACAGAGAGAAAGCAACTGGAATGTTGGCTGTAAAATAACTGGAGTAATAAAGAAAATAGAGCAATTCGGTTTCTAATTCTCAGAGGTGTATAGCTTAAAAAGTGCAAGAGGCTTATACAAACACTAGAAATACATGTAAGTGGCTAAATAAAACAGAACTATGCCTTTTTTGCTGTCCGGTTTTCTTATTTTCTTTTTTTCCCCTTCTGTTTTGGTTGCAGGTAACAACCACTATGAAGATTATAAACTACCTCTACATGAGGAGGATGAGGATATGTTGGGGAGTGACCTAGTTCATTCCCATGTGACTCAGTATCAGTGAATCTCAGTTTCCCCTTTGCCAGTCACAAAAATATAACTTAGAAAAACAGGGTTTGTCCTTTTCACAAACTTCCTTTTCATTTTTGTTGAAAACTGAGCTATGCTCACTTTCTTCAAACAAACAGAAAGGAAGTAGAAGAGAAAGAGAACCTCTCAGATGTTCCCAGGGACTTTTCTGTCTCTGTAGCGAAATGGCCCTATATATCTAAAGTATTTTCGAGGAGATAACAAAATTAATATTGAACATATGACAAAAAATGTGAATCATTAGAAGGAAAACCAGCCCTAGTTAGATAGAAATGACATGGGGTATCTCTGAGAAGAGCAAGTCACTGTCAATTTGCAGTGTGTTAGACCTTCAACTGATTAAAATCCTAGTTTAAGTAGCAAGGTTATATACAAAACCTCTTGCCAAATTTGTCCCATTAATACACTCTATGGCTTGTGAAGTGTGATACAGCTAAATGTTTTTTGCCCACTGGTTCACGATGCAAAAATCTGATCAAAAAGCACATGCAGCATGTCAGTCATTTCAGCACTTGTAAACCATTAAATGCTAAATAGGGATCACTGCTAATGCTGTTCCCAGATACAATATGATGGTGTGTTGAATCATACAGCATAAATTTCCCTAGTAATCAGCCCGCAATGAAAGTACAGCTGAACAGAGAATAGCCACTTGGTGAATAAGCCTTCTGGCGTCCTATCATTGTGTTTACTCTGTCTGAAAAAGTACTGTATCTCCAGTCCAATCATAGAAACGATTTAATTTGGATGGAGCCAGACACCATTCCCTTTCAGTGAATTACTTCCTGGATTGAAAAATCTCTTGTAGTGTGAACATTTTTGTTCAACAGACCTCTGTCAATTTATGTCAGTGGAGAATATTGGCTTATGTTTTCTTGAACTGGGATTGTCTTTTTGTGCTGTACTTTTTTCAGTACTTAAGTACCCTCACAGTTCTGAATGGAAAATTGTTAAAGAATAAATTATGATAAGACACTGAATAGCCAACTAAAAGATGAGGTGCAGTAAAATGAGAATGATGGAGTTGTGTGAAAACAAGAAATGCGTTTCTACCCTGTGGAGAGCTATTATAAAATTAATGGAGATGGGAACAGTATAAAGATGACAGAAAAATGTCACAGAAATGTCGCTAAAAGAAATACAGTTTAGCAAGATAAGTGGCAGATATAAACCCAGAAACACACCTATCAATACAGAGTGATACCTTGCCAGGGAATTCTGCAAGCTGCTTAATTCTTTACAGACCTTGCCATTTTCTACTACAAGCTACAGGACTTTTCTAGAAACACTACCTCTTGATCTTTTTTATTTGCTTCATAGGCTGAGATTATTTTTTTAAATCAGCATATAAAGCATTTGTACAAGAAACAGAATCAACTCTCCAGCTACCCACATAAATATAATGAAAACTGACAACAATGGTGAAGTTCTGCCATGAAGAAAGCTACACTAAAATTGAAAGAAGATTTTGTCTATTACAATGTATCTTGGAGGTCTATGAGAGCAGCACCAAGACCAGACAAGCCCAAGATGACATAGGTCTGATAACGCGCACATGAATACTGCCTGGGAGCTTAGAAAGGAATGTGATTTTACTTAAGGGAAAAAAATTAAAAGCTGTTCCCTAATGAGAGTTTTTATTAAAATGGGATTAACTACATTGCAAGTTCGAAAAGGCTTGTATGAGGCAGACTTTACACGAGCAATCAATTGAGACTAGACACCAGCAAAATTAATGCCACTCTGAAATATTTCTGACAGAAATGTCCAGGGTTGCTTACGATAACACTAGCTTATACGCGCTGGTTACCATTACTCTACAGGAGGCAACCGCCCCACAGCCAACCAGCAGAATGGATCATGAAAGAGGATTGTGCAAACGTCACCCACTCCAGTGCAGTTAGTTCATTTTAATTATATAATCCCCAGGTGTATCAAACTTGCCTAATTTCACCCTGAAGGGGATGAGGCCTGCTCATGCAGCCTGTTCCACTCACGCTTCTGTAACATGCAGTTGTAGAACAAATACATTTTAAATAGCTGCGTCCATTTCACTAACGAACAACTGATGAGAATATCCACTAACATGGCTGATTTCAGCAGTGAGGTCAGTGGTCCTTCTGCCTGAATTGTTTTAACAGATGCAACCCCTGTGCAGCATGAAACCACCCAACAACTCATACCCTGTTGGATAATGCAGGGCTTTTTCATTTCCATTGCCCCAGTAATCTCATTGCAGGAGCATAATAACCTTGCAGATGGTTTGAACTGCTTCCTCAGTTTCTTATAATCACATACTTCCAGATTTGTTTTTCCAAGTCTTTAGTTCTGCATTTTTTGATTTCCATGTAGAAACAATTTTTGTGTAGATCTTATCATGCATACTGGGGAGAGTAAGTGCAAGTGATTACTTGCATTAATTTTTGACAGATGGTGGCAAACTAGCAAATTATATTTTCTTATGGTCTGCTTTTTTATTTTGTATTTTTAAAAAATTTTCCTCTTTTTCCATTTTACTTTTTCGGATTAATTCTTCAGGACCCTAGTGCATAGACCATGGATCAGCTTCCTACAGGGGACCCTAAGTGTTCAGGGTTATCTACTCTGAACTACTGTTGCGGAGCCATTTCCATCCTTTTCTTATGAAATGCTTGAAAGAAAAAAGAATGCCCCAGTGTAACAGACAAGCAGACAGGATGACAGAGCCAGGTGCACTTAGTATCATTTCCAAGAGCCAGCACCATGAGTACAGCACATTAGTCCTTGCTTCTAAGCAAATGCAGGTTTAAAGGTTTTTAGGTTAATTTAAAAAACTATTTCAGTGTTTCGGGGTTTGCACTTTTCAGATTACAGGCTGTGTATGTGAATAATAGCAGGCAGTGGGAACACACAGATTCACTCATAGTGGACGAAGATTGCTAATTCCTCTTTTATCTTTATATCCCATGAATTAGCGGTCTAGTCAGACAGAGTAAATTTATAATGCAGCCATTTCCAAATGTGAGTTCTTTCAAAGACACATGAAAAAAAATCCCTTTGGATTGACAGTAACCATAAAATCCTGCCAATCAGGATATGAAGGTTTGTGTCATCCTGTTCATATCCTCCCAAAACAACATCTTCATAAAGCAAACGTAGACTTGGTCTTGCTCAGCAAATGGTGGTTTGTAAGTGCACAGTTGAAGTTCCCTTAGCCAAAAATAACCTGCCACTTACTCTTTTCTGCAACTCAAGCACCTCAATTACAGTGTTGTCTAAAGGAGAGGAGCATTTGCTTGGGCATCTGAAGATTTTCTCCATTTTAATTTTTGGTTTTGTACCGTGTTCAACTTTTGACCTTAAAATCTCAACCTGAATTGCCACGAGTCATAGAAAAAAAAGTTAGAGGAACATGGAAAGACAGCATAATCATTTTGGAGATCTAGGTTGATAAAGAAATAGATAATCTTACCAATATTAAACACCTTCCAAACTGTATATTAGACATCCCTAAAATTTCTTTTGTTTTAGAGTTTCTTTGTGATGTTAGCAGGAAGACAAGGCCTAGTTGCCCAGCAAGTAAAAAGCTATCCTACACTGTTCAAACTTGAAAACCCTCCAAACCCAGTTAATTAAATATCTACTCGGCATTTTTTTTTTTATTATATTATACTTTCACATGCTGATTCAGTTATGCAGGAGCATGCTCAGAGGCAAGGCCGTCAGAGCAACTACACCTCCCTCACCCTGCAGCCCTGTCCTCTCCAGCCAAGGTGTCTCCTTGGCTGGTACCTTCTGATGACTGCATTTTGCAAATGGGTTACTGACAAAAGCTTTCCAGCTTGGTCTTTGGGGGTGCAAGCCATTGCAATCACTTTTACAGGAAAGCTGTGAAGCTTTTTCCCACCATGTTAGGAGGGTGGCAAGGTCCAAATGGACCCAATGGCTCCCAGGGCCGAAGTGGCCATACCATAGCTGCCAGGGTTGCCCAGTGGCCGACAGTGAGGCTGGGGCACTGGGGTCAGCCTCCCACTGATGGGAGATAGTATGCAAAAGGTGCACAAATACGGACTACACTACGTCTGTGCATTACCACTACCATGAGTAACCACTTATACTTTCTCTCATAAAGCTCAATCTGAGTAGATGCAAGAGACAGGGTTTGTTTTGACCGTCTCTGTGCATTGGCAGGAATTATTTTAAGAAATGTGCCTTTCAAGGGAGCATGAATGCTCTCAAGAGCAGCCAGCTTTGTTGAAAACCAGCCCCAGAGCTCATCAGGGGAGAAACATGCAGTCATAACTGAGACACAGTTGGGTATTTCACGTATTTTAACTTCTCCCTGCACCTAGTCCTGCCTCCGTTTTCTGAGGTCGTTCACCATTGCTGGGTACAAGCCCTTCTTATAGCACCTCCAGAAAATATCTGGCAAGGATATCTAGTCCTTATGCTCCTCTTTTCATTTTTCGTTACAGGTTTCCAACACCTTTAAAGCAAAGTTACATATCAAAACCTCAGTTTTTCCTCCAAGCACTGGAGAAACAGGGCTTCTTCCCTCTGGATGTCCTGACTGCTTCTCTCCACCTCACTGCTCCCACTGATGAATCTCCCTCATTGAGTGGCTGAGCTGGCTTGGTTTCCCCACTAATGGAGGTGCTCAAACCCATTCCTCTCCTGGTCAGAACCCTCTTCCTCACACCATCTCTACTTTGTCTTCTGCTAACCTTTGGGTGTTTGACTTTACAATCTGAATAATGTTCTGTTAGGGTATACATTTTGTTATTACAGAGCTCTCCTTTGTGAGAGGAGGAATAGCATCACTGGCCTTAAGTGCCGTCAGACTGTGCTCCATGTCTTTTCTAGCAATCTTTTTGTCCCTTCTACTCTTTCTTCCTTTTGCTTGTTTTGCTTGTGTTTTTATTCTTTCCTCTATGCAGACGCAACTGGCACATCCTCTCTTCAGGTGGGAAGCAGTAGGTCGTTATGTTAGACAGCCTATAAGACCAAATGAAAATATAGAGCAAAAACTGTATATTGTCCTAACTGTACAGCTGAAGAACATGTTAAGGTTCACTGTGCAAGAAAGTAACAGTAGCTTCATACTTATGGTGGATGCGATTGCACTCTCCACTTTTAAATGAAAGTTTTAATTATCTTGTCTTTAGCCATCACAGGGATGTTGTTTCTAAAAGGGTAAATTTTAAAACCATGATCCACAGGAAAAT
Source organism: Pluvialis apricaria (assembly GCA_017639485.1). NCBI lineage: Eukaryota > Metazoa > Chordata > Aves > Charadriiformes > Charadriidae > Pluvialis > Pluvialis apricaria. The sequence continues at coordinate 29,209,737 of CM030044.1, forward strand.
AGAATTGACTTTTAGAACTGACTTTCACTTTAACACAAACCAATCGTAACAGATATGAGAGTACAGAGGTCTTCAAGGATCCAGTTCAGCACATATGAACAGCATTCCTAGTCTGTTCCCTGTCTTCACCGGGCAGCAGATTGGGCCTGACAGCCAAAACATCAGTTGTCTCATCCACTGGTGATGACAATATCAACCTGAGCTGTGTGCCTATAGGTGGGGCATACATGCAGAACTTGCAGATCAATGTAATCCACCACATGGATGAAATGGAAAAGGGCTTTAACTGTCAGTTGAGGCTGCTGCCTGACACTTAATCTTTCAGCCCATTAACTGACGAAGGGATGTACCTAAAACAGGTGCCACTAGACCTTTCAACTTCGAACGCCTGACCAGCTGCCAGTTGGCTATTCACAATAGAAGATAAAACAAGGTTTCTGACAGCCAAACTTCCTTTGCTCTCTCTTCCTCCTTCTATGGCTGAGCAGACTCTGATCAGAAAATGCTCCTGTGCCGGTGTCTGACTAGAGAGCATTACCCTGCTAAACTGCAAACCTGACCCAGTTTGACTTGGCTGTTCAATTTTGAATGGCACACAGCCAACTTGCTACCAGTTGGGTTATTCATGCTGCAATAGGAAGCAATCTTCCTGACATGCAAACTTCCTTCTTCTTCTGCCTGAGCAGCAGTGCAGGCAGTCAAAGATGCTGAGCTAGATAAAGAACAATTTGACCCCGTAAAGATATGGGTCTTGACCCAAGGCTGTACTTCAGCTTCATTGTGCTAGCCAGCAGCAAAAACCATTATTACCCATGACAAATCCTGAAAAGATTTCTTGCAATAGAGAATTGCTGTTACAGCTTCTATAGCAGCACTTACCTGATATTGAGATGCAAATGTGTGATTTGGAAATCCTTGGTAAATAAAATGGGCCATGGGAGGTGGTAATCTAAATTGGAATCCAACGTGCCACTGTGATTACATTCATCTTGCTGTAAAGAATGCTAACCTATTAAAAAGGACTTCGTCATTTGTGGGTTAAACTGGTAATATGAGATCACTTTCTTCTTCTCTCTTCCTGTCCTCATGGAAACTCTTAGTCTTATTTTAAAAAAAAAGCTACATCAGCCTGTAATCAGTTAGACTGGTCACTTGAGTTGATGCACAATATTCTTCCTGGAGGACAGCAAGTTAGCAAAACTACCTGTCGCTTCTAAGAACACCAAGGCACCAATTGAGCCCATGTGTTTGTATAAAAGTCTCCTTAGCTCCTTATCTGAAGGGGAAGGAGAGGCTTGGAATAGCAGGAGGAAAGAAATGGGGAGCCTATATTTTAGTTTCCAACTGAAACAAAGGTCTTCTGTTACCGCTCAAGAAAGACATTGAGGCGCTGAAGCATGTCCAAAGAAGACCAATGAAGCTGGTGAAGGGTCTCAAACACAAGTCTCGTAAGGATTGGCTGAGGGAACCGGGGTTGTTTAGCCTGGAGAAAAGGAGGCTGAGAGGAGACCTTCTCGATCCCTACAGCTGCTTGAAAGGAGGTTGTAGCAAGATGGGGGTCAGTCTCTTCTCCCAAGTAACAATCGATAGGACAAGAGGAAATGGCCTCAAGTTGCACCAGGGGAGGTTTAGATTGGCTATTAGGAAAAATTTCCTCACTGAAAGGGTTACCAAGCACTGGAAGAGGCTGCCCAGGGAAGTGGTTGAGTCACCATCCCTGGAGGCATTTAAAAGATGTGTAGACATGGTGCTTAGAGACATGGCTTAGTGGTGCTCTTGGCAGTGTTAGGTAGTGGTTGGACTCAACAATCTTAAAGGTCTTTTCCAATATAGATGATTCTATGATTCCATGATTCTATGCATTTCTAGGGGGGTGCTCCACATCACCAGGGAGCAGTGCAGGGAGAGAAAGATAATGGTGACTTGTTGTGCTGTTTACATCAATGCACAATGCACAAAGAGAAAAAATGAGTGGTGTTTAGATTCTTGAATTGACCATTTTTTCTGCCAAAGGTCGATACCCACTTGCAGCTGTGCAAAGGACGCTGAGGAATAGAGTTAACAAAGGCAGCAGATTTTAGAAAAACAATAGCTACGAACCAAATATTAAGTGCCCCAGGCATATAACTCTCCTTTCAGCCAAGTCTCTTGATATAAAACAAGTTTAATCTGGAGAGTTTGAGACTCGGGGTGTGTGTTGCTCTCTATTTACAAAGAAAGTATACATAATTCTGTCTCTTTGAATACAGTAGGGACAAACAACAGGAGGCAGTTTCTTTGATCAGAAAATCAAATCTGTTTTAAGCCAGCATTCTGTCCAAAATTAGAACTTTCTCTCCCTCTTTGGATTTCTTCCAGGGCCATGCTGCTGGTACTTCCTTGGCTGGCCCTGACTCTTTTCTGACTGCATTTTTGTTAGGTTGACTTCACGCTCACACACGTGCAGCTCTATGATCTTGTCTGAACCCATCGTCTGTGTTTGCAAAATGTCCCAGCGAAAGTTTTTCACTGGTACAGTCCAGCCTTTCCTTAGGACATTGCTCATCTGTGATTTGGGAAACAGTTTTACCATTTTGTTTGTTGCTAAGCAAAAGGGTATTTAATTATTTTTTCAGTGAGATTATATGAGAGTATGCTAGCCAGCTATATTGAGATTTGAGGTCACCAATATGTCAAAATGATGAACCCTGACAGCTACAAGCATCTTCCAGCCTAGAAGTGTTATATTTATTAAAAGAAAACAAGTTAGAATACACAGGAATTCATCTGGCAGGTTGACAACATGATCAGAATTGAGAAGATGAATCTGAATTATATAAAGTTGTTCATGTAAAGTGGAGCATTCTTACAGCTTTAGACTAGGTGCTAAGGTAGCGTGAATTTGATTTGATTAAATTCCCTTTGAATTTGAATTAAGCTACATAAAAATTTAGTTCTTAAAAACAGTATACAAGAAGGAATTAAATGCAGTTTACCTAATCTACTTTCAAATTAATTTGGTTTCATATCCCTGAGGGTCACCTTGCATGTCTAAAACATAAATATTACCTCCCTGGCTCCTTTCATGAGATCCAAGAAAATGAAGTATGGCTGGTCAGTGTAATATTAATATATACTGACATGCTTGAAGCAGTATGTAATAGGCATTCAGCATTGTTCTGAAAAATAACTCCAGCTGATGATACACAAAACAGAAGGGTATAACAATGCGATCCCTCTGCCAAATTTGCTCTTAGCAGCAGCAGTTTTTAGATGTGACTCACGAACACTGTGATTTAGTAAAAGCTTTCTGCTTGGGAGTGTGGCATATCCCCAGCTAGTCCAGTTCAGGAATCCAATAGGGGACTTCACTTAATTCATCAATGGGAAAGGGGCATGAGAAAGCTGCTTGGTTGGTCCTAAAGCTGGCTGAAATCCACTTCAATGAGAGTGGCAGTTTGATATTTGTTTTATGGTTTGTGTCACTGAAAAGTAATTTGACACATTGCCTTAGAAAAATTCTTTCCAAGCTCAAGCTTTTGTAGGATTCCCTTTTATCAAATGGAGGGCAGTGACTGTGTCAGCCTCCAAATCTACTCTCCCTGTTCTTGTGAATCACCATCACAGAAAACAAAGACACTTACACCTCTTTCTCTGCTGGCTGCGCAAGGAGACTGGCTTCCTAGTGAGCAGCCAACTTACCTGGATAAAGATAAGTAGCATATATACCAAATTCTTCTTCCCAAAATGTTTCAGTATAAATCAAATCTAAGTCACATGTTACACTAGGCAGATGAAGAGCTAGAGATGGCAAGAAACATAAGACCAGAAACATTTACAAGCACAAGTTACGTTGTTTATGTAATATCATCTAATGACATCAAATAACTTTTTTTTTCAGAATAGATTCCAAAATGCAATCTGATTTTTTTCTGAAGTAAAACCCTGTCTGACTGCAGAAATTTTCACTGAAATCAGTACAGCTTTGCAGAGAGGAGTAGGTTGATTTGAAACAGCTTTTTCTGACAGAAATTACTCAGAAAGTGTTTCTTAACTGTAGCCATTCCTGACCTTATAAAAACTTCAACTGTTCTCTAAAACTTGAAAGCTGTGATGGTTACATGTGCAGTACTGTGTTCCTTTGACTTTTCCCCTTCCTTTAAAATGTAAACCCATGACAGATCCATCTATTTGTTTATCTTTCACAGTACAGAGCCATGCACATTTCTTGTCCTATACAAATGATTAATAGTGTCATGACTTTTCAGCCACTGACTATGAAGAAACACTTTGCTTCTTACCCTCTGCTTCATAATTTGAAGTCTCCCACCCCCATCCATGACACACAGGCCTGTCATTCTCTTTCACTGTCATTTCCTTCTATTTTATCTAAGTGTTTCAGAGTTTTCCCCAGGAAATTCTTTTCTATTCATTTTTAGTGTTTTTAAGGGAGCAAACAAGATGAAAGCTTAAGGAAAAATAATGTTGTCTTTCTTGACATTGTAAATATAGCTGATGTTTCCCTTTTTGTAGCTATGTGGGATGCAATCTGAAAACTATTAAGGTAAATAGCAGTTAATAAAGCCTTCATTTTACAGCACAGCAGACACTGCTGAAACTGAATATCTCTCTAAATCAGTTAAAAAGCAACACAAAGTCAAAGCAAGGGAATAAGAGATTTTAGTGGATATCTAAAGCCTAATTGTTCCTCTCCGCAGCAAGAAATGTTAAACGTTTAACTATTTGCTGTTTTTTTATTAGTGGTTTTAAACCTAGGAATATAACTTCATTGTCTTCTTACTGTGAGCTTGGTTCGTTTCTTGTGGTGTAAAACAGGAGTAATTCATTTGAAGTCCGGTTGTTCTCATGTGGGAGGTCACCAGTCAAACTCTGGTAAAGGAGATCAGAGTACTTTCCTTTTCTCTAGCTACTTTTGTGCAATAAGCAACATACAGAAGACGAAATGTCTTTGCACATTTTTTTACTGGCAGCAACAGCCACTATGCAGACAATTTTCTGAATGTTGTCTTCCAAAATCCCCATCTGATAGCATAACTGAATAGTACGGCATTGTTAAAAAAAAAGGTATCCCGGTAGTAATCAGGAATTCCTCCACCTTCAATTAGGTCTTCTTAAAATATGGTAATCTATCAAGTAGGAAAAACAGAGAGAGAGGAATTCTGCTTGTTACCATGGAAATTACAACTTATCTCACTGACAAAGGAAAATAGATTTGTTGTATTAATAACTTCTGCAGCTGAAGACTACCCAATGTTTATAGAATTGGAGAATCACAGGATAACTGAGGTTGGAAGGGTGGGTCATCAAGCCCAACTTCTTGTTCAAAATGGATCCAAGCAGATCGGACGGTTCAGGACATTGACCAGTTGAGTTCTGGGTAGCTCCTAAGGTCGGAGGCTCCACAGTCTCTCAGGGAAACCTGTTCCGGTGCAATGGAAATTTTCCAGTGAAAATTGTTTCTTATTCCCATGTTCTGATTTGTGCCTGTTGTCTCCAGTCCTGTCACTGTGCACTTCCAGAAAGAGTCTGGCTCTGTCTTCTCCATATATTCCCACAAGGCAGTTGCAGATAGCACGTAAATATTCTCTGCGAAGTAAATTTCTAACCACTTGTCCCACTCTCTGTAGTGTTGCAGGAGATTATTCTCTACCAGGATTTTGGACTTGTCCTTGTTAAACTTTCTGGAGCTCCTGCCACCCCTTTTCTCCAGCCTGTTGAGAATTTTAGGTTCCACTTAGCATGCCCTCCAGCATATCTACCATTCCATGACTTGGTATCATTGGCAGGCTTGCTGAGGATGAACTTCCTATCACCCAGGTCATTAACAGAGATGTTAAACAGTATGGGTCTCAGTATCTGTCCCCGAGGGACACAGTGAGTAACCACCCAACAGCTGGATTTAGTACTGTACTCCTGGTCACACAACCCCTTGAGCCCAGCAATCCTGCCGATTTTCCACCTACTTGACCATCTGCATATCCAATCCCCAGTTCACCAATTTGGGTACTAGGATACTATGTGAGATCATGTAAAAACCTTGCAATGTGTGGTGCAGTCACCTCATCATTGGTTTAGTGGCAGTGACCTCTGAGCTGCAAAAGATTCATATTTATTTATTTATTGATTTTTGCTTTTCAGCCAGTAGTTTTGACCCTGCTATTTGTACTCAGTTAAAGTTTCTGATTTCAGTTGTCTAGTTGACCTGGTACTGTATGAAAAATCAAAGATCGTGTCAAATGAGTGAAAGGAAGAACAGGAGCCCGTGAAAAAAGTCCTGCACTGTCTTATGGCTCCTAGGAGGTGGTACAATACAGTCACATTTGAAACAGATTTTTCAGCCTGAATGCTATTTTTCTCTACTGTCCAGTTTATTCTTCTTCATGGAAGACAGAAAATCTTTGGGGTAAAATTTCATCAAAAATTTAGTTTTCTGCTGAAAAGCAGTTTAGCTAGAAAATATCTCCAGTCTGTCAGCCAAAGCTAGGTGTGGTGAGTCACTGGAATCTAGCTGAAAATTAAGTCCTGTCATTTAGCAGTAAAGATAGAACTAATGACGCTTATACACACTTTGTGAAATGCCCCAAGTCACTCTAATAACCAAATGCCTGCTTGCAAGCCGCTATTAAAACTTTTGTTGAAATTATTCAAACAAACATTTCAAGTATATGTTTGAGTACCCAATGTAAATTATTATTATTACAAAACATGCAGAACAATGTGGATACTGCATTTTTTTCCTTACAGCATTCATATAATAGAGAAGAGCCACACAGATTTATGAATGTTAACTATAGTTGTGTGATATTAGGGGTACAAAGTAAAATAATTGCCCCAAATCTCTGGGTCATCAGACGTCAGAGCTGTTTGCCCTGACTCCAGCAACCATGTGACCCCATGAATGCCTGACGTGCTCTAACAAATCTCCATTGCATTCTTTCTCAGGATATTGTGGTTACTTCCTTGTACCTTGCAATAAATAGATGAGAATAGTAGCTCATGTATCATTATCCTTGTATGACATCAGTTCTTGCAAATACCTTCTTAACACATATTTAAGTGGTTCCCATTTGAATTAGTGTAAACATTTTGTGCTATTGAACTAGAAGTCACTTAATTTTGCACTTGTCCCTTCCTCAGTTTAAATAATACACACATATTTCTCCTTCCTGCTATTGTTCTCCCATATAGGAAAATTAAGAAGATCCAGAGTGTGCAGCTTGTAAAGGCAACTACATTAATGTATATTGGAAAAGCACATTAATAATAAATGAGTTAGCAAGTGCCCAAATTTGTTATAGGAAAAATCCAACCCACATTATCAGAGGCATTTTTCCATAAAATACAGGTTTCTCTTCCTCTTTGCATGTAGTCTACATCCAGTTTCTATTTCACCCAATAGGAATGGGCTTGTTTTCTTTCTTCAGTGGTGACAAAATCTGTGAAGACCAAGAGGGCAAATGATTTATACATTCTGTTTATTCAAAGTCCCTGTGTATTTTATTAACCGTGAGGGATTATACACTACACAGATGAGAGGAGGTTTAAATCCATAGTGGTGGAGCCACGGGGTATTCAAAGGAGAGGATCTCTAGATGCAGAGAAACATTTTCAGCAACATAATTGAAATGTGGCACTAACCAAGGTTAGGGGCTGAGACCATGAATTCCAGAGTCTCAGCACAGAGAGATCTTGATAAATTTAAGGGCTGGGCCAACAGGCAGCTCATAAGTTTCAAGAAAGAAAAGTGGAAGACGCCCATGCACTGGTATGGCTGGGAAAGAACTGGCTAAGAGCACTCTTGTTGCACATCAGGTAAACCTGGCTGATGTGCTGGGCTACTTTAGAAGGACTATAGCCAGCAGGTCAAGGAAAATTTTATCCTACACTGTTCTGTGCTGGTGAAGCTGACTTTGGAATATTGCCTCCAGTTTTACTCATATCCCTTCAAGAAGGATGTGGGCAAAATAGAAAGGGTCTAGTGGAGGGTTACTAACAGGATCAGGGGCCTACAGCATATGTGCTGTGAAGAAAGGCTGAAGGATTTATTTAACCTAGGGAAGAGAAGGCTAAAGGGTGATCTAACAGCTACCTGCCACTACTTGGAGGGTAGTTACAAAGATGACAGGCCAATTCTTGGTGGTACTAGACGATATAACAGAGACAGTGACCAGAAAATGTGACTTGGGAGGTTCAGGTTGTACATTGGGGGCATTAGGAAGAAGGGTTTTGCTAGCAAAAACTAGTTCAGCACTGGAACAGGTTGCCCAGAGATGTCTCTCGGTTTGTGGAAGTTTTCAGGGCTTGGCTAGAAAAGCCACATCAGCCATCACTGCTGATGTGACAGTCTGTGAAACAGTCTTACTTTAAGTAGGAAATTGGACTGAATGACCAACAGTGCCCCTGCCAGCCCACATTTCTAAGCTTCTGTGAACTAAATTGGTCTGAAATCTGTCCACTCTAATGCCAACAATAAACCCAGACCTGGAGGAAATGTGCAAACGTATGGCATTGGCTAGCTACAACAAGAACCAAAATATTTCATAATGATCTTTACTAAATGTTGCAATAAACAGCTAACAGCACACCTGCAAACTAGAAAAAATGAGAAAAGGCAAAATTAGTGTGCATAATCAGGAATACTTAAACATATTTTCATGGTATAATGACAGATTTCAAGATTTGCTGTTGTGGATGCAAGTAGAAATAGTCAACATGTCTTGGTGTCTATTTACCTCTTAATTGGTAAAGGATGACGGTTTATTTTGCATAGAATCATAGAATCATAGAATCATAGAATGGTTTAGGTTGGAAGGGACCTTGAAGATCATCGAGTTCCAACCTCCCTACCATAGGCAGGGATACCTCTCACTAGACCAGGTTGCCCAAGGCCACGTCCAGCCTGGCCTTGAACACCTCCAGGGAGGGGGCTTCAACAACTTCTCTGGGCAACCTGTTCCAGTGCCTCACCACCCTTAAAATGAAAAACTTCTTCCTAATGTTTAATCTAAACCTGCTCTCTTCCAGCTTAAAGCCGTTCCCCCTCGTCCTATCACTACATGCCCTTGTAAAAAGTCCTTCCCCAGCTCTCCTGTAGGCCCCCTTTAGGTACTGGAAGGCCACAATAAGATCTCCCTGGAGCCTTCTCTTCTCCAGGCTGAACAGCCCCAACTCTCTCAGCCTCTCCTCATAGGAGAGGTGCTCCAGCCCTCTGATCATCCTCGTGGCTCTCTTCTGGACATGCTCCAGCAGGTCCATGTCCTTCTTATGTTGGGGACTCCACAGCTGGATGCAGTACTCCAGGTGGAGTCTCACGAGAGCGGAGTAGAGGGGCAGAATCACCTCCCTTGACCTGCTGGCCACACTTCTTTTGATGCAGCCCAGGATATGGTTGGCCTTCTGGGCTGCGATCGCACATTGCTTGCTCATGTCGAGCTTCTCATCAATCATCATCCCCAGGTCCTTCTCCACAGGGCTGCTCTCCAGCCATTCTCCACCGAGCCTGTATTTGTGCTTGGGATTGCCCCTTATCTTCAGGGAAACCACATTCCTTCCAATCACATACTCCAGAGGAATAATTTTAAAAGTACAAGTTTCAAAAACTATATATTCAAAGTATTGGCAGAAAGTGGTTGGAATGGTTAAGTTTTTTGTTGTGGAGTTTAAAGCATCTCTAGTTGCCACTGTAGAAAATGCATGGGAGGACACCAGTAACTGTCTAGAGAAGCTGCAGATTCCACACAACACCACTCTTCATGGCTGAGCATCTTAAATGTATTGCAAAAATAATGTTTTCATACCATGAGGTAAGATCTCAGAGAGAGCATAAGGAGCATCACTCCTTCAGTGATGAAACTTTTCATAACTACAGTAATATATGAAGGTCTATTTTCAGTCCTGCTGTGGAGACAAGTGCAAATACAGGTAGTTCTGACTTTCTCATTTTGCATTTAATGAAGTCAAGTTTCAGTTGTGTTCACTGTAATGTGCTGGTGGGTATGTGGGTATTTTTCAGACATTGCAGGAGTTTTTCTAAATATAGTGTTGTTCAGGTAATACTCGACTTCTGGCTACTGAGAGCCACGGATACCAAACTTGGGGTACCAACACAAAACAGTATAACAAATATTCAGAATAGAAAAATTCATCATGTTTAGTAATTATGATGGGATATTTGTTTTTTATTTAGCAATTTGGTAATGTGTGTACTGTGTGTCAAGAGTAGAAAATATCTTTAACCACAAAATTCTTCTAATTGTTCTTCCATGTGTAGAGGTGGATGGATGAAGGTCACTATGACCTCCAGGGATTCTTTAAAACCATACATAAATAACTTTAGCATTATTCTGTATTTCCATTACTCTTTGAGTCCATTCTGAAGATACAATCACTTTGACAGAATTACAGTTTGTGAAGTTCTTGAGAGTTAGCTTCTCATGCTGAAAATGATAGAGGGCATATTTTTATTGTATCAGTGTCACAGTAAGACAAATTTTAATTCTGTGAACAAAACCTTTTACACTGAAAGGTGTTTCCTCAATGTTATCTCTTCCGATAGCTCAAACTAAGGTCACAGTCAAATGAAGTTGCAAAAACAGTGGTGGAGTTGAAGCAGAGCATCTTTTAAGTACGTGCAAGTTCAGTGTAGCCAGTAGATGTCTGTTCTATGTAAGAATACCAGGAAGAGGAGTACAGAATTCAGCAGGTATGTAATATAAATCAAAAGTCATATTTACTTGCAAAGAATCCATAAGAGCAATTTTGTCTTATAGACGTTGAACACAGAACTATGTTGAAAATATCTAAAATATTGCAAGTAGTTGGACTTTCATAAACTTATATGTGCTTATAAAGTCAATGACAAACTTGCATTTGTCCTCCTAATACATCAGAAACGTTAACTGTATACTTCATTGCCTCCACACTATGTAGGGATTTTGTGTTATGTATATGTCACACACAATGGACTCAGTAAATTTTAAGTAACTACTGCCTAGGTGAAACACTATCTCCTAGGAATAAATTATTTTTTTCTGCAGTATATGAATAGATTTTGTTTTGTAGAATAGGAAGCATAACAAACACTTGCTATCTAGATCCCCAGCTGCAGAAGGTTTCTTCTATGTAAATAGAATTTTCTTGAACTTGTCGCTCTATATTTGACATATGGGATTTTGAGATACAGCTCTTTTTGCAATGCTTGAACAGTTCTTGCTTTATCTTGCCTCATTCACCTTCTGTTGGTGCTGATTCAGCATGATGATATCTCTATCAGCAGGTCTGATTCCGGCTGTAAATGCTTTGTAATACTGTGATCTGATCTCCTATTATTTCATCTACCATACTTCAAAGTGCATCTGCAACTATTTGGTGCCATGAAAGAGCAAAATACTGTTCTGTGTATTTGCCCAGTCTCTGCTGCTGAAATTCATAGCCTACAACTACAACGTAAAGTTCACACACATACAAAGTTGTTCTGTGCCAGAAGAGCAGTATCACATTTACCATTAGCGAGAGGAATTGCAGAAAGCACCAGCTGGCTCTCAACGGAGTATGCAAGCAGAACATTTTCTTTCCTCAGACAGTCCTTTGGCCTTACTAGTTTTCAAACATTTGAATCCATCAGTAAAAATCATGGCAGTCTCACTCTACCTTCACAAACCTGACATGGGTTGCTCCAGACTTAGCAAGACATCTTCACCACCATTTTGCTGTAGAAATGCTGAACTCGGGAGTCCCAGTTTATTCCATAAATGTAAAGGAACAAGAAACAATGGAGAATGGGTGCAGCTACAGGCAGCAGCAGCAGTTGTGAGATGCACAAGGAAAGATCTGTCTACAGAAAAGGTAAAGGTCCCTCCCTCCTGTCTTACCTGGCAGAGCATGAGGTGTGTGCTTAGTGGTAATACTGCCTCACCAGAGAAAGCGAAAGCTATGTGCATAGATAAAGATCAATACAAGAAGAATGGCTTCCTTGCAAGCCAGGGCATACTGAAATAGCCTTGCCAATGATGGGGCATAAATCTTACAAAAAATGTGGGGTTTATTCACTTACACAAAGAAGAAAATAAGATAAATTTAGCTTTGTGCAACAAATTGCAAATCTACCGTGGGTTTTTCTGTACTTCTGGACTGAATTTGTCTCTATCGCTCAAAAAGGTACTTTTTAAAGAATGTCTGATATTCTTAGTTTTATACCTTCATTTTTTCCCTTAGGGTCATTTAGGGAAACAGGAAGCATTCTCACTCATTATGTTTCTGCTTATTGTTTAAACAACAGCATTCTCTGGACTGCCCTTTTAACCACATTCACAAAGTGTACAGACTGGGTGCTGAAGCAAAGTGACACACAACAATTTGTACCAGTGGAGGTCTGGCTTCTCTATTTTCTTGAGTTTCTATGGAGGCCCAGAATTGTCACATATCTGAATGAAACCTGTTAGGATGCTGTAATACAAAAGTAGTTCTATTCCAAGATAAGGTATGTTTTATGGAAAAATTCAAACACCTTGGGTTTTATGAAGTTTTCAGACTAATTATGCTGGGTTTTAAAAACTGTAAGTTTTCAGGATCTTTGGATTTGTAAGGCATGTAGGAAAATTACAAGATCACATCGCTTCCTGTCATCCTACTGCACCTCTATTTCTGGCACAAGGAAGGGCTTTGGAAGTAAAACAGCTTGGTTAAGAACACTTGTAGTGGGCATGTGACTTGACTGCCAGGAGCTATTAATTAATTTCACAGCTGGAAGTCACCGAGATACTGTATTGCTACCAGCCAAAACTGTCAACACTTTTACAAAAGGCATCCAGTCTGGGGTGCCTCATTTCTGGGACAGCCTTCCTTGCACCAGATTTTCAAAGCTATCAGACAGCGCAGAAAATCCATGTGAAACAGCATCTGAAAATCAGTCACTAAATTTCCAGAGACGGTGTCTCCAAAACTGAGGCAAATATCAAAAGTTTGGCTCTCATTTGTCTATAAAATACATTGCATTATCCCATCACACAGATGTTACTTCTTAGCCTCTCAGTCTTTCTGGCTAGTGACTCAGGAATCAGGTTGGCTAAATTACCTCAGGTGGTGCTAAGGAACAGATCTCATTTCTCACATGACTTACTGATTCTTGTCACTGCAGCACGCATACAGAGGATATGTCTCTATTTGTGCTCAGAAAGAGAGAGATGGCAGTTGCTCATGCCATTCACAGAAGATTGTATGTTACTGCATTGAATTGTGGAACTGATTCCATTATTCAGCATTACAGTAATTTTCTGTGTGTTTTCTTTTTAAATAATATATTAATTCAAGCATATTGGGCTATTTAATAGGACACCACAGGTGCTGAAACAGCCGGGAAACATTCTCGGCATACCTATGAACAAGCTGATTTTTTACTGCCCTTCCTCATTTCTCTGATTTGCCCTAATTCACGTCAGGAATTGTGACTGCATCAAGGATAGGAAAACAGCTCTGATGAAATAAACACTCACTGATGTAGTTTTCTTCTGACATGGAGAGGCAGTTCTCACTTCCTCTTCCCACCACTCTGTTTTCATGGGCCTCCTTTCTGAATGTGCTGGTTTAAGGAAAGAAATATTAAGAAATCAACCAGAAGACCAGCACAGTACGACTCTAACTTGCAGCTTCCAGGCTGTCTGCATAAATGTCCAGACTAATTAAATGAGCAGTCTTGCTCAAAACACACGCTAATGGCCTGACTCACTATTTACAAAGACTGACCTTGAATATTTATAAGACAAAAACCACATGTGTAAATTATTTCCTGCAGCTAACAGGAAGATTAAGCATTTATGCAAGCAAAATGTTGTAATAACATGCATGATATTCTCATTGGCAAATTGAGCACTGTGTTACACCTCTTGCTAAATGATAGGGAAGGAACAGGACCAAGCAGAACACAATGAGGGGGGAAAAAAAATCACACTTGGCTTTATATGTGAGCACAGGGGAGAAGAAGCATACATGTCATCTTGGGACCACAGAAAACGTCGAACTGATGAAGCTCACTTTGGGAAGAAAACCTTTTGCCCTGTGGACATCCAAATCTGAGAGAGGAAGAAGAGACAGCACAGCAAGTCCTATGTTGCTTATAAGCCTTATAGACAACATACATTGCGTCCAGCTCTGGAGTCCTCAGCACAAGAAGGACATGGACCTGTTGGAACAGGTCCAGAGGAAGGCCCCAAAGATGATCAGAGGGCTGGAGCACCTCTATGATGAAGACAGGCTGAGAGAGTTAGGGCTGTTCAGCCTGGAGAAGAGAAGGCTCCAGGAAGACCTTATAGCAGCCTTCCAGTATCTGAAGTGGGCCTACAAGAAAGCTGGAGAGGGACTTTTTACAAGGACATGTAGTGACAGAACGAGAGGTAATGGCTTCAAACTGGGAGAGGGTAGATTTAGATTAGATATTAGGAATAAATTTTTACCTCTGAGGGAGATAAGGCACTGGAACAAGTTGTGAAGGGAAGTTGTGGATGCAAACTCCTTCCATGATCTGGACATTTCTAGTATGTCATCAGGATTTGGCAAGAGGTCTTTAGACAAATATCCTTGGAAAAAAACCCATCACTATGACCCTATCCCTTGAACTTATAGGAGATAAAAGTGGCTAATTAAATAGGTATTCTGTCAAATAACTGACATGGGAAGTCCTGACTTGGTTCAGGAAGTTGTACATCCACACAGAGCCTGAGAAAAAGACATTTTTAAAAAACAGTGCAAATATAAAATGAACTTTAATGAAATAAATGAGGTTTTGAATGTATACTGGTTGATAGGACAGATTCACCCGTAGTAGAGGGTGACAGATTATATTTGGCCAGTAGGTAAGGAATAGGCTCTGGGCAGAATAAATTGGTGCTACAGCAGTGAGATACTTAAAATCATCTGTCAATGGAAGAACACTTCTTTGCTTCACTGTCTGGAGGTCAGAGGATATTTTTAGGCTCTCTTGCTTAGGAAGAAAACTATAAAAGATAGTTACTAGTTACTACTGTAACTGTACTACTAGCTGTAGTTACTACTACAGGCTCTGATTCAGAGAGGTTCTCAGCCCATACTTAAAGCACTCTACCGAGTCTGGAGCGCAGTCATTTTAGGAGCAGGCAGGAACAAGAGCTAACTATAACCAGGTACGAAGCAAGACAATTAACTGAAAATATATGGCTTTTAAAATGAATAAAATGTGAAAGAACAAACTTGGTTTCACTGGAAGAAAAGGGAGCTACACCCATATGGCTACAACTGCACAGGCAAGGCTTTGAATTTCCTTTCTCTGACTTAACGTTTCAGTGCTATTCTTTGCTGATATGTAATGGGGGTGGAATAAGATGACCTCCAGAAATCTCTTCCCATGTAAGTTACTCTACAGTTCTGTGATTAATTTGCAAGAAAAAAAAATCAACCCAAGACATAGGAGTCACTAACATGATTACAACTATGTGTAATACAATTGAAAAATCTAAAACTGGCTTTGATAATGCAAATATGACAAGGCACCACACTCTTTCCATCACATTCTTCAAGGTAGCAAACTACTTTGCCTGGATAACCATAGCAGAGAAAGATACACGGCAACTTGAGGGACAGATGCCTTGCAGCCCAACCAGTTCTGCCCATGCAAAGGTGCATACTGAGTAAACTTTCAGGCCTGAAATTTGTCATGCTGATGTTTCCATCTGTGTGGCTGGCCATAGAGAGCTGTGTTAGGGCAACAGCCACCACAGGTTCTTCTCTAAAATCAAGCATACACTGTCTTTAGCATCTTGTGAGGTATTTTTTCAAAGCTTTCATTTGCCAACACTTACAAATCTTAAACCCTTCCAAAGGGTAGTAAAAGTGCAGCAGAGCAGATTCAGTGGTCTGAATTTCCCCTGAAAGTACTTAACCACTATGGCAATTTTGTAGATGTATCATCCTTTCTCCATCACAGTTCTCTTTTTCTGTCATTCTGATGTGAGAACTGATAAAGCTCCAAACATAAAGAAGAAGTTCTCAACAACGTCTCTGCCTTTTATTTCTCCTTTTTTTTCCTCCCTTCCCTTTACCCCTTCCTAAGTGATGGTATTATAGACAAGGAGGATGAGAAGTTTCTCAAACTATTTTGCAAATGTTCAACCCTACACAACCATACACTTAGAACTTTTTCAATTAGGTAAAGTGAGTCTGTGAACTGATTCCCTTTCCTGTTCTAACAAGTTATGCTGGGGTCTCTAGCTCCACGTCTGCAGCACATGATGCTGAAAGGAGTGCAGGACCACTCTTTCCAACAGTTAAGTCAGCAACAAAAAAATCATCATTAAAATCCTGACATCCAGACCAAGATCTACTTACTGCCATCAAGCTGAAAGAAGTGCTACAGCACTTCTAAGTAGTTATAGATGGAGTAATTACCAGGGAGTTATTACCTGGGAATTCATACTGCTCTCTAAGCTGTTTCAAATGTTACTATTAAGTTACCTTTTCCATTATTCTTTTCTAAAATTTTCCATCAAGATTGGTGCTGCCAAGTCTCCTGCTACAAGACATTTCCTGTTCCTAAAGTAAATGGGGTAATTTCTTGCATGGTAGTTAGCCTGAATTACCTGGCATAGGCAAGACTGGAGGTGAGTAATATTCCATTTTATTTGGATGTTGTAGTTTCTGCTGGATATGACCGAGGCGCTAATCTTTCTTCAAGCATCTCACAAAGGTCAATGGGACTGAGACCCCACAAACTTCCCTTAACTGCATAGAAACTGAAAGCAAGGACCCACTCAGGACTTAGGAAATTGGACATGAAAAGCACATCTTACAATCTACCTTGAGTACAGAGCCTTGAAAAAAACACCTTTAATGTAAACTAAGAGGACAATTTCTTTTCGGAGTAGGTGCCAGAGTGGATGCGGGGGCAGGTTGTTGCAAGAACCCATTCCCTTGGGACTCCAGGAACAAAGAGCCCCAACTATTTCAGATGAACAGAAGTCATGTCGCCTGTCCAAGGATGCCATCAGCCCAAGCAGCTATGTCAAAGCTTTGTGTCTGACAGAAGTGAGTGCACTTTTTTTCTTCCGCCTCGTTCCTGGAGCAGGCAGTGGGTATGACTTGCACATAGAGCTGTGGTTATTTAGTAAGAAAATTAGAGCAGACTGCTGGTAATACGGTGTTAGTCCACATCATTATCTGCTTTGAAATTGTATGTGAAAAGGAGTTGTCCCCTTAAATTGCTCCAAAGATAGCAAGAAATATTAAGGCCATTGCTCTAATGGCCTGTTCTTACTCATATGGTAAGGCAAAGCTCATCTGAGATGTGTGTTTTCTTTTATCCTGGCAAATTGTGAAGTTTCAGAATACAAATAAAGGCTGACAGTATGTGAAATTAAAAGACTATACACGAGCTGTCTGTGAAAACTTTGTACGAGCATCTTAAGCCAAAATACCAGGAGGTATGTCATATTCAAATAAATCAGACAAGTAGGAATAATTATGGGTCTAAATGGGGAATCTAGCAATTGAGTA
Organism: Pluvialis apricaria; assembly: GCA_017639485.1. Taxonomy (NCBI): domain Eukaryota; kingdom Metazoa; phylum Chordata; class Aves; order Charadriiformes; family Charadriidae; genus Pluvialis; species Pluvialis apricaria. Next base: position 29,227,254 of record CM030044.1, read on the forward strand.
TTTGAATCAGAGGCTGAGGACACCAATTCTGCCTAGAACAGTACAGGTAGCAACACAATGTTGATCTTATCCCTTTCAATTTTGGATTTTACAATATGTATCAGACAAGCTGTGGAAAAGGAATAAAATTTATTACAGTTCTACTGTAATAAAAGTATCTGACAGTGTTCTTGAAGTCATTTCAACACCCCACCCCTCCCCCCCAAAGAATTTTAGACATTTGATTTTAGAGATGTTTGCCACCATAAAAGAGTCATGTCTGACAGCATAACACAGGTCCTGTAAAGAATTGGTGAAAAGACTATTCATGCCCATTCAGGATGTCTACCAGATCATTGCTGACTCTTGAGTTCCCAAGACCACCTTGTTGTTATTACACCACATCTAGCTAAATCTGGTGACTTCCAGTCCAAAGGGTGGGATTAGCCAGACTAGCTCTTATCTTGCCTATTTATACAGCACATGATTGTCATGTGATTTGCAAATTCGCACTGCTATGCTCTGGGTAGCAAAGGGGCAGCAGAAAGGACAGATCTGAGTTCAGAACTTTCATTGTAACTCATAACCCTGACACCTGAAGTCAGCAGGGGGACCAATCAACCCCCCCAGCTATGTGACCACCATCCTTGGTACGGAAGAGACTAAAAGGAGAACCTTGTCTATACAAATGTGTAGAAGCTTACTACTAAGCCAGATACATGGTGGCATGTGGCGAGTTTCAGATCTTTATGTACATTTGTTTCCTACAGGACAGTGGGGGAATGCAAGCCAGGATAGTCAGTAGCTCACCCGGGTGTATAACAGAACAATCCCAAACCCCAGCTCAGAGCAGGTCTAATCATGTCAGGTTGCTTAGGGCTGTGTCCAATTGAGTATGGAAGACCTCCAACAATAGAGATTTTACATCTTCTCTGGGCAACCTGTTCCAGGGTTTGATCAGCCTCATGATAACGTTTTTTATCCTAATACCTGATCAGAATTGCCTATGTTTAAACTTGTGTCCATTGCCCCCTGTCCTATCATGATGCACCTCTGAGAAGACTCTAGTTCCACCTTCTCTTTGTCATCTGATGAGGTTGCTGTAGACAGGAATAAGGTTTTCCCTGAGCCTTCTCTTCTTAAGGCTGAGCAAACTTTTTTCTCTCAGCATCTCTTCCCCTGACCACCTTGGTGGCAAAAAGACCTCAGTCCTTTCCCTGTCACTTGTCACTAGTTCCTCTGCCCCACTGATCAGCAGGCACACATTCTCCTTAACTTTTCCTTTGTTTCCAGTGTACTTAGAAGGACGTTTCTTGCCATCCTTTACCTCCCTTGCTAGTTTCAATTCCAGCTAAGCTTTGGCCTTGTTGACTCCATTTCTACATGTGTGGCAATGTCTTTGCAGTCCTCTTGGGTAGCCTGTCCCTGTTTCTACCTTCTGTGTGCATCTTTTTTATGTTTAAGCTCAGCCAAGAGCTTTGTGTTCATCCATGCCAGCCTTTTGCCAGCTTGCCTGACTTGCTGCACATTGAGGTAGATCATTCCTGTGCTCTGAGGAGGCTGTCCTTGAAGATCAACCAGGTCTCCTAGGTCCATTTCCTTCCAGGAAAGTTTCCCACAGCATTCTGCAAATGCAGGCCCCTGAACAAGCCCAAACCTACTTTTCTAAAGTCCTGGATCTAGCTTATTCCTCTCAGGATCTTAAACTCCACAAGTCTTATTGTTGCTGCAGCAAAGGTTGTCCTTGCCCTTTATGCTACCGGCCAGTTGTTGCTCACTTGTGAATAACAGGTCCAGCAGAGCACCCTCCCTCACCAGTTCATCCGTCACGTGTACCAAGAAATTATCTTCAATATGTTCCAGAAATCTCCTAGATTGCTTATGCCTAGCCACATTTCCCTTCCAGTAGGGTGATTAAAATCACCGATGAGCACTACAGTCTGTGACTGAGACTTCCTCCAAATGCCTAAAGAATGTTTCACCTGCCCTCTCTTTTTTATCAGATGGGATGTAGCAGATACCCACTGCAGCATCACCTGTGCTGGTCTGTCCTCTGATCCTTACCCACAAGCTTACTACTGGCTCATCACCTGTCCCAAGGCAAAGTTCTGTTCATACAACTCCTTTACACAGAGCTCAACCTCTCTGCCCTCCCTGTCCACCCCTGCCTTTCCTGCATCCCTCTATCATAGCACTCTAGTCATGAGAGCTACCCCACCACATCACCATGATCATAATGAGCTCTTAGCTCTGCAGCTGTGCATAGACTGTCCTCCTGTTTGTTCCTCATGCTACACAGATTTGTGCATAGGCATTTGAGATGGGTCCCAGGTTGTGCTGCTTTTACAGTGGAAGTGTGAGAGCGTCCCCTCTCATGCTGTCTCCCAGACACACCTGTTCTGCCTCTTGCATCTCAGTTCTCTCCAGGTTATGGTAACCCTCCCTGGCATACCTCATGTAAAGCCCTCATCATTAGATTGAGAAGCCTGTTTGCAAAGACACCCTTGCCACGCTTTGTCAAGCATACCACATCCCAGCTCAGCAGCCCTCACTGTGACTGCAGTCACAGAAGCCAAAGCCCTGACTGCGACACCAGCCGTGCAGCCAAGCCACGACACCCTGGATGAGTCCACTTCTGCTTAGGGATTTCCCTCTCTCACTGACAGGATTGAGGAGACACCACCTGCCCCCCTTGCCCTTCACCCTCATCCCCAGTGCTCTGTAGCCACCCTTAATCGATGCCAGGTTACTCCCAGCAACATCACTGGTGCCTACATGGAAGATCAGTAAGGGGTAATAAACCAAAGGATGAATAAACCTGGGCAGCATGTCCACAGCTTCCAGATTGTTTGTCAGATTATCACAGAATGGTTTAGGTTGGAAAGGACTTTAGAGGTCATCTAGTTCCAACCCTCCTGCCATGGGCAGGGACACCTCCCACTAGACCAGGGTGCTCAAAGCCCCATCCAGCCTGGCCCTAAACACGTCCAGGGATGGAGCTTCCACAGCTTCCCTGCACAACCTCTTCCAGTGCCTTATCACCCTCAGAGGTAAAAATTTATTCCTAATATCTAATCTAAATCTACCCTCTTCCAGTTTGAAGCCATTACCCCTCGTTTTATCCCTACATGTCCGTGTAAAAAGTCCTTCCCCAGCTCTCTTGTAGGCCCACTTCAGATACTGGAAGGCTGCTATAAGGTCTTCCTGGAGCCTTCTCTTCTCCAGGCTGAACAGCCCCAGCTCTCTCAGCCTGTCTTCATCGTAGAGGTGCTCCAGCCCTCTGATCATCTTTGTGGCCCTCCTCCGGACCCGCTCCAACAGGCTCATGTCCTTCTTACACTGGGGGCTTCAGAGCTGGATGCAGTACTCCAGGTGGAGTCTCACGAGAGCCAGAGTAGAGGGGCAGAATCCCCTCCCTTGACCTGCTGGCCACACTGCTTTTGATGCACCACAGGATACGGCTGGCCTTCTGGGCTGCCTTCATCTCCACAGGGGGAGTCTCCTATAACTATCACACCGCTTTTACGTTTCATGCAGACTCCACGTTCAGGCCCAGCTGTCTCTGATCCCACACATTCGATTTGCACAGATGGTCCATAACTCCCCTCTGTTATCAGCACTCCTGTATTTATCTTGAGTTGCTGCTTGCCACAGGGACTTGGGAGCTGACCTTATCTGGCAGTATACAAAAGGGTTTGTAGCTAGTTAGAGCATCGGTATTTGCAAAAACCAGCATCTATGCTTGGGGAGGTGAAGCTAGACTATCTTGGTTTCCACTGCAGGTACTGCTGGAATTATTAGGTGGTCCAGACAACTGCACAGAGCAAAGACACACCAAAAGCTCCTGAAGGTCTTCAGCCGACTATCTTCAATAGCACAAGCAAAGATAGATATGGAAATAGCGCTGTACTTCACATTACAAAACATGGGGCCAGTGCTGGTCATAGTTTTATGCCTTCCTAGTCCCTCTTGCTACTTAAATTTATCAATCAGATGAAAATAAGGTGACTTAAAAACTAGCCTGGAAGGGGAGGAGACAATCAGACAGTTGCTGAGTTCAAGACACTGTTCATAAGTAGCAGGAGAAAAGAAAGAGAGGAGGAAGGGGCTGTATGGGGAACACCTACTTTTAATAAACTTGCAAAGAGGTATGTGGCAGCACAAGGGCATGCAGGCAGCCACAACAGATGTGTCTAAACAAACAAGGTATGTTCAAACAAACAAACAAGTCTCTGCTTATTTTGCAATAAAAATTTTTAGAAGGATGAAATTTGAAACAGCCCTGAGGAAAAAAAAAAGGCAAATCCAAAGCTGAATAGCTCTAGACCTATACACTATAGGTCTCGTATGTTTTATAGTGCTGCAAAGTTCTAACAAGTCTTTGTCTCAAAAGTTATTTAAACTTGTGTAGAAGGTTCATTAAATATGTGAAAACTCTACATGAGGCCTGGAAGCATTCCTGAGCAATCCTGCAATGACTAAGCCTTTCACCTTCAGTTTTATTGTTTTGAAGCAGAAAATTAACTTGGGAAAGGCACAGAGGAAGTGTTCCTTCCTTACCAAGGCTCAAGATGCTTGTGGAAAGGAATATGAAAAAGAAAGAGGTATTAACCCATGGAGAAAAGCAGAAGCATCTACAGCAGAGGAATAACAGTCCTTTGAAGGCTGCACACAACCCAGATCCCATGTGAATGTAAAAATGAATGCTTTTACAATTCAAGTTGGAAAAGGTGCCCAACTTTCTCTTAAAGGTATAACAAAGTAAGCCTTTGTAACTGTCATTGGTGTACTAGAAGTAACATCAGCAGCCTGTCTCCTAGGTCGTTGATTAGTATTTCCACAAAATACTGTAAAAACTGCATTGTGATCATTAGCGGAGTTGTTTCAATAAATGCAGTAAGTTTCAAATTAAACGCTGTAGATCTGTAGGTTTGCGGTCTATACCCATCACCAAGTGTTCAAGGCTGCTGACTGATTGCCGGGATCTTCCATTTTAAGACAGCATGTGTTAAACACAGGGCAAACCGTTCATTCTGCCCTGCCTTTACATAACTGACACTGCAGGTAAAAGTTATCCCTGGAAAGCGCATCAATAGGAAAGCACAATCAAGAAACGCCACCTGCTGTCTCGTGGATCACTGTTTCCAAAAGCTGCTGGAGTGCAAGGACACGCACAAACCTCATGTTTTGTTTTATTGCGGGAAGAGTATCTGAATATGATTAACAGCAATCCCTTCCCACATAATAGTACCCAAAAGAGCCCTCAGTCCCTCATCTGAGCTGCTTGTTACATAAAGCTCTAAGCAGCATTTCCTACAGAAGTCTCCGCAGGAAAAAAAATGCGGCGATTCACTTTGAAATGCAAATACATTTTTTTTACAGATAGTTTACCAAAAAAAAAAATCTGTTAATTGAATTTCAGTGTTGTCTTCTCTTTAATTTCAAGGTTCATCCTTGATTAAAACTCCATATAAGCAAAGTATAATTATGCCACTCACTGCAATAATATAGCGCACATACTACTGTCTGAGGCCGTCTCCAATAAATGCTCTCTAGTACCTCAGCCCTTGACATTCCAGCCACTCCGGCCCAGCAAAACCCCTCAGTATTTGTGTAACTTTAGATAAGTTTGGCTTCGTGATCCTGCGTGCTGGGACACCAAAACCCAGCCACACCTGAACACACTAAACTAAGCACATGGCTGAAGACTCTTCTGCACAAAAGCCAGTGCGCTCAGGACCTTGATACACCAAAAAGGTAAATTTACCAATACACATTCAAATCCAAGCTTTCCTGATTAACAAGGTTCTGTGCAACTTGTATGAAACAAATCGGACTGTTTGAAATCAGCTGCATAAATATTAGAAGTCACTCTTTTCTCCTACCTTTTTCCCTCAGGGAGGATGTTACCAGTCTTCTATAACACTTCCAGAGCAACGTTCAATACTCAAATGTTTAATTGACTGAATTTTGTTTGTGTTTCTTTGCACCTACCCTTTAATCCTTCCCGGGTCCCCGCTTTCTTTTTCTACTGCAGTATTGCTAGTTCCTTAAGGGCATCCCCCTTCTCTCTCCAGACAAAGAAACAGTGTTTCTTTAAAACAAATTATTGACTTAATAGTTAGCCTGAGTAAACCAGCCTCAAGAAAACAAGTGGGCAAGAGAAAAAAGAATGCAAAACATCACCTATATTGACAATTGTAATAGAAGTTATCATTATTTCAGTTGCAGGTAGGATACAGCCTCAGTCAGAAACCTAACTAATTCAGACTAGAACAAACCAACCAACCAACACGTGCATCTCAGTTCGAGGATGAACCAACTTCTTGCAATTCATACAACTTTGAAAGTGCCAAATAAGGAAATTAAACAGAATTGACCATATATATTTGCTATGTAACAGGCTAAACAGGTCAAACTATCTTCTATTGCTTATAAAAATGTAATTTTACACAAACAGTTTTCCTGACAGTACCAACCAAGTAAATTGAAGAGTAGCTCACTCCTTTAATATTTTTAAACTTGCCACACTGCAAGCAACCTTTACAAATCCTGTAAATTTGTTTGTGAAGACTGGGTCTGTATTGTATTGGAAGTGTTGAAAGAATTCCCAGCTGATGGAAAAGAAAATGGTTAAAATTAATATCCTGAATTATGCGTGAAATTATGTGCTACACAGTAATACAGAACAAGTAATTAGCTGTGTTCCTAGACTAATGTATGTAGCACTTTAATCCATGCAACCCCTCATAAAAAGCGTGCACACTTTTCACAAAAACATGATACAAACTTCACTTACACTTGCATGAAATTCCATCCACTTGGTAACACCTTTGTGCATTTTAGTATTAACACCACATTGGTGACAGAAAGGAATTACAGTGTTAGAGCCCCAGTAGCAAACCCCTGACCTGCTGTAGCCACATGTGCTTTGATGGCTAAAGATGTGTTTCTGCATGGATGGGTTCTTGTTTCTTCACAGTGACTCACTCACTGGCTTCAAGAAAGTTTCACATAGCATTGCACAGATTCATTCACAGAAACAATCTTTTCAGTTCTGACACTTGCTTGAGGTGGGGAAGAGAAAAGAAAAATAAAAAGAAACCAAAGGAGCGAGAAGGTGGTCCAACCCGGACAGTACCATGTTGGGCTCCACCTACTCTTGTGCTCACAGGCCTGCTAAGCTCTGTACCAACGGGGTCATCACTCCATGCGCAGAAGCAAACCAAAAGTACCCGAGTGCCAACAAAGGTACAGCTGTTTCCAGTTCCTTCCATTCTGGCTGGTGAATGAGAAAACATTTTTGGGTGTACAGGACTCATAGTTACAACCAGCTTTTTATTACTAGAACCAAGGACATTTGGCCTGGAGTCATTAAAGCTGGGTCAACGTGAAGCTTCTTTGTACTGTTTTTACCATCACTTGCTCTGCGTATGAGTGAATTACACAAATGATATGCAATTCTAGTCTAAAAAATTCATCTCAATTGCTCTAAGAAACTTCTTAGGACTTAGTTGCAAATTTGTATCAAGATCTGCTTATCCTGGGAGGCTTAATAGCAGAAACTGTGAAGGAAGAAATATAGGTGGCCACACACTCCAAGACTCTGACTTTTGTTCCGGAATCTCTTTTGAGTGAGAAAACAACCGGTTGGTTACCATGCTACCTCCCATAGCATTTCCATGATACCATTTGATATGAAGAAACATACTAATATGTTGCTTCTGAAGACGGATATTAAAGGAAACAAAAGATGCTTGCTTTTCTCTGATTCTCTTGAGATGTAGAGAATTTGAATAAACAGTTAAAGAACTTCCATGCCCTTTTATCTAGAAGCTGGACTGCATCTATCCTTTCAGTCAGAACATCACATCTGATGAAGACTGAATTTTCTTCTCATGAACCACAGAAGTCGGGTCAGATATGTGTACTATTTTGTTCATTTCCATCAGGACATTTGGCATAGGAAAATCCTGATTTAAGTGCCTGAGGAAACTTCAAACCATTCTATCACTCCATTTCTGAACAATACACAAATACCCACTGTCACGACTTGCTTTTAGCAAAACTGAAACATTGAAGCTACACAATCTATATTTAAAATGCAGTTTCACACAAACAACTTAAACAATTGCTCATTGTGGAGGAGGGGAGAAGACATTTTATTTGAACCTGGCTTCTAAGAGATGCTAACAGCAGTTCAGCTTGCCATCAAATATTGAACTATTCCAACAACAGATTTGACCGAAGCGATCTAGCAGCCTGATAGCCCAATTGCTTCTGATGTAAAAGCTTTGCAGGCATCTTCTTTGAACTAGGAATTTGGAAAAGCATGTCTTCCAGTGTGCACACAGTTATCCGTCCTGAAGTTTGTAGTTTTGTATAAATATCTCCTAATTTGACAGAAAGGTCGGGGTTTTCTTCCATCTTTTCCCTGACTGTAGCCAGCTAAGGAGGAGAAAATGACAGACTGTTACAGTTCAGCAAGGGAAGATCTCATTCAATCAATATATTGAAGACAAGCAATAGTTCAAAGAAAAAAAATACACAATGTAAGATATGTGGCTAATGCAATGACTCATAAGGAGTTTACACAGCACACATTATATATCACCAGACAATGGTGGAAATGCACTGAATACCTATTAGAGAGAGTTTATTAGATTTAAAACTTCCTCAAAGTTGTACAGCCCTAATACAGGCTAACACAATTATTTTCTATTTAAAACCAGGAAATGTAATTGCTTCCTGGAATCTACTTTCCAGATCAGCACAATTCTAGTTATTATTATGTATCGCACTAAATGTACAGTACAGTACAAATCAATAGAAGTCAGGCTATAGAACACTGAGAAGTTCTGTATGCCATACACAGTATGAGCTCAAGTATAAGTAAATCTCTCTAAAATTGTTATTGATCAATAACCCTTTGTGGAAGGAATGGGTTAGAACTGATGCTTAGTCTTCTTAGGGACTGTTACAAATTTGCCAGCCAAAATCAAAACAGAACATTGACACATGCAACCCTTATTGTAATGAATTTACACAATGAAATGCCGCTTCAAAAAAATTCTTTTCAACATAGTAGTTAAAATACACAGACTATGTTTTGAAAGGTATGCCCCCCTTCTACCTGGTATTTGTTATTTTACATATCAGTTATTCATTTTGTTTAATAGGCAGCAGTGAAAGGCTAAGTATTTAATTATTAACACAGTCTTAAAATATCTTGTTCCATAGACACTTTCAAAATGAATACACTAACAAGTTTCAGGAAAAGCAGCAGCAATGCTGCCAAGCTGCTGGAGTACATATGCGCTCTGAGGGAAGCCTTCTTAGTGGTCGATACTGTAAAAGCTATTTTTTATGGTAAAATATAGTAAAACAGCAAAAGCTATTATTTCCCATATCACACTTCTCCATACTAGCATCTCAGGTCTTGGCAAATATCACCAACCTAACAATATCATTGTCATCAGAACTTTGTTCTCATTTTTATGTCAAATGAAAATAGCATCGAAGGCAAGGGATTAAATTATTTAATGCCACTAGGGAACGCTTCATCTACATTCAGATGAAATTTGAGATTCTAAGAGCAAGATCCACATGAAAAAGGGAAGTGGACAGCTAAGTGCTTTGTCCAACAGTACAGAAAGCCAGCCAGCTGCTTTGGCATCTGAACGCACCAGAACCATAACAACTTGAGTCAGGCGAACTCAGGAACCTGAAGCTCTGTAGCCGAACCACCATCACCATGGCTCAGCCAAGCACCATGGACCTCCTCTCACTACTATATACTTACCACCTGCTCAGAAAACTCGATTTTTTTCACAAAGGGAGGAGTATCTACTTCCACTGCTGCCTCTAAGATCTTTATTACTTCTTCTAGTGAACCAGATCTGAGCTGGACAAGAACCTTAAAAATAAAATAAAACCACACCATACAAATAGTACTCATCATCAGAATGCAAACCTTAAAAAAAGTGTTTGAGGAAGACATGAAGCAAAGCAGGACAAAACACATTTCCAGTTGCTGCCCTGATAAAAATCCATTAATCATGAAGAAAGCAGAGGGAACGGTCAATTTCCACAGAGGCTTGGGTTTTTTTCCACGGCTGGGACCTGGAAAGGAAGGGTGAGCCTGGAGGCAGAGCTCCTCTGATGGAACTGCATTAGCTGTTCTTGAATAAAGTGGCTTTTTCCCCATAGCTTAGAGAGCTCACTTACAGGGCATGGGCAGTAGACTTTCTCTCAGGTTGTAGACCATGTAATTGAAGAAAAAAAATTGTTGTACATACATATGTCGTTAAGGTTCATAGGGCTGAAGGAGGCCTGAAGTGGGCAGAGCGCAGCTAAGGAAGGCATTCACTTGGAGCTGTGGTTTTTAAAATCTCTTGTAGCAAGAAAGCAAAAAGTCACAATGTCATAAGTAGAAATTGTTCACGGGTCTATACTCACACTCACAGATATAGGACTTGTCTGCTTTCCATTCCTGTCTATGGTAGGAAGCGATTTCAAAAAATGGGGAGAGGGTGTTAACAATTCAGAATGTAACTCATACAACTGACAGAAGTTGTCTGTTGGCTCAAAAACACACTCAGTGACAGTACTGATAGGTGCCTGTGTGACTAAGAAGCTGGCCTTCTGTTACTTTGCACATGGGAGTTTTTTGTCCAGTATAGCACACTTCTCTGAAAGATTCCAATATAAAGCAAGCATACTTACTTGAAGATTACTGTATAGTTTGTTCTCTGTTTTCATTATCTGGGAACAATAAAATTTGGCTTGTGCTACATCATTCTAGGAAGGAATTACAAATAATAAAAAAATATGGTTAAACATGTTACATGCGTTCACAATAGAAGTTCAAGAACAACAGTCTTTCACAACTTTTCAATGAATCATGAGCCAGCATCAGCATAGAACCCCATCACCAAGACCCATAGACTCCAAACAGCATCCAGCCTGTGAAAGGAACAACCCACAATGGAGTTCCCATGTCATCTGGCTCTTTAGCACATCAGACAGTACTCCCTGCCCCAGATCAGCAAGGAAAGGAAGTATGTAACCAACACTGAGCATTAGAGCATCTAAAAGATAAAAGATTTTATGAAACACATGCTCAGTTTGGCACACATCAGAGTACTTATATGAAGTGCAGCATATGTTAATGTGGGTATTTATCATGCCCAGCACTTTTAACCTTTTGGACGTACACATTTGTAGTACTGTATCTATGCCATCAACTGATCTGTATAGACAGTAAATGTTACACTGACATTTACTAGACCAACCACCGTTACTTGGGATCAAGAAACATCTTACTCACAGCAAGATGTACTGTCAGAGATCATGCAGATTAAGGAATAGTTAAGCATAATGTGGAGCATTATTCTGTTTGCAAAACAAGAACTTTAACTGATTTTTACATACAGCAACAGCATCAAGGATATTTCATGTTGTTTCAGAGACAGTTTTTGTTTTTCAACGTCAATGCCAATGAGAAGCCCTGTCATGCCATGATGCACATGAATAAATTAATTTCAGTGATGCTATTCTTCAGTGTCTCTGTTCACAGAGACAGTCCAAAAAAGACGAGAGTGCATAACAAAATTTTAACAATTATATTTCGTTCATTCAAATCCATGAACAACATCAAATCGCTAGCTCTTACAGTGCCTCTGACTTCTGTTTAGATATGAAGCAAAGAAGGTTCAGAATTTCCTCAAGCTATATACACAAATTAACGGCAGAGGAAATACCAGACTTTAGAATTTCCTAGTTGTTATTCAACTGCTCAATCTTTCACCTTGTACTGCCTCAGAGTCTCCTCATGTCAGTGAAAACTGCCCCCTGAAGAAACATGCTGTAGAGATAGACAGGCCATCTCCCAGGCAGAAGGGCAATACACATCATAGCCTTTGAGTTTGCCCCCCAAGATAAACATTTTAAAGAGATGATTGTGCATATATTTTAAATTATCATTTTAATTCTATTTAAAGGAAACCATCACTAAATAGCAGTATCAGCAGGACTGGGTCAATGGTTACATCTAAGCTGCTGGCCCAACTCTCTTCCATTTTCTAAAAATATTCTATATGGCATTGTCACTAGCACAAAACACTTGTGCATTAAACTCAAGATATATGTTTCGATTTCAGAATTTTCACATTCGCTTTGTGTGGGAGTTGTCTATAATCCTACTCTTTCGAGGGCCTAGAAGTTCTAGTACTTGAAGTTATTACATAGATCAGTTATGCTTCCTCTATGTTAGCTTCCTTTCACTGACTATCTTACTACAATAAAACTATAGAGATTCAGGCACAAATAAAAATAAAAGGTACTGTACCTGCTTCAGAGCAGTTGCCACAGCAAAGCAGAGCGCTCGCAGTGGTAATGTGTCCCCTTTTAGCTGTGCTTCTTCAAGCAGCTTTGCAGAGATTTTGCAAGACTCCAGGCTGTCCTGCATAGAAATTTCAAACCTAAGTTGCACTTCTTATTCTTGTGATCTGAAAGGACTGCAGGCAATTGCAATCACATTCAGAAGGCATTCAGAAGTCAACATACTGTAACATCACCAAAGCAACCCATATCTTAACCCAACCAAGCAGATTCTGTGCAGCACTTCTTGAGAAACACAACATCAAAATAGGATATTCAAAGCCACAGAGTTCAGAAAAGGGTAAAAATAATTTCCATTACTTTAACAGCTACACCTTGCCCTAACCGTTTTCGCTTCTACAAGAGATAAAACACCCCTGGCAGTATGCTAAAACTGACACACACTTTCCTTTCCACCTTCCACTCATTCCCAAATCAGGAAGAAAACTGACTTTTTGTCCTTACTTTATTCTAAAAGCTACACTAGATAGTTAATGAAAATCAATGTTTTCTAAGCATTGAACTACTCAGCACCATTACACTAAAGAAAACTGTGTATGTGCAAACTTGAACATTCAGCAATTTTTAGCCTCTCTTATGGATTAAATCTTGCAAGATGTTTCCAAAGTACATATTCTAATATGGTAGCTTAGACATTTGCCTTCTTTCCAGCACAGAAAGCTTCCATTACTGCTGGGACTATTTTCAATAGGAGTCTACAGTAAAGACAATGAGTTTACCTGTGTGTTATCTCACAAACCACCAACTCTCAAAAACAATGCTCCTCACACTAGAAATTATGAGTAGAGCTGACTGGAACCCAAACAAAATAATATAGAATCACAGAGTGGTTTAAGTTGGAAGGGACCTTGAAGATCATTGAGTTCCAACCCTCCTGCCATGGGCAGGGACACCTCCCACTAGACCAGGGTGCTCAAAGCCCCATCCAACCTGGCCTTGAACACCTCCAGGGATGGAGCTTCCACAAGTTCTCTGAGCAACCTGTTCCAGTGCCTCACCACCCTCACAGTGAAAAATTTCTCCCTAATATCTAATCTAAATCTACTCTCTTCCAGTTTGAAGCCATTACCTCTTGTCCTATCACTACATGCCCTTATAAAAAGTCCCTCCCCAGCTTTCTTGTAGGCCCGCTTCAGATACTGGAAAGCTGCTATAAGGTCTCCCTGGTGCCTTCTCTTCTCCAGGCTGAACAACTCCAGCTCTCTCAGCCTGTCTTCATTGGAGAGGTGCTCCAGCCCTCGGATCATCTTTGAGGCCCTCCTTTCGACCCACTCCAACAGGTCCATGTCTTTCCTCTGTTGGGGGCCTCAGAGCTGGACGCAGTACTCCAGGTGGGGTCTCACGAGAGCGGAGTAGAGGGGCAGAATCGCCTCCCTTGACCTGCTGGCCACACTTTTTCTGATGCAGCCCAGGATACGGCTGGCTTTCTGGGCTGCAATCACACACTGCCAGCTCACGTTGAGTGTCTCATCAATCAGCACCTCCTTCTCCACAGGGCTGCTCTCCATCCATTCCCCAATGAGCCTGTATTTGTGCTTGGGATTGCCCCGACCTGCTAAACTTAAACAATACCTGCTAAACTTAAAAGCTGGCAGCAGGAAGGCTTTGTAAGAACTGGTACCACCAATATTGATAAGAGCCTTCACATTCCTTCCTAGTATTTGATGTTGATTTTTGTTTCTACTGTTCAAAGTGTCATTCCTGCAAAATACTAGCAATGATTTAAGGGACAGTGTCATCCTTTGGTTGCTTAAGGGATGCTCTTCCGTAACACTGCTGAATGGTTTGCACAGCTTGTGAAAATATCTTTTAAAACACATGAAAAAATGTGGTTTAAAAAATGTTCTTTGAAAATACAGAAACACCAGATCATTGATTATTATTACATAAATATTTTTTTGTTATCAAAAGGCCTTTGGCTGTCCTGCACTAAAAGAAGGACCATCTGTTACCTTAGAGGACAGCAGTGCCTTGCAATGATTTAAAACATCACAGAAGTGTTTAGAGTTGACCTCTAAAACACTTCTGTACAAAGATTAAACATCAGTTCCTTTACAATAATCTGAGGTTTAAGCCTTGTACATTTTTCTGTACTGGTCTCTGGCATGATTATTCAAAAGAAACCAAGAATTAACCTGGTAAAAATCCAGCACTGTTCTTAATGATATCAGCACCATTATTTCCCATATTCAAGTAGTGCATCTTGAAGATATTTCCCTTAATGATTTTTTCTGAAGTTTCTTATGTTGCATCCTGAGCAAAACCACTTCTGAGCTTCATGGTTTCTCCTTCTACCACTCACAGTTGAATCAACAGATTAAGCTTTTGAAAGAGCTCCACCTAATCCTCTTTAGGGCATAAAGGGTTACTACAGCTTATTCCCTTATTGATAGCATTTTATCTTAATGAAAAAAAACCCACAAATTTATTGTGGCTGTTAAAACAACTGGGTGACAGTTTAGAATCATTTCCCCTCTATTTTTATCAATTTGCTAAATGAGCAATGATGGGCCAGATTCTCTACTGAAAAGACACGTAAGGCCAGAAGTAGTAGAAAACAGAAGTCTCAGGAACCTCTTTCTGTTGCACATGCCATGGATCCAAGCCTTGTGACAGCACGCCATGGAAAGAACCATGTAAAAATTTTATGAAGAAGCTACAGCAGACAAATTAAAGGAAACCTCAGAGAAACAACAGGAGTTTCTGTGAAAGCCTTCACCTAAACGGGCAGAGTATAGACCAAGGAGCAACCTTGAAGTGGTAATTATTGGCTCAGTGGATGCTACTAGCAGACACCAGCTCATAAACCTGGGTTGTAGCATAATGTCAGAGTCTACATACATTCATAACTTTATAAAAAAGGTGCTTCCTACATAGAACTGGTAACATCCCTAAACTGACTGTAACCATCAGTCTCTAAGTGATTTGAACAGCAGACAACTTCCATAGCTCTTTCTACTGCCCTCCATTCTCCGAACACCAAAGCCACATGCCTTTTGCTACTTCCCCGATCTAAAGGCAGCCCTGATTAATTCAAATTGAGAATTTCAGAAGCACCACATCAATTACTGCTGAGCTACCATTTTAGGCCAACTCCTTTTTATCGCACACACACTCAGTTTCATTGCATGGTTAACTGAGAGACTTCGGGAAGTTTAATGTAGTGGTATATTTTTTCCTCAGCTAGTGTCTTTCTTCCTAAAAATATGGGGAAATTGAAGAAGAGTTTCCTACTGAGTTTGGGAAGGGCCTATGTTAATATTTCAAATTGCAGAACTGATTCAAATCTGGAGAGGAAATTAAAACAAAAAAGTTTGGGTATCTCACTTTGCGATAAAGGGGAAACAGTTCTAAGGAAACACTCATAGAACCTATGTAGCCTAGTTTCTGGTGGTCATGCTCTTTTTCTCTGAGCTAAAAATACAGTTAAGCTCAAGGGGCAGCCTGTCTCTCGCTGAAGGCATTCATTTAGGTTTCTTTTCTCCACTCAGCTGCCCATTTTCATCAGGCATGTAGGAGCAGATTACCTTTGAGAACTCTAATCCTTGTCAAATTTTAGTGCAATTACAGAAACGGTTCAAGGTTACTTGGAGGTGGAGGGGAGAAATGGATGGGAGATGTCTGATAAACAGAACGTATCATACATATGCCTTGTCTCTTAAGGAAGCCAGACTATAAAACCAATATTGAGGCTCAAGCACAGAGTAGAGTCTGAAGAGATGCACAGATCCCAGAGAAAGAATACTATCAGCTAATCAAACGCTGTATCACACTTGTTCCTTAGTGCTTACGTCCATGTAATTTTTTAGAGATTTGCTTTGTGATACTGGTTTGTACGGGAAGCTATGTATGTGCACCATATCACATACAATGAAGCAATTTAGGACTTAAATATGGGTAAAATACTTGCACCAGATAAGAAATCATGACTGGGAACATAGGGAAATTTTAAAATCAAAAAAGGGAAGACAGAGAAGGCATTTCAAATACTTTTTCATCATGTAATACTTACCAGTTTGTAGCATATAGCAAATGCAAGTAGATAGGTTTCTTTATTGAAGGGTATACCTTGTTTTTTCATTTCTACCAGAACTTCCAAAGCACCTATCAAAAACACATTAGTATTACTTCACAAATTTAAGGCTGTACTTTTAGTAACTGGGGAAAAAAAAAAAAAAATCAATGTGGTATGAGCTTAGTAAGTCTACTTCAAAATAAGAATGTAAAAGGAAATCTATTTTTTTTAAATTAATACATTTCAAGAAGTTTAATTTAGGGGCAGTTGGATGTAAATATTTCTTCCCAGGAAGGAGTTTTTCAATCTACACTGGCATCTGGCCTTACTGTTCTATTATTTTCATACAAATCTAAAACTAAATTCTAGATATTTGACAAAGCCACTTGCATTCTTCCTAACTGCCCAGAAAGCAAGCCTTTTAAACACATGATCCACCATTTTAGGCAAACTATCTAACAGCACCTCAATAACGCACATACCTCACTACACCACAAAATTACGTTCAGGCTCTGATCGAGTTATTTTTACAGTGGCTGGACTTAGATTTGCCAAATATCAAGAGACCAAGCACTGCATATTCAACAAATTTCAAATCAAGAGATTTGCTTGAAAAGCTTACCCCATACTCAATTTAAGATTTTCTATCGAAAGTCTTTTCAGCCAGGTCAGATGATTCCCCGTTATCCTCACAAAGGGCCAAACTGATTCGAAGCATTTGACTTAAATACTGTAGTAGCCACTCTTTGTGGGCACACTACTAAGACAAACCAAGAGAAGACTATGGTCTGGTTTTGTTATCGAAGGAAAAGGGGTACTCTTCCCTGCTCTGACACAAATGCAGAACTGCTAAAAAAAATGTTGAAGAACTTACTGTTCCAAAAACCACATAAACCAAACTTTGAACAGAGAAAATAAAAAGCTATGGGAAATTACAAACCAAAGAGAAGTTAAGCCTTCAGAGAACAGAGCTTAGGAAACCAGCTCCCCTGGATAATCACAATTCTGTGCAACTAGGAATGGTAAGAATACCATTGCAAGTACAAAACAAGTACAGCTTTCCATTTTTATTACACGCTACAGTGCTGTTCATTCACATCTACACTGATTTACACGAAGTTTAGCCTTCTAAAACCATAAACGAATCAGCAATATTCATTAAAAATATATGTATTTATATAAACACACACACATTCACAGTGAGAAATAATCTCCTGAAAATGCATTTGCTGTAGCAAACACAGTACTTACTTTCAAAACAGCCCTTTTTAAACAACATAGTCATCAAAATATGGAATGATGTACTCTCTGAGAAAAAACCACGCAAGTTCTGGAGAAGAAACAGACACACAGAGCAAGCATAAAGAAAGTTAGGACAGTGAGCATTCTTACTGTGCACAGCATTTAGCAGGTCTTCCTACTGGAATAAGCCACACCTTCTCAAGTTCAACATTTCTGTTGAACATCTCTGGGTTCCCTGACTGTCCCTCTGTCAAGTAATCTCTAAAATACCAGTGACTCAGTATGGTCAAAAGCTCACTAAAATTAAACAGAAATTTCCCAGAGATTCCCACTATCTTTCTTTTTTTTTAATGAAAGATTGTGACCTGTAAGTTAATGCAAGCAGAAGTCACTGACTAATGGCAACTCCAAAATCTCAGCAGAAATACAGCTTGCAGCTGATTAACAATATCTTTGGGCTAAAGTACCACCACTATGAAACTGAAAGAATTTTTCGCTAATCACAATATCAAATGATGAACACAAGGGCTTGAGTGATGACAAGCAGAGCAGCAGAAGAAAGAGCAAGTATATTTTACATTCCACTTCAATCACACTCTGTGTTGGTAAAATAAAATGCCAGAGGTATTAAGTCTAAATTTCTGCAGCAGAGTCTAAAGAAGTAGTAGTGAACCTTGCTATCCATCAGTTACTAAGTCCTGCAAGTACTGCAGGACCTGTCTTAATGACATAGATCTCAATCAAAACAAAACAAGACACACACATACTCTTTACATACACCCACTTTAAGAATAGTAGCCCAAGCCAGACTCCTCCCATTTCTGGCTAGGCATATCTTACGCCTTAATGAATTAACATCATAGAGATGACTTTCTACTGGCCGACAGAGATTTTTGAAGACAACATTATTGCACAGAATCTTTTTAATTTATTTTACACTGGGCATGATTAATATCTTGCCATAGCACTTTACACATGTTCAAAAACAAGTCCTTAAGTTTCTGCAGCACTAAAATGGCCAAGTTCCTGAGCTGATGAATATCATACCACCTCTACACAGTTCAGAGGAAGTCTGAAATACAGATTAACATGCCAAATCTGTTGGTGCAAATAAACCAAGGGATTTCAGAAGACTACTACATAAAAACTCAGAAGTGTTCATTTCCAAGAATGATCTAATGCAACACAGGATGCAGGAAAACACGCATCAGCTGTGTTTATTTGAGGAAATATTTTTTAATCAATACTTTTTATTCAAATGATGCAATTATACAGAACTACAATAATAAAGTTATCAGTCAAACTGGCATTTAATTTTCTTTTAATTATTGTTTTGCTATTTTAAAAATAAACCCCATACAATCTGCATCCTTACACTAATGTCACAGACATCCTTGCTACTGCAACACATATACTTCAAGCCCACACAAGGCTCATACACAGCATATCAATTACTCATATTGGACTAATAATAATAACAATATTTCCAAAATATTGACGGGAATTACCTGATCTTTGATAAGTTCTACTGCAGGTCTTTCAAGGTTCAGCTCATAACATAGCCTCATAAAGAGGGGCCCAAATTTAAAATTATGTAAGGCTGTGATACCATTCTGTTCATGGTACCTATTGGAAAGATTAAAAAAAGTTAACACAAGGCATGGAATCCATCAAGGGAAAACAGCTTTACATAGACAGCAAGGTCTGTATGTGCAGTGACAGAGGCACACTTCTCTATCTGCACCAGCCAATGACATTTAGATAACAGGTGATTAATTTTACAGAAGAAATATTGTTTTGATCAAACTAATATATTAAATAGCAATATGTAATCTCTTCTATTTCCAGTAAAGTAACCTGCATTGGATTAGTAGTGGAATGGGTCTCTGCCATGAAAATTTCCAGCTACTTTACCTTCTATTCACAGAGCAATAGCACAGGAATAGCAGTCTATTTTAGCAGCAGTACCTGCTAAATACCTCAACTTTTTCTCTCTGACACTAAAAAATAAATAAAAATATAAAAATCAAGTGTTTCGCTTTTCTCTTTTTAGCTCCTACACTGTAATTGCTGGGAAGGCTTTCATTCACAAAACCTCCTGACCCACCACTGCTGGGTCCAGACCAGCCTATAACCAGGCTGGAAAATGCCACTGAACACATCACTACCTCTTAGCTGAGAGATGACGTTTCTGTGGCTCACCATTCATTCTGCGTGCAGTAGGAAACCACTTTGCTCCCGTAGCTTAACTCTCCTTTGATCTAAGAGTCTCTGAAGTGTTGGAAGATCCAAAGTAAATGAAAATACTGCCTTATCTTAAGGGATTAACTATGCATATAGCCACTGAATTAGGGCAAGCCCTCAACTGCAGACATAACCTGAGATGATCTAATAAAAGCAAAAAAATAAAGACAGGAAAGAGTGTTACCTGGATTGTTAGAAATACCTGTAAATAACTTTTCTGGCTAGTTCCACATCCGATGAAGTCTGACATAAATGCAGTAATTTTTTTAATTCATTTTTGAGAATCATTCCATTTTTCTTTAATTTTTCTTTAATACTTTTAAAATATGGATCTGAAAATAAAACACATTATAGCAGCAGTCTATAGACAATTCCATTACCTGTGTTGCATACTTGGTACATGAAACATGAAGATTCAATGAAGTAGAAAGCTTGCTTTTTTCACCAAGAAAAATGCATAAAGCTTCTCACAGACAGGCAGTTGTCCCCAGGAAGTCATATCAGACTTGGAAAACCAAGAAAATGCTTATTGTGAATTTAATTTCATTGTGTATGTTATGGAATATATCAGGTAATACAAAAACGTTGAAAAGGAAGTTTTCTAAGTGACATTTTCTGCCTTATGTTCTTTTTTTAAAAAGCAAGCAAACAACAAAAACAATCCCACTCAGCATTCAAACAAGCATAAGAACTTCTCCTTCACACTGTTCTTACAGAAGATTTAAATTCCTTCAGAACTGATGCAAACACAAAGAGTCTCATACATAATCTACGTATTTCTATACATAGCCATAAACTTAGAGTTGCTTCCCTTCTCCCCCAAAAAAGAGGTTTCTCTTTCCAGCACATTTTCCCATAACAAAGCAAGCACAAAGACAAATCCTTCCGTTGGTAATCTCAAGGCTCTGATTCAGACATACACAAGGCTAAAAACACATGCACCACCTGACAGCCCCATTCCTCTAATGGCGCTGCCCCCTGTCTTGGGCAGGGAAGTGAACTTTTTTGTAGCAGTTGTGTAGGTTACTAGCTTGGAAACAGCAGTGACCCAGCAAGAGGTGCAAAGTCATCACCCCAGAAAACAATGTATTCAGCTACTGTACGCTTATCTCCTGCTACATGCAAACATAAGTCCTTACTTAAGACTGAGACACTGAGCCGAATCCTGTGAAATCAGAAGAACGTATATATTTAAATATGCATATATCATGGTTTGTGATGTGTTCAAAGGTGTGCAGAAATTTAAAAAACACCTGGGATCTGAACTGCATTTGTAAAGAATACATAATAGTTACTATAACTACTGTAGATAATTAACTGCTGTCGTTAATAGTATAACTATTACATTTAATAGTTACATTATAATTGTAATAAATAATAGCTATAATCTATTCTGTGTAACAGAATAGTTATTACTGCTTTTTCCATTTCTAAACCAAGTTTATTACTAGCTCTAATTACTTCATCTTTCAAGTATAGGACTAAACACTGAGTACAGAAACCATGCACACATACACACAAATAGGTGCTTAGCACATTGTTTTCATCAGTTCTCAGAGGCTAGTATTGGTACAAAACAAACAGATCAACTGTGACCTGTAAAGCCAAACATTCGGCTTCTACAAACCTGTTTTAGCAAGAGTGATTGACCCATACCTACAAATTCAATGTATCAAGTACAGGATAAATAATCCCCAATATGAGTATGTCCTTATCACAGCAAAATGTAATAACATTATGACTTACCACTGCCCAATTTAAATTCTACTCTTATTTAATATAGAAAAATTATCATGTTGACTTCGACTGCCTCTCTGTCCCAGAAGACTGGTTTATATAAATTTGACTATTTGTCTCTTCCTTGCCACACCAAAAAAATAAAAATAGCTACATCCTTTGGAACAATTGTCAATTTGTATCACTAGAACACCTGCGCACATGATTAAACCGGTGCAGGAAATGGAGTTTTACCTAACTTTTCTTAAATATTAAGGGCAGATTTATCCTTATATTTATGTTCCTTAAAGAAAGGAATTTGTATACACTTTAAACAGCATGACAAAATCTCCATCAGAAAAAATCTACTGATCTTGCTGCTTCGTTAGTAGGGAAAACCTGATTTTGTTTTTCATATTATTAGTATGCATACATCATCTGGAATTGGGAATTTACATTAGGTAAAAGGAAAAAAGATGTAAAAGAATAGGCTAACTAAATTACAGAGCAGATTAAAAGAGAATTACTGGCATAGGCCTCTGGATAGTTAAGTAGCTATTAGGCTTTGTATTAACTTTCTTTGCTGATGATATATTTGAACAAAGATTTGTAGACTGAAACAGTATTTTCTATTAGACTATCTGATGAAGTTGGCAAAGCAAGAACATAAACATTTCAGGTCTTATGTAAACACCTCGAATACTTGAAAGCTTCTCCACATTTTCCAACAGCATAACTAATACTGTTTCATTCTACAAAGCCTTCCAATAATTTTAGCTAAAAAAAAATTGCAAGAGGGAGACATAAGTTGTTGCTTTAAATGGGGTCAATTGCTGTCAGATTACATTGACTTTGACTGCCTTGTTTCCTAGGACTCACGCTAAAATTGAGAATGATTGTGAAATAAATACTAATACCTTTATTGCCATGAATTTCATTTCTAATTGCCACTTTCATCTGCTGAAATTCTTGTAACTTTATATCATCTTCTGTTAGTAGATACCGCTTCCCTAACACAAGAAAAAAAGAGGAAGGTTGAGTTTTACATCACACTGCCTGTTTTAATACTACTGAACTTTGCTTTTATGAATTACTGCTGTTAATTATTGTGTGATGCCAGACCACTGGCAGCATGACACTAAAAAAAAAATGCAAAAATTACATTTGCTTATGTCACTGGCAAAAGAACCCAAGCACCATGTCACAGCTTTCCAGAGTTAATGTGTACAAGGATGAAGATGCACAGATTTACTAGATGTGCAAAAGAAAACCTAGTGACACCATTCCTCTCCACCTAGCCAAGGTACAAGAGGATTCTGCACAAAAATAAACGTCTTTCTCTCCTTTCATGCCTTTATAATGATTTGTCTTGTCACCTCTTTGTTCATCGTAATTCACTAGTGGCACAGCTTCCTTTCCTCACATGTGCTGACCCTGCCATTGTAGAATGCATCATTCTGGAAGCTCCAAACACAGTAGGAAGACAAAAGAAAAACACACAAAGCTTATTTTTTGGAATGTAGTAACACCCAGGAGACCTCATGAAGTTCTGGTGCAGTACAGACAGCAGAGATAAGACAGTCATTGAGTCTAGAATTTCAAATTAAACTTTGGGTGGCGACCTCAACTGTACTGTGTTGTAAGCTTCTTTAACAAAAGCATCATGCAAATGCTATTTGTGAAGTTTTTGCTGTCACAAAACCAGCTCTCCAGTAGATTTTTATTTGCAACCAATGATTTTGTAACAGAAAGTCATTGTAATAGTTTACATTGTCACAATCTAATCTTTTAAGTTTTTGGCTTCTTGAAGAATGATTCTAATCATGAAGGGACAAGAACAAGTATTGACCTGAGTTAAGTTATTTATCCTCTTTCTGCATCTCCCTAGTAAAATGCAACAGGCCATGCAAATAAAAACACTTGTTTTCTATGCAATCAAAGCATGCTAGTGACACACTTCAGAAAATCAGAAGAAAAAATTCCGAAGAAAAAAATCCATTAAATGGCACCTTTAGCCATTAAATTTAATAGAAACGGTTCCAATGAGTAAACAAATACACTTTATCCAGCATGAAATTGCCCTGGATTGCCCTGCTATTTACTTCCCACAGACCGTCTCAGCTGGTGTGACACTGAAAGACCATCCCTGTCCCGGGCCTCTCCAGAGCTGATGCAGGAATCGTGCGGGTGCCTGGTCAGGGGGGAACAGGCATTCCACACTGCACGGTCGCTCAGCAGTCACAGGGGGTGTCAGCAGAGAGCTTGGGGCAGTGGAATTTTGCCCTTCTCGAATTCAATTTGCTGGATTTTACTGCTTCCTTAAATTCATTCCTTACCGCGTTAGAGAAACAAACCAGTGCAAAAGCAAGTAAGAGGGCCTCTGAAGAAAAAGGAGGGAGATTGATGCGATGGCTGGCGCGCACAGGGGGTGCAGGCCATCCTGGAGAACTTAACCAACCAACCTGCTTTACCTCAGACGTGCCGCAACCCTCTAAAAGGGTCAGTGAAGAGCAGTGGGCAAACCACCATGCAGGGGGGATCTTCATGTCTCTGAGGGGTCAGAGACATAAACTGAGCGAAACCTCCACTGACACTGGCGCAGCAGGCCAGGAGCCCCGACGGGGCCTACGCCAGGGAGCCCTCTGCCACACACCTCCTTTCCACTGGCCCCCATTTTGTTCTCGGGGTGAGGGAGTGCCTTTCAAAGGCCTCTGAATCCCGGGTGCCGTGGTGGTGACAACCAGCAGGTGCAGCCCAGGCTCTGGATAACCCTTGCAATCCTCCCAGAACAAATACGCATTTATGAAGCTGCATGGTTTTGTTTTTTTTGTTGTTTTTTTTTAATGGCTCGTATCCACCCAGCGGCAAGCACGGGATAAAGCGAGTAACGCTGCTGCCAACCCTCCCCCCCGCGACACCTCTGCCGCACCGGCTCGGCCTGCCCACCGCAGCACCAACGGGCCCGCTTTAAAGCCCACCGGGGTGCCCCTCGGCGCTCCCCGCCCCCGCCGCCATTCCCCGCGCCGAGACAGGCATTCCCGTAGGAACTACAACTCCCGTCAGGCATAAGGCTGGCGGCGGCCGCCCGGCCTCTCGGGAGTTGTAGTACTCCGGTCGGCCCCGCAGCCGGCGGGCAGCACAGGGCCCCGGTCGGGCATCCCGCCGCCCGCACCCCCCGGCCACGCAGCCCGCGGTACCTCCAGGCGCGCAGCCCCAGCAGCCCGAGGCGGGCGGGCGACCCGCCGAGCGCCGCACGGCCTCCCGCAACACCCGCTGGGAGCCGCCAGCGAGCACCGCCGCCATCTTGCGCCCGGGGCCTGCTCGGCCGCAGCCGGGAGCGGGGCGGGGCGCTAGCAGGCCTGCCCCGCGCCGCCGCTCGCCTCCTCCCTCGGCGCCATGGCCGCCCCCGTGCTCAGGCGAGGCGTGCTCTGGAGCGGGAGGGCCCTCAGCGCTGCGGCAGGTCGGTGGTCCATTGGCGAGGCGACGGGGGTGGGGGCGCGCTGAGGGCCGGCGCCGACCGGGCCGAGCCGGACCGGGCCGGGCGGCGGGGGACAGGCCCTGGCGGGACGTGCCCTCGGGCTGCCCTGGTTGCCGCTGGCTGCGGTGGCCGCCGCCGTGGGGAGGGTGAGCAGGGACGGGGTGCTGCGTGGGGACTCCCTCTTCGCCTTTATATACATATGTATATGTATATGTAAATTGGAGACAGCTTAGAGAACGGTGTATCGCTAGCATGCGGTGTGGGAGAGCATTCTTAATTTATTTTTATAAATACTTCACCTTGCCGATTTCATAGCTTGGTACCTTAGGACCTGCCGTTTTGCGTCACGGGAAGGCACACGGAGCTGGATGGAGGCCGCCAAATCTGCGGCAGTGAGTGTTCAGCAAAACCTAATTAGTAACTCAGGTGACAGAAGCACAAGCGAGACCGATGTTTTTGGAAAGCCACCTTTTCAGAAACCCTGACCTGAACTCTGCAATGCTTACTTAAAGAGTGGTGATGATTGGTAATTATATTGCGCCTTTTCAGCTTCTCCAAGCAGAGATTTGCTTCCTGGTAGCTGCATGCCCACGTCTCAAAAACGCCGCCCTTTCCTCTGGCACTGGAGCCACTCAGCAGTGAACTGGCCTTAAGAGCTCAGCCCTCGCCTCCAACTTACCTGTGCAAAGCCCTGTCACACTGACTATTGCTTGTACCATCGAAAATAGTTCTTTAACCCTCATGCTTGCTAGTGGCATCCTTAGCTGAGAGAGAGCGTACAGAAGTTTACCCTAAAATAACCCCCAAAGCCAAGGTCTTTTGTGTGGCATCGTTAGCTGAGAGTGAGCATATGGAAGTTTATCCTAAAAAAACCTGAAACCCAAGGTCTTTTGTGTAGGTCTTTTATCAACATAATGAGAAATAGCTACAAAGGAAACCCCACCAACCAAACAAAATCACCTCTTTTTCTTATTTTCTAGCTTTTTGGTAAAGCATTGTATGTATTCTCATATTCTGATTGTGGAATTCCATGTACCAAGTCTTTTTGACAAAAGTTTGCAAAGGTGTTCAGAGCTGGACATGAGTGTATAATTGCATGTCAGAAGGATGTTAAGGAGAAAAATTGTTTCGCACCCAAGAGTAACAAACTTCTAGTGGTAGCAGATAGATTTTTCATGTAAAGGCTTTAAGGTAGTCGTTAAGAATTCTGTGTAGCATAGTAATGTCTATTTTTAAAATATTTCATGTTTCTTAACACTAATTTCTGCAACCTTCTGAATGTGTTTCTATATCTTCCTTCAACAAATTTTATCCAGATGTTTCTCCTGCATCTTCAAGGCCTCATCATCTGTGGGTGATGCACAAACATGGTTTGTTCCAACTGAAGCATTTTCCGTTTTGTTTCAAAAGCTAGAACAATGTCTCCAGCAGATTTCAAAAGTGGTACAAAGAGTATTTGGAAAAAACTTTCAAAAGCATTTGAGTGGACTCTGCAGTTCACAGGAGATGCAAAAAAAAGGAGGTGATCAGAAATGGAGTATTTCCAGATGGTCATCTACCTTTCATTTCCAGTGAGACAAATCTTTAGAGATAGAAAAAATAACTGTCCATCAACAACAGAAAAGCCTTTTTGTATGTATTCATCTTTTTTGCATGTGCTTTTATGACTACATTTAGCCAGTTGCAAGGGTTTGATGAAAAAGGCCTGTGTGCACAAAGAAGCTATCCTTTATTGTTTTGGGTTTTTTTCTACCTTTACAAATTTATCATTTTCTTAAATACAGAGTTTATGTTTGGGAAGATTTGTTTCATGCTGAAAAAATACTTCTAGGGGAAAGATTTTCTGTTTTAAAAATGACAAGGTAATGGCTCATCCACATGCAAGAAACCAGAACTATTATGGTAGCTGCTGCTGACAGCTATGTCATAGAAACAGTTTAATGTATCCAACTCAGTAAATGTGACAGAAAAAGGTGATACCTAATAAAGTGTTTGTTTAGAGATGTCTAAGCAGCCTGGCTTACCGAGTGATTTCTTTCTTTATTAGGTAGAAGATCTCTTCTTTCTTTGGCCTATGTGGACAGCTCAAAATGGGAAAAGAGGCAAAAAGAGGAGCATAGCCTGGGTGAGAAAAATTTGTTTCTTTTACTCCACTTTGACTAATTAATTGCAGCCTGAACTTGTTTTAATGTGTGGAGCAAAATGCTTTTGAGGTTCTATGTCAAAATCTGCTCAACACGTTAAAAGTCTGTTATACATATTCAAACCTATAATGCAGAAACAAGTTAGAATTTGCCCATTTAATTAATGTTTGGTTTCTACAAGCTGGTTTTCTTCTTTCACAAAATCCGAAGCTTTTATGAATGTCATAGTTTTTTGTCTGACAGTTAAGACTGTCTCTGGGTGTCCTTTTCATTGACATTTTTTTAATTGTAATGCAGTGTGAAAGAAGACCTATAAGTATTACAGGGCATTCCTGTTTAAAAACTTTTTTTTGGAAAGAACATTGTCCTCAGAGTTTTGCAAGAGGGACTGTTACATTTCTTGTTGAAATTTTAGATCTTTCTTTTGGGGAAAAATAAAATCATATAATTCTTTAGGTTCAAAAAGACCTCTAAGAAAGTCAAATCCAACCGTTAACCTAACACTGCCAACTCCACCACTAAACCATGTCAGTAAGCACCACATCTACACATATTGTCAGTACCTCTAGGGATGGTGAGTCATCTGCTTCTCTGGGCAGCCTCTTCCAATGCTTGGCAACCCTTTTGGTGAAGAAATTTTTCCTGATACCAATCTAAACCTCCCCTGGTGCAACTTGAGGCTGTTCCCTCTTGTCCTGTGGGTTGTTACTCTTACTCGGGAGAAGAGACCAATGCCCACCTCGCTACAACTAGGCTAAACAACCCCAGTTCCCTCAGCCAGTCCTTACAAGACTTGGGCTTGAGACCCTTCACCAGCTTTGTTGGTCTTCTTTGGACACGCTCTGGCACCTCAATGTCTTTCTTGTAGTGAGAGTCCCAAAACTGAACACAGTATCTGAGGTACAGCCTCGCCAGTTCCAAGTACAGGGGGACAGTCGCTTCCCTAGTCCTGCTGGCCACACCATTTCTGATACAAGCCAGGGTGCTATTGGCCATCTTGGCCACCTGGGCATGTGTTCAGCCAGCTGTTGACCAACACCCCCAGGTCCCTTTCTGCCGGGCAGCTTTCCAGCCACTCTTCTCCAAGCCTGTAGCGCTGCGTGGGGTTGTGGCCAAAGTGTGGGACCTGACACTTGGCCTTGTTGAACTTCATACCATTGGCCTTGGCCCATCGATGCAGCCTGTCCAGATCCCTCTGTAGAGCCTTCCTACCCTCAAGCAGATCAACACTCCCCCCCAGCTTGGTGTCATCTGCAAACTTACTGAGGGTGCACTCGATCCTTTTGTCCAGATCGTTAATAAAGAAATTAAACAGAACTGGCCCCAGTACTGAGACCTGTGAAGCACCACTTGTGACCGGCTGCCAACTGGATTTAACTCCATTCACCGCAGCTCTTTGAGCCCGGCCACCCAGCCAGTTTTTCACCCAGCACAGAATGCACTTGTCCAAGCCATAAGCAGCTAGTTTCTCCCGGAGAATGCTATGGGAAACTTTGTCAAAGGTTTTCCTAAAGTCTAGGTAGCCAACATTCACAGCCTTTCCCTCATCCACTAAGTGGGTCCCGTATGAAATAAAACGAAACATTTTAATTTTGAGAAGTTGTACATTAAACTGTATCTGCATATGGTACTGAGATCTCTCATACAAATTTCATAGCTAAATTCTTTGGCTAGATTACATTTGAAATGACGTTCCACCATCTTTGTGGTGACTATGTGAAATAGAAAGTATAATGCTGAATGTTTTTGCATGCCAAAGTTACATATTTGTTATTTTGTACCATGAGTGTTTTGGAGATGCCTTAATGCATAAACTTTGTCTTCCATTTTTTATTCCGGGGCCCCTGAACTGTGTTTGTTAGTTGTGACACAGATTATGAGGCTTACAGAGAATTAGCAAGTAAAATTCAAGGGCTTTTGTCAGGCGGGAAGACAGACAAAATGTTCAGAGTAATGGTTTTTTATGCACTAATTTGTTTCTGTTATTTGCCTATAAACAGCTAGGTTGGTATTGTAAACCTGTTTTACTGTACATGGGCCAGAAACAGCCGGTGGGTGCTCATGACTGTAGCTTGGATCCTGCAGAGACTGTTAATACCTTGTAGCCCTTTACTGTCAATAGGACTGCTCATGCAGCGTTTTTTGGGCTGGAGCCACAGACTAGTTCCCTGGGATGCATTTGAACCAGTCACCTCCAGATGAAAAAGAGTTCTTATTTTGACAAACATCGTAGGCAATAGAAATCCACTGTAGAAGAAAACATTGCTGTGCAAGTGCTGGTACAGTCCATGTTTGGCTTTCCCCAGGCCTGGCAAGACCTTTTGTCACTGTTTGGCAGGCACAGTTCTTGCTGCTTCTCTGCTGATGATCTTGATCCAAAGCAGATGTCTGTTCCATGCTTTTCAGAGAGCTGCTTTGCATTTTCATTTTGTGTTCACAGAAAAGAGAAAACAAGTTAACACGGTGTCAGCTGTATTAGCATTTTCAAAGCGGAGAGAGCCTTGCAGACGTCTGCTCTGTAGCTGTCAGCTTCATGGATGCACATACAATCTTGTGTATAGTAACCAGTGATGTAGCTAGAGTGAATTCCTTGTGTTGAGGAGATGCTCTTTTATTTGTGTATTTCAAACAGTGTTTCAGAACTGTGATTCCGCAATACTATGCTTTAGTCTCTTCTCCATAGTCTCAGTTTAGCATTCCAAGCATGAATAAGTTTAGCAAACTTCCGTACTGAAAAAAGCATGGGAAAGAACAAGACTGTATTTTGTGTTCAGAAGCACATTTGTTCAAAAGGTAGGAATTGAAAATGTTTTAATTTGGAATTTACAAACTGCTTGCTGGTAGGAAGATACCTGTCTAGAAGTAATTTGGACTCCACTTATTAAAAATGATATATCAAGGAAACGGGACGTATGGCTGGACTTGGATTCTCCAATGTTTCAGTTGGTTCATCATAAACGGGTAAAATTAAGTGACAGTAAGCATCTTGATGAGAAGAATAGCAATTACCAGGATCCCAAGGAATGGCAGAATCCAAGTGAGACAGGAAATGTCTGTTTTTGTTAGAAAACCTCATGGTACCCAAAATGGCTCATCCGCAACACCAGGTGGCAGTGCTGTCTTTATAGACTTGAATAATTTCCATTCAAAGCCGCCTTCTGTACAAAGCTGTAGTTCATTCCAGAAGCTGCTAGGGATGTGGAAATACTAAAAAATGTGAAACATATAAATTTGTAAGGCAAAGTACGGGCTTCAGCCTTCATTTGTATTTTAATTGGGTCTTTAAAATAAATCAAGGCTTTCTTTATATAGAAAAGGAAATGTTAGCCTGTGAGTTAAGGTATTAGCTCTGTCCATCATTCCCAGGACAGGTAACTTTGCGTCACAGTTGTATCCGCTTTCCTATTGCTGCCTCATCACTGGATTTCAACCCTGTCCTGGATGTACCACTTCTAATAGGAGGACAGTGAGCTTACGTGGGGGCCAAATGTACCACCTGTTGATGTGTCTGCATGCTGTGGATAGGTACATACTGCGAATCAAACTGAAAGTGTGTTGATTTCCTAGGCCACCAAACTGGTAGTAGGTGTCATAACCACTGACTTGGGAAGTGGGGGTCAGTATTTTCCTAGTCATTGTCCTGAATCACCCTGTTGCAGGCAGCAAGACATTGAGTTTCAATGAACAAATGAAAATAAAAGTGAACACAGAATCTCAGATACCAGTATTCTGGAGGCAATGGTGAAGTCATGTGCAGAAGTTGAATGACCTCAGCTCAGACTTATGGTTTGTTTTGTTAGTTTGTTTAAATCCATGAGATTCTGCAATATGCAGACATAGTTTTTAGAGAAATTAAAGTTTTGTAAAAGTTCATCTTAAAAAAATGTATTTTTAGGCAATGTGAATGAGAGATTCTATATGGTAGTGTCCTCTTTGGTAATGACTATCAGATAAAAGCACTTGCAGCATATATCTGTTAGAATGTACATAGAATTTTGCTTTGGCCATTAAAATGTTTATGTGGTTTATACACCAATGTTAGTGCTTAAGTTTTGTTACCAACAGTGCTAGGAGACTTGGGCATTCACATTCTTGCATTTTAGTACTTCTGTCAAGATGTTCTTAACTAAGAAGAAGCTTTAATCTTGATCATTGAATAGCAACTTCTGGAGCACAGTTGGTTTACAAAAGGTAGCTGAATTATTTCAAATCATGAATGTAAGAAAAAAGGTCTAGGTTTAGGTGCTCTTCAGAGAAAACAAACCAGGAAAGAATTACTCACTGCAAAATATTCATATCTAGAAACTACAGCAAAAATGGCAGTTTGTCTGGAAACAAAGCTTAATTTCCCATTACCTTGATTTGCCTTCAATTCTTTAAGTAGTTTAATCAGCTTTCATTTTATTGTGACTCTTACACTGGAGCTGATAGACAAGTGCTTCATGTTGCTTTCCATGCTGAAGTTGTGATGGAGAGTTGCAGCTTTGTAGGCAGCATAAAAGGTCAGTCATTAAAATTCTTTGTGTGAACTCTCCCAGGCCTGTGTATAAATGGCTAACAGTATTGGGATCTTACACACATAGCATTATTTGGTTTATATTCTACTTAAGTACTCAGTGTTTCTTGAAATGAGCTCCTGATCTTCATGAGCACCTATACAAAAGAAGTGCCAAGCTCAGGGGTTGAGTATGGCCCAAAATGTTATTAGGTATCACCTTCCAGTTTTTGGAGGGTGGTGCATAACAAAAGTAGTTCTGGAATAGATAAATGAACTCCCAACGTGTACCGTTGTCTGTCTGAGGACCATGTTGCTATGTCATGAAACATAGCAGATTTCAGAATGAATACTTTTGTCCAGCTATCTCGAAATGCACATGAAGAATGTTGGATGACAGTTTGCTTAGTATGTTTAGGCAAGGATCCAGCCAGTCGTTAGTTCCTGACAAGTTGACTTGGCCGCAGCATCCATTCTCTCTTAACTTCTAGCACTGCTGGGAATGCCCCCAAAGTCTTTACCTATGTGCTCCATCATGACCTTTGTAAGGGCTGGAGAGACATGTAATATAGAGTCAAATACAGGCACTTCTTGTAAGGGTATTCCCACAGAAGTTTCTTTATGGTTGAAAAAGTTGATCTGCAGTTTTAGTGGTTATCTGGTATAGCATTGGCCTCGGTGGCCCACATCAGCTAAGCATCCTGTGTTTTCTTTTGTAGGAGCTGGTACTTGCATCAGTAACTTTGCCCCAGATGTCTCTTTGCTTTCATGGTCATGAAATAAATGTTCTTTTTGTGTTTTGAAGAACACCTTTAAGTGCCTCAGGGAGGAAGGTGTTATGCGGACACTAAATACCGCTATGTGGCAGACAGCAGCATTGTCCAGACTAAGAGTCAACCATTTTATTCCAAATCAAGGGTCTATTATTTTACTGCAGCAAAAATCTTTGCACATGTATTGTAATTTGAGAGAGCGTGCCTATAAGGTCAGAGTAGCACTGAATGGCATTTGTACTGTTACAACTGTATAACGCTCAGTATTCACTGGCGGTACAGTTGTGTTTTTAAAATGATGAATAGGGGTATCACTTGTTTTGTGGACATAACATACATGGACTGCATCCTTCAGAGACACAGCGTGTTACTGGTGCAATGCTGCTTCTGCGCCTGACGGCTTTGCCAGTGTAGAAGGCTTAGTCAGCTCTGACGTGGTGCTGTAAGTTGTGCTCACCTCCCATTTCATTAGCAGGTGGGGAGGTCAGATGACCTTTTTGAAAAATTAAATGTAAAACAAGCCAACCCATGAGCTGTTGAAGGGTGGCCAGTGGGACTAATCAAGAGGCGTCAAAGCAGCGACTGTTTTAGTAACAGTTTTAGTCTTGGGGTGCGAAGGGTGAATGAAGTAAGGTGCTAATGACACAGAGAGAATGTGTTCAATTTCTGGTCCTGGAAGATGCAGGAGAATAGAAAGAAAGAGTGTGACTGAAGTCTCTAAATTTTATAGGTTGTATATCATCAGCTCATGTCTCAGCTAAGAATCAGTTGACACTAAGCATACAATAAACAGCTTACTCTTCCTGAGTCATCATTATTTTCCAGGAACAGTACAAAGCTAAAACTACAAATTAAATTAATTTAACTTCCAATTAAATTCATTAAATGCAATGGTTGGCTACCCGTTCAACAGTCAGAAGCTTAAAGTTCCTGTATAGTCAAATTAATATTGTTATACAACTGCTGGAGCAGAATGCTATAAAGTTAATAAGGTACTGGCACAGTGCCCGGTTTGATTAATAGGATTTCTTCAGATTGCTGTTTGTGACTGTAGGATGTATCAATATGGTACTGCTTTTTTCTGTGTCTCATTGTTTTACCATAAAATAAAGGACAAGCTCATACCAAAAGCACTGTCCAGCATGTGCGAAGCTTGAAAGCAAATGGACATTTTAAGGACATCTGCACAGGTTTTTTTCAATGAGTTGTATTAGTTATACTAATTTCATTTAACGCATTATAGAGTAATTTTCTTTTTCCCTCTTCTTTCTAATAAGTTAAAGTCATCGTGTTGAGAACCTTTATATGTATTATTTTATGTTAAAGTATTTAACAACAACTGAGAGTATTGTTTTGATACAACTTCAAAATGAGATGTTAACAAGGAACCAGAATTTTATTGCATGAACAGAGGTTGTATTCTAGGTTGTATGATGGCTCTGCAGATTTTCCTGTAATGCCAGTTGATTAAACATACTCTTTTTTTCTGTTTTCTCCAGCTGACTTAGCCCACTTAATGGACAGAACCTATGAAAGAAAGCTGCCTGTCAGCTCTTTGACAATAGCCCGGGTAAGGAAATAAATCGTAATCATAAAGTGATGGAAATGAGAGTAGAATGCTTCTGCTGGGAGTTCTGGCATTGTAAATGTTTACTGTTAAATTGCTGTGTAAAGCTATGTTTTGTACTTTGTACATTACTTTGTACTCATTAGTTAGTACCTTGACTGTAGGGTCTTCAAAACAGAAATAGCGTTTTTTTCTCAGTAAAATCGGGCTTCACTGTTACTGGGCTATGTATTTCCCTAATATATGTTCCCTGCCTTCCTGTGGTTTCTGTCTTAGTGAGAGCTTTAACGCCCCCTCAGGCACTTTATATGAACCCAGGCTGCTAAGGGAATGCAATGAATTAGCACACTGCCTGCCTGCGTGCATCTTCCTCCACTTCAGGCTCCTTTCAGTGTGAGGCAGAGGTGGATACGTTTTGCCTCTGTAGTTTTCTTTCCTTGCCTCAGCAGACTGAGGCAGGAGAAATGTTGGCGTGGGATAAGTGAAGCTGTTATTTTTACTGGAATTAGTAACCATTTGCATCCTCTGGATGGGTTATTCTGTGGAAGGGGAGAGAAGGCAGAGGTGTAAGATGTGCTTTTAAGTTCCCTGTGTGAGTGTTTGTACTGAAGAGGGAGAATAAATATGTCACTTTAAAAAAAAAAAAAACAACCAAAAAAACCCCCAAAACTAATTTCAAGCTTCAAAATTATGCAAAAAAAAGCTGAGTCACCACCCTGGTACCTCAGTAACACCACTAATTAGGATGACTGGCACCACTAACTGAGGAGTTACAGAACATCTTGTACAGTTACAAGATCAAGCATTCATACAGATCAAGCATTCTTGATCATTGCTTCTGAGATAGCATCCATGGGTGAAATGGGTGTTCCTTTCCCTTTTATTACTTAATCAGCTTTATTCCTTTCTTTCATGTTCCTGCTTTGGAACTTCTTCCCTGGAGAAGTGGCAGATTGTCCAGATTGTCAGGCAGCCCCACTTTCCGATACCTGGAGCTCACATCAGATTCTTATTTTCTAAAATGTAAATAAAACGCATGGGCCTGCTATTACCACGATCTAAAGATGAGAGCTACGTGTGTAGAGCATGCAAGGAGAGTTGAGAAGCTGGAAAGCAAGTACCAGTCAGCTGAAACTATTATTTTTAGCTTATGCTTATGATAAGAGAAGTACGGACCTTGAGAACATGTTGTTTATATATTCTGAACTAAAGGTATTACATTGGGAAGACTCTGGAGTGTTCTGACGTCTTATGCTTAGGGTAGTAAAACCTACCGGAAAACAGGATTCACTGTTGCCGTAAGACAAAGTCTGATTGAAAACTTGGCTTTTATTTAAATAGTCGGTAGCGCTGGGAATTTTGGAAGATTACCTGGACTAGACAGGGTTTTAAATGAGAGGAAAACTGTGCTTTACAGTATAGGGGTGATTTTTTTCTTACCATTATTTATATGTATGGTGAAATACAAAATACTGTTGCCTCTGTCCTACAGAATTTATAGGATGAATAGACACAACAGGCAAAGGTTAGCGAAAAGAATACTTTTTAGGAAGAGAAGTAAGGCATGTTGAGACTCACTCAAAATTGGCAAAAAAAAGTAAGGAACTGAATGTATCTCAAATTAAAGGATGTGATTGAAGAGCAAAAAATTCAGAGAGGACCAGCAAAAATATGGGGTATTGAACTATATGGACGTAATGCTCAGGTGGTCTCCATGTTTTCAAGGTGCATAACGTTTCTTAGAGGTGAGGAGGGGAGCTGTCTCAGTTTAAAAAGATTTGACTTTTAGCAGTCTAGAAGAAACCTGAGTAGGAGCAAGCAAAGACTGGAAGACCTCCATTACTGTAAGACACATAAGTATGCCAAACAAATGTATTTTGTTTATTGAAGTGGTATTTGCTTCTAATATGCTTTGTGAATGCTCCCTCTGAGGCTTTTATTTCTTATTTTTTAATCAGTTTATTGACAACATTTCTTCACGAGAGGAAGTGGATCAAGCTGAATATTACCTTTACAAGTAAGCATCTTTTCCCCCCAACATGAACTTTGAGACATACAAGTAAATAGCATGAAGTCTTGCCCTTTTAAGACTCTGATCCTTTCCAACTTACCGGCTTTGATTTCTCTTTTGCGAAATATGTACATCTACTTGTCTTGCAACTCACAGCTAAGGGCCTTCTTGGTAACTTCTCCTTTGTTATGGCCACCCTTGTTCTGTACCTCCAGCATTGACTCCTGTCAAGCATGTTAGTTTGAGCCACTGAACAGTTAATACAACCTCCAGCTATGATTTACATGAGAGATGCTGAAATTATAAGGAATTCTGTTTGTTTGCAGTTTTTTCTTCTGATACTTTTTTGTTCTCTAAGTCATAATTTAACTAAATTGGCTATACGCATATTTGCATGTGTAAGTGTAAGACTTGAGGAACATTGTTTCCTTAGAATGAGCAGAAATGAGAATGGGCGTGCTGTGGTAACGATCAAGTCAGCAAAGCTAAATGAGGTATGGTTTCGGTTTTTATCCCCTTAGTACTTTAGGTTCCCCAGATAACATGTGCAGTTCACCTTATGCATGGGTTGTTAGAGTTTTCTGCAACTATTTTTGTTTTGAGTGAATCCTATTTGGTACCTTTTCTTCTAGTGTCAGGTTGAATGCTTGCTTGCTTCAGGTCAATATATGTCAATATCGGCTTTAAGAGGGCTGTAATTCTTACTGATCACTAAAATAAATTAGTCCTTTTGTGGATGATTGTACACACATTTTGAGAGCTAGGTTTCCTGATGGAGAAGGTAACTCATTCTGTCAAAGTGCATGAGAGAGCATCTTTACCAATAATGTCAGATTGCTATTTGTAAATAATAATGATTGTTATTTTAATGGACAAGTTTACTGGATAGCTGTTTTAAGTATATGCATAGGTGTAAGTGCATGACTGCATTAGACTTCAGATCTCTGTGATACTCTGGTACCTGAACCTCAGGGCTTCAAGATGGAAGCAAGATAAACACAGTTTGCTAATACCAGCAATATCCTATAATGGAAAAATAAAAGGAGGAAGAAGAATCTGTTACAGAGAAGAGGTTAGTGGAGCTTTCATTCCTTCTGATGAAGATTGCATTAGTCCTGTCAGAATCTGTGATCAGAAATCAGTTTTCTGTCCTGCAACAGCTGAGATGAAAACAGGAGAACATAAATCCAGTTTACGACAGGCCCTCGTCTTTGTTTTAAAGGTGTGCTATTAGTACTTCTTGCTAACATTCTTGAAGATTGTAATGTACATTGTGCTACACAGACTTAAGTTTTCTCTGATGGAGTCAGGCCCTGTAGGGTAGGGGACGCCAAGCGACCTTTGAGTGCCCTGACATCAAGAGGGAAGTGTGGTCGTTTAATTGCTGAGTTTCAAAATGGCACAGAGAAAACCCAGCTAGACAGAGCAAGATGTTAATACGTAATATATCTTACAGGTTCTTTCTTCTTGAAAATGGGGTTCAGAGAGAGTGGCAAAAAATCAGAAGCATAGAAAATGTTCCACAGTAAGAGGGGGAGAATAGAATGGGATTCTCTAACATGTAAATATGCTCCCCACTCTTCATCTGTGCCTGGTTAGTACGTCAGTTTAAAATACAGGGTTTTTATCCTTAAAAGCACATTCTAAAGGAGCAATTTGCAGTTCAAAAACAATTACAGTTATTTACTGTTTCTCTAAGAAGTAATTCCTCTGCGTCTGGTGAGACTATAGCTGTGCACACATCAAATACGATCATTTGTAATTGATACAGATTTTAGTAGTCTGTGTGGAGAGAATAGAGAGGTACTGATGTGTCACATGGCTTGTCAGATGTGCTTTGGTTGGATTTTTTCTTGTGTGTGTCCCTGTAATGCTGGTTTGTTTCTGTGTTGCAAAGTACTTAGTCTTCTGGTGGTGTTAGCATGAGTTTTCTAGGAGACTTCATTCCAGCGTGATCCGTGAAACTATTCTCAAAATGCATTTATACGCAGGTAGTGAAACAGTGTAGAGAGGTCTGTAATTCATTGGAAAACATAGAAATCCCAATTATAACATCAGCTTCCCTTTCAAATGAAAATAAGTGTACTAGCTTCAGGAAATAAGAGATGTGGTTGGTATTGGCTGGGCCCCTTTTATTGTTCTTTACATCTGCACTTAGGCTGGAGTTCAAATGAAGGACATGTTTATAAAGATACCTCTTTGCAGCTGGGAGGAAGTTTGACACAGAAAAAGTCCTGCAAAAGTGGCAACACCATGAGACATAAAGGAGGTGGTAGAGGGGGATAGTGAAGAAACAGAGAAGCTTTGACAAGAAATCTCTTTTTCTGGCTTAATGAGAAACAGTTGAGAGCACAATTTTTGTACGCTATGTAAGGAGAGTAAGCTTCTAAAAAAGTGAAAGGCACTTCAAAAAAAAGCAAAAAGCTTTTTTATATATTGTAAGGTATACAAATCCATTGTGAGCAAATGGCATGTGCGTGGCCTGGTAAGCTGGTGGTATGTGCATTTGACTGAATATAAATAAGCAGAATGCTCCCAGAGTCCTGTGTTTTTCCCTTCACTGCTTGTCGAGTATAAGGGGGAGATTTTGAGGTCTCCCCAGTATTGGGTGCCTCTGAGGGTAGTCAGTTCCAAGGCCCCTACAAGGCTGGAAGACGTTCCTGGTACAAAAGGGAAGACTGTGCCTGTGGGAAGAACCAGAAGGAAGTAAATGTCATTTCCATGCTTGCTGTGTGGGGTTTTTCTGAAGATGGGAGTGCCAGAACTTGTAAGCTTTGTAGACTGGAGCTTGTAGTGTGTCAGGCAGAACATAGTTTCAAAAAGTAGTGTTCTGGAGCATTACCATAATCCATTTAGCATCCCGAAATACAATATATGTATTATATTTAGACCTTTTTCAACTTTCCATCCTTTTAAAGCAGTAGATCTCCAGCCATACTGTCTCCACAGAGGATCTTGAGCTCTCAAGAATAGCTGTGTGGAAACTGCTACGCTACATTGTGGAACGTGTCAGTAAGATGGTAAAGGCCGTTTTGAGGCATGACGTCATCTGCTTTCAGTGCTCCTCTTTTTGTTCTCTACTGAATACCTCTCCCCCTCCGTTAACTGTCAGACTTAAAAAAAATCCTTTCATCTCCTAGGATCCCAGCAGAAATTCTAATCAGAATGCAGAGCACTTTCAGCCAGATCAAAGACCTGCAGTTCGCCTTACTTTGTCCTGTCTCACTGAGATGTCACTACTTCTCACGTCAGGGTGTTTTTCGTATGATAGAAACATTAGCATAATGGTGAGAGGTTTTGTGGTGAGGTAACTGCTGATTCTGTATGTAGGTTTTATGCCAACAAAGATTTTCAGTGTGTTTGAAAGCAATTGCGAAAGTTTTATGTTGAGTTTCCTCAGGAGGATTTTTAATTGCATTAAACCCATGGCCCACTGTGTAGAAAAAAGTATACACACTGTCTGTAAAATGTAAACGTGTGTGCATGTGCTCTGCAAATTTTTGCACAATCTCCCTAGGTTTTTTCATTGCCTTTCCTTGAGTGATTGTTGCTTTTTTGGAAATGGATTTATTTCTGCAGATTTCAGGATCTATTACCTGGGGTCAGTACTTGATTATAATCACAAAATGGGACAATAGCAAACTATTAGAAGTTATTCTTAGGTATGCTATTACATCATTCATGGTAGTAAGTTACAGTTTTGAGGCCTGATTTCAGCCATTCAATCATTTTGGGACTATAATGGTCTCCATATATATGAAATTGTGCTTATTCCTTATAATGCCAGTATATCAGTAGTTAGTTCAACATCACATGCAAACTAAGTTTCATCTGCACTGTCTATATCTGCATGTTAGTTCTGTGGGTGCAGAAGTTGCAGTTTTTGATACTTTCATGCCAATCAAGTGGTTTAGCGTTTGAAAACATTCAGTTACTCTAAAGTATTGCTTGTAATAAATGATCACAATAGACCAAAAAAAAAAATTACTCCTGAAATAAACTTTGCATGGCATTTATTCCCACTAATATGATATTTTGTTTCTGTGTATAAATCTACAGGATGTAACGAATACCATTAACCTGTTCCAACACAAATACAAAAGGAGACCAGCAAATACAAAAAAAAATACAAAAGGTTCCAGCACAAAAAAGGAGAAGAGGCATAGACACAATCCTACAACATATTTAATTCTTGCTTTGAGATGTTTTCATTGACCTAAGGCTGTAGCTGACATAGACTTCAGGTCTTGGCTCTCGCTCCCAGAGAAACAGGCTGGGGGGGAGAGATATAAAAATAAATGAGTCAGAAATATCTGGGGGAGAGATATAAAAATAAATGAGTCAGAAATATCTGTCGATTATTCAAGTTATGCAGCAGTTATGTTTTGAAATGATACTGAGAAGTGGTGGAACCATCTGAGAGAAAAATACATTTCATATCCAGAATGGTATGTTTTACCAGTTTGGACATCTGCCTCAGCTGAGCAATCCAAAATAACTTCATTTACAAAAGATCTGGGCTGCTCTTTGGCAGGTTGGGAGACACAAGGAAGGGAAGCACCAGAGAGATTTACCTCATTAGAATATTCCAGTAATTTGCACATGAATGACGGAAATATCTGGGTTTAATGCTCTTGCATTATGGTGGCCAGTATGTGCTGCTGCTTCGTGGGAGGAACTGTTGGTCACTATCCAAGCCGGTGCTGTGAGATGTAAGCTTTCTGGTTTTAGGGGCTCCACCACTCTTCTGACTCCAGCATTCGCTCATTTCTGCACAGATGGGCACATGTGCTTACTCTCCCTGTCCTCTTTCATGGTTTCTGTGTTGTCCTTGTCTGCCCATGGTTTGTCAGAGTCTGAGCTGTAAGAATCTTTGGAGAAAATAATGAGTACCTACATTTAAGAATCCAGAGCCAAATTTCAGCAAGCCTAATCCTGTAACCACATCTCATTGAAGCAGGTGTGCTTAGTCAGTGTAACTGTGCTGTAAAATGGGGGAGAACCATCAATAAAGATATAACACTGAAAAGCACTCAGAAAGATCTCTTCCTGTAACACAGGCCTTTTCAGTCATCTGCTTTTCCTAGTTCATCTGTCCTTTTGTATACAGTTTCCTTTAAGCTTGGCAGAAACTGGACAAGAATTTTCTAGGCACTGCATATAAAAGCAGAAAAACTTGGAAGACTTTCCTTCAACACTAATCTTTTCTTTTTTGCACATTGCCAACACTAAAGGGATAAACATTTGGATTTTGAAAACCTTTCTATGTAAAATAAGGGAAGAAGAAAGATTATTCTACAAACAGGATGCATATATCAACCTTAGCGGGCAATCCCTGCCCCTCCCCCTCAATATTTTTCGACTAGATAGAAAGATAAGGCCAGTCAGATTCAGAAATAGAAAGAACTGTCTCAGTCCACACCCCACGTAGATACATTTTTCATTTAGTATTGTGAGAAAGGCTTTCATGACTATTCTTGCAAGAAAAGAATCTTAGCAGAATTTTTATATCTTTAAATCAGCATCTTTCTTGCCAACAGCTCAAAGCATTCTAATAGTACTGGAAACAGACTGAAATACACTGTGAGCAGTAAGTGTTGAGGACCAAATCTCCAATGTTGTACTGGTTATACGTTGAAGGGAAAACAGCAATTTTGTCTCAGAATTTCATTCATACTCACCTTAAAGGTCAATTTGGTATATCCAGTGGCATTCTAAAGGTTGTTTCGTAAATTCCTGCACCAGCAAAAAGCCTGTCTGGAGGCAGATCTTGCGTTATAATTTAGAAATACTGAAAGTCTAGACAGAGGTTAAATTGCAGCCAAAAATGTAAAGAGTGAGCTGTTCATATGGATACAAATGACCAGGACAGAGTAAAGCCTTTTATAAGCTTCAGAATTTAAAACACAAACATATGTAGAGATTTATTCCTTTGCTAGCTTTGATGACTAATAACTGTAAAGATAGACTTGAGAATTAACCCCACCTGGCTTCCCCTGAAAGGAACTTCAGGTTCCATTACAGCCCCTGAGCAGTAATGGCAGCCAGAGCCAGGCAGCAGCTCCAAACCCATGTAAACAGAAGAAAAAAGCGTATAAAGTTTTTGTTGAGTTCCCTCTCTTACAGCTTTCCTAAGTAGTGTTAAATTGTACAGAAATCTCTTCCCTTAAGTAATGTTGAAGATGTCAACTGCTAGGATAAAAAAATGAATTCTTACTAGGCTAACAACCATACCCACAGCTGCCATGATCTGATTTGGGAACTGCTAATTTTGTGGTTATTGTATCCATCAACCTATATCATTCCTTTATGGTGCACATATTTATTTCTTTTTGAATCAAAATAAATACTGCAGAAAAATAATGATTAATTACATTGTTAAGGATTAATCTTGACATGAAGTAGATCAGAGCTATCTTATTACAGATAGGTTGATTAGAATTCAAATTATTTGAATTGTTGAATTTGATCTCGGTTTAAATTAGCAAGCAAGAAACCTTAATTCAAATAAAAGACTTTAATCATATTTCATGTTTATAGTTTTATTTATCTTTCTAAAGAAAGTCGTATTGCTGTTTTCTGGTAACCCTTTAAACCATTTCCATTTTCTTTGGAATGATTGTGCTAAATTTGGAGCCATTTTTTAACTAAGCAAGGAGACAGTCTTGTGTAGGTACTTACAAGGTTAACAGGTATTTATTTATACATTTAATTTATGGATTTGATTACCTTTAAGAAAAGAGAGACGTGTTTACCAGAGTGCTATTTTTCACTGATGTGGACAACTCTCTTGAGAAATAAATTTGTATAAAAATACTACTTTTCTGCAAATTACAAATTTTAATGAGTATGTAAACATTAACTATATCAGATACAATATGGAAAGCATTTATCAGAATATGTTTTGCATTTAAAACATACCGACTACAGGAAATCTTGCTTTTATTCAGTGACATTATCAGATTCTTAAGATGTCAGGATTTTAGTATTTGTAGGTGCCAGTTTTTATTCCTCTTTTATTTAGAAGAGGTAAACATGCATTCCTGCTGTTTTCAGACACCAGTTACTCATTATTGAGCTGAACTAAACATAACATAGGAGAACAAAGAATATTTTATGATTGCAGCTATAGAAGGGGCAACAGTCATTAAAAATTCCGGTTTCAGTTGCTTAACTAGTAACTTTCTTTAGTCTGTGGTATCCCACTGGTAAAATCAGCCATAATATGTATGTTTCTTGAGGAAAAAATACATTTAATGCTAATTGTTGAATTCATTTTTTTTCTGTGAGCAGTTTATTTCAATTAGAAATTCTGTTGATTTTTTGTTAGCTTTAACTTGCTGAGTCGCACTGCTGAGTAGCACTGGATTGTGGTGTGAACAGAAGTGGGGGGTGGCCGTTCACATGAAAACCCAAGGCTATTTTAACTTCATCTATCTTCACACGTCATGTATACAATAACAAAATTGGCTAAAAATGGGAGAGTATTTATCCTGTACTTTGGGAAATACAGGTTTTAGTGCTTCTGCAACCAGCATGTACTCAGAATGCTGAACAGTTTAAACGTCACAAGACAGAGAAATAAGTACAAAGTCAGAAGGTCTCCAGATCAGGCAGAAAATTTCTTAGGAATGTCAGTGATTATGATTATTTTACTGTAATCAGTAGTAAGAGAGAGAGTAAAGGCAATATATGAGATAAGTTATGGTGTTGATTTGTTGCCCTTAGTGATGATTTTCTATGGGGCAAATCAGGGTATTCAAGGCTTAGATAGACTGTGCAAGCAACTGTGGGTGAGCTTCTGGTAAGATGAGGACAGGTATTTTATTGAAAATGGATTTTTAAGAACAGGATGAGTGTTTAGAGCTTGGACATGGTTTTGACTTTGTCACTTTTATTCTGGAAAGATTTAAGTTTGTAGCTGGAGAGGAAAGATATGCAGAAAGTAGTGTTGGCTTTCTATTGTCCTGATGTTGGTTGTAGGAGTTGCATAGCCTGCCACAGCTGTTATGTTGAAAATAC
Source organism: Pluvialis apricaria (assembly GCA_017639485.1). Lineage (NCBI taxonomy): Eukaryota > Metazoa > Chordata > Aves > Charadriiformes > Charadriidae > Pluvialis > Pluvialis apricaria. Next base: position 29,271,342 of record CM030044.1, read on the forward strand.
ATCTTGGGTTGAATATACACATTGTAAAGCTGATCCACTTACTTGGGTTTACTCAGGATTTTCTGTTTTAATTGTTTTCTCTTATTTATAACTAAAAGGAATGCTTATAAGAAAGTGGGACTGGAGATCCACTAAGAATGCAAAATGTCTTGAAACATTCTAGGCCATATTACGCTGTAAGTTAGCATGGAAAGGGATTTGTGTCTGTCTGTCTTTCTATTGATCTTTTTTTTTCTTTACAATGTTTAAGGAAAAGTTTCTCGAGGAGACTAGTATGAGTGCTAATAATACCTAAACTGGCAGTTTCATGACACTGTTGGTGTTCTACCATGGAAACAGTATCAGCTCTTGTAGGGTGCATGGAAGCAGAGCTGGAACCAAAGCATCTCTCCGACATTCCACTGCATGAGAATTCCTGTTCTGCACCACCTTTGTTAAGAAGATTGTCAGTATGGTTGAATGATAGCAAGTCATGTGCTGGTTTTATAGCGTAGACTGGAGAGAAGGACAAATGCACTAAAATATTTTTTCCTTTATTACCTCAGCCAGCATATGAAATACAAGGCTTGTGCGTTTTCAGTGAGAACTTCCCTTCATTTTGCTGTATACAAGGAAAAATCCATATGATCTTAATTTTGAAAAAATCATTGTTGGATATAAGCTTGCTGTGTTCCACAGGGCATGTAAGATGAACATAGTCTGATCAAGCACATAAAAATTGCCTTTAGCATCTTACTGGACTTCACAGTAGTCAAGAAAGTGTTCTGTGCTTTATTGGTAACAGTGAAGACGTTCAATTTAGTAATATGATCCAGTAGAATATCTGTTGTGTTGTGCTCTGAGAATATCTGTTGTTTTGATGCATGTTGCTGCGTAGTATGTAGTAACAGGTAGCAGATGTGGTGCAGATTCCAGAAGATGAAAGCCTTTGGAAATGGAAAGACCATTAAGATGACCATGATAAGGGATGAAATAACACAACACGGGTATAGATCTTATCTTCTTTAGTTCTATTATACACCATTGTAGACAAAATGGTTGTAACAAAATCAAAATTACTGTGACAAGGAGGAGAGAGACCTACTTTAGCATACACCTTTCTTTAGCTTATAAATGATTGGGAATGTTAATTTTCAAATAGCTGGCTGTTTTTATTTACAGAAATGGATATTCATAGCTTTTTAGGACTAAAAATGTTTGGTCAACAATCAGTTATCGAAACATTTAGAAAGATACCTGATTATATCCATTAGGCTGTAGATTTCTTTTTGGCCCCAGTAATAAAGAAATTTGAAAAGCCAGCTTACGTTGCTTGATTCCAGTAGTTCATTTTTTCTAATTACTTCCATTACTCTTTAGAAATGTCCAAAAACATTAGAGTGCAGAACAAAAATGAAAATAAGCAGGTACACTTATTCAGCTGGTATGGCTGCTTATTTCTGCATATGCATTCATGCCTCTGAAAGAGTGTTCTACTCCCTAAGGGGAGAAGAAGCATGTACTGCAAACAGACCCACAAAACAATGCTTTGCTGTAATTGAATAGAGGTACTGATAAGCCAGGGTCATAGTTTAATATTTTCCTGGGGTGATTTCTGAGGTTATTACACTCTCTTTTTGTTTTCCAGGAATGTGAAATTAAGGTGCAAATTTCTGAAGGTAAAATGCCCAGTAGCAAAATGAAAAACACAATTGTTCAGGGTGCCTACTTTCTTGGTTTGGGTGGTGGTTTTTTTTGTTGTTTTAATGCCACTTTAACAGTGAGCTGTTTTTAAAGCTGTATGCTCCAGATAACATATTTGTACTGTCTGCTGGAATGAGGCCAGTTGCATTTTCAGTGCTTCTCTGTACCAAGCACTTCAGTCACCCTGCTCAGCTACCTGCGACTGTTCCTTCTGGCAGGGTGTCTGTTACCTCTTTTTCTATTTCTGTCCTTTACTTGGTATATCTTTGGTTCCTGGGCAGAATGATCCCTTCTCTTTTTTTTTTTTTTTTTTTTGGCAAGGGCGTGAGGGGGGGTTAGGTTCGGGCAATGGAAGGCTTAGATAGAAGCCCAAGCCCCTCCTATCAGCTGATGATATCGCCTGATCTGTTTCCTAAAATCCTGGTGTGTCCCCCGTCCCTGAAGGAGAACGTCCCCAGGCTTTTCAGCTGCCTCCCTGTCTTCCCTTTGCTACATCAGATTGAAAGCCTGAGGGACTCTGTTAAATGTGGAGTCGGTCATTTCAGGAATAACGCTGCAGCAGCTCTCAGCAGTTGGTTTGCATCTTCACCATCCTGACAGATTCTGTGGGCTGCTGGGCTGCACATCCTTGAAAGGTGCTGGAGTTGTCTTGCCTCCCAGCTTTAGTCTGATTAAATGTCCATGTGCATGTGTGGTGTGGCAGGTCCTTAGTGGATTGAGACAGGTCCCTGGTAGCTGGGGGAGCCATGTGTTTTCTTCTTTGGACCAGGTGAGGATTTGACCCAGGATCTAGTTCAGGGAGCATTTGAACAGCCAACAAAGAATGCTTTCTTGGGTTTGTTGTTAAAATTGGAAAGGGGTATACTAGAGAGCAGCTGGTAGCAACTACTGTTTTCTCAGCTGTAAATGTAGACACAATAAACATTCCTTCTTTCTCTTGCTGGAAAATGAATGGGGATTTTGACACACACCCCCCTTCACTGTAGAGCTTGTCAAGCTGAAAGTGCACGGATTTTGGCAACTGGCTTTGCAAGCAGATTTGCACCTTTATGAGTAATATCGTTTTCCAAGAAGTGGTGTGGTTGTAAAGCTGGCTTTAATCCCTAAAGTCAACTTTATGATCATCCTCTTTAAATTATCATTTATTTAATTCTGATCTCTCCTCTTTTACTACTGTACTCATTTAACAAAGGGGAAAAATACTTCTTTCTTCAGTCTAATCAGCGACTTTATACTTAGTTCCATTAGGGAGTGAGCAGAGCAGGGCTGAATCCAGCCACAAGCAAAATAGATGGCTTCTGGCAGCAGACAGCTGGGAGTAAAAGGGGCAACCCACCCCCTCCCTTGTCTACACTCTCTGTGCCAAAGCTCTGACAAACCAGACTGGCTGCTGGTGCTTGTAACTGGGGGTGGACAAGGTGTAGCAGCTACTGTGAGAGCATGACAGAGGAGCATTTGCAGCAGGAGTGGTACACTCTGCTTTCCCTGCAAAGGGGTTTCTTTTTTTGTCTTCCATTGAAGTTACAGTCCTGCGGTGATCACCCTTTTTTGCAGAGTTTCCCTTGTCCAGGTTAAGTCATAGAACAGCAAGTTCATCTTAGATAAGACACTATTGTGTTATTTTTAAAGTGTCGAGGTTTGGGCGGGACTAGCCACTGAGATGAATGACAAATTCATGATTCTTTGGAGGAATCAAATAAAAAAGGCCAGACTGAAACACATCCAGTACATAATTTCACGTAGTTGTAGTGTTTTCCCCCCTTTTCTCTCTTCTCTGTTCTCCTGTGAAGTGGGTAACATGACATGTGTTAGCCTCCTATACTTTGAGTGCCTTGGAGAACTGAGTGCTTATAAATGCCAGTTTGGAGCCTAAATACAAAATCTGAGTGGGCCACTGCAACAAGGCAAAGTGGCAGGGTGTCCTGGCATTGCGCCGTGCGCTGATGCTCATCAGCAGAAGCAAAGACAATAGTGGGTTATATTTATAACTAACAGTCTTGGCTGTATTCCTATCTTGAAAGGGGAGGAACTACAAAAAAAACCCATGCATTTTGAAATTCTCTGCCTGTTTTGAGTAGCACAACCTCATTTTATTGTGCAGCTTGTACCTACCTACACAAGAGAACGTTTGTCCTACAGAAAGTACATGCAGTACTTAAAGTGAGGTACCTACTGTCTCTGTCTTTAAATAACAGATCTGATGGTACGGTATTTTTCTGAAAGGAATAAGAATAAAACAATCACAAAGCTGGCAAAAGCCCACAAATTTCAAACTGTGTGACAAAATGCTTGAGTCAGTTTTGCCATGTTTATCCTTGATTTGCTTACTCGTTGTCATGGTTTAACCCCAGCAGGCAACTAAGCACCACACAGCCACTTGCTCACTCCTCCTGGTTGAGATGGGGGAGAGAATCAAAGGAATAAAACTCATGGGTTGAGATAAAGACAGTTTAATAGGTAAAGCAAAAGCCGGGCACACAAGGAAAGCAAAACAAGGAATTCATTCAGTATTTCCCATCAGCAGGCAGGTGTTCGGCCACCTCCAGGAAGGCAGGGCTCCATCATGCATAATGATGACTTGGGAAGACAAACACTATCACTCTGAACATCGCCCCCCCTTCCTCCTTCTTCCCCCAGATTTACATGCTGCGCATGAGGTCATATGGTATGGGATATCCCTGTGGTCAGTTGGGGTCAGCTGTCCCAGCTGTGTCCCCTCCCAGCTTCTTGTGTACCCCCATCCTCCTCGCTGGTGGGGCGGTGTGAGGAGCAGAAAAGGCCTTGACTCTGCGTAAGCACTGCTGAGCGGTAACTAAAGCATCCCTGAGTTATCAACACTCTTCTCATCATAAGTCCAAAACGTAGCCCTATACCAGCTACTATGAAGAAAATCAATGCTACCCCAGCCAAGGTCAGCACACTAGTCCATGTGCTTGGCATCATACGCAATGGAATAAAATAAATTTTTGTCCCACTGGGCTTGGAAGAAGTTAGATACACTAAGAGTTATGCTAACTGGAAGTCACCCTGTGAAGTACTGTGATTGGGTAACTGACTGTGGCTAGGGAACAGTTAAAAATGTATCATGAAGGACTCAAAGGTTTTTGTTTTTCATTGCTAAAAATATTTTTCTCAAGACAATGCATGGTTAGAAGAATAGAAAAATATCAATAAGCTGTTCCTCATTGAGACATCACAAGAAATGTAGACAGATTCATGGCGGACTTCCTGGTAGCCAAGACTTGGCCATGCACCCACAGTTTACTTTTTGGAAGTGATTGCATTTTTGACAGCAGCTGTGGCTGAAACTAGAGGTCAGCATCAGGTGTTTTGTCCTGTCTCTTGCAGGTCTTATGCTTAATATGAAAACCTTACTTGTTTACCTTGATAGCTTACCTTGTAGCTTTGCCTCCCCTTTGCTCATGGGGTGCAGTAGGACAGCAATGCACAAGGAAATCAGACTAGCAGTGAAGAATGAAAAAGGGCATGGGTAGTAGGTCAAAATTAGGTTAACTTGAACTGCGGGGCTACGGCAGCAAATCTGAAAAGGTGAAACCTGAACTGTGTAAATCCAGTTTTTGAAGTGTTTGGCAGCAAATGTAAGGTTTGGCTTTTCCCTTGCTTAAGTTGGCTACTAAAATCGGTTCAGTATTTATATTCCTGCAGCACTCTTTTGCCAGCATGTTCTTTTTGCTTAGGTTGCATGTGGTGTGAAACTGAACAACTTTGCAGAATAAACGGTTTGGCTGATCTACTTCTGTATTGCAGCCTTTGATACTCAAGCCAGAGGAACACATCACTTGTAATCTCTGCAAGTTCAACTGTGATCAAACTGAAAAGTGTCAAGGGTTGTGTCAGTGGGTGTAATGTTACAGTAGTTTGAAGCTAGTGTGGGATATATTTCTGGGAGATATTTTGTGAAGCATGAAGAATTTAAGTGGAAAAAATGGAAATGCAACATTGTTACAATGTGGACTCCATCTCAGTGAATTTGGTCTCTGAAAAAATTATGTTTATTTTGTCTTAGGTTAAATTTAGACTGTATATTAGGCACAGTTAAAAATTTTCTGTTTGCAAATACTGTAATAGCAATGTCTAAGTTACAGGCTAGGTTTTTTTTCCTACTCTTAAAATAAGAAGTCATTCTTGGCTTTTGTTGACAGCAGTTTTTGTGCATACCCATGAAGCATTCCTTTTTAATATAATGTGAAAGAGGCCTACTGTTACAGTTTAAGCTTAGGGTTAGAAGGCAGAAAATCCTGAACATGGGTCCTAACTCTCAGTTCCCTCTGACACTGACTGAACTGTTATGAAACTTGGAGTCGCTGTCTTGTCAGCTTGAAAAGCCTTTGGTGTGACATCTCTGTGCAGCTTGGTTAACAGTTACTGGAATGCAGGCTTTGCTGTGGTGTCCTTGCAATAGTTGATGGCTAAGAGATGGAGGCTTTCTAAAGCATCTGAAGTCGTGTATTTATTTTTAAAAATGAAGCATCTAACCAGCTTTGAAGCAATTTATTCCCTAAAACCACATGATCTTACAGATAGCCTTGGTTGAAGAAAGCCCAAGATGTAAGTACTGTTTGGTACCCAGAAGGTTTTAAACTTACTTCCAATATGCAGTTAGTGGGAACTACCTTTCTGCTAGAAACTGACGTTCTGGCAGTCTTGAGCAGGGGATCTCTCTCAGTCTGCAAAGTGAACCAGGTACAATGGTCATGTCAGCAATTATGAATTACAAATAGGCTTTCACAAATACTGATTTTTTTCATTTGAAAAATTAGTCTAGTCAATAACTTGTGTACCCGCTTTCAGACAGGTGTAGAATTAATTGAAGTAATGAAGGGCATTGCTGGGCTAATAAAATGACAACAGTCAAATCAGTACTTTACTTACTTATGCCATTTTTTACAGCCTTTGTGTAAATCAGTTTCTGGAGACACAAGTAAAGATTCCAGAAGAACTGACCCTTCGCCAGACTTTAATACAGCAAGTTTTAGCCTGACACACTTAGAAATTGCGGAAATTCAGAAATTTCCCTGAAGCAAGAAATGGAGTGTGTTGAACGGTTCTTAATTTGCCTCTATGTTTTTGTATGCCAGGATACCAGGAAAAGATATAATTAATGGAAGAGTTGATTTAAAATTAGACTTTATTGTGGTTGCACTGGGGACAAGGAAAGGCACTAGAGAGTATCTTATTAGAATCACTATAGCAACAGCTCACCCCATCATTCCCCGCCTTTTCCTCAGCCTATGATACTCTCTATTCAATCACTACATTATTAATGTCATTTATATGCAAAGCCAGTCAGTTCAACTGTAAGCCCCGAAGTATTTTTAACGGAGGGAAATTCTAAGAGCTTGTGCCCTTTAGAGTCAATAGTTTGGGGAAAAGTTGAGCTTTTTGTTATTGTTGTTGTTATTATTTTTCCTTGTTAACTGTTGCTCTTTGAGTGAATTTCAGCTTTATGGTGAAAGTAGTATGGATTCTTCACGTGTGTGAGAAGAAAATCTGATTTTCCTGCCTGTCTTTTGCAAAAGGAGTGGGAGAGGTGGGGTGTGTTGAGTAACAAGACTCTGTATTATCCAAGGAGGAGGAGAAAAATAGAAATACTATATTAACGTGTCTGTTTGTTTGGTTTCTTTCATTGGGGATATGTCTCTAAGCAACAAGAGGTGAAGCAAATCCCCCTCGGCTGTACATCTCGTCGTTTTGTCTTGACCATAACGGAGAAAAACCAAAAAGGGTGGGTGGCTTGTTACATAGTTCCCATTTGAAATAAAACTTCTGAATGTCATTAAAATGACATGGTTTTATTTTCCACATGAAACTAAACTGGGCACTACCACCTTTTGTCGGTAGCAATATTTGTACCATCCCAGTGTTCTTTTCTCTACCAGGCACACTGGGAATCTCCAAATGGGCAGTTTTAGCTTTAGTGAGCTAGCTGGTGACGTTGCCTTCAATGTGTCTTGTTTAAATGTTTGCTTAGAACAAGGAAGCATGTTGATCCTGGATTTTTAAATGTTAAGACCTTTCATTTCTAGCTAGGCAAGGCCTGTGACTGTTGAGGCATACAGAGCGCCTTCAACCAAGCTGATACAGAAGAAATCCTAACGAATACTCTTTTGAGAAATGAACTTCCATTGATGTCCTGCTGGGGAGTGCATAGTTCCGGAGTATATTGGATCTACATGCTTAGAGGAGATTTTTAGGCAACACATTTAACAGCCTGGAAAAGTGTACTGAGAAGCAGTACATTGTTTGAACCTGGGCTTTGCTTTTTCAGTCTGGTTATGAACTAATTAATATAAAGGTTCAAGGCATTCCGGGTGAGCTGTAGGATACTAAAGTGGATAGAGTTGTCCGGAGGATTCGTCCTCTCTGTGATTTGCAGATGACTCTAGAGAGGTTCAGGGCTGCCTGGTGTAACCTGGTGGCAGAAGTTTGGAAGCGCTGCCCCACTCCGGTTCTGTTATGTTCACTGCCTGTGGATGGAAGGACAGAGGAATAATTCAGGTACTTTTCAAAGCAAGGAATCCAAATAAATTCCTTCAAACTTTGCTGTAGGCTGTGGATCTGTTGCTGTTACTGTTTCTTTTGTGGTGCTTCTTATGTCTATTTATGTATAAGCAAAGCCTTTATTTTGTGCTGCTGTAAACTGCTTCTCCATTCATACATTGTTTTGAAATTTATAATATTTATCTAGGATTTTGTAACTATTTGTTGATACTATTTTTTCTTCTTAACATAATAACGCTGTTACTTGTGTTTTACTTGCAAAGGTGCCTTAAATCCGCCAAAAGGAAGAAGAGCATTTAGTGATACAAGAGGTTGATAACAATGGGCAGAAATGCTTGTTGCATCAGAAATTCATCTTGTCATTTGTTAGTCAACTTTAATACCTTGCTGTCAAAGTAGCTAGGTCAGTAAAGGATAAACTAGATCCTAGCCGCTATATGGTTGATTGCTCTATGTGGTAGTCATGGTTAGAAAGAGACTTTGCAAAGCTGCGCTTTCTGTGCAGGAGTGTGGTTTTGAGCAATGGAATAGCTGCTCTGAGACTACTGAATGGTGAATTCTGTCCCTTCAGTTGTGAGGAGAGGGTGGGCACCAGGGTGATAACCTGAGACTTCCTAAATGACTGCATAGTATGTATTTCTACCCAAAATATCTCCACTCCCAGATCTGGTCTTTTTACCAAGCATAAGGGTTAAGAAACAGGTAAACATGTAACACCAGGGTGAACAGAAATAAAAGCTGTGTGGTATAACTGGAAAGCAAGACCCAACTCTAAAACTGTTCTTTAAGTCTCCTGTTCAGCCTTGATGTTTGACTGTGCGTCGGTACTGTAATTTCTCCATATCTAAAGCCTAATTGTTCAGGCCTGTTTTGAGACCACATTCATCAGTGGTGTTAGAGCTCAGTGCAACTCCTGAACAAAAGACACTGTGCAGGAAATGCATTCATGTTAAGGTGGAGCGAGCCTAATTTAGAAGAATTAATTTTATGGTCAAAGCAATCAAGAGCTAAATTAATTTAAAATCAAAGATTGGGGAAAGTCAATAAAAATTAAAACAGAATAAAGGCTGAATATTGGCTTTCTTCAGGGAGCCTACAAACTGTTTCTCTTCTTGTGTAAGAGCACAATTCTGTGTCAGCATTAGACTATCCTCTGTTAGAGTTGACTCGTCTAATTTTTTAAACCTGTCCTGTTACTGCTTTTGATAACTGGTTTCTTATACTACATATGCTAGTTGAGATTTTATTTCAACACAAAAGTAGTGTTCCCTGTTTTTGCTTGAGTTAATGCATGAGGTACTTCCTACAGGACTGATAAGTTTATATGTGAAATTTTTAAAAGGATGCATACAAAGAAAGGTATAGGCTAAGATGCTAGCAAAGAAGAGATGGAAAAATAAAGTTTTGTTCATGTTCATGAAAGGAAATTTCAGTCAACAAAGATTTTTTTTCAGGGCTGTTGCCTTTGACACTGACACATGAGCAATGCCTCTGGGTCCATTTAAAATGCAGATTATTTTTCCCAAGGCCTGTGGCTTAAAATGACAAACAAAGGGAGAGTTTTGGGTGACGTTTCCTTAGCCTTCCAGTTTCCAAGCTAAGCCTGTCTGGAATCCATTTGATCATTATGCACTGTAGCTTAAAAAATGTGCCTGGGAAGAAAAAACCATGTCACTGCCAAGGAGCTTCACAGCCCTGTATGACTTGTGTAAAATGTGGAATGGCTTTGGATTCATTCCATTGAGAGAGCTTCTTCCTGGCTCACAGAGACATTTCTTATGATATTTAGTCATTTTAAGTCTCCTTACATTTTGCTTCAGGACTTTTTAGAATTTTAAGTGGATGAGAAGAAATCTGGCACTCTCCCCTCCTGATTAAGGCAAGTGAACATGCAAACCTGTAGTTCTCTCTAGTTCTAAAAGAAAGAAGAGAGATCAAAGGTATAGGTGGAAGAAATTTGTTACAGTCCCTACCCCTGGGTAGGTTCCTTCCTTCCTGGACTAGATCCTGCAAGGGGATTTAGCAGCATATGAAACCTTTATGGTTTTAAATCTGAGGAAAGCACAATAACACATCTAAATGATGTATATTAGAAAGAATTAAAGAATTGAGATGGCTCAGTGTCCTTCTGTTGTTAGTTTCTCCACTTCCTTGCCCTGTGGCAGAAGGTGGTACAGGAATCTCTAAAGTGTAAGAACAGAAAAGAACATTCTAGTACAAGAGGTTTTGTTTAAGGAGTTGGTTTTGTGTATGGTAATGCAATATTCGCAAAGCAAAATGCATGTTAAATTTATAAAGTCTTGAAGAACTCTGGAGGCCTAAGAGACCATAGAGTTCTGCACACTGGATGTGTAGATCATTACAAAGTACTTTCTCATTAGGTCAGACAAAGTTGGTTAAAGGAAGAGGACTTCTTCCTGTTTCACAGATGGGGGAAAAACAAAAATTAGTTTATTGCACAAGCATAGGTTCTGGCAGTAGCAGGAATTGGACCGACCCTTAAGAAAGCACAGAGTGCAAAATGGGAGCTTCTGATCAGCGTAGCAAAAAATGAGAAGCAACCTGCTGAGCTTGCTTTCTCTCCGTACAGCAAAGCTGTTCCTGATAGTTTATTACTTCTGGAACACTTGCTCTTCTATAAGCCAGCAAATTTTCCTTCAGTCTTCCTTGTTTGTGACTGTCCCCAAAACAATGAACTCCCTGGTACCAAACTTAGAGAACAGAATACAGTCCAGCAGTCCAGAAGGCTGGAGAGGGACTTTTAACAAGGGCAAGTAGTGATAGGACAAGGGGTAGTGGCTTCAAACTGCAAGAGGGTAGACTTAGAATAGATACTAGGAAAAAAAATTTTCACTATGAGGGTGGTGAGGCACTGGAACATACTGGCCAGGGAAGTTGCAGAGGCCCCATCCCTGGAGGTGTTCAAGGCCAGGCTGGATGGGGCTTTGAGCAACCTGGTCTAGTGGGAGGTGTCCCTGCCCATGGCAGGGGCGTTGGAACTAGGTGATCTTTAAGGTCCCTTCCAACCTAAACCATTCTATGATTCTATGATCTTGGTCCTTCTGTTTGCTCTCAGGGTTGCTGTATTACTTCCCTTGAGAATACAAGGTATGTGAAAACAGCACTAGAGTGCATCACCACTTGATGGCACCAAACAAATTTAAAAGACCATTTAAAATAAATAAATAAAGAAGGGAAGCAACTCAGCTTTTCTGCAGTGTGAGAAGGCACCAATAGAAGTCAGTCATGCTTGCTGTATTAGTAGAACACTCCATAAAGCACTCTCAGCATCTGATAAACTTTTCCATTGTTCGTTTTCTTTAACACAGCATGGGTACTTCAGCACTGTTGTAAATAATGAGCAATAGGGCCTTGTGCAGGAAATTAGTAAACTCAAAAAGTATTCTTAGCCCAATGTGCTGGCCAGTGTGTGAGCAAGAGAGAGTGTGCACCTGCTTGGCTAAAAATGTTGTGGTTGCCTTGTACTGAGGCTGTACTCTCAGTGTATCTCTTCCAAGTTACAATCATTTTGCAAGTACAAAGCAATGGTTTAATGAAAATCAACTTTCTGGACTGCATCATATGAACAATTTTCCAAAATAAGGGGAATTCTAGTACCATTGCACTATGTGCTGTTAGATTCACAACGACCTTGATATTTCGGGAACTCCTTGTCTTGCAGATATTCCTCCTCTTGTTCCCTGTGGGGACGGATGTTCTCAGTTCAGTGTCTGGAAGGATGACCATATTGATTCTTTAGCCATTAACATTAAAGTGTACCAACAGGGAGCTCCCCTAATACTGTTACGAATGCTTCTCCTTTTCTTCTCTGAACACATCATTGTGCTTCTCAGGATTTTATTAGTTCTCAGAAAAATTAGTTTCAGCAGCAGACATCTGCAAGATAACCTCCTGGTCTTTCCATTAAACACACAGCGATTGCTAGAGGCTTCCTTAATTTAATTCACTCTGAATCCTCTGCTTTCTGTAGTTTTAGCTTCCTTCTGTCTTTTCATCTGTCCCTGAACATATTGCCTTAATTATATCCTGTTTTGTGTTTTGTAGAGAAAGAGAAGGAGGAAGATGTTAATGCTTGTCAAAATGACCAGTGATCTCTTTTCCCTGATTCCCTGTCAAATAAAAATGTCTGCCACAACGTTTAGTTAGTCTAGTTTAGCTGTAAAAGCAGATACTCTGTTGTCTTCTTGTCTCAGCTAGTAGAATAGAGACAGAATGCATCCCAGCATTATGTGGATCAGAAACAATGAAAGATTGCAGCGTACCTGTTTCCCTTTCACTTTCAATTCTCCTTCTTCCACATCATAGGTTAATGGAAGTGTGTGGTGTTGAGAGATTGTGTACAAGCATGTGTATTACATTACTCTTGACATGGAGACAGAACAATTTTGGCACCAGTCCCATTCCCAGGCAACTGTTTTGTAATTAATTATTAGAATTAACTAGAAAATTCTTTGACTGAGAAGCTATTTGCTTTTTATTTGTATAGTACCTAGCACAGGGGAGATCTGGGCCAAGTGTAAAGATCTTAATAATAACGTACAGTAATGATATCTGATAGATGTTGTGGTTGTCCATGTGAACTTACTGAAATCAGTCCCAGCCCTACAAATCTCACGTGAAGATTTTTTTTAAAAGAGTTTTTATGACATGCCTCTGAATTTTGTTCATGTTGATTCCAGAAACTTGTATTGATTGAGGATCAGTTTCATCCTGTTTCCAGACCACATCATATCCCTGTTAGGCCTTTTACTGTCCAAGTGCAATTTGAATTTGAAACCTGGAAGCATTTCACCGTTGCAGTAGGCTGTAGCATTCCCAAAGGTGCAGGAAGTATTGGAGTGCTGTCTCTCTCACTGTAGTGTGTGTACTCAAGAGAATAAATACAGCTCTGCAAAAAAGTGAATATTCAGACCCATTAAAACCTTTGTTTTTGTTTTAAATTTTTGCTTCCCTCCTGTGTAACTGATTAGTAGGAAGGATGCCAAAGACTGTATCAAAAGAAGGGCCTAAGTCTTTGAGAGCATCAGTGTCATAAGAAAAGTCTGTTGTTTTCCACTTGTGAAACAATATTAACCATTTCATGAAGCAACTTCAAAAGATGCTGGCAGCTTTATTGCTGGGTGTTGGTGTTGCACTCTGACCCGTCTTAAACGGCTGGTGAAACAGTCTGTAGCAATTAGATAATTGTTTCATCAAAATATGATTAAATCCAAATGCCTGTAATTGATGCTTCCTGTAAGCATTATTGAAACGGGACTTTAATGAAAGCAAATATATGTTCTTGCTGTTCCCAATATTTGAACTCCAGAGGGAAGAAAATGGAAAGCAATTAGAGCAACAAAATGGATGTTTGTAATTTAATATTCAAAACAAGCTTTTCTTTTTCTGTTAAATTCTAACTTAATGGGGAGATTTCATGTGACACTTACAAAACTGTACATTCAGACTTTGTGTAGTTGTTTAGCTCTGCTTTTGGCTTGGATGTCTTCTGCATTCTGAAGGCTCTCCAGGCTGCAGGACTTTTCCAGGCTTGGTCATCTGTGTAGCCCTCAGCCGTGGGATGCTATACGCAGAGATTCACTGAGGGGGAGGGAGAGTTGGTGGGCACGCTAATCTGAGTAATGTTCTGGAAAGCATGCTCACTCAGACGGAAGAGCCAACCCTGCCTCTAAATGGTGCTGCAGCTTGGCTTGAGGCTGCAAGCATCTGCACATGAGCCCGGCTCCGTCATCAGCGTTTTTGACAGGAAGGGACAGTGGCTTCTGTGTTGATCAGAGAGCCCATTTTTTCATGCACACGTTTTGAATTGAGGAAGGTTGCGGGGATCTCACCGTGCTGGTGTGTGAAATTCAGCCCAAGATCAAGGCAGCAGCTCCTACCACTGGACTCTTAATTGGTTTTTGGGTCTTTGCCAAAGGTAAAGCTGCATATGCTTTTTGTCACCACTGCTCCAAAGACACAGCAAAGTATGTACATCTGAATAAGAATGAAATAAAAGAAGCTGAACTTAAAAGTATTCAATTTTACAAATTGGTTGAGCACTGGAGTGGGTTGCCTGGGTAGACTGCTGAAGCCACGGCGTGAGGTGTCTCAGAACAGGTTAAAGAAACATCCGTGGGGAGCAAGGCAGCCGGTGGAGGGGGACAGGGGAGGGCTCTCCAGCAGAGTTTCCCCTCGCGTGAGGCATGCCTCACTGAGGAAGCATTTCTAAACACAAATGAAGCATGCAGCATCCCAGGGATGGCCTGTGCTGAGGCACAATGAATTCTTAAGTGGTTGAAAGTGAGGCATGAGTTAGAGAGGGTGGAAGACACCAGATTGCACAAGCCCCAAAGGTTCAGACCCAGCTGTATTCTGATGCTTGCTGATGTCATCAGTCATGGAGCAGTGTTGCTTCTTGAGGAGACCAGCAACAATACAATGTAGTAAAATCAGAAGGACAAGGTTAAAAAGTATGACAGTGTTTATAGCAATCTTAGTTGGCCTTTATTAATATACTAAGCTATTATTTTATGGTATTCATCTTTTCAGGGGAAAAGCAGTAGGCTTTCTGGAAAGTGAGAAGTTTAAAATATTACGCGTTTGTGGAAAGGTCAGATTCCCCTTTGGTATACACTGTTGAAGTATATCAAAGTTTTGTTTCTCTTACTTGAAGGGGCTAGCTGGAGCTCTTAAGAGATCAACGATTGACTGCAAAGTCGAATACAGACAGATTTATACTTAAGATCATGAAAGGCGGGTGTTCTGGAACCCATAGTTTGTTGATTACAGAATTTGTTTCTGTGATTACAAAGAGTCATATTGTCCCCTGGACCATTTATCATCCTTTAGGTTTCGGCATAGTCCAAATTGCTGGTACTTGAGAGACTGGACCATCCACAGCTGGATCAGACAGTGCTTAAAGTATGGTGCAGAAGACAAAGCCTTATACACGTTAAAAAATAAGGTAAGTTTTTACAAGGAAAAGCCATGAATATATTTGATCAGCTTTTTGAGATAAGTGTGGCTTACTTGAATTTCTGTTGCAGCCACGTCCTGTAGACCGTGGTTTTAAATTCAGATATTTCTTTGTCATGCCAAAAAATAATGTTGCACTTGAATTTTAGCTAAAGCTCTTTACGGCTTTTATTTCCTCTTCTTTCCCAGGAAACTTTTTGTTTTTAAACAGTGTTGGTGTCCAAAACATGCTAGATGCAGGGGAGGCATAAAAACCTGATAGTCAATGCCCCTCTTGGTCCCAAAGACTCAGATAAAATGCCAAAGCAAATCCAGTACATCAAAAGTTAGAAGGCCTACATCACAGGAGCCGTGCTAATCTCCTTGTGTTGCTTGACCATCACATTGCAGCGGTGTGCAATGCCATGGTTCTGATCTTTCTGATACCTGCAGTGCTATGCTTGGGAGGATTTGAACAGCAGATTTTCACACTGCTTTTTTTTTCCTTCTTCTCTTCAGGTTCAGTATGGAATCTTCCCAGATAATTTTACATTCAATATTTTGTTGGATTGTTTTATAAAGCAGAAGAAATACGAAGGTAAGAAAATATGTCCCAATTCTGCATCCTTAGCTGTATGCTGTTAAATCTACAGAGCCTTTCTTTGAATTAAAAACTTCTAGCTATTTTTCTAGAAGTAACCTTAAAAGCACACCTTCTCCTTCCTTTAAACTGCTTTGCTGCATGTTTATATCTCATTTCTGTTAGGTTTTTATTAATTATACAATTTTGAAATGTGCAATTCACAGTTTCTACTGTGATTAATCCCCTTCGAAATGTAAACCAACTTCTTCAGTTTCTACAAGTCTGATTTACATTCTAACGACATCATAGGAGTTATTAGTGACAATTAGACAGTAATAAGAATCGAAATGCGTGTTGGTAGAGTTCATCTTACCTACATTTAGCTGTTCAAAAGCTCCATATCTAAACTGTTTATCTAGACTATCTAGACTTTCCATCACTGGAGAGAGCCAGCTATGCTGAATTGCCATGTTGAGGTGCCTGTCTTTCACTGTTTAAGTGTTGAGGTGAATTACCCTCTCATATTTGATGACAAATATTCAAGATTTTCATTTCACTGCAGATTTTCTGGTACTGTAGACTTGCAATGAGCTTTTCTTTGCATAAGCTCTTATAATACAAATAACTGAAAGGGATAATAGAATTGCTAGACTTATCTGTAGCTTTTATCGTGCAGGTTTCGCTAAATGGCAAATTAATACATGTAATTATTTTTTATTAATTATTTTATTGTGAGAGTCCCCCTGTCTGTGAATTCCCCCTTATTCCATCCATATTTCTTTTCTGTGACACGCTCAAGGCATTTTGTTTAACAAACTGTCGTTCCTGACAGGGACTCTCACTGGAACTCCCTGTGGAGCTCCTCCAGAGCACTGTTTGCTGAATACAGTGAGTGCTGTGGGGTGATCTGTGACAACAGTTCTGCTCCATTGTACTTTCCTGTCACCTTAAGGGCAGTGAATTTAAGCCAGTCTTCTCTTGCTTGTGATCTAAACACAAGAACAAAGAAGTCATTTTTAGCATTTTTAGAGATTTCTTTTTAAATGTTAATGATTGAAGGGCTGAGCAAAGAAGAGCCAATTCAAGAGTGTAGAGCTAAGATCACAGAATCACAGAATGGTCAGGGGTGGAAGGGACCTCTGGAGATCATGTAGTCCAACCCCCCAGGATGAGTTTGGAAAGCTCCTTTGCTGTGGTCTCATGCTATTCAACCCATTCGTCCTTCTCACAGTGTGTTTGAATAACCCAAGTGAGTAAGACTCAGTCTATACTACTAGTCATAAGAAATCTTTAATTTTATCCCTAACTACTTCAACACATACTAGAGCAATAAAGTATCGGTGAACATGAGTGGCTGTGAAAGATAGCTGTGTAAATTTGCACTTGCTGATTACATATATTGTTTTCCTCCGTAGATGCTATGTCAGTAGTAACAGAGATTATGCTGCAAGAAAGTTTCGATGAATTCTCAACACAGCTTCTTTCTCTCTATGTTTTATACCAGTATCTGGCAACCAAGTCTGAACACACGGTAAGTGACCACACTCAAAGTCATACATAAAGCCTCTGTTTCTAAGTGTCATGGTGCAGTTAGTTGTGCATTCGATCTTGGATATGTTTTATTTTTCCTAAGTTTACCTGGAAAACGTAAATACTCCAATTTTTTTTCATTATTTTTACAACTGCAGAAAAAAGGAAAAAAAAAAAGAAACAACAAAATAGGAAAGCCATCAAATAACTTGTCACCCCTTTTGTTCCTTTCTCTGAAAGGGAAGGTGTGTTGGGATTTTCAAATGTAATGTATACTCATTGGAAGGTTATGAAATGACGTTTCAGTTCAGTTCAAATAGGTTTCTATCAGTTAGCACAAAAAGCCTGTGTCACCTATTGTACAGGACCCTGTTAAGGTGAGTATTGCTCACCATTAGAGCTTGGTAGTAGTGATTTTGCAGAATTATAAAGCATTTTCACTAGGATTTTTACTGTCCCATTTAGCTTCGTGTGTATTGTTTCTAGTATGTATTTGTTTTAAAACTAAATTCATTACATCTCTCCTGGCTCCAAGGATTAGGGGTTTCTTATTCGCATTTGGCTTGCTTAAGGCCAACATGACAGTTCAGGCTCTTGGAAATGGTATTAGTCTACCTTTGCAGAAGGGGCTTAGTTAGTTATGAGCAAAGGGCTGAGTCCATCACTTTAGGCAGCTACTTTTCATGTAGTTCAGCACAAGCCGTCAATAGTATGTTGTCATCCATAAGGAAAATGCTTGAAACCTCCATTTGTCTTACATGAAGCATCTTCCAAAATGCATATTACAGGTGCCTTAAGGTTTTACTCAATTGGGTTGTAATTTCAGTTTTCACTATAGAAAACAGGTGTGCATTTGTTCTCTTCTGTATTCTCCTTCATTCCCCAGAAGTCGAGTACTCTTGATCACTTGAGTATGAAAAGCAGAGGGACCAAAACCTCATTTTCCCCTTGTATTTGTCCATGTTTATGTATCCTTGCTGTGAAGACAATCACTTGTCAATATGAGTAACATTTCGTGAAAGCTGAATATGCAAGCAAGGGTGGTGTGGACATACGAGATGTTTAAGGCAAGCATATTTATATAGTTGTGACTTATTTAATACACATTTTGAAATAACCCCATCCAAAGACAGCAGTAAGCCATATTTTTGTGTGTATACACCATACACCATACATCATATCCCATTCAACACCTTATAATGCTCAGTACTGGTTTTCTGTGTTTGATTTATGAAGTGGGGGTAGACGGAGTTATGAGATCTGCTAAGCTGCTCATGAAAATCCCACTCCCTTTTCCCAAGGTGTGAGACAGGTCAGCCAGTGTCCTGTTGCAGACAGGCCCTTGGCCATATCTTAGGGTCCAGCAGCCTGATGAAAAGTATTTTAACTTTGAGAGCTGAATCTTGGGCAATCTGACTATGTTAGCCCTTACTGTGTGTAGCAGTGGTGATAGAGAGCTTCCATTTTTCTTCTGTTGTAGACACCACTGAAACCTTGACTGGTCTTTGCCTCTCCCCAGAGAGTTTCCTCCTGGACTGCTGCGAACAATCAGTATGACTGCTACCTTCCACTGCAAAGGTGTTAATGTTAAGTTCTTGCAGTTTCTCCAGCTCTTGGAGCCAAACGGGCTAGCTCCCGAAAGAACCTAACTGCTAAAAGCCCTGTTTTTCCAGTTGCATCTGATTTTCCTGTAACACTCAGCTGGAGTGCTGAAACAGCCCTATCTCCTTGTATCCCTTTTCTGGGTCAGACAAATGCCTTGTCTGACTGTCACGTGATGGTATTTTGTGTCAGATGATAACATGCAAATTCTTGTAGCACCCAAATGGAGACAGAAAAAAAAGTGCCATAGCTTGAAAAGACATCTCTGAATAATGCATTAAACTAGAATGTCGTACCTTTGTGCTTTTTAAGACTCAGCGTACCTCAGGGAATTGTTTCAGAAGGCTTCTTCCTTTCACCAGGGATACTTGTTTCAGGTTATAAGGTAATAAACAAGACACTGAAGTACCCTGCCACAAAAACAATGTGTTAGAGGGTCAGGCTTCCTCCAGTCTGTTGCCTTTTA
This sequence comes from Pluvialis apricaria, assembly GCA_017639485.1. Classification (NCBI taxonomy): domain Eukaryota; kingdom Metazoa; phylum Chordata; class Aves; order Charadriiformes; family Charadriidae; genus Pluvialis; species Pluvialis apricaria. Next base: position 29,290,685 of record CM030044.1, read on the forward strand.
TAGCTTCCTTTTCCTTATTTTCTTAGCAATGGGAGTTGTTCAGCTCCTTTCACTTGCAGTAAAGAGACATTTATCCTTGATGTTTGTGCTTCTCTGGTCTTGAAAATGTACTGTACTATCCCATAGCAAAACAAAATTCACGCTGCTCTTGTGGTTTTAATGTACTTACTGATTGGGAGCCCTTCTTTAGCTGTCAGTGGTGGTCTTGCTCAGACAGCTGGTACTCCTCTCTAGCTGGAGAGACAGCTGTACTTTTAATCCTGAGGCATACAGCGATCTTGGTGATTTGCGTATGTTCTTTTCCCAGTGCAGATTTTGGACTCAGAGCAGCCATTAGCAGCATATTCTTCTCTCAGCATTTTCTTACTCTAGCAAGGGATAGTGAAGCGTGTATCTTACCACATACTTAAAAGAAAAGGCTGCTTTGATATAGAAGACATGTAATTTTTTCTTCAGCAGTGATAGCCTGAACCAAGTAGTGGGACATGAAGGACAGGGACAGAGCTTGGCCAGTGTAAATCAGCGTAACGCTCTGTCCTGAAGAAAATGCACTGACTGACTTCCATGCATCATCTCAACCACTCACCTTTTACTGTCTTCTGGAAAGAGGTGTTCCTCAGTATGATGTGTGCTATTTCTCAGGATATGCATACTGTAACTCTGAACACTAGACATGTGTGATGACTCTTTACTTCATTGCTAAGACATCTGATGAAAGCCACGTGTTCTGTCTTTGGCTGCTGCCATTTTATGTTTGTGTTTGTCAAGGAACACTTACTTAGTTTACATTATTTGCAGTGGGAAGAGGAGAGAAATCTTGGAGCATCGCTAGTGCTTACGGGTCTAAAGCAAACAAGCACTGTGGGTTTTAGCTCCCAGCTGTATGGCTATGCATTCCTTGGTAAGTTTTACCTCCCTCACAGTCATCTTTTCCCTCTTGTCTTTAGTGGCTGAATTAAACTGGTGTCTTTTCTTTACTAAAATGTAATCAAGGAGAAGGCTAAGAAAAGAAAAGGCAGAAACAGTGGAAGGAACAATTTCAGAATGAATTTAAGACTGAATCTGTTTTGTAAGCCTGGAGGGTAGTACTGATTTGAATGGTATGCCCTTTATCAGACAGCTTCAGAATCTCCTTTAGCGCTCCCTGCAGGTTTGGATTGGCAGGTGAAAGAAAGGTGATGTTCTTAAAGAACAATAATCTTGGGTTTTTTTTGTGGAGCAACAAATTAAAAAAAAACCCCAAAAGTACAGTTCCATAACACGAATTTAATGTTATAGACAATACACTATTTTTCTAGTTAGCAAGCTTCTTAAATAATCCTTAAACCTCGAGAAGTTCAGAGAGCATAGCCTGAAAAACAGTATGTTTAGAACATTTACTACTCACTATAAAGTTAATGTTTCTGTTGTAAAGAGCAGATAGCAGTGCCTTTATCCTGTATCTGTTAAGGAGTCTTCACTGCTAATGATATGCTATGTTATTAAAGAGTACTTAGATCAGAGAATATCCAGAATTGGAGGGAAGGGGAACGGGGTAAGTAGTTCTTGAATTTAGAATCATAGAATCATAGAATTGTAGAATTGCTGAGGTTGGAAGGGACCTTTAAGATCATCAAGTCCAACCATTAACCTACCCTGACAAAACCCACTCTTAAGCCATGTCCCTAAGTACCACATATACCCTTTTTTTAAACACCTCCAGAGATGGTGAATCCACCACCTCCCTGGGCAGCCTATTGCAATGTTTAATAACCCTTTCAGTGAAAAAATGTTTTCTAATATCCAGTCTAAACCTCCCCTGACATAACTTAAACCCATTTCCTCTTGTCCTGTCACTTGTCACCAGGGAGAAGAGGTCAGCCCCCACCTCTGTACAACCTCCTTTCAGGTAGTTGTAGAGGGTGATAAGGTCTCCCCTGAGCCTCCTCTTCTCCAGGCTAAACAACCCCAGTTCCCTCAGTCGTTCCTCGTAAGATTTGTCCTCCAGACCCCTCACCAACTTCGTAGCCCTTCTCTGGACATGCTCCAACACCTCAATGTCCTTCTTGTAGTGAGGGGCCCAAAACTGAACGCAGTACTCGAGGTGGGGCCTCACCAGTGCTGAGTACAGGAAATTTCCTCTAACCTTTAGAGGAATATAGTGCAGATAGGTTTTGTCCTTCTCTACAAAATGATTATTTACTTGAAAGTAATTAATTAATTTAAAATTTATGATTATGCAGTCATTCCAGTACTGCATTATATTTTATTCTAGAATTTATTGAGGGTAATAAAAAGTGGACTTATTCTTAAAATGTGGCCTCCAAATAAGATGTGTAGTGGCAGAGTTAGGATACTGACTCATATTTATCATTACTGTAAGACAAAGAATTCATTGTCAGTCAAATAGAGGATAAATGTGATAATTCATTTGAAAACAGGATTTTCCATAGATGTGTAGTTTGTTGTCCACTGGAGATACTGCTACAAATAGGGACTTTGCTGTCCAGTTGGCTTTCAGTTTGGGGTGTTTTTTATGTCATATAGATTGGTTGAGTAGTGGCTGTATTTCAAAAATGCACTTCACTGTTGACTGTGAGCAGTAGTACTTGTTCCATGACATTGACATTCAGAAGATCAAAAGCTATTTACTGTTATGTCACGTATTGCAGTCTTGCCAACACTAATGGAACCGACCTCTGAGAGAGTGAAAGAGTGGCCTCGAGCACCTCAGCTATTTTAACTTAGCCATAGTCCATAAGCTTCATCTGTGTACCTATTACCTTGCTTTTTCTAAACTGTTCTCTTCCCTGTAAAGAAGAGTAAGGTGTGTTTCATAGTTTTATGTCGTTACAGCCAGAGTGCGATTTAGATTGAGAGCTTGGATACAATTCTCCTAAGCTACACTGAAGTGGTATTTGTTACAATGACAATGACAAAATCAAAACCTTAGAGTGACAATCCTTCTGGGCTGCGATCGCAGCCTAGAAGGCCAGCTGTATCCTGGGCTGCATCAAAAGAAGTGTGGCCAGCAGGTCAAGGGAGGTGATTCTGCCCCTCTACTCCGCTCTCGTGAGACCCCACCTGGAGTACTGCATCCAGCTCTGGAGTCCCCAACATAAGAAGGACATGGACCTGCTGGAGCGTGTCCAGAGGAGAGCCACGAGGATGATCAGAGGGCTGGAGCACCTCTCCTATGAGGAGAGGCTGAGAGAGTTGGGGCTGTTCAGCCTGGAAAAGAGAAGGCTCTGAGGAGATCTTATTGTGGCCTTCCAGTACCTAAAGGGGGCCTACAGGAGAGCTGGGGAAGGACTTTTTACTAGGGCATGCAGTGATAGAACAAGGGGGAATGGCTTTAAGCTGGAAGAGGGCAGGTTTAGATTAAACATTAGGAAGAAGTTTTTCACTTTAAGGGTGGTGAGGCACTGGCACAGGTTGCCCAGAGAGGTTGTTGAAGCCCCATCCCTGGAGGTGTTCAAGGCCAGGCTGGATGTGGCCTTGGGCAACCTGGTCTAGTGGGAGGTGTCCCTGCCTATGGCAGGGGGTTTGGAACTCAATGATTTTCAAGGTCCTTTCCAACCTAAACCATTCTATGATTCTATGATCATTGTAAATTACTACTCACCAACTCCAACATGATGTACATTTTCTCTATTATATAGGAGTTTCGTGTTCTCTAGTAATTACTGCCAGAAGAAAAGCCACATTCTCAGTGCTGCTGTGCATCACAGGTCCTGCTAAAGTCAGTGAAGATCTTGTTGCACAGAATGTCCTAAATCAAGAACCAAATTTTCATTTTGGCAGGTGTCCCATATTTCCTCTCAGGAAGCTCCAGCAGAAATAGGGGTACTAAGCTGTTTAGTTAGCCAGAGCGTGTGCTGTAAGTACTGTACCATGACACACGTGTGAGTAGACCCTAAAGGCCCCAGAGGTGAATCCAAAGCCTGAGATTTAGTGCATACATGCTGCACAGTCAGTCCCTGAGGGCTAAGGACACATTTGTCTGAGATCTTCAGACATCTTGCTCAGAGCTGCTGTTACAACTGCCAGACAACCAGAAAAACTGACCACTTCTCCTTTTCTCCATCTGGACAAAATTTCTAGGCAAGGCAGGAGGGGGAATGGGGAGGAACCAGAAACAAATATGGAATAGTTATGAAGTTGGGCAAAAAGAAGGCACCTTAATTAAATAAGGTAATAGCAGTTCTGTCAGAGAAGCTTTGTAGAAGTGTGGTTTTTTTATCACAGAAGCCAAGCACTTGCTGTCACTTCTGAAAAACAGAGCCAACCCACATGGATTCCATTAAGACTCAAGTGCTGAATACTAACACTAAAGTATTTTTTTTGTCACAGGGAAAGTGGAGTTGAATAAAGGGCTAAGAGCCGTGTACAATCTAATGCCACTGATGTGGACACCTGGGTACTTGAATAGAGCTTTGCAAGTGATGGAGAACGTGGCTTCATTGTCAGGGGACAGCAAAATCTGCAAAGAATCTGTAAGTATGAAGGCTGTAACCCACTGAACAGAGGGAATTTCATACAAACCAAACTCCAGTAAACCCTGTGAATTCTGTGCCTTGCTAATGAGAAGAGTCCCAGCAATACTTCAGGGGTTTTTGAAAGACAGGAGAAGAAGTAATGTTTACAACAGAACCACTGCTTTAGTTGATGAGCCAGTGATGATTTCTACTGGCATGTCCTTGGGAATGAGTGTCTATTATTGCCACAAACCATTTACGTATGTTTCCTAAACCTTCCCCTCCCTGAGACAGCTGAGTCTGTATCACAGGAAGTACATATCTGTGGGGATGGGAAGACACCTTTGTTTCCCAAGCTTTTGAACTCACTCAGAGACATACTTCTTAGCAGTGAGGATGAAATACCACATCTTGTTCCTCTCCTGGCTAATTCCATGTACTCTGTGCCCTCTGAGATTATATTGTCCGGAGTGATATTATTCCAAAACTGGTACAGAGTGATTTCTAGAAGGGTTGTAGTGCCCTCAGTTGGGGAGGATGAATAGTTTGGTCCATTTGTGAGGTCAGCACTGACTAAAGGATTTGGGGCTTAGAAGTGCTGTGGGGCATCAGGCTGATCCTGGAATCAGACACCTTAGGAGAAGTAACTTAGGAAACCACCACCACCACCACATGGGTTGGAGCATAGAAACAGCACTGAAGTGTCACCTCCTCTTCTTGGTACTCTTTCCTGAAGGTGTGTCTGGTGATGGCAGTCTCCCTTTTGCTAGCATCGCTACTAGGTTTGCCATCTCTGCATTTCCCTTGACAGACAAAGGCTAGGGCACTGCTCAGTAGGTTCTCCTATCTATTGCTCCAGCCTCAGAAGGAGCTCTGTGGAATACTGGACAGTGCAAGGAAGGAAGTGTCACATCTCCAACTTCCTGCCATTTTGTGTTACCTTTTGGGGTGTGCGGTTTTGGGGTTTTCTTCCTTACTCCAAGTCTGAAGAACTCAGCCTAATACGCTTGTGGTTTTTTTTCTGCTTGCAAATCCTAGACAAATAAAGGAACTCCTCAGCTTCCTCTGGGTTGTAGATGAACATTCTAGTGTTGAAACAAGGCTGTGGTACAACAGATCCATAGAAGGTACCATCCTTCTGTGTACTGATACTGTAAAAGTAGTAAACGCTAGTAATATCTGGCAATGCTTTCTTTGCAGAGACACTTTTTACTTTGTTCAGTGAAAACCGGAGAATTTATAAAATAAAGTTGTTGCTCACTAATGCTGCAAGTATCTTTGTAGAAATCCGGTAGTATAGCCCAAAAAGCAATGACCATGAGAGCCACACGGAAACTTCCCTGAAGAGGTACTTGGCCTTGTTTGGATTTTAGGTAGCAGTATGTAAACAATAGTGCAAGTCATGTAAGTTTCACCAAGCTGAGGATGAAGAGCAGGCCTGGATGGTTTGTTATTATCAAAATAATTTTTCTCTAATGCATTTGTGTGACTCCAGTGCAGAAAGGACAATATGTTGGTTCATATCCTTATCTAGTGTAAAGTAATTACAGTGTATTTATTTGCATCCATACAAGATGTTTTTAATTACTATTTCCAACTCAAATGCAGTATTCCTAAGGGTGAAGGACTAAGCACGCTGACCAGATCAATATTGGAGTCAGTCAGCTTCCACTGAATTCAGCAACAGATATGATGGAAAGAACTTCAAGTACCTTAACCCCTTTTTTCTTGCAGTATCCTGGACCTCTCGTGGACAGGGCTGGGTTGACAATTATGCAGTTCTTGTAAATCTGTATCACAGCATGAGAAGTACAGGCTGCGTTATAAACCATTGTCCTTGCATGCCTTGCACAGTCAGAGTTACTTGAAAAAGACATGACCCTGGTTTTGTGAACTTGGTTCTTTCCCAAAATGTAATATTATTTTCTGGCTGAATAAATTTCATTATCTAAAAGGGAAGTTTTCAAATAAACTTTTTGAACTGTGCAGTTTGGTGGAAATGTTTTCAGGTAATTTGCACAATCATTATCAGTCATTTTTCTTTCAGGCTTTAAGGTTCCATTCATTTCTGACTAGAAGGGTGTCTCCTTTCTCTCTGACATTGCTATCTTAACAACATAATAGAAATATTGGTTTTGTATGGTGATATTTTGTTTAACTGTGAACAACCAGGACAGTTTTTGCTTTTTTCAATTGTCTCAGAAATTCTCTAAATGAGCATATGTATTTCCAAGCACATAGTTATTATTTCATTGCTTATTTCATGCCATTTCAGTACTGCTAGTTTAAAGATTACATTCCAGTGTCAAGAATGTTATTTCAAATAAGCCTAATTTTTATTCCTTTAGCATTATATACTTATGCTAGGAAGATGAAACTGTAAGTATTAAAATCGTTTTTGCCTGGAGAAAGCATCACAGATTCAAAGGTTACACAGAGTTATTTCATCCTACTGATAAACATTCAGAATTAGGATTCATGGAAGGATAACAGCTCTTTGCATTTGTAAAAGGTGAACTTTAAAATGCAGGCAACCTGCATCCAATAATTCCAGTTATGATGATCATTTAATAATTCCCAACGCAGCAGCAGTATCCATATAGCGGTTCCATCTTTTGCATCAATAATACATACAGAAGTAATTTACCAATTCCCTTATTGAAGCTAATGCATTCTTTTGATACAACTGTGATTAGATTAGGAGAGGGTGCTCCTCTTACTGCCTCAAAAGACAAAAGCATGAAGATGACGGAGGTGTCACAGATTAAAAATATACCTATACCAATATATTATATGCCTACATTTCCATTTTTTCCTGATAAGTTATCAAACTAATGACAGGAATGAATGTTCATGTTGCTGAACAGGTAATTTCCCTGCTTCTTTTCACCAAAGAGGTATTGAGATGATCTATTAAAGATTATATTGTTCAAACATTCCATAGTAATATCTTATTTAGGTGTATCTGTGATTGTGCATCATGCTAGTGCTGCTATCACTGTGACTACCATTTAGCGTTAGTATTTATGGTCGGATATGAGGCCAAGAGGAGACATTAGCCTAATGCCTGACAGATCTGCAAATACCAGTAAGCATCTGAGTCATGGGGAGCTTTACTGTTGACAGAGGGTGGTGGAGCTGTTCTGTTGCAGAGGCTTAATGTCCAGCCTCGGAGGTCCCAGGTACAGTACAAAATTCTTCCAAGAGTAAGTCCCATTTCCTTTTAGAATCTTGTTTTCTTTTTCTCATACACAGAAGTCACCTCAGAATACCTGGTAATTCACAAAGTTGTTTGTACATGTGACAGCAGTGTTACTCAGATTGTATTTCCAAACTGTTTATGCTAACAATGACAAATGTGGTTGTTCAGATTGATGCTCTGGAGACCATTTTGCAGTCTGTCCTTGAAGCAAAACCTGGTCCAGAATCGGCTGAAGAAGTCAAGGAATTAGAGCAGAAGTCACAGTGTGCAGAATCAGAAGAAACAGAGCAGTCTAAAGTACCCAAGTACTACAGCCGATTCAAGGTAAGAGAGTTTCATTTATCTAAATATTCTAAGATGTGGTAGATCTGCATAATATATACTAGAAAATATTATAGTGGCTTATTACGGCTAGTAGACTGAGACCCCTTCAGTGCATTAGGAGTCCTACCTGGCATTTTTGAAACGGGTGTCATCTTAAATTTTCACATCTACAAACAGGAAGCAGCAGCCTACAAAGACATAAATGCTCAAGGCCACTTGTCTTTTGTCTGTCTGCTGGGATTTTATCTTCGCTTTTCATACATCAAAATGATAAATCCAGTCCTGTTCACGAAAGTCATTAGAGGTCCATTATCTGACCTTGTGTGGACTCTTGCTCATTAAAATAAATTGTAATAGGCATGAGACCATCCTGAATTTATTGTCCATTTGTGTATGCTATAATTAAGTAGGAATGTTGCATCCTGTACTTTTCAGTCTAGGGAATTAAGTAAGGCTGTATCACCTCCCTTTTATCTGTAAGTCATCGCACTACTGATAACAATATGAAACACAAACAGTTGTTCATTAGGGCACAGCTGTATAATAAGTGCGTTTTATTTGATCATCTCATACCTATAGAACAAGCTCATTTTATTTTAGCATCTCTGATTTGTGCTGTGGTAAAAATCAAATACCTCAGGTTGAATCTAATCTCGCTTACAGTTCCAGGGACAGTGCTCTTTCCATAGCCCATCAATTTACATTGTTGTTGTCACGACCTTGGACAGTTGTTCTGGATACAGATTGTTCTTCTAAAGAAATGTCAAAAGTTGAATCATAGAATCATAGAATGGTTTAGGTTGGAAGGGACCTTGAAGATCATCGAGTTCCAACCCCCCTGCCATGGGCAGGGACACCTCCCACTAGACCAGGTTGCCCAAGGCCACGTCCAGCCTGGCCCTGAACACCTCCAGGGATGGGGCTTCAACAACCTCTCTGGGCAACCTGTGCCAGTGCCTCACCACCCTTAAAGTGAAAGACTAGTATCCTATGGTTTCACGTCACATATACACACTTTTCCTTTGTTTAAGTTCTATTTACATAAATTATTTGTCACTAATCTTTAGATATTAAACTTGCTTTGTAGGCACTTAGAACTTTTTAATTAAAGTGTTTGGGAATAAATGGGTGCTCAGCATGTGATAATTAATGCCTGGATGAATTCCAGTGAATTAGGTAAACACAAGTGCCCTTTGAAGGAGGGAGTGAGACATTTTTGAGTCTCTCATGGTCTATCCATTGTCTAGCCCTGAAGGAAATAATGCAGAGTGCTCAAAACAAGGCCTATATATCAAATTGGGGACAGACTAGTGCCAAGAGGGTAGTTTTCTTCTCACCTCAGCCTTTCCACAAGTTCCATAATTAACGCCAGTTCAGGCATTCCCTGGTGTGGCAGTGAGTGCCCTGACTTTGAGACAACAAACTACAATCCCAATGCTTTAGAGCTAAGCTGTCACCAGAAAAGTCTGAATATAAGAAAGACATAGCCCTGGTGTGAAGTCTAGGCATCCAACAGTGATTTATATGTAAATAAACCACAATTTCTTGTTGTCTGTATTAGAAAAGGAGCTCTCAAGTCAGAGTGCCTTTTCAGCTAAGCCTGAAAGAGCTCTCACGCTATTCTCTCAAATCCATTAGGCCAGCATCAGCCAGTCTTCCCAGTGTCCAGCCCTGGACACCTATGGACATGGTTCACAGGGCACAGAAGTTCACTAAAAATCCGTACAAGTCTGAGGGAAGGTGGGAGTTACGAAGGAACCTGATGTTGGTACTCACAGCTGCTGTCCCAGCACAGATCATCTGCCCTTCATGTGATGTGACCCCAACACAGGATTTGCACTTGTGCTGCTGAGAACACTTCAGTTGCACTTTGTCCAGCCCTGCATTAGCCAGCATGTCCCAGTCTTTCTCCTTGAGCTCAAAACCAGTTGCTTCTGTCTCCAGCTTGGCAAGTTCTCTTTCACAAGTCATACACCTGGGTATGCAAGGAAAAGCACGTGGATTTTCTACCGACATACAGTTCCTGTCTAGAACTGTAGCTTGTTCTGCATGGCTTTTATATGCATGCTTGGACTCCATGTCTCATACCAACCTTCAGAACAGCCCTTTGTGGAAGTAACTGAAAAAGCCACAGCAGCCTAACAGATACGATGTGTGAGGGGCAGCATGTCCTTCCCTTCCGCTAAAACAAGCAGGACTTGAGGGTATTGGCTCTTTGCAGGTAAAGCCTTCAGAGCTGTAATTTAGACTTTCTGTCTGACACTGCCATTTGTGTTGTAATTACCTGTTTTCAGACCCAGTATGCTGAGGCTCACTACTCAGTACAGTATTCCTCGGGCAATTTCTTCCATCTGTGTCGATGATGAGTGGGCAAGCATTTTATCACATAAATGCTGGGAACACCCAGTTCTAAAAGCAGTGCTCTTTCTCTGTCTGCATGCAGAGCACTGGCGACTGCTTATAAAAATCAGTGATTTAGCCACTAAAGATGTGCCCTTTTGGTACCTGCGTGACATAGAACCTGCTGCATTCCTAAATTAGTTTCACTAATGTGTCACAGCAGAGCAAGGAAGATTCCAGGAGTTTGGTGGTACCAGTAATGGCTTAGGAGAGAAGTCCTTCTAATTTCCAGTTTGTTGCCTTTCTCTAGTTCCATTACATACTGCTTAAGTTCAGTGCATAAACACATAAACCCCCTTTTCAGCACATCCTTAGTAGTTGTTAGTAGGGAGAGTCTGAAGGGTCTAACCCAGTTACGTTTAAACTGAATATCTGATCTGTAAACATGAGTATAGTTGTCAGATTCCTTCCCCAGACCCAAGCTGTATGGTCTCTTCATGTTTCTCGCTGATGCATTGTATACTTACTGACATCTCAAACAAAATAGAGATGAATACACCTAAATATTAGGGTTTGGTTTTAGCTTCAAAGCCATTGGTTTTGTTTCCATTGTTTATCATAAAATCAAAGACCAGACAGAGGCAAATACCCAAGCCCCACAGACCTGCATGCCCAGCATTTTAAAGAGTCTTTAATCTGCTGTCTCTCCAGTTCAAACCTTCAAGGGTCTGGCAAAACACAACAAAGCCTACAGTTGTGTTGGCTAAGGCAGAGAGAAGTGGAGAGGCCTCAGAGGGGACATTATCGTTTCCTGCATAGAACAAGGCAGAGCTTCAAGACAGGAGCTGAGGGGCGGTGCCTTTGCAGATTATTGCCAGCGTGGGCTGGGGTAAGAGGAACACCGTGGGCCAGCAACGCAGCGCATAAGCTTCCAATGATAACTGAAAGTAGAAGTCTGGATATCTGCAGGGCTCCAGAATTGCGATTTTGTTTGGAGGTGCATGATCCCTACATCTTCTGTCGATCATCCTGCAATGCAAAACAGTAGGCTTTGTTCAAATGGCCCAGGAGAGAAATACGGATATACCTTTCTTTAGGACACGTACTTACTTTAAACATTTCTGCAAGTGCTGGGCTCAGTTGTTTTTTTTTTTAAAAGAACAATCAGGAAAATGTATTGCTATCTAACGAGTGAGCAAGAGGTAAAGAATCTGCCAGTGCAGATCTCTTCTTTCTCCCCCAGGAAACTCCTCCTTGATTGTGTATCTGCACTTTTAAGGCAATTAATCAGATTGTTAGTGAGCCATGAGGCTAAAGATTCCAGAAAGCCAGGAATAGTATCACTGGATGATTCATCATCTTAAGTGAATTAACATTTTTATGCTGCATGAAATCTAGATAAGTAAAGCTCAAGAAAGAAATACTGCACAGTTTCTTACTGAAGCTCTGCTCTTAGTTTCAGTGTAGAATATCCCTGAAAAAATACCCCTTGGTTTAGCAGTGTTGTACCATCTGTGTAAGCATAATCAAGCCTCAGGTCACTGTAACTGTTGGGAATAAAAATCATGAGTTACTTGGTATACTGTTAGCAAGACAGCATTTAAAGTGATGTGCGTCTGTTGAGAGGGATGCTAATGCAGGCAGAGTGGAACAAATCGATTGGTTTTGAGGTAAGACACAAAAGCAAGGTGTTTAGATTGAATTTATTGTAGTTGACTGGTCAGCTAATCTTTGTTAATACAAGATAACTGAGCTTGGAAAAATAAAGAGACTTTCAATGGTTAATGAAAGTTAAACTTCATTGTTTTAGTTTCCTTGGTCCAAAAAATTATTCTAGAGGTTAACATTTCAATAAATGATACCAGCTACCACAGTCAAAACACTTTGCTCGGATAAAATAGTTACCTGGCCTGTATAGCCCAGCTAACATTTAGATTCAAACAGCGATGTGCTGGTTGTTACGGGGAAGTATTTTGTGGCTGATTATTTTGTGACTGACTGTCTCTCTCCTTCTCACTCCCTGCCAAATCCCTTTTTATGACAGGAGCTGTACTCTAAGCTGCATTCACTTGGCAAGGTTGAATCTGAAAGCTTGTTAACCCTGACCACCCAACTTGTCAAGGAAAAGCTGCCAGCATGTGAAGTGGAAGACATTGCAAAACATGAGCAGAAGCTAAAGGAATGGGAGAAGCAACACGCAGTTCTCATTGAGAGAGAAAGAGAGATGAGAGAAAAGGCCAAGCAGGAAATGGAAGCTAGGAAGCTAGCTAAAGCATCTGCTTAGTACTGGAACTCAGAGACTACCGTGGTGGTATGCATTCCTCTGTCGGTGAACTGCAGTGCTCACTCAACATTATCAATATTGCATTTCAGTCCTGCTGCAAGTGTGACTATATGTGATATGCAAATTAAACTTTTTGCATTTTGCCTGGTTCCTGAAGTAAAGCACATGTGGTTTAGAAATCTTCATCCTGTGTATGACATACTTTCCTCCTATCATCAGCTAGGCTGCGGGTGGGATGGAGACAACACAAAGAAACAGAGGCATAAGAAGTAGCTTGCCGGTAATGAAAGGTGTAGAGGATGGAAGGAACAAAAGAAGAGGGAAGAATTTCAAACACAAGTTGTTTCAGTAGGGGTTTCTCACAGGAAAGAATGCCTTGGCTACTCTGAACTTCAGACACTAAGAGGATTAACGTATATTGATTGGGGTTTTTTTTTTTCCCAACCCATTTGGAAAATTCAGGCTAGTATACATGGAGTTGGAAGCCTAACTTTAGACTGTTTTTATAACTACTTTTTTAAAGAATTTCAGCCTAACAAGTTAACACTTGTGCAGGCACTCAGATGTGCCTTCCCTGAAGGAAGTTAGGAGTTTCTGACTTTACTAGTGCTGCTCTGCTCCATTTTTATGCTCAGTAGAGAAACACACACAATCACCTCGATACACACCGAGGGGCCTCATACTGCAGTGCAGTTTCCTTTTATATTCTGGGCGCTGTTTCATGGGGGGTTTGACCTAATTCCCTTCTTGTCTCAGCTGTGTATACGGTCCCGTGCCTCATTCTTCAGATTGGTAAAACAATGTAGCTATTCACACAGAGCACAAGGAAATGGCAAGGGAGGAAAGAGTCATTGTGCACTGGTTCAGGGATGCATCAGGATTCATCCCTGCTTACATTCCCTGTCACCACTGAATTTCATCGGCTCCAGCCAGCAACTTTATGCAGCTCACGTGTCCTGGTATGAGAACTGTGGTCTGGTGGCTGTTTGTTTGGTGGCCAGCCCAGCCCAAATCACAGCATCCTGGCAGGGCAAGTTGCTTGAGAACAGGGAGACCCTAGCCCTGCTGTACTGCGGCTTGTTATGGCAACAACAGTGTTGCTTCAGTGGTGCTTTACCACAAGGTCTGATAAGCATTTCCAGTTTTATCATGTACCTGTCTAGTCTTACAGTGATAAAACATCACAAACTCACTGTAAATCCAGTGAGAACGCTCCACAGACCTGTGAAGTGAAATTGTTTTAAGTGTAGGAAAGCATCTCATCCGCATACACCAAATACCTCTCTTATTCCCAGCAAACACACTCAGAGCCTGATTGCTTTTTCACATCCAAGAACTTGGCAGTAAGGTCCCATAGTTTCACCCATACTGCAGTAAGAGAGTGCCGTCTACAGGTAAGTGGATGATTTTGTGGCTTCACCTAACTAAACCAGCAGTCGACTTCCCTGGGCAACTTTTCTCAAGTCTCCAGAAGTTTTTTTCCTGTTTCTTGGTCTAAATGCTTTCTGATTACTAGGAGAAGTTAGGGAGAGTTAGGTTAAGGGAGAGTAGGAGGCCAAACACGCTCTTAAGAACAATTTCCTTAAAACTGGTGGCTTTAAAGAGGTCATTACTCCCAGTCCAGCCATAGGAGAACAAAGTGTCCCTTCCATGACCACGTTTCAGTTCTTCAGTGTCAGAACACGGGTTGTACCTCCAAAGGCTCACAATCGCTCCTGCATTCTGATTCTGTTCTCAGCTTCTCTCTATAGACGCCACTTCTCCTTCCTGTGACCTTCCCTACACCACCACAGTTTTAAGACCCTCCTTGCTGACACACGGCCTCCAACCTTGCAGCTGCTGATCCTGTTCCTTATAAGATGCTGTTTGGGTATACCACAATGGGCACTGACACATTTCTCCTTGTTTCTTGTTAGCATCTGTTTCTTGGCAGCACAAGGAGCCTGTTTCTGGCCCTGCCTCCACCCTCCCTCACCCTGCTCGGTAGATACGCCAGGCTGCTAATGCTGACTGAGCTCCAGCAAGCTGCCAGCCCGCCCGTTCTCTCGCAGAGCACGCTTCGCTTCCCCCACAACTAACCTCCCTTTCCATTTATTTGGACTGAACTATTACAGAAATAAGAGAAAAAAACTCCTCTAAGCTCTTAAGTAGCCTGTTAATAAATATTACAGGTTGCCTCCTTTGTTTGCTCCAGGCACTGTGGGTTTGAGTGCTCTGAGCCCAGTCCAAAGCCTGAACTTTGCAACAGTGTGCATGCAACCTTTTCTGCCTTCGCCCATATCTCCTCCCACAACCCCCTCTGCCCTTGGGAGGGGGCGGTTTCCCTGCCAAATGCTTTGTAGGCAGCAAAGCAGATTCCTGGGGCCAGATGAAGGACACCAAACCCAAGACCTGCAGCAGAGGGTCGAGACCGTTTGTGGCTTAAGGCACCAGAAGTTTTGGCAAGCCCCCTCATTTATCTGTCCGCTCAGTATCACCCTGAGTGAGAAACCGCTTCTGACACTTCCACAAGCTGGGCCATCTGCACACCAGGGCCCCTCTTCCCTCCCCCTCGTGCCACAGCCAAGTATTTCCCCATGGTCCAGGAGCTTCCACCTTGCTTCTCCGCACCCCAGGTCTCACCACTATCTCACTCAATAGCAACAAGCTTCTGCCAAACCAGTGCTTTCTCACCTAGCAAATCCTCACATTTCCCACAAGCCTACCTGCACCCTCGTGAATTCTCCAGCAATCATCGCTGCTTCCCCTTTGGCATCACCCTTGATCCCTGTCAGGTTCCTCACCTATATCATCTCACGTTTATTCCTTCCCCTTCTCCAGGGAGGTTGGCCATGTGTCTTTGCCCTGCACCCTTGTCTCAGACGGCAACCTGCCCCTGTCTTTGCAGACACTAAGCAGTCCAGGGTACCAAGCGCCTGGGCACCCTGAGGTTTGAGGCCTCTGGACACAGCTGAGCCTCAAGAGGCTGGAAACACGAATTAGCAATTGAAGCTTGAGGTAGGGGAGGGAGGTACTCTCCTCTTTGGTGGTCGCTCCTACCTGCTAGCTTTGAGCAAGGCTGGCAGTGAGACAGGCAAATTGTGGGACCAGACAATTCACAGACCAGTGCTGTTCAGGCATGTGCTGTGCACCACAAATGCAGCAGCGTGAGAAATCAACAGAATATCAACTAACTGGGCTTAACTTACTTGCTTTTCTCCTTCCCACTCCAGGAAAAGTAAGACAGACTTGACTGTTTGGCCCCTTGCATAAATCATGTTGCACACACAACCTGTCTTTCAGCTGCTTCATGGATTAGTCTTAAAAAGAAGTTTGAGGAACACTTGTAGCAACACCTGGGAGTGAAACTGGGCCCCAGGTGGTGAAAAGCTCTTCTGCCTGGATGCCCATGGCTTTGTGTGCACTCCTGTGATAGCCATCACCCACTGTGGTGCAGGCAGCCGCATTGAGAAGGGGGGTGGAGAACACAGAGCAGCTTTTGATCGGCTGCTGCTTGAACGTGAGCTCTGATGCTAAGGGGAGAATGTTGAAGTATGTATATATGCATATTAAAAAAAAAGGAAAATACTTTTGTACTCTACAAACACAAAAAGCTTCTGAGTTCATCCAGTCCTGTGCCCTGGTACTCTTTCGATGCAAGCTCACATCCCAATGAGCAGTTCCTGGCTAGGAGATGGTGCTGCTTCTTGCTGCACTGTTTCAGACAGCTGCCTAGACCTGTACGTGGACGGGACTGGCAAAATATTTCCTGGAGAGGACAGACGAACATCTTTCTTGGTAGTAATACTAACTCCTTTTTTGGGATCACCTCTCCTAGAAATACTCCTTCACATCCTGTTTTCATTTGTGACTACAGCTGTGATTTGGATTAAAGCTGTTGCAGTTTCTCCCTTGTCAGTACATTTCCAAATCACAGGAGTGCACCTTTCTTCATGGAAGCTTTTGAATAATTTCCCTACTCATGGATAATGTCTGTTTGTATAGCTAGAGGCGGAGGAAAGTCTCACAGTGCTAGGAGTGATACCTTTGCATGCATAGTCACTGAGCTGTGCATGCAAACAAGGTGACCAGCAGCCTAAATAATACCTGCCTGCACTAATGCTTATGGTGCAGCATTGCCAGACTTCCACATGCTAGGCAGTGTTAACAGCTCTCCCATGTTTCCCCGGGGGGGGGAACAATACTTCTCTCAACAATACTAGCCAAAAGAAACAGAAACCGGTACAAATGCAAAGCCTGTTTGGTATGTTGACATGATTTCGGCTGCTGTTGGGAGAAAAAAACAGCACTTTAAAGGTTAAAGCTCTTCCTTTTAATTCAAAAAGCAGCTTCCCAATTCAAATCCATGGCAGACACCACATAGGCTGCTGATTAGGCACGCAACTATGTAACTCTTCCTCCCACAAGTGTCACTGGCAGAACACTTCCAGCAAAGCACTGAAGGTCATTATCCATTATTCACAAGAGGCAAATTACATATTTATTCCCTTGCAGCTCAAATAAATGTTGCCTGAAGCCTTGCACAGATGGGCCCTATTTATGGCAACACCCAGCCTTGCCAAGATAAGGTTACTGGATGCTCTCTGACCCTGTGTCCTACGCACAGAGCCAGTATCAAACCCCTTCCCGCAGCTGCAAGCACCTGGTCCCTCCCCCAATGCCCTGTCCCAGCTGCTTACCTGCCCATCCCAGGACTCTCTAGTCACCGTAAAGCTGTGGGACCGGGACGATGACCTACCACCTCTGCAGGTGAAATTTGGCTGGAGCAAGGGGTTTCCCGACCTGAGCAGCCATCACTGTGCTGCTGAGACAGGCAGAAGACAGCGCAGGGCACAGGTTAGCAAGTGTCCTCTCTTCCCCCACCTCCTCAGGAGGCTGGAGTCATAGTTACAAAAGCACCCTTGACTTTGTGGGATGCAAGATGTGGTCCACCGAACAGTGTCGGATTCTGCAAGTACTGTTGTTTTTGCTGGGGCTGTTTACGTGGAAACTACAATTGAATCTTGCAAAATGTATTTCTAGTGAGTATTTGAACACAGATGTGGAAAGTAAAGTTAAAATTACCTTCCCAGAAATCTAATGATGGGAAACGTTGACATGAGGATGATGCTCTTCGACTGTAGAGGAGAAACTACTGCTGACTTAAGTGACAAACAACCTGAACTTGGGACAGTGACTCTTTCAAAATAAGACTGTGGAGAATGAAGTATAGGTAAAGAATTAGTGACAAAACCTTAATTCAAGAGTATCTTAAGATACTAAACATGTGATTGATAGAAAACTGTGTCATCTACTCTGGGTCAATCTCCCCACGGAAATATATATATATCTTTCAGTAATCACAAAGTTGTCACTAAGCTTAGCTGGCAATTGCATAGTACTAATTCTGTTGCTGCTCTTAAACCTTTCTGATAAACTCAAGTCCACTCAACCCATTCTAAATTGCATGTGCCCCAGGCACAGAAATAGCATTAGAGCACCATTGACAAGCACATTAGATTGTCAGGACAAAATTAATCTTTCAATATATCTTATGTATTGTAAATCCTGACAATTCTTTCCTTAAATGAATTGGGAAAGAAACGTTCAAGCCTGTTCTGGTCCTTACACATGGTAACTGCTGCTATAATTACATCTTTGGACACTGTAAACTCTGCCTGGAAATACTGACTTGCCCTCTGGGGGGGTTCATATTAAGTATTTAAGTGGCTCAGTGGTTCAGTTTACCTTCAACTCTTTAAGCTAAGAAAATAACACAGCTGGGCTGAGATAACATGAGGTTTGTAAAAGCTCTGTCAGAATTAATTTCTGGACCTTAACAGGTATACAGGGTGTAACCTCCGTGTATATAGACATTGTTTTGTATATTTAGCTTTGTTTGTATTAGGACATAAGTTCTATCTATTTAACTTCTCTGTGTAATTCACAAGCAGAGGTGATGGGCTGAGCTGCAGTATGATGTGTAAGTCATGGCATATGCAGTTGTTTTGTCAGTGAAGCTGGCAGCAGAGGCATAGTCAGCCTCCACCCCTTCCTTGCCAGCTATTCACACTGGGGATGGTAATGCTGGAGCTGTTCAACTGCAGAGAAGCAGCTACATCAAGTGGTAAGGATCTGTGAGAACCAGCGAACAGAGCTCATGCAGACTACAGCACCTGGTGATTTAGTTCTTTAGTTCTCCTCAGTATTTCATTTCTGGTGGAAATGATGCTGAGTATGCAGTAAAAAACCAGCAAATCCCCTGGGACACTGAGGGAACTCAGCATTATGCAGCCTCTGGTGGGCTGAATCTGAAGAAAGCATGGGCAGTACAAGAGAAGACAATGCCTGGGGGGGGCTTCATGCTAGTGTGGACTGGTCGTGTCTGTGGGAGGTGAAGGTAGGAACCACAGCAGCAGGCAGTGATCAAAAGCTGTTCACTGAGTGAAGGACACGGGCAATGCTCATGTAGCAGAAGTACCGCGTGCCCAGAGACACCCTCTAGGAAGCCAAGGAGCTTTGCTGCAATGCTGGGAATGAGCTGGATTTATGAGGTGTCACTACAGCTATAACTCAAGAGACCCCTGGACACCTCTTTTCATCCCATCCTAGGAACCATGAAAAGCTACAATTTCCTCCCAACCACAGAACACTAGAAATCAGTATTAAACAGTCTCCAAGTCTAGGCTGCCACAAGGCAGAGCCCTCATTTTAGATAGACCAAAATGGTCTGGCTGCCATTTTCCCATGCCATCTGAAATACTTTATAAGCTGATTGAATTTGTTCATTAACAACATTAGTGGAAATAAAATTTCTCCTCCTCAGCAGCTGTGTTGAAGAAAGGAGCTTTCATTTGCGATCTGGAAGCAGCAAGCCAAACGCTACAGACCAGGCTGGCCTTGTGCTACCCACGGGTAGCACGAGTGGTCACACCTGTGCAAATCCAGAACTTCACCCTGCAACTGCAGGTGAATAATTGGGATTGAAGCCTGACCGGGTCTGCTTTGCACAATCCTTTCAATATATTTTAGGTAGCATCAGGCTACTCTACCACAACAGCTCCAAAAAACCTTGATGTAGACATATGCAGGGTTATACTTGAGACCTAAGGTTTGCAGCAATTGACTCCCCTCATCTGGTCTTCATACTTCGCCACACTCAGCTCAATTCAAGCCAAGCACAGTATTTCTTGTTAGTGCCATTAGAAGTTACAAATGAAACCTTAGAGGCTGGAGACAGATAAGGGCCCACAAAAAAGACTGCTGGCTGAGGGTGAAGTAAATCCCACAGGGCCGCTGCTTCTCCAGGGAGCAAGCACCCCTTGCTCCCCACTGCCCCAGCCTCTGCTTGCTTTCACATCATTACCATCTCCCCGAGTTAAAAAATGTAAGGGTTGACTGCTGCACCTCGCCACGGCAGGCATCGCAGCAGCAAGTAAAACTATAAAGGCAGAAAGCCTGATCTTACAGTGTCCCTTTAACAGCAGTGGAGGAAAAGTCTGATGTTTATAAAGTGAAAAACTAAACTGAGAGCCCACCTTCCCTCTCATCGGGGTTACAGGGCAGCGGTGGTCAGGAGAGGTCCTGAACATGTCCACTGAAGACAAGTTGCACATTCTTGTTAAGCTGCAACAACTTTGGAAAAGACCTCTTTTCCAAACGAGGGTGGGCTCAGTTTGATGTAACTATTGGGTGTCATCTCTGACACAGTGTCCTGAATGTGTACTTACTGAAAATGAGGTGTTTTCTCATGCTGCTGTAGGATACAGAAATGAGAACAACAAAAAGAAGCCATGTCATGGTACATCATGGTAATGCTTTACGCCACAAGAGATAAAAGTGATCTTCTGCATTTGTTTTCCAATTTCTAAATAGAGATTTGTTCTTATCTAGCATTTAAATAGTCATTGATCTTTTGAGAAAAACCCCATATAGGAGATAATCATGACCGAAGGAAACAGAAAACTTAAAAATACGTACATACACAAAGACAAGAAACATGTCGACACCACTTTGCCACTTTTGTATTTTATTGTGGAACTGAGTTTGTTTCCTTTACATCAAATATCCTCAATGGAAGAGGGGATATTGCACACAAATATCATAAAAGCACTACATATTACTTTCACTGGAAACTAATTTTCTACATTAGATATGACTGGATAGAATAGAAGTGATGCAGGATTATAAGACATAATACCATACACAGCTGCAGACTGACACAAACACCATTCAGAACAAGAGAGAGGAGGTGTGTGAGGTGCTTCTCAGCCAGCAACAAGACTGTTTCTTTCCATAGTTTGGAAGATAATGGCTGCATGCAAACGCGTGAAAGCACATTTCAGATTTCCTCTTTTACCCTTGTGATTACAGCCCAGTCTTGAAGAGGTAGCTCCTGCCATCTGGAGCTCCTAGCTAGTCTAGTGCGGAGAAGCTGCTTTTTAAATTTTTTTTTTCTTTTTCTTTCTATATTTTTATGCCATTGTTTTATTTAGTTACTTAATTTTTTTTAGATTTTTTGTAAAGTCACAACAAACAGACTTTTTTTCTTTATTTCTTTTAAATAGCAAACATTTTTAAACCAGGTGAATAATATAATTGCATTCTAAGAAATGCTTACTCCTAGTTGCTTTTAGTGTTTTGTTCAATTATTAAGTGAAAAGATGAAAGCTTACAGTTTCTTTCAAGTGTAAATGTTATACTTTTTCCTTTTCTAATAAATCCAGACCAACAAAATTTCTATTATTTCCCTCAAAACATCATTACTGAGCAAGAACCTCTGGCAACAGATGAACAAAGAGAAGAGTATGACAGAAATGTCCCCAATGCACAGTAAGCGCTCTTTGGAGCTGGCTTGCTTGTGGTGAGAGGGATTGAAAATTCAATTAACAAATTGATTAATTCTTAGTAAATGAGTACCGGAACTCTCCTAAAATGCATAATCTATCATAGACAATTAAAAAACCCCCCACATTCATATACATAGTTATCTCCATTCACCACATTATGTAAAGTAAGTAAAAGAAAAACCAAAAGTAACTTTTGTGAAAGATGGGTGGAAATAGAGGTTAATGAGGTCAGGCCCACCACAGGACTTTGAAAAGGCATGCAAGAGAGGCCCTGTCCAAGTTCAGGAGTGGGGTGGGATCCCCAAAGTTAATTCTTCACTGAATTATATGAAGCATTATAATTATAGCATAAAGATCATGACTGAGGATGCTGTTATGGGTAATACCGTCATTTAAATGGAGTGTCCTTTACACCCAGATATTGAATCTTTATAATTAGAGTAATCAGTAACAAACCATGCTCCTAGAAATCTGTGCTGATCAACAGCACTCATCGTTAATGTACACGGTACATTTTGATGACTGTTACACTAAACTAATTGTGTAGTACTAGGACTAGCACAGTTAGAATAGTTCCACAGGCAGGAAAGACATTTAAGGGCAGGAGGAGCTAATGGAGGAGTCCATCACTGTGTTGCACTCAGGCGCCGCTGCCATTTGAAAGGGAATGGATGGAACAGGCATTACAATACCTCAGAACAGCCAGACCAGGGTTTTAACATTCTTGTAGCGGCAAAAAAGCAAATACGTTTTAAGATCAGCTGTAACTGTCTAATTATTATTATTTTAAAAGTAAAACAAATGCTTGAGCCATCACAAACTTGCTTGGGGAGACTTAAGGCTTGATTCCAATTTCATTTACAGTAGGACCAAATGACTGTAACTTCCCTGCTGTAGTGAAGTAGCTCCTGATTCACAGGAGTAAGTGGCATAAGTGAGCTTAGTCTCAAGACCACTCCTGTACTTAAAACAGATTTTCTACCAAAGCAGAGATACAAACCATTTCAGGTAGTGTCAGAAAATCAGAAAATCTGTTCCCACCCACTCAAAAAGTTTGAAATCTGACCTATATAAGAAAGTAGACAAAGCAGAAAGAATTGTAGAAATATTACAACTATTCTGCCAAACATTTTGCCTATAACTTTGTAGACTATGTATTACAAAAGCTATTTTAAATGAATGATTATGAGCCCAGCAAACATGCTTGTTTTCACAATACATTTTCATCTGCCTTTTGAGCCATAGTCATTCTGAGTTATTCTTAACGACTTAAAAGGTATAGCAATAAATAAAACAGCATTGCTAGACATACCTAAAGAGAAGACATTAAAAAGAAGTTGAAATCCCCAATAATTGTCAAACAGTAATTCACAGCATTAAATGGGCTTCAGGAGCCCTACATTTAAAGGATGCTAAAGCAGTATAAAAAAAGCCTCATAAAAATTAGGTGTGCAAATGTATACCTATTAAACAAAAATATCCTAACAATGTAAAATGGAAATAAATTATTAAGTAAAGAAAATAAAATGAGATCATAGTTCACTACATTGTGAAACTTTATACCAGCCATAATGGTGAATCATACAGAGCAGTGCGTTATCTCCACTCTGGAGGCCTTTACACCTTCTTTAAATTCAGATTTGCAAACCTCTACAATGTAGCAAGATTTTTTTAATTTGGGTAAAACTTCTGAGACTAAAAAATCCAAATTGTCTTAAATCACAGAACAATGATGCTGTTCCTCTGCAAGCAGTCTAGAGAAGGAAAGGAAGGGGGAGAGGAAGGAAGAAAGGAAAGGGAGAGGGAAAGGAAGAAGGAAGAGTAAAAGAAGAAGAAGTGAGAGAAGGAAAGAGGAGAAGAGGAGAGTAAAGAGGGGAGGGGAGGGGAGGGGAGGGGAGGGGAGGGGAAGGGAAGGGAAGGGAAGGGAAGGGAAGGGAAGGGAAGGGAAGGGAAGGGAAGGGAAGGGAAGGGAAGGGAAGGGAAGGGAAGGGAAGGGAAGGGAAGGGAAGGGAAGGGAAGGGAAGGGAAGGGAAGGGAAGGGAAGGGAAGGGAAGGGAAGGGAAGGGAAGGGAAGGGAAGGGAAGGGGACTTATTTTAGCTTATTGCTTGTTCTATCTTTTTTCAAGATCTTGTGAAGGTTGAGAATGTAGGTTACACCCTTGTAAGTATTACACAATCACCTTTTCAAATCGTATCTTCTACCATCATCAACAGATTAATTTTACCATCAGGGTGCCCTTCCACTCCCCCACCCCACAAAAGGTACTGGCAGTTGACTATTTTCAATAAATTTTACTTCAATATCCATTCTCACCAGAACCTTAAACAATATTATTCATTTATCTTACAAAACTACTTAAAAATTGCCTTCACCTGAAAAATTTTTCTTTGCATTTTCCTGTAAATGAAAATGTTTGTTAAAAATGCATCTATTAAAAGTTCATGCAGCACTAAAAAAAGTTTTCTGTACATTTGTTCCCATATTCACTCTTAAATTAAACAAATAAAATAAGGTAAGACAAAGGAAGGTTGAATACTGTACAGGCTCGCAGCTAATATTTTTCATCATTCTGAATGTTTCACTAAGTTTGGTAACTCTGATACTGGACACCACTTCAATCTTGCTTCCACAGTACAAAAGAAGCTTTCAAAAAGATGCTCACCTTGTCTTGTTGAGCTGTCCAGGTGCATCAATGAAGTGTTCACATAACTAACACACGTAATTCATAGCACCAAGCCATTTGACCAGTCAGATAGGTTTCTAGTACCACACATGCACACTCACACTTCTTTACTGGTGTAACTATGATCCTACACAGTTGTTTTATAAATTTGCTGTCTCAACATTAAAAAATAAGTGCATCAAGTTTCTTTGTACATTCAAGTCACTTTCTAAGGCAAATTGTCTACTGTATGTACTCCCAACTGCTTTGGTATTTTGCTTCAGTTAATCGACAGTGGACATGGGTGTTCAAGCATGTGGACTGGTCATTTCTGGCTGGAGCAAGTGGACTTTCACTGGGAGCATGCTTTAGACCAACAATTCTGCATGTTGAAAGGTTTCAGACTTCTGGATGGGGTGCAGACTATATGCATATTTGGTCTATGATTGTTATGGTATGTCAGTATGCAGAGTTCAAATTAAAGTGGAAAACTGCTGATGAGCATTTAGGCTGTACAACACTTCCTAGCCACATTCTGTTTCTTTTTATTTTCCAGCCAACTTAATTCTATAAAAAAAAGATCCCCTTTGCAATAGCTCAGATTGATACAAATTTAAAGCTTTATTTTCAAGTGAGAGCATAAGCAGAATTCAGTAAGCAATACATCAATTGCCGTGAAACTAATGCAGATCTAATTATTTATTACTTTCTCCTCCTACTCCTCTCTCTCTTTCTCTCTCTTTGTGTTTCTTTAGAGGGCAAATGCCTCTACCTGGCAGAAGTCAGTTGGGGTTGCTAGTGCATGGTTTCCAAACGTTCAGTGGAGATGAAGCTGGATCTGTATTTTCACAGTAATTTGAACCCTACTATGGGAATACTATTATTTCCCTTAGCAATCAGCAAAGACTGAAAAATATTAGTGACTTGCATCACCATGACACAGTATAGCATTTGGCAGGTATGTAGTTCAGCAGTTGAAATAGATGTGTTGAATTTTTAGAAAAGGTGTTTTCGAACATAAGAATTTCTGGAATCAAAGTTGAATCTTGTGGTGCATGGTCTCGTTCTTACAGTTCAATCTTGCATGCAGGAAAAGATTCATCTTGCATAACAACAGTGCTGCTGCTTGCCAAAACCATGATGTTGAGGTCCTGCTGTTTCTCATGGGTCTCTTGGTACCATTCCCTCATCACTTCTGAGTCATGGGTTGGGATTAAGGTCACCTGCAACACAAAACAGGAGAAGTCCTAAGGAATGGACAACAGAAAGAGGTGATACGAAAAACATCTTTGTAAGAAGGCCTCGCCAACAAGTACGTTTCCCTTTTGGAAGGAGCGTGTCTTTATGCAATAAATACTTGAATAAACAGGTGGATAAAAGGAAATAAATAAACATGTAGGTAAGGCAAAGAAGTAGTTTATTAAAAAAAAACCCCTTGGTTTTGTAAGGTGTTGAGATGCAGCTTTCCGGAGAAGTAGCAGTCTGTAGTCTGCACGGATAGCTCTTCAGATTATGGCCAAATATTTTGTTTACTTATTGATCATGATAGAAAGGCACATGACATTTCCAAGTGTACGTGATCACATATAAACCATGAAACATTCACTTTTCTTTCCTACTTACAAACTGCAACGTTTCCAAACTTGGACCATATATAGTATAGTAACAAGATGAAACAGCCAAATGACACTGTAAACCAGCTGCCAGCTGGAGAGGGAACAGGTCAGAAGAGCCAGAAGTGGGCGAGCGGCTGAGTGTGACACAGCTCTGTGCTTCCCTGGAGTGTCCTCTCACATCATCAGTGAAACGAGGCGCCCTGCCTGGGGACCCCATACCTCAGCAGCCACCATCCACTCCAGAGGCCCTCTGGCTTCCTGCTGTTGCTTCCCAGAGAAGATTAAATTTCCAGGTAAAGGTACTAGTGAAGAGCCTACCTGCATGTTAGTCTCCCACTGCGCCTTGCCCTCCAGCAGGGAGTCCAGAACAGCCCTGCTTGGCTCATCGGCTGCAGAATCATTCCCACTCACAACATAGTAGGATGACCGCACCCTCTTGAAAAACTCAACATCGACGTTCTTGCTGTTGCTGTGGTTGGGAATGTACACCAGGTCCAAATACACCGGAGGTCCCGGAGGCACTGCTGTCGATTTTACCGCCTTAGTATTCCCAGGTCCTTTGGAAATCAAGCAACAAAAGAATATATCACAGGTGGGTTAAAGTCTTCCATTTATTAATTACTGTTATAACTGCTGAGGTGAGATGTGTCCAATTATGGCATTACCCTCCTACATCTAATGACATGTTCCAGCTTTGTTGTATCCCAATTACGATTGCAATGGGAGGAAAAACCTGAATCACTGTAACTACATAATACAATAAAATCTCACTACCACATAACCAAAAATTCACTGAACCCTTCCCAGTAATATACTACTATTATGCAACAATTACTACGCAGGGCTGTGATTACTGAATTACCATTCAATAAATGGTAGTATTATTTTCCAGGTTAAGAAGTGCAGCTTTTTGAAAGTCTCAGGTA
Source organism: Pluvialis apricaria (assembly GCA_017639485.1). Taxonomy (NCBI): domain Eukaryota; kingdom Metazoa; phylum Chordata; class Aves; order Charadriiformes; family Charadriidae; genus Pluvialis; species Pluvialis apricaria. The sequence continues at coordinate 29,317,325 of CM030044.1, forward strand.
CACACGACTATAAAACCTAGGGTCACACAGGGAGCCATGCAGGTTTGAAGCAGTCCTGAGATTTGGGATATCAGCACATAGCAAGACATGGTAACTGTTGATATGCTCAGACTGCCTTACAGGTGCATCAGGAAGATACTACACCTGAGCAGAAAGAGGTGAAAAGAGGAACTTGGGAGGACAAAGGAACTGAGAGCAAGTGTTTGTTTGCCTGCTGGATCGTTATTTGCATATATAAATTAGCAACTTATCACAAAAAGTAGGGGGCGCCATGTTTTTGCTGCCATGCATAGTATAGTACTTGTTCTAACAAGAGCTTCAGTCAAAAGGAAGTTCAAAGTTTAAAAATACTACCCCAAAAAAAAGCTGCCTTTACTACGCCCTGGATCGTGGTGTGGACTGAAAATCAGGATTCAACCAGTAATTTTACCCAGATGATCATCGTTTATGTTCTAGCAGCCTTCTTGTGTTGTTACAAAGGATGAAGTTTAGTAAACAATTACCTGAGCAATACACTCTACTTAGGGTCACATACTGTAAGGCCAGCAAAGCCCAATGCAGTTCTCCAGCACGTCCTGCCATTCATCATAGGGCAATATGCCAAATCAGCATCATGATATGATAAGATTATCTGAATTAGAGAGTTTTTACTATTGGTTATGTTACAAAATCTTTCATCTTTTATCATAAAAAAATCTGTGATACACCTTTCTGAAATGTGGATACGAACATTGGATAAAATATTAGACATTACATTTTACACTTAGATATTATTATCAAATAGAGCCTTGTCTTCTGCTCTAGCGTATCCCTGAGAAGTATGCTTTAAGGAAGAAGAATCTCATTCGGAGCTAAATTGCTGGAGAAATGTAAAGCGTGAGGAAGTATACTGCTGCTTTGAAACGCATCTACTAATAGAGACACGCAAACGGTGGTGTAAGACAGATGCAGTGGACTAGTTCAAATGGGGAAGCTAAAGACAGTTGAATGCTGGTTTGTTTGCACTGAATCCTAGGCCCGCTTCTTGTAAAAAAGCTTTCAACTGAACATCAGTCCTGGCAGCAGCAAAATCAAACTATCCCCCAAACACTTTCTAACAAGATCTGCCGGAAAAAACAGATTAGCACAATGCCTCCCCAGTAATCTAATTCATATTTTATTACTACTTAGAATATACAACAGTCATTCAAAATGACATTAACTTTCTGTATGTTTAGTCATCACAGATGGCATAAGACTTTAACTGGATTATGTGGTGTACCTGCTTAGTTCACTGAAAGAGCTCTTAGTACTGTCACAATTTTTTAAAATACTCCTTTTAAAATTAATCCAGCAAAGTAATAAGAGCATCCAATGGTTGATAGTACTTTTGCCTCCCACAATATTAAATTGCAGTAATTTATGTTAAGAGAATTTTGCTTACTTGTTTCTTACAATTAATAAAGTGGTTCACTTTGCTACTGATTTCACTTCACCTATGAAAGTGGTACTTTTAATTCTATTAGTTAACAGTTTAGACAGCTAGTATTAAGTTCTTTATATTTTATGCACTCTCTGAGCAGACTGACACATCAAGTTTCTCAGATTACAAAAGCTTTTATAGTGAATTTAATGCATTTAAATGTAGGCTTTAAATGCTGAATTTATACTTAAAACCTAGACTTTCTTTGGGGGTTTGCTACAAACCACATTCTCAGCTGATATAAAGGCAAAGTAACTTCACTGAAACAACTAAGGAAATCTTAACATTAGGGAACCGCTATCTGTCTTTACCTGTAGTTGCAGTCTTTGCTGACTTGGATGTTGTTGTATTTGCCGCGTTCTTGGTGTCCTTATCTTTCTCTTCCACTCGAGACTTTACCTCTGGAGAAGATATATTTTTCGCTAACTTCTCCACAGACTCCTTCTTTTTTAGAGAAGCTGATTTGGAAATTTTGTCTAAAGACTCTTTTATAGCTGGCTTTGGTGAAGCCACTTGTTTTGATTTACCATCACTTTTTTTAACAGGAGAAGACGACTTGGTCTTAGTACCCTGCTTTTTTGTCTTTGTCTTTTCTTTGAGGTCCTTCTTCAAAGGTTTACCCAAATTCTGATCAACAGGCAGAGCCTCTGGATCAACCATGGAAACATCAGGGTGCCTAGGGGAAGGGCTGTGATCCTGCATCGGGACAGGTGGTGGATCAATGTGTTTGTACGTAATTGTCTTGTCCGTCGGAATTGTTTCTGATTCATCTTCCGAGTCAATGTTAGCATCTGCAGTGATGGAAGGACATTCCTCAGTCTCAGGGGGAACATCTGAATCAGTCTGAGATGGGGCAGACTCACTCACGGATGTAGGAGGGGTTTCATCACACTGCCGCCCTTGCTGCTTTCCCCCAGAAGGTGGCTGGGATCCCCCGGATTGAGTTAATAGCTTCTCTTGATCTTGGGACTGTTCTTCATTTGCAAACCACTCAAGGGGGTTTGGGTTGATAAATGAAGGTGAAAGTTCAGTTTTGGGATGTTTATATTCACAAGAGGACACAAGGCATAAGTCAACATCTTGACGGGATTCTGCTAACGATTTTCCTGGAGTGAAATATGCACTTGCTTCGTAGGAATAGCTAGTGGCTTCAGGTGACCTGGAGGCTCTCCCAGTTGTCTCAAATGAGTAATCTGTGGCATCAGGCGAACTGGAGGCTTTCCCAGTTGTCTCATAGGAGTAAGCCATGGCATCTGGTGACCTGGTGGTTTTCCCAGTTGTCTCATAGCAGTAACTAATGGCTTCTGGTGACTTAGTGGTTTTCCCTGTTGTCTCATAGGAGTAATCCATAGTTTCAGGCGATCTTGTAGCTTTCCCAGTTCTCTCATAGGAATAATCTGAGGTGTCAGGTGATTTGGTGGTTTTCCCAATTATCTCGTAGGAATAATCTGTGGCTTCAGGTGACTCAGTAGTTTTCCCAGTTGTCTCATACGAATAATCTGTGACCCCCTGTGACCTGGTGGTTTTCCCTGTTGTATCATAAGAATAATCGGTGGCCTCAGATGACCTCATATTTTTTGCAATCATCTCATAGGAATAGTCTGTGGCCTCAGGTGACCTAGTGATTTTCCCAGTTGTCTCATAGGAATAATCTGTGGTCTGAGGTGATCTAGCAGATTTTCCAGCTGCTTCATAGGAGTAGCTAATATCCTCTGGTGACCTAGTAGTTTTCTCTGTGGCCTCATAGGAATAACTAAGTTCTTCTGGTGACCTGCTGCTTTTCTCTGAGTCTTCTTTTTCTGGGCTGAGTAAAGGTTCCGGACTGTGCTTTGTTAGGGGTTCCTGGTAACCAAATGCTTTGACAGAGGACATTTGCAGTGACAATGAAGGTGTGTGACTAACTGACACTGCTTCTGTGATTGCAGAAGGTGAATCTGGAAAAGTAGGAGAGTAGAGAGGAGAAGATTCCCTTGGAGTTAATGGAGATAGGTCAGACTTCGGTGACAGCTTTTCTCCTAGGCTCTGCACCTTTTCTGAGGTAAAAGAAGAATGTAGTGACATATCTCTGGGTGGAACAGCACCTGAAAAAGTTTCCTCTGGCAGTGGTGAAGTGACCTGGGAAGGTGTATGAGCTGATGAAGTTGAGGATGAAGCTTCAATTTGAGAAACTGAAATAATTTCTGAAATATCTTTCTCCTGAGAGTATGATGACTGCTCCACAGGGGAAATCTTCCGTGCAAAAGTAGGCTCTTGTATATCTGAAGGGCTATAATCTACTTCTGTTGGTCCATTTTCAGATATATGGTGTATACTAGTGCCTACAGTAGGGTATTCTGGAGACTGCCTACTAAAATCCATTGCTAAAGACTGCTCAGGGGACTCCTGACCAAATTCTACTGACATAGTTGACTGCTCAGGAGATCTTTGATCATGCACCAGCATTCTTGATTTTGCAGTTTTAGGTGAGAAGTCTGGTGGAGAAATTGACATGGGTCTTGGGCACTCTTCCTTAGACGGAGACATTTCTGTTTCCTGAAAAGTTGTTGGTGTTTGTACAACTGACACTGAAAGGGAATCATCAACTTCGGTAGAGTGCGGAGATCCAACCTCAGCGTGCAAAGATGGAGAAACATCATCAGTAGTTGGTTCTGGAAATGAACTAGTAGCAACAGATGCTGTAGAGACAGAAGCTACTCCTTCTATATGGGAATAGGTGTCTTCTGCTATAACTTCATCAACAGGAGTTGCAGACTTGTCAGAAACTGTGCCTTCAGAAATAGACATTTTGGTATCTTCTTTTAAAGAGCCGAACTGACTGACATCTATTTGAGTAGGTGAGAGATCACCTGCTAACTTCCGCTCATCCAAGACCAGTGAAGACTGGGAGCTGCTGGGTTCTGTATCCTCCATTTTCCTTTCTAGGCTGAAGCCTTCCTTAATCACCATAAACTCCATGCTTTTTTCTTCTTGTTTTTCTCGGAAAAGGCCCACAGAGCTGGCTTCAGAAGCTGGGCTCATCTGAGCAAGTGATTTTTCTTTTTCAGGTTTCCCGTCAGAAGGACTTATGTAATCTCTGGTGGGAGACTTTAAATCGGCACTCAAAAATGTATCATAACTGGTCTCTGAACCTATCAGGGGTGGACTGCGTAGCGGGGAGAGAACCTTTTCAATAGGAGATTCTGAATCTGGCACAGGCTCATCCATAGGGCTTATTCTGGGTTTTGCAGACTCATCTTTGACTTCACTGAATTCAAAGCTAACAGGAGCTTCTGTTGACTTTTCACTGGTTTCAGAGGGAAGCTGACTGGACTTTTCATCAGTGGGAGACTGATAATAAGGTGTGTGGCCAGCACTACCAAGAGCAGACTGTGAGGGAGATGCTACTTCTAATGTTTTATCTTCAGGGCTTGCACAGTGCTCTTCAGCAACTTCTTGATGTGTATCAGGCAATGTTGCAATGGGGGCAGGCTCAGACGAGACCTTGATCTCATTGGGAGTGAGCGAAAAGTTCACACTACGTTCACTCAGTGGTGTTTTGGCAACAGGTGATGGAGGGGACAAACTGTCAGCTGGACTTTTGGCTGGACTACATTTTCCACCAACATCTTCTTGATGGGGTTCCTTGATTTCTAATTTAGCACTGCCTTGGATTTCACTTTGTTTTTGCCGGTATACATCTTGGAATGCAGATTTGCAGAATTTGTCTTCCTCTAATGAAGAAGGAGGTGAGATGGTGGAAGCTGAGGCATTATAGTCTTTACCTTCTGTGGCCTCTGTTTTGGATCCTTCAGATAATCCATTAAAAGCATCTGGAAGTGGAGAAAGTTTAGGTCTGCCAAACTCTTGAGAGTACAGTGATGTCTCATACTTGGTAATGTTCACGTACTCTTGAGAGGGTGACTCACTTTCCTCATTGTTAGTTTCATCACTCATGACATCCCGGGGTGTTGACATTTCATCCATTGGGGTTGGTTCACTGGATATTTCAATGGTAGACTGTGTGTAACCCGAAGTAGCAGTGAATTCTTCAGGTTGATCTTCTCTATTTTCTTCATCAGAAACAGTGGCTTCACTTTCTGAACCACCAGGTAATGTCTCATCATGGATAGAAGAGGCTGGTTCAACTGCTGGAGACTGAGGCTCTGAGCGTTTTGTTGGTGTAATTATAAGCAGGCCGTATTTATCTTCAACTTCACCAGCTTCTGCAGCTTTGTCTACCACAGCCATCACATAATCTTCTTCAGCTTCTATTTTTTCAGTTTCCTCTTCATCTCTGATGTCTTCTGCTTTGTCTTCCTCCTCTTCTTCAGTCTCTTCAGTTTCTGCTTTTTCTATTGCTTCTTCCCTGTCTTCCTCAGCCCGTTCATCTGATGTCTCATAATCTGCCTTTTCAATATATTTTTCATCTTTAATGTTAGCGTCTGCTTCAGCCATCATACCTTCTGAGATTTCTTCAGTTTTTCTTGCTTCCTCCATATATGCTTTTGTGGTGTCCAGTGGTGTCTTTTCTCCTTCATCTTCACCTCGTTCTTCAGCTTCTTCTGTCTCTGCCTTTTCCTCATAATCTCCTGCTTCAGATGATTCTTCCAAGCCAGTTCCCTCATCTTCAAACTTTTCATTGTCATCAACCCTGTGCTTTTCCACAGGTTCCAATTCTTCGGGTGTCTGTTCACACTCACCCTCAGCCTCTGTGGTAGTTATGCCTTCATCAGAGGACTCAGCAGGTCCTTCATTATCTAATTTCTCTTTTTGTACTTCAAAGGCCTCTTTTTGTGCTGCGCCAGTGAGTTTCAGTTCATCTTCTATAAGTGCAACTTGAGGTTTTGTTTCTTTTGTTGTTTCTACTTCTTCAGCTTTTAATTCCTCAAAATCCTTTGTTAAATCCTCTGGTGAAGACATAAGGGATCTCTCCGCTTCAAGTTCCTTTCCACTGGCTGTAATTTCTGCAGCTGCTACAGCTGCTACCGTTGTGGCAGCAACTCCAACTGCTGCAAGGGCAGCTTGTGCTCCACTGACTTTGATCTCCTTCTTCACAGTCTTAACTTTTCCTTTTTCCTTTGGCTTTCCAGCAGGTACTGCTTCTTTTTTAGCAGGTTCCTCCTTCTTTTGTGGTTTAGGCTTTGCTGCTGGCTTTTTGGCTTCAGTCGAAGGAGTAGCTGTCTTCTTTGTTTCTTTAGGAACCTTTTTGATGTCCTTTTTGGCTTCTTTTTCTTCCTTCTTAATTTCCTTCTTCTCTTCTTTTTTAGCTTCTTTTTTAGCTTCCTTTGGTGAAGCTTCTTTCTTTACGTCCTTCTTTACTTCCTTCTTCTCTTCCTTTTTCACCTCTTTTTTAACTTCTTTCTTGATCTCTTCTTTTTTGGGTTTTTCCTCTTTTTTGATGGGTGTTTTCTCCTCTTTTTTAGAAACCTCTTTCTTTGGTTTTTCTTTTTCCTCTTTCTTTTCCTCAGGTTTTGCTTTGATTTCCTTTTTCACTGGCTTCTCCTTTGATACTTTTGGTTTTACATCTGTACCTTGTTTTTCAGGAGTTTCAGATTTTACTAGTTGTTCTTCTTTACTTGTTATGTCTTTTTCTGCCACTATAGGTTTGGTCTCCACTTTTGCTGGTTTCTCTTTTTTAACTGGAACTTTTTCTTTGCTTTCCAACTTCTGAGGCTTTTCCAGTGCTGGACTGGGCTTTGCAGGCTCTGGTGTTTCTTCTTTAGATTCTTTTCTGACAGGCTTGCTTGGTGGTGTCTTTGCAGCAGGCTTGAGACTCTCCTTGCTGTCTGTTCGTTGTTTCAACTTTGCTTGTTTCACAGCTGGACTAGCAATGTTCCCGGTTAGGTCTTTCTGTGTAACCATTGGTTGTTTAAGGAAGTCTAAGTGTTTGAGTTTTTCTAGTCCTTCTAGAATATTATATTGGGTGCTGTTTCCAGGAAACAGAACTCGGATTATTTTTTCTGCAGGATTAGCTGGATGCCACACAATCAGGGATGAGACAGAGGTGAAGTAGGATAATGGAATGTCTAGTTCTTGGCCGTTTGGTAGCAGGAATTCAACTTTATCTTTGTTACTACCACTCCACTGCTGCATAAAATATTGCATCTCTTTGCTATTTTTGACAGGATTAAGCACATACATCTCAAGTTTGCCAACTCCCATTTTCTGAAATAAGATGATGGGGTCAATGGTATTTCCCACATTTCTGAAAAGAGGTTCTGGTTTCATAGACAGTTTATTTAAATACTGGAGAGTAAAACAAGCTTCTTCTACACTCCTTTTTACTCTAAAGCTAGGATCCAGGTTCTTCAGGTTCTCAGGTACATTAAGGAATACAACTCCTAAATCAGGTGAGATCAGATTTTTCATCCAGTCACTGTTGGTAGTAGACCCTTGGGACTGTTCCTCTTCTAGTTCAGCTATTTTTCGCTGAAGCATGCTATTGATTCCTGGCAGGTTGTCATCTCCGATGTGAGTGAGCAAAATGGAATCTACCCTGTCCAAGTGCCGGATAAGTTTCCAAAAGCAAGATTTTCTTTCAGATCCTCCATTGATAAGCATGTTGAATCCATTCACTGCAAACAATGCGGAATCCCCTCTTCCCCCCGGGAAAATATAACAGCAGGGTTTGGAGAGTTTCAAGAAGCCTCCTGAGGCTGGAGGTTCCAAAATGTCAAAGGGTGATGGCACTTCTACTGATTCTGACAGATACTCTGTGAATTCAGAGAGTCCTTCCATTTCAGGCAATATGGAAGCTGAATTGAGTTTAATGTTAATAAAGTCTTGAAGGTTGTGTCTGTCAAGGTTAGAATTTTTCCAGTCTCCTTCCTCAGGGCAGAAAAGAGTTAGGCTGGCTTTGTTGGCAGGGTGTGTGGTGCTCAATAATTCACCAATCTAGGGTTGTAAGGCAAAAACACAAGAACATGCATGTAAATTCATTTTTTAATGACAAATAATGTCAGAACATAATATTTCCTGATCAGATAGATAAAAACTTTTTCATTCACTTCTGCACTAGTGAGTACCCATCCTAGAAGCTAAAGGAACCTGTTACCAGAATTAGTTTACTACTGTATTTTTTTAAATACAAAAAAGGACCTTATTCCTGGTCCCTATTGCCCAGAGGATGACAGTACCCCAAGGTTCCCCCTTCCCACTTCCACCTTTTATAGAAGGATGGTACAAACTTTTATATTGAGAGTGTATGAGGACTATGAGGCTAACGCTGCCAGAGCTGACACTATATCTACCATTGACTCATGAGTCTCCCTGCTGCCCCAGTCCATCCAGAAGAGCCAGCCAAATATCTCAGGGACCAAGCACATTGTCTTAACAGGCAGAGAGGAACTGTAACCCAGAGAAGGCCAGCATCCTCCCAGGGGCAGCCACCTTCCTCACTCCTCCTCTGACGGGATATATGCCACCATACCATTGTTACTGCAGTTCTTTCTGCAGCCTGGCTCCTGAAAAGCCAGCACCACTCCCAGATCAGCATGACTGACTGTACGAGAGTTTTCAGAACACTAAGAAATGAGTTATTGTTTCAGAAATGCAAACAGATACAAGTTTTGTATTTCTGAGACTATGAGGTACAGGGCTAAAGAGAGAGCCAGGAAAAAGAGTGTTAGGGTTAAAAAAGCTCTTGTCATTATTTTGATTTTAAACTCATGAACCACAGAAGTTGAAATTTAGAATAACTCCATTAATTTTGACAGTATTCGATAACATGCTAGTTATCGAATATATATATCGAATATATAACAAAACCAGCTGCTGAAATAAAGGCACAAAACCCAAGAAGTTCTACACCATTGTATGAAGAAATGTTTTTCTGTTCCAGTCTGAACTAAAAAACAGTATTTCACGGTCCCAGATTCGTAGACAAACTAACATGAAAAAGTATGACATATTTCATATCTTCTCCAAGTTCCACAGATACTTTCATTTGATTATTTTTTTTGTTTTTACTGACAACTAGATTAAATGTAACCCATTTCTGTTCTACTTGCTCTAAACAAAGAGACCACCAAGTTATGTAAACTTCTCCTTCAAGGAAGTAATTCAGACATAAAATGTCAGTGCAAAATATGCCAGCACAGCATCATGCAAAATACCACAACCTTGTTTGCAGAGGCTCAGTTATCAGTTCAAGCTGTAAGAACAGTTTTCATAAAGATGATATAGATTATGCTACAGCCGAATAATTTGAAAGTCTTGGACCACAAGCTGAATCAGCAGAATAAATGAATATATAAAAAATTAATGATGTTTGATTGCAGTAGATCTCTTTGGGCCTCTGTGTGTGTATGTCATGTCTCACTTCCTTTCTTTGTGTTGCATAATTTATTTTCAGCATTTACCAAAAATAAAACTCAACAAAGATGCAGTGGCTGTTATCCAAACAAAAATAATCCAACCAATACCTAAATAAAGCAGACAATAAATATTTTCTGTCCTCCTTTTTCAGCCTTGCTTAGTATCCAAACTATTTGACAAGAGTATAAATAAATCTCACCCATATGTCAGACATGGCTTTGTCTGAAAAGGAGCAAAGACAAAAACAAAGCAAAACAAAATAAAGCAGAAAAGGCTGAAAACGATAAAAGACAAGGAAAATAGGAGAAACATTCCTGTTTTGTATTGCAGAAATAAGAGAAGAGGGGTAGCACAGACCACAGCTCTGAAACGTATTGAGGATCTTGAGCATACTCCTTGTGCTGTGTCTCTGGTCAGGGTTGAAAACACATTATAAGGGAGAGACAGAAGTAATAAAAGATCACTTCCTCTGCATGAATACATCAGAGTCTGTTGCACACATAAGGAGATAACTTGAGTACAGACTGTTTCTCATGTAGGGCCAATTTTCTGGCTAGATAAAAAAATCAGATGGCAATACACTGGGCTAATGAATATATACTGGGCCAAGGTTTGGGGTTAGTCCTCTCCAGTTTATATTATACCATATTTGGATTTCTGCTTCAAATTCTGACTTTCTTTGCTCCTAAATGTTGGCAAGCATAACGCAGACATTGTTAAGCACCGGTAGCTCAGGCCAATGAAAAGCTGGAGAACAATTATTCCAGACAGAGATCATATCTGTTAGTTCAGAAATGCCCCTGGAAAGACCTCAATGGATTTATTTGCATTTCAGATGGTGACACCAAGGATATCAACAATTCCACTGCTTACGCTATCTGATAAAACAGAGATGTAACTGCTCCTTTTCTTCCCTGGATCCAAAGGCACTCTGGGAGAAAATAAATGTATCTGTGAACCTGATCATCTTTTCAAGCACTGAGAGATATCTGCTGAGGAATCCTCAAGTTTTAAACTTGTCACAGCTTGTGAAGGCAAACAGCAAGTTGGCTGCTCAGAGAAGACAGAAGATTGTTTCCTATCCTGGATCACAAAGGTAAAAAAAATTTTCCTCTGCTAGCTGTTGTTGCAGAGTCAGTGGAATGTGACATCTTCAATCTTCTGGCACAGGAGAGGTTGAAAACACTTTTAGGCATGGCCCGCAGGGAGTTCTGCAGGCTACAGATGGATTTCTAAATTAGACTTCCTAAGAGTGTCCCCCAAAGGGTATTTACTTATTTGTAAGCACATCCCATGACCATAGTTCAGGTTTGGTACAGTGAAGTAAAAATGGGCAGAAACACCACCTGAACACAGTACTCATAAAGCCTTACATGCTTATGGAATCATAGAATCACTTAGGTTGGGAAAGATCCTTAAGATCATTGAGTCCAACAATAAACCTAACACTGCCAAGTCCACCAGGGTCAGGACAGAACAGGAATTCTTTCTTCTGATCACCACTTAGAAAACCACTAACTGCTTTTTTTCCTAGCCCCTCTTTCTAACCTTTTTTCCAATTTGCAGACCACCTAAAAATTTCCCAGTAATGGGACCCGTTAAAAAATGTTGCATACACAGACTGCAGTATCGCAAATGTGATTTTTCTTTGCTTTTGTGAAATCTTGTAGAAGCAGTGAGAGCCCAAGGCTTCAGAAACAATAGGCTGGAAGCCAATGCTTTCAAAGAGCCATGCTGGCTGGCTGGTGAGTTTGCTGCCAGCCGCATAGACGAGACAAGTCAGCCTTACTCACAGCCCACGGGAGTATGCCCTACGCGCCCACCACTGCGGCAAACCCTCGGCAGCTGTAACTCATGGGCAACCACCACCCCTCCGCTTTCCAGCCAATGATTTCACTTCCTAACAGTAACGGTAGCATTTGCCCCTAGTTTTGCACGTAGTCATAAAGTAATTCTGTGTCGCTAATTAGCCAGAGATGCAAGGAGCTCGGGTTTGCAATTTCATAGAAAAGTAACTCTGCGACCTGCCAGTGAGTTTTAGGTGTCATGCGTGTTTCAGAGAGCAGGAATCCAGCTCTTTCCCCAACCCTACAACGGCACGCTGAACAAAGGGGCTTTGAGAATAGGATCAAATGAATACAATAAGGTCACGCCGGAGCTCATGCAAACTTTGCTTTTTCAGTGCTGAACTTTCAAATCTCAGTCCACTGACATGCTCCTAATTAATTTTGGAAGCTAAACTCCTAGGGATGCAGCCGTATAGTTTATTTAAATATATACTTTACACAGCAGCCAAATCAAGTGTGACAGCTTGTTTACTATGGGTTCCTGCCCTATGGGAGCTTTCAGACACAGTACATTAAGCAAGACAGCAAAATAACAAGTCATGAAACAAAAGGCATTAAATACTGGTATACTTCGTACTTATCTTTTTGGTATGCAGAAATCATAAGATTTACAGATCTGACTGGTCAAATTTTAAACACTACTATAAAGAAGCCAAGCAAGTAGGTGGTGCAAAAAACTACAGCTATTCCAACAAACAGCCTCTGTCTCATTTAATGTCACCTATAACTTAGCTGCTACCAGGCAAGAACCTGGTGTCAAAATCAATTTGACTGTTTTGTATGTGCACCTTAGATAAACAACCTGTATATTTTAAACATAGAATCATAGAATCATAGAATAAGTGAGGTTGGAAGGGACCATTAAGATCATCAAGTCCAACCGTTAACCTACCCTGATTTAAAAACACCCACTTCTAAACCATGTCCCTAAGCACCTCATCTACCCTTTTCTTAAACACCTCCAGGGATGGTGAATCCACCACCTCTCTGGGCAGCCCATTCCAATGTTTAATAACCCTTTGAGTGAAAAAATGCTTCCTAATATCCAATCTAAACCTGCCCTGACATAACTTGAACCCGTTTCCTCTTGTCCTATCACTTGCCACGTGGGAGAAGAGGTCAGCCCCCATCTCTCTAAAACCTCCCTTCAGGTAGTTGTAGAGGGTGATAAGGTCACCCCTCAGCCTCCTCTTCTCCAGGCTAAACAACCCCAGCTCCCTCAGTCGTTCCTCATAAGGCTTGTCCTCCAGACCCCTCACCAGCCTGGTAGCCCTTCTCTGGACACGCTCCAGCACCTCAATGTCCTTCTTGTAGTGAGGGATACATGACAGTATCTCCTTTCATTGTCAAAAGGTTCCTTGATTTTCTATTTCTGGAATTTACAATTTAATTCCCCAAATTAAAACATAATTCTTTTGTTAATCAATTTACATCAAATCTAAAGTAAATTAAATAAATGTTTTGAAAGAAAGCCTATAATGAAGAGTAAAGAGCATAAGCATCACGCTGCCGATGTTGACTCTAACAACACAGAGGAACATTTTTAGTCTTCTAGAAACCTCTGCCATCACATGACATTGAACAGAAGACAGTTTTCTGAACATACCTCTTGATCTGTGAAGATCTCAATGAAGTTTTGGAAGGAGAAGGACCCTGATTGAAGAATGAGTTCTCCTGTGTTTTCAAAGCACTGACCAGTTAGTACAAGGAGCTTGTGTCTTGCAGCATCTGTGATCATCAAGCGCACCTAGAGTGAAGGAGAGGAAAACATCAATAATGGAAGTTACCATGTGTTTTTATATTCTGCTGAGAATGTGCAGTTTATCTCTCCTAATGTAAAACATATTTTGCACCAGAGTCTCCCAGGACTGTGGAAACGCTATCAAGTTATAGTGCTGTTTACAAAAGACAATGAGAAAGGCGCAAAAGGGAAAAAAGGACAGAGAAGAAGCAACTAGAGAGAACGTCTGATGAATAAACCAAACTAATAACATGGAAAAAAGACCAAGGAGCAGAACAGAATAAAATTTGAATGAAAAAATAATATTTTCAATGGGCAAGCATATTCATTGTATAACCCTTGGTGAATTTTAATAGCATTGTACCAGGACAATCTTGACGAACTGTGTCCCATGTGCTAATGAGGGACAACTGCAAGTGTCAGACTCAGTATTTGGAAGGCTGCTCTTCTTTTCCCAGAGTATGGCATTACTTGCCATTCAGTTGCGAAAACACCATTGAAAAGTAACAGCCACAAATCACATATAAAAGTGTTATATTTAGATTGTTATTCCATTGTAACCTGAATCATCTAGAAACTTAAGGGATGATTCTGCTTCACCATAATCATAAACTTCAAGTTCAAGCACTCAGTTACAGTCATATGCACCATTTAAATCTCTTGATGTCACTAACTATGGACACTGTAAGTTTCTACTGTGTGAGAGTCCAACACCTTTTTCAATATACAGTAGTAAATTAAGTGGATGCCGGATAGCACAAATGAGCTTGCTACTGAGAAATAACCTTCTTCTGCATTTTGAAATAACTTTTAACTACTTTAAAGTAGAAGCTCGTTACTTTACTTGATCCTCACTACAGCTACTAATAATTGCTGTTTCACCCCCTAGAGAGAGATTTAATTGCATGCTAAGAGAAATCCATATATTCAGTATACTTCTGTTGGCTGGACTCAGCTTAAATTTAAGAACAAAACTAAACAAAACCTTTGTAAGTTTCTGTACCATTGAGTAAATTTTTTGCAAATACTTCAAAAGTCTCGTCCAACACCAAAAAATCCATTCAGCCTAAGGTAAGGTATGAATTTCAAGTGTGCTAATTCTTCTGTTTAAGGAAGAATTAAGTTAAACCAGAATACTGATTCCAGAAAAAGGCTATCCATGTATTAAACTAAATGAGCAGAGTCCATCTGGAACAACTCCACATGATATTGCATCCGAGCTCCATCTCCATGGAGATGACATAATCACCTCAGCTCTCCTAGCAAGCTATTGCTTCAATTTTTTATATTGATTGTTAAGCAATCAGTTGTTCTAAAAAACTCCTGCTCACGCCAGGGAGGCTGAGCCAGGAAGGCTCAACCTGAATCTCTTCTGAACAACTTGCATTTTCAGTGCAAGTAGAAAAGAAGCACTGAAGAGTATGCATGTGAAAGAAGATCCCAACTCTACCGCATTTTCATTGTTATTTTATTAAATAGGTGACCCTGATGCTGAGCCGCAGGAAGTTCCTTTAACTAAACACAGGGCTAACACTGGTCTGTCACTAATTGCACTAAATAGTTATAAATTCAGAAACATCCTTGCTGGATCGAGTGTATCTATTTCTATTTCAGACAAAAATATAGATAAGTGCGGCTGCTGTCTGATGTGTGTCGCTCAAATCTTGTCTGTTTTAGCTGTATTAGAACCACAAAAGAACTGGCTTCCTCTTCTATGTTTTCTCTCATTCCTGGCAGCAGTGCAGGGCAGTCTGCCAACTTATGTGTAAACTCACCCAGTTTTCCAACAGCAAAATTATTTCCTGACTTGTGAATCACTGATATGCAACTGTCATATAATTCCTCTTCAACCTATTTTATTAATTGACGATGAAATAGGTTCTGCAGAGCTAGCAAACTATGGCAAGAAAAAAAGGAAATAAATCCTTGCAGATTACAGATCGTGACATATGATACATGTGAAAGACTTTAGAGAGACACATAAATTCTGTGTCTGGGTACAATTATGGCTTCCCAAAGGACTACCAATCTCCTGATTTCAAGACCACTCCATTTCAGAAGAAACACTCCAAGGTGATGATTCTGTTCAGCTTTACCCTTTGCTGAAGTCCCACATTGTTTGAATGAAATGAACAGCAAGATGTAGTCTCAGTCAAAACGGAGGCAAAGATGGAGTGTGGAGAGAGACAGGAGCATCGGCAGATCAGCAGTTTCCCAGACTTTCTGTACAGTTGCAGAGTGTTAGAGCAACAGAGCGGGTTCTTCTTAAGAAGGAAGTAACTGTTGATGGGAGTTTCAGAAACTTGTTTTCTTTGGGAAGCTACAGCCTCTCTGCCTTTGGGCCTTTCTCTTTTGGGATATAGTTTGGCATTTGACAGAATGGGACAGGAGCTTTGGACAGAACTACACTCAGACTACCACCAGCATGATTATTACCAGACAGATTAGCAGGATTATTTTTTTTTAATATCATATTCCTTTGTTTTTCCTGAAAAGATAGATTGAAGTTCCTCTTCTGGTGAAGTCAGAGCTCCATACTGCATCACTGTCTCCCCAGATGCAACCTGGAAATCTCTTGATATATGAAACTAAGTTTTCTATTTGCCATGATAATCAGAGCAGGTCTATTCCAATCCCCAATTTAACTCTGCTGCCTCTTATTGTCTTTTTCTGGCTTGTGTCCAGTCAGAGTCTTACTTGGTCAGCCAAAGTAAACCTCAGCTTGTAACTTCTGGCTGTGACCAGTCTGGCAAGATGAAAGTAAAGAAAGGATTGCCTCCCTCAGTCCAGCAAGAGGAAATTAACAGTAACCTAGCCAAACATCCTCCAGATCCAAAGGAGTAAAGCCAGGGTTCAGAAGTCATTAATGGGCCTCAGACCGTGTTCTTCCATGTGGTCATCCATTAAAGGTACAATGAACAACAGAAACAGAAACAGCATTTCCCTGCTTCTGGCAGTTCCTTCGGCTCTTCCCCCCCCCTCCACACGCACACACTTTATAGCTTTTTACCCTGAATGTCTGAGTGTATTAAGAGCTGCTACCCAGCTGACCCTCTTGTTCCTTACCAAGTAGCTCTAATGCCTTGTAAAAGACTTTCACCCATAGTTTTTTAGTGAATGACCTGCCATTAACTAAGGTCACTTACTTATTTAAACTTTTAAAATTTCAGAAATTTAATTTGTTTTGGAGTCCTTCCTCCTGTGTGTTTTTACTATGACTTAAGGTTGGTAACAAAATAGATTTTTCACTAGGTACCACAAGCAGATCTGCTTCATTTCCCAACAGAAATGGTACTATGTCAAAGCTTCCCAGCACAGGCTTGAGTGCAATTATCCCTATTTTTTCAACCTTCAGTCTCACTAGCTAAATTTGTCAATTCTTTCTTTGAGCTACATGCTCAGTTCTTTGACTCTACTCTAGCAAGTTCATGAGGAATTGGCAGCCCTCTTCTGGGGCACTCTCCAGAGTCTATTGATCAAGTCGTATGCTTTTTGAAGGACAGATAGATCAACTTAAAGTCACCACCATTTAGCTCTTAATTCTTCTCAAAGACCTAAATTTGTCTCAGGGCACCTTTGGGCACTTTTTTCACGTGTAAAGTAGGCATTCAGAGCTACCAAACGACAGAGAAGCAGAAGAAAAGTAGATGTAGTTTCACCACAGCTGCCTCCACTTCATCAAGAAGGGAATTTGGTGCATTATGAGAAAGAGAGTGCTGGGATCAGAGGTATGTTTCTGTCTATGCTTCTAAAGTTTTGTCAGGACTCTGGGAAACCAGGGTGAAGATCAAGGGATGGCTGATGTTTTTCAAGATATTTGCTTCTAACCTGTCCTTTCATCCACAGTTAGGACCTGCTCTGAGTCTGCTAAGACTCGGAAAGACACTATTGGGATTTGTCAGTCACTAAGCTGTACGGCAGTACAGCTGATATTCAAGAATCATCTCAGCTACATTGCTTCACTGCTGTTATCCTGTCTGCTTAATGGATCTTTTATGACACACCCAATGAAGTATTTTTGGCTTACCTCAGTACTAACTGCTTCATCTGAGGGATTGATCAGGACTACAGTTTCCAAGACATCACTTCTGTGGTGAAGAATCTTTTGACCTGCAAGCACAGAGAGAAAAAAAAGAGAAGAAATTAAATTCAACCAGCATGCTTTAAACCAGCGCCTTCCATGAAGTTGTTGCATGTCCTGCTGTGTGACAACTTTCTGGTCACCCACAGCATCACACACCAGCCACAGCAACTGCTGTGCTGCTCATCTCTTCAGAAACACCCATGGCATGTGGTCCTGTGGGCTAGAAACATCGCTCCAGAAAATTCCAGGTAATGAAAACAAACTGGCAATAGCACCAGGTCCTGTCCCTTCTCCCTGTCCAGAGCAGTCCTTGTAACTCACCTTGGTCTCACAGAGCTGATGCGGAACAGGGACTGGAGTAACCGTCACCAGCTGAGCGTCTGGCCCTTTATTTTCATGGACATAACCACACCACAGATACAGCTGAGATTACACAGTCCTGTAATGTGCCCAGGTGGTTTTACATTACCTTTTTCAGGAACTATTAGTGGCTTAGCCACACCACCAGGAAAGTCAGCTTGGGCTGCAGACTTCCGCTGCAAGAAGCAAAGTGAATACTCGGGCCATATGCCCCTGCTGCCCACCACGGCTAACGAGCCCAATTTGTGAGACAAGCAAAGGAGCCCAGGGGGGTCTCCCTGCTGCCCACCACCATCAACAGCACCATCCCACACCACGCTCGTGTGCTCCCTTGTCACACATTGTGGGAGCACTCTTGAGCCAGACAGCACCCAGGTCCCCGGCCACACCAGACAAACAGGTGAAAGCTGGGACCCACCCTGCCAAAACTCCCCTTTCAGCCTTCCGCTAATAGTGATCAACATCGGGACACTGCGAGAAATTCCCTACGGGGATGGTCGGACACTTGCTGCGCTGCCCTGCTTCATCGTCCTCTGGCTTACAAAAACCATAGCAAGCAATGTTGGGCAACATGAGTGAACAAATAACAGCTAGCTCCTGAATGAGTAACGTCTGGGCAAGTTCGGAGCAGGCTTGCAGCCCACTGGCTTTCGTACTTAGTAGTTAGTCTGTCTCTGTATTTAATAGTGATATTCATCTGACTGGGAGTGGATGCCAGAAAAACACAACAGGACTCTTGACATTTTATTTTCTTTCTTATGTTAATTGGCAAGTTCTTATCAGGGTCTCTTTCTGTGAGAACTGCAGTGAGATTAATTAGCAGCCGTATTGTCATTCAGAAATCCAGACTGGTAATTAGTCCAAAAAAACCAGAAGAGCTGTCTCTTCCGAGCAAACTGCTCAGTGCAGTATTAATCAATTAAAATAATTAATTGCGCTTAAAAGGAAGCACGAGGGACACAGAACAAGTCACCTATTTGCCAACGGAGAAAAACCGCCCTGTAAAGAGAGGTGAAATAACGAGGCGGAGAATAGCCGGGCTGAAAGGAGTTCTGCGTTCCCGAGAGCCCCGGGCGGCCTGGGGGCAGCCTGCGGGGGCGCGCAGACAGCCTTTCCCACAGACCCCACTCGGGGCAGGAGGGGTCCCCCCGCGGGCAACCGGTCCTCCCTGCGCCAAGGATGCCCTCCTCCTCCTCTTCCTCCTCTCCCACCGAGCTCGCAATGCGCTGCTTCTGTTGTTGCTCTGGGGAAGCTCTGCATTTACAAGCGTAAGAGCTTACTACCAAATGGTAGAAAGTTAAGGAGAAGGGAGGGGAAAAAAATAACATTCTCAAGTGAAAACGTGAGATGGGGTTGCAGTTTACTCTCTTGTGCGTGACAGTGCCTAGAGACTTGTGGATAATAATCTAATTTGTCTGAAGAAACCTAGTTTTCTCAACATACATTCTTTTCGCTATACTTCCTTGAAAGACAGAGACAGATTGTATATTACGAAAGGGGAGGAGGTCTCCCTCTGCAGCATCCAGTTCTGGCATTACTCTTTGTAATTCAATTTATTTTTGTAGCTCTGCTTCCTTGCCTAACAGGAATGCATATATAAGGCTACATTCAATAAAACATCCAGACCACTCTGTTACTACAGAATCCAGAAGATGCTCTGTGATCTGATATTTTAGTTAGTCTGCAGATTTCCCTCAAATTAAGAGATTAGGAAGATTTTATTGAACCTAGTCTTTATTGTTGGTAAGAAAACAAAAGAAATTGTCACCCTTAAGCTGCCACAGAAATTTCTCGCTTAATAGTTGGTGACACAGAGCACAAAGTTTGCTTCAGGCCAGACTAACCTTCACATGCGATTAGACATTAACACACTAAGCACAGGTAGAAAAGAAATGCAATTACCTACGTGCAAAGTTAGACAAAGATGCATAGTGTCCACCTGATTCAAAGCACTCTGGACTTCACTGGAGCTGCTCCAAGTCATGTATCTGTGTAGCTGGGAGGGATTTGACCTGAGGAGTCACAACTCCTGCTGACCAGCACCAATGGTGGTTACTTACACCCTGTGCTCCCATGGACCAGACACCCAGCTCTAGTGATTGCATGGTTTCATGCAACTTGAGACTGATTTCCAGAGGCAAGCGTAGAGGTCTGCACTACGTACACGGTGCCTGTTCAGAGCTGCATGTGTGACTGCCTCAGCATCAACACGTGTTACTGCTTATCATACAGGGTGGGGACCCAGCACTGGCAGGGTGTGAGTCACTACGAGGGCTGACATCCAGTGTAAAACTTGGGAAGTTTGCAGCTACTTGCTAATATCAGTAATGTGTTCACATGTCCCTGCTTGAGAAATAATAATAATAAAAAAAGTCTTTTTAAAAACTATTTACAATTTTGTAAAAGCAACACAGACTTGCTGCCCAGGTTGATGCTCTGAGATGCTCAGACGGAATGAAGGAAAGTCTCCCACAGGAACAGTTTTATCAAACAGGAACAAACCATCACAGTGTGGGAGCAGAAAGCAGCAACAGCATTTCACAAACTGGTAGGAGACTGCGACTTGCTAAACTACAGGCGGTGTGGGAGGACTGAGACTTGTGTAGAAGATCTGAGGTTGCTTTAAATTAATTCTACTGGATTTTTGCAGCCCATCTCTATATATTTGACAGAACATTTCTGTGACATGTCAGAGGAGGAAAGGAAGAAAGGAAGAAACTTCCAGGTTGCACAGAAGTGTTTGGGTGGATAGATTTTACCTGCTTACAGCTTCTGGAAAGCAAGTCAAAGTCATATCTAAAGACTTTCAGAAATAAATACTGTGTTTAGAAGAAACCTAAGTATCTGCTCATCCTTGATTTTATTAAGTAAACCTTCAAATTAAAAACAGATATGAATAAAGAGTCTTGGCAGCTGTTTGATTCAGAACCAGAACAGAGAAGAGAAGTAAACAGCATGTGACAGTTGCTTAAAGGTTGATTTCCACATGCATCATCCCAGTTCCTATGGCCATAGGATCCTATTGCTCCCCTACTTGGTGAAATATCAATGACATTTATAGTAGGATTCCTGAGATGGGGATGGTGTCAGTAACATTTCCTAGAGAACTGACTGAACCTATTTCTAACTAACTTATACAGTTGATCTTTCCAGGACAATCAAGAAGCATGATCATGGTTCTCACTTTTAACAGTGATTATTTTAATTTTGTGCAAACACAAAGTGTAAATGAAGGGCAAGGGAAAGACAGCAAGCCCTCCTTCAGATCTTGTTTAACCAAGGATCACTGCTGACTCACTTTTCCTTGCAACGCAAGCCCATGGGGTTGGATGCTGTAGGTAACAAGCCACTCAACAGAGGGGTTCCCATCAGCCACCCCACGTGGACACCAGCACTCACTCGCTCCCCATCAATGCCATTGTCGTGGTTTGGGCCAAACCGGCCACTGGGCAGAATGACAGATGCTCTTCCATACCTCTTCAAAGACAGGCAGAAGAGAGAGAGACAGAGACTTATGAGTTTAGAAGGAACTAAACTACTTTAATCAAATATTAATAATAAAACAAAAAGGAAATAATGAAATATATACAAAATCACATCAAGGTCCCAGGACAACAATCATGACACCGGCTGGCACTGGGGAAGTCCCAGGATGGACTCCGTGACAGATGGGAACTAGATTCCAGATCCGCATTCAGGATCAGGATTGGGATCGAGATCAAAGACAGACAAATAGACAGAGTCCTCCTTGGACGCCAGCCACTGAAGAAAGAGAGAGCTGACCCTTTGATCCCTCAGCTTTTATACTGAGCATGAGGCAGATGGGATGGAATACCCTGTTGGTCAGTTTTGGGTCACCTGTCCTGTCTGCTCCTCCCTGCAGGTGGGACCTGTCTATGCTTTTCAGCTTCTGACCCTCCAATGGGGCAAATAACCCAGTTATCTGGCCTTGGGTGTTACAGCAATAAGTATAACCAAGAACCTCTCTGCGTACCATGCTTTGGCATCAGTTATAAACATAGGTCTTATCAATTGCCACACAAAGTAAACACAGAGGAAGCAGGTAAATCTTTCCTGTGATAACTCTTGGCTGGAAGGGTGACGGGTGAATACCTCCTCCCTGAAGGTGATGACTCTTTGACACCTGAGCTGGCAAACACAGCCCTTTGGCAACTTTAAACGTCTTCTCTTTGTCATCGTAGAGAACTTTAAAGTATTGTTTCTCTGCCAGAAGACATGACTGCCGTGTTACACCAGTCACCATGCTGGGTGGCATTAGCAGATGGCACAGCTTGCAAGGCTTGCTAAGGAAGCTTCCCACAAACCACAACTAGGCAGTGAACTCCCTGCAGCTGGAAACGTTCAGTGCTCTGCACTTGCAAGTAGCTCCAATGCCTAGGGCCACCTCCTCCCCGCCCCCCTGTCTGCCCCTGTCTTGTGGAGGAATTTCTGGACATGGAGGGGAAAAAAATCGTACAAAGTAAAATATCCATTCCTAGAGTTCCTTCTTCAACTCTGAGAAGATATTGTTAACAGACAAATACAATCACTGAGGAAAAGACATTTCCCAACAGGGTAACACTGTTTGAGAAGCAGCAACATGCAACCTTTTTCCTCGACATTTTGGGGTATAGGTATCAGGAAAGGTTTGGTGTCTTTTAATTCCTGCTCAGGACAATGCCCTGTTTATTGATATCCACACACAGTAACATCTTAAAAGCTTTAGTCCTCACCGCCTTTACATCCATGGTAAGCAAGAGCTGGATGACCGAAAAATATTACCAGCTAAGGATTTCATATATGTTAGTATACAGGGGGCATGGAGGCGAAGTGGAGGAAGAGACGAGGGGTTGCACACTCTATTTCTATGCATGCAAGCACTAAAGGTCAAGGCACAGGCAAATCAGACACTCTTCTACATTTAATTATTTGGGAGAAGAAAATATGCTTTTAGCAAAACCAGAAGTAATAAATAGCCTGAGGAACACAAGAAAGGTCTTCACCACTGAACAAGAGGTTAGGTGGAGCATGGTCTTTGAGCTGCTAAGGCTCTGAAAGACAGTATTGGGGTGTGTTGGTCACTATGCTGGAAAGTAATAACTGATGTTCAAAAACCGTCTCAACTACATCTGTTTCAGATTTACCATGTCTGATGAAGGTTATCAGAAGGTTATCATATCCCTTGGAGATGATATATTTAAAGCAATGAATTCCTTTGGAAAAAAAGGAGCTTTTTGCCTAGCCAACAGTAATGCAATAACCCATACATTTTAAATAACTTCAAACTGCTCATTGTTTCACCTTTTTCTAGTGGGGACTTCAAATTTGTCCTCCAAAAAAGACGTTAACCTTGCGTTCAGCACGGTTGTTCTATGTTATCAACAGTGTGTTCCGAGTTCTGGATGACTGGTCATCTGATTGTTGCTATTTCTTATACTAACTGAATAAATCTGTTTTTCCTTATTTTCAACACGAAGATCAATGGTTATAAATTGTTAAATAAAACTGTAATTGTGACTAGCCCCCAAACCTCCCCACTGTCAACCTGGAAGTACTACATTGCAACAACAATTCCAGACAAAGGAGAAACAATCAAGATCGCCTTTTACAGCAGATTATTAATTATTTGAAGAAATCTTGTGTAAATTATATGGAGCGCTCCATCACCTTCACCTGCTTCATTGAGACGGGGCCATCAGAGCACATTGAGTTTCCTGCTGACCTAAACTGCAAGCTGGAGAAGTAGATGAGTGCACAACATTAAGCAAGGTAGTCGGTTTTACAGAGTTGACAAAGCAAATTCTGATGTTGTAAAAGTCTGGAGTTCTGTATCTGCAAGTAAGAAGTAAATGATTTGCAGACTTGATGGAGCATAATGTCCAGGCACTGGACTATAAGAGCAGAACTTCAGAACGCCCCTTCCAGGCACAGTCTGAAAGCCCTACGGGTGATGCCAGGGGCTGCAGAGGCTAATCAGTTAGGCTTGTAACTAGCTGACATGATGGGGAGTGCATAACACAGGCATAACTACATTTACATCAGAGAAGATAAGATTCACTGCCTCCAGGGCTCAATTCAGCCCAATGACTTCTAAAATTTAAGCTGGGTGCAAGGAAGGTATAACCATTTTTTCCAGCAAGAACTCTTATATGTGTAGGAATATCAGAGCACTTTACACATTCTTAGGTGAAAATAAAATCCATACCTGCTAGGATGCTGAGTTGGCGTGACAGCTGTGAACAAAAAGTCAGCTCTACTAACATTGCTGAGCCCTCTGATAGTGAGAAAGATTCGGAAGAGTGACACTGACTGCAAAATGTGACTGTTTTCCTTGCAGTTATTTAAACCTGCTTGCTCTGAACACAATGGTTAGCTCAGATTTATGTCTAATGCTGCATGCTTTTTATAGAGAATTATGTGTTGTCTCTGCAAAGTTAGGTTAATCTTTCTTCCACCTGATCTGCTGGAATACTGAACTGTGTTGTGACTCTGCGGGAAGCATAAATCCCTGTTTTCTCCCTCTCCCTGCACAAATGGAAGTCACGTTCAAGTTTCATATGGTTCAGCTGCAACCTGGTGATAGTTATGCATTTTTCCTGCTCACATCTGGCTTGCAACAATTTATTAACTACAAGTCCCGAGAGGCAATCTCCTGCAGCATATTGTATTTTAGGATTTTTAAGCTCACATTTAATTAAATAAGCCTAGTTGCATATAATTTCATTTTAGTTCTTGGATAAGTCCTTATCCGTCAGATCCCATTTGGGTTTATACTTCCAGGTAATAATAGAGCCCTGAAAGTGGAAGACTAGACAGAAGATGATGATGCAGCCTGAACAGTAACTGCAAGATTCAGCCTCCAGTTACTGCACACGCACCCAGTCCACCCGTCCTTGCTGAGGACCCTTGAGCAGCAGGGAGGGAAAGCAAGCCGACCTGTTTGCACTAATATTCATGGCTGGATTCGTATCTCCTGCCTCAAACCTTAATCTCTAATACTTGCAGACTTACTAACTGAGCTGTGCTTGGAGCTGCTGCACAAACTACAAGTGTTCGCAGGGGACTTCACCGTTCTGCGACCCATTCCCACTGAAACCTCCTGAAGTAAATTCAAGGCATTAAATCATGTTTTCATACACCCTGTTGATCAACAGACTAATTGTATCAACTTTTCACACCAAATATTGATTTCTTGTACTATTTGCCAACTTCTTGTGACATCTAATTTGCTGCCAAAATACAGCCATTTATCAAATGGAAGCAAGCCGCTGGCCTTTCACTCCCATCTGTTACTGTCAGGGGCAAATTATTACCCTCAACTGTCATTTCTCACCTTCAGAAACGGTATTTTTCACATAATTCTTGGTGTTTTACAATTTCAGGGCTCTATGAAGGACTGCTAAAGCATTAAAAATCTCTTCTGAACAAAGTAGTACTACAGAAAGTACTCTGAAAAAAAAGTTGAAGAAAATCAGTCTAAAGCACAATAACAATAATAGTTTATGTATTATATTTTTAATGCCTACTAAACCAGGCTTATCTGCCAAAAAGGGGATATGCCACAAGAACTGAAGCAAGTACCTTAGGGATTTCATTATTGATTTCACTGAGACTCTGGACAGGAGTGAAATTTAAAACCAAGATTGCTGAAGGCCTCAAAAAAATCTGAGAGAACAAGAATACACCTCCTGTTTATATACTGAACCTGCAAAAGCAGTGGAATCCAATGGTCCTGATAAATGGGTTCACCCTTGACTTTGCTTAAGGAAAAATATATCCAGTAGTCAGTCAACAGCACCAATCTGTTCAATGAGTTCAACTGCAAGTTATGGCTATCAAGCATTAAAATTTGCTACTGACAGGAAGAAGACAAACCTTCTTGAAGTGAGTGACTGTCTTTAATTGTTGGAATACTTCTTTGATTAGGAAACCAAACATTCCTTATCCATTCTACGATAACCAATTATTCCCAATACCTAAGGTTTCATATTTCTGGGGGAAGTAACTGCCCATTACCCTAAGCAGTTGTAGAGATAGCAGGTCCCTGGCAGCAGTCTTTGCTTTCTCAACTGATGCCTAATCAGTGCTGTAGTCAGGCATGGCTGTCTCTGAACTCTGCTATTTCTGTTCCTTTGTTGACCTATGTAATTTACAATCCACATGGTGGATAAAGCTCAAATCCCAGAAGACTTGTCCACCACTATTTGGCAGCACTGTAATTTCAGTGACAGGATGGCAAGCAAAGGACATAAATCTGAACTGGCACAGCTGGAATTACGCTTGGTAGACAGGTGAGTGAAGCTTTATGACCCTACTCCAAGAAATGAGGTCCTGTAATTATAGCAAGGAAAAAAAGGGAGTGTTTATAGAGCAGAGCCATTTAATGTCTGGGCAGAAAGATAGGGAAGAGTGATGGCTGTTTACCAGAGGGTCATGCAGTTGTCCCTAGTCACGAGAACTGCCTTGTTCAAGAGCATGGCTTTGAGAAGCAAAAGCCCCATCCCACCACAAGTGTCTGACATGGGCTTTCATCAACCATTCGTTTACCTAAAGTCACCATCTCCTTCAGGAATCACCCTTCCAACCTTGAAACAAGAGGTTTGAGAGACATTTAGAAGAATGCTATGCTCTTCCACATGGAAATCTTCGTCCGTACCTTTATGTCTTAGCCTTCAATTGTTTTGCCCTTGAAGCTTTTTTATATAAATTGTATAGCCTTTGCCATTATTTTCAAGGCAATACGTAGCACTTATTAATGCTCCATACAAGCAAAACTTAAGATCTTCCTCCAAAACATTCACAGTTCAGAGTGGCTTCCTGAAATGGATAATTTAATTTTGTTTAGGAATATTTCCACATATTGGTTTTGTAGATTAAAACTCTAGAGACACTGATCTCTGAGCAGCTACTTTCACAATTAATTTTATCTTTAGAACACATCTGATAGGTGTGAAAGGATTTTAACCCCATAAAATAGAAATAAGGAAACCATTTCTGCTGTCATACAGAAAAAGAAACCTGAATCTTTAGAAGCCAACCAGAGTGCTGCAGCTACAGCTTTTAGTTCTGCAAGGCACATCACTATGTTGTGCATTAGAAAATACTGAATACTTAAAAAGCTATGCATAATGGATTATCTTTTTAGACGAAACCCCGAAGTCACCTTTAACTGCTTCCCAGAGCTGAAATTTTTCCATAAACCACTTGCCTGGCTTTTAAGAGAACTATATTATTTAACAAAGGTTATCACTACAGATCTTGGAACTCTAGCTACCAATGGCAACAGAAAACAGAAACCAACAACCACTGAAATTCATGAGAAATTTTTCTGAGACTATCTAGGCAAAAGCAAAGCAATTTAATCTTTTTCTGTCTTAGTTTTTGTATTTCATGAACTTGAGGCAGGTGGGTACACACATGTGAGATTCTTTGTAAGCAGCTGTATTGAGTTACACATCTCCATTACAAGTAATAATCTTAAAAAGCTGTTAACAGCAAGTTAGTAAATTAATGGCATGTACACGATGGTCAGCCCTATATCTTTAGGCTGTATTCCTTCCATTGTCTCACATTAATCTCTCATCTACCCTTAAATCTTAAATGCATAGAAAATGGCAAGGGCAGCTCTATGGTATGCTGCAGAACTGATCTCTGGATCTGGAGCTTTAGTTTTCAGCTGCACAGCACATTGCCCCAGTACTGCATAGAAACTAGCAGCCAATACGCACCACGATGGGAGACTGCAGTGATGCAGAGCTGACTCATCAGTTCTGAAGGTCAGTGAAAGTCCTCATCTGAGCCTGCATTTGGGAGTATTACTAACCAGGGAAGAGAAAGAGAGCCATGCAACACCAGACCTCTTCCACAAACAACTTTCTCTGTTTAGAAAGACAGGAGTTTCTTCTTTTACCACTGGAAAACATCTTGGACCCAGAAACTAAAATAATCCTGAGAAGACCAGACCATTTCCCAGTACAATTTATTTGTAATAGTCCCCACAATGTGATATTTTAACTTTGCTCAGTTATTCAGAAAAGGAATCTCTCTTTCACATCCCAACTTGGTGTTAACTGTCAAATAGCAAATAAAGTCTTATTCGGAAAAAATACTGCTTCTTTCTCAATAACTCTGTGGCTCATTACCTCAGACTCCACTGCACCATATATCATAATTCACAGGACTGGTTAGAAGCTTAAGCGTTCTTTTGTTATACCAAGTACCTGGTATATTCACATGACAAACAAAACCATTTACTGGGCTGTTAAAGATGCTGAGCAAATTTATGCATCAAAGGAAAAGTGCTTGGGACTTTTTCCAAGGGCTGCTTTTTATGGAAAACAAACATCAAATTTATTTCTTATAATAAAATACAATTGTGCCAATCTGCATTAAATAATAGTGTCTAACTCAAATCCAAGTGCACTCCATAGGAAAATTGCCATGAGCTCAATGAGGAACAGAAAAGGTTCTTGATTATAAATATCTGATGCTGAAAACAAGATAGAGAACATCAGCATTATGTTTCTCCTTAATGGAATCTGAGCAAGTAGCCAAGATCCTTCTTGTTTTGTTTTGTTTTTTTTTTTTTTAAAAAAAACCCACCTCTGTTAAATGTACTTTATTTCCTTTCAAATGCTGCCATTGCTAAAATCTCCTTTTTACATCCTTCCATTTTACCTCCCTGTGCTGCAGTGCCTGGCTGTACAATTCTACCCTCACCATCCCGACTGCCAGGGAAGGGAAGTTTGCTCAGATCTTTTTCCTTTTCTCTGCAGCACTCTGCAGATGCTTCCTTGCACTCCACTGCAATTCCCACCTTCATATGGAAAATGGAGCACAGCAGCATCAGGGAACAGCTGATGTACGTGCGAAATGTGCAGCAAAGGGATAAATACTGAGATGAATATTTCAGAAAAAAGTAATTTCGGAAGTCTGCCTTTTCTCTTCTCAGACGACTTCACCTGAACACATTTTTAGTCTTTTACTCCCTCCCTTCAGGGAGAAGTCGCTGAATTTTGATCATTTCAGAAGGCCTCTGTTAATGTTTCCAAATTGCCACAGCTTACTTACTAATGGGTTTTCATCACTACGGCAGCTGAAGCCAAACCCAAAGCTCCAATTAAAATCGTCTGGGGGATATTTCTGGTCTTGGAGTCATTACTGCATATGCAACTTAGTTTTAAGTTCATCTGCCATCTCTGCCGAAAGTCAGCCAAGTCAATGCAACCTGTAGGGATTTCACATATAAGGAATCCATTCTTCCCCTCAAGCACATTTTCTTTGACATGTATTTATTAAAGTTTCTCAGTTTATATATAATTTCTATCCTTTGTCCTAGTTCAAATCAGAGAAGGATTTCATTGCTCATGAATAATGAATGACAGATCTGTTTGCAAGCACTGAGGACTGTTGCAGGGAGCTTTGCTCTCCAGGTCTCCACACTTAACTTTGCAGTTATAAAATATAAAATTATTTACCTTTAAATCTTCTTACAGTCTGGCAATTAATAAGTTTTCTTGGGAAAAAAAACACAATTCATAACCTACCCTTGGTACTTGTACTTTAATGTTTCTTATGTACAATAACAATCCCTTTTTTTTTTTCCGAAATACCTCCTCAAACATAATTTACCTAGTAGTGCTCTTTGTTCTTCTTTCACAAGTAACATCACAGCTTTATTGCTGTTTCCTGAACAAATCACATAATCATAATAGCTATATTACAGTGAAAAATTTGTATTTTTTAATACTTGGGTTTACCTTTGTGTGCTTTAGAACTTGTCATCCTGTTAAATGCATTATTACTATGAACTAATTTACCAGCTGTGGAATATCCCCGAGCTTCTGCAACTGCTGCAAAACTTAACAAGACGCTCTGTTTGTAAGCCTTTAATGAGAACCAGGTTTAAGCTTTTCCCCTGGCAACCACCCAGCTTCCCAGCTCCATGGGACAACTTGCCCAAAGCTTTTATTTTGCTTTACATATAGTCAGCGAAAAAAAGCCACGACGATAAGCAGTGTTGCTAATCAATTTCTGGATGTGAATTCACTGTCCTATTCTAGCGGTAACCACTTTCCTGGTCTGAAAGAGCCGAGCAACTGTTCTACCTGAAGGCAAAGATCTTGTTCTGCCAAGAGCCAGGCTCACTTGAAAGCCTCAAGACGCCTTCATCCTCCTCCAATTCATTACTGGATGTATGCAATTCTTGACTGTGATGGTTTTATACAGATTGCAAATGTAATACAAAATCAATTGCCTCTGCATACAATACAGGCAAGTGCTATTAATTAATTCCAGGTTTTACAAAGAAGAAAATAAGAAGGTGCACCTGCCAGCTAGATGTTTCAACACAAAGGGAACATTCTTTTGGCTTTCATTTCTGGAATTAAAACAAGCCATAAAGTAATCCCTCCAGTCTTTGGCCTTAAATTTTCTGATGATGTTCTTAAGTACAACCAATTGTACTACCTTATAAGACTGAAAAAGTCAATGCTATCCTGTAATTAGAACATCAAAAACAGGGGCGGAAGGAAAAAACATCAAGTATCTTCAGGAAATACAAAGCCATGTCCCATGTCCAAATACTGTCTTGAAAAGTCAATGACTTTTTATACCTAAACTCTAAAATGGAACAAAGCCACTACCCTAATCAGTGATAGGCACTGTAGTATCAAAAAGTAATGTATGAACAACAAATAGTGATATCTCATATCCACTGATACAGTACATGAAAAAAATACCCACTAACTGAAGTCAAAGGGATTGGAAATCAGAAATCAATGAACCAGCAAGTATGAAAGAAAAACTGGCCCTCTAAATGACAAAGTGGGCAGACTCCAAAGGCCAGTCAACAGTCTAGCTTGGATTATCTTTTTTTCTTTACTGGCTCTCCCTGCACCAACTTCTGTATGGAAAAATAACTGAGGAACAGATCCAGTTCTGGAAACACCTACTTTAAACTTCAAGCATTTGAGTTACCATTTCTGATGCCCTTTCCCACTCTCAGTCTTCTTCCTAGGAAAAAGCAGATGCCCCTGAGCTGAGGAGCAGAGGACTACTCTTGCTGATACATAATGAGAAGATCCTCTCTGCTTACACAGCCACAGCAAGCTTCTACAGGAGGGCACAGAATTCGCACCTAGTGAAATAGTTTCCTCCTGCATATGCAAGAACTGCTGTGGAGAACTGTGTCATCTCTAGCTAGATAAACATCCACCAAACTCCCAGGAAGTCCACCACAATGTTCAGTACACATCACAACCTTAAAACAAAAGAAAGTAAGAGCTCACCCAGTCACGGAAAGGAAAAACATTTAATTAAATATAAGCTCTGCTTCAGGTTCTGTCTCTTGCAGTTAAGTCTTCTCACCTTTTCCTAAACCTTCATTGTTATTTCAGAATCTCTAATCACCCTCTATGCCTCAAAAATACAAATCTCTGAAAATACTTAATGTCACCCAGTGGGAATAATCTTAGAATTTTGTCTTGGCCCTTTGTGAAATCGTTCGAAACCTTTAGCATACCATGATTACTCAAACCTTAGGGTCTATTCTTCCATTTATGTGCATGCTTAACTCCTATTAATGCCAATGAGAGTTATGTGCATACAACAATGAAAGATTAAACTCTTCATTGTTTAAGAGGTGGTGATCAGCCCTGTGCTGCTTTAGGAAAAAACCTCAAGGATATTGCAAGTACTATGGGGAGTTAATCTCATTACACAGTACTAATAGCATTTGTGGCAGTGTTTGCTTCTTAAATCAACCATGGGTGACCACCTGGTGCCCTGTAACTGGAAAGCTGCTTCCATGACACATGCACAGACCAGTCTCTGCCGAGGAGATTAATCTGTAAACTGCTATGAATCTATTCTCCTGACACTTTCTCCCCCACTGAGAACAATATGTGTTTTTATTTTCAGTTTGAATATTTGTAACTAAAAATTAGAGAATTTTTAATTATTTTTTAACCACACAAATCCTTAAAAAAATTTTTTTTTAAGAATTATGGATTCAAACATGAAGGTGTTTAGTTAGGAATGAATATATTGTGATGCTTTTCAGTGCAAACTTCACGCAGGCTCGTCTTCTTGAGTAACCATATCATCAGCTTCACCTAGTACTTTCCAAAAGTAATACCGCTGCAGGGCTGATTTTAAGTACTCTTCAAGACAGCAGTCAGAGAAAATAAAGACATCTTTAAAAGAGAAACTAGTACACTGAAAAACATACGAGACATCTCTTTTATCAATCAGCATTGTCTTGTCTATATAAAAGCTAACCATACTGTTCTTAAATATACAGAGATATTTTTAACTAGGTTTACTTAGTGCATATCAATTAAATCAGCAATCTTAAACCAGATTTGAACAGAAAGTTCAGAAATCACTAAGCAACTCTTTGTAGGCACCAACTGAATAATTGGAGCTGGTTTCATCATACAGATTTCATCATGCTGTAAAATAAAATTTCGCATTGGCAACCCCTGTTTCTGTATCTGAAACCCAGAAATTTACAAAAATCAAACTTCAGAAAGAGACTCGTTCACATTAGGCTTTGTACTTGAATTAACTCCTCTGGCTTGCATCCAGTTGCAATGCTTTAGGGTACAAGCAGGAAGAATGGTGATCACCAACTTTTTAAACAAATTTCATCTTTCTAATTGCTTTTGGCAATTGACACAAAGTAGCCTCCAGCAACGGACTGGCAAAATGAGACTTTAAAGATAATTAGAGAAGATGCACTTACAGATGTGTCAAAACTGAAACCTAGAGATGTGTTGGCAGAATATTATTAATAGAGCTGATGTATTGATACGGACATAGAGAAATGAGAGCTGCAGTTAAAATGGAAACACTGAAGAAAGAAATGTATGGTACTTTTATTTCATATATTTTAAAAGATGTGTTGTATCCATATTCCATCTGGGCATTTCAGAATGCTTGACACTGGTAATTTATCTAAAGTGGTAGCTCTTGAGCAATACCGGGTGGATCCTAGAGATGTAAAGGCTCTATTTAAATCAGGGGATCTAGAACTGTTCAGAATTTTAAAGAGAGACAGCCCACTTTCTCATTTATAAAGATGGTCTCTCCAGGTGTCTGGCCCCTCTCCCGAGCAGGCTCCAGGCTTTGCCTCTGTCTCTGCGCACTGATTGCCACTGGAAACATGCTCCAGGAGTCCTCAAGTCTGGAGACTCTTACCTGTAGCCCCGAGGGTCATACTGTTAAAATTATCTTTATGCTGAGTTTCCCCAGACAAAACAAGTGGGGAACATGAGTGCCAGAAAAAAAGTAGGTCTTGGGAGTTTCTCAAAATAAGGTGATATGCAGAAAATCCAGATAACAGGGAAAAAAAATCTCAGCTGTCACGTAGATGAGAATAAGGCAGTGTGGTAAATGCAGTAGACAGAGCAAGGACAGTTTTGTTGAAATGTTTTAAGTAGAAATCATTTATCAACAACCAACAACTTCATTTTGATTTAGCTAGTCTCAAAAATTCCTGTAGGGCTTCCCCTAGAAAATTCTGCAGAATCTACAGCAGCAAAAGTGGGGATTTTATAACATTTGGCAAGACTCCCTGAGGATATTCATGAGCTTTAATAGCATGCCCTCGGACAGGCATGCACAAAAGGAGGCCCATTCCAAGATACCTTGAAGAAGATCACTGGAAAAATCAAGAGAAACATTTTCCCGATTCAGATACGATAGTGTAACGTTGTGTGTTGTCTAAGAACAGATGTCCACAGGGTAAATGAAGAAAGTAAAATACAAAAGTAGCATGAGGACAGTCAAGCGCTGTACAAATTCAGACTGAATATGCCTCAAGCCACATCTGTCTTATGCTGAACAGTATACACCAGGTCTGCACACGTGGCAGGAAGCCAGGCAGCATCACCTCTGCACAAAGGGTGAGATTTCACTGTATTCTAAGAAAAAGAGCATTCTACATGGCCTGCATTTCTTGACGTAAAGGTAATTTCTGGAGACCTCCTCTTCAAAGAACAGTCTGTGCACAGTTGTTCGGGATTTTTTAATTTTCAACTGATACATAAAATTACTTTTATTCAACTTGTAGCCCACACAGTGCTGCAGGATGTGCTCCATATCCCACACTTCTCATAACTACACAGTCCTACCTAGACTGATGAAAACCTCACCCAATCCTGAGAACCATCTACATTCCTCATTTGAAATAGAACTGTCTCAGCACAACACTGAAATAGCTAATTTTTAAGTACCTAGGAAAAAAAATACCCAGTGATTGTAAAAGGAGCTGTTGGTTACAGTGGCTTTCCCCACGCAAGCCTAGCAGTGCAGGCTAAATCCCTTACGCTGCTACTCAATTTTTAATAGGTCATTGGGCAAAATTTCATTCATTATTTATGAATGCTTAAGAAAAAAAATGGCTATGACTGCTGGTGGGCATGGGGTAATCGATTGTATCTTTACATACAGAGGTCATTTATTATTTGCATATAGCTAAGAAAGATAAAAAGAAAAACATACTTGTTTATCCTTACACCAGGGCTGCACTGCTGAGAACATTCAGCACTTATCCTGAAGCTGCTTGTATACACTCAGTTAAAGGAGAGAACAAAAAGAAGACCCGTTTACTGATCCACAAGGCGTGGGTCTCCCTTGAGGCGAGCAGATATCACTCAGATATAAGGGCTTTGTCACTACCTCAGGATAGTTCACACCGGGAATCCACGGGGAGATTGTATCCCAGTTTTAGGACCCATCGTCTGCAATGATGGGCACTGGGCTTGGCTAAGAACAGAGAGACTTGCTGAGGTGGGCAAATTTGCTTCCCCATCACTTCCAGGAAACACCTAATGGGTCAGAGCCACGCTTTCCAGTGCTTTGAGTAATCACTAACAGGGTAGGAATAAATCAGATTTAGATTTCAAAACAATGTCTCTGACCCTCTCCTTAGCATCCCTTACTTCCCAGCTTGAAGGTCTCAGCAAGATTCCTGGATTTCCAACAGGTCTTCCTTGCCTGGTTTTCTCCAAATATTGTGAGACGGTTCATGTGGTTTTGTTTTGAATTTAGAAGACAATGAATCATGGGCTAGAGTCCAATCAAATCCTAAGCACAGACATTGTCTGATATGAATATTAGACCCTGACACTAATATTTCATATATTCATTGATAAAACCCTCATAAGGACAGTTACAATTGAGGGAAATATTTTCTTTTTCATATGCCAGAGAATGAAAAGAAAAAATAATCAAAGAATCCCAAGAAAACTGGCACATTTATTTACAAACTGTCCTTGGCTTGGTTGCTGTAAAACAAAACCACAAGTTATTTGGTACAGCTCTCATTGCATATAAATTTAATCTATTTGCTGTTAGTGAATATTAGATCTTGATATGCAACTGTAAACACATCTCTGTGGTTCCCTCAGGTCAAAGCATGTGGACTTATACTTTATAGATGTATCATCAAGCCACAGCATGTTTGCTGTTATTTCAATATATTTATAAAATGTCCCATGCCACTCTCCTTTGAATGCTATAAATTGCTTTCATGATCTGCTTAGGGATACTGAGAATTCAGCTGGCATTGTAATATTTCATTTAATGCTTGAAACTCTCAGAAACACTTTATAACATTCAACCAAGTCAGACCAGACAGTTCTTAAAAATACTAAGGGTTCATTTATATCTTCAGAGTACACGCCAGTTTTCAAGCCACATGAGTCATGTATGCAAACTATGTTTGGGGGAAGGATATATTCACGAGCATAAAAACAATTAGTAGGTCTGACTTGAAGTTTTAATTACAGTGATACAGTTTGGCCCATCCTATATCAGAATTTCTTTAATGCCCGTTAACTTCTCTATATTAACATATCTATGAGATGGTGCTTCATTCTCATTTCTCTGAAGGTTGATCTATGCAAACATTAATATGCCCACATTTTCCCTATCAGTTCCAAATATCTGAGCACTTGTCACCCCTCCATTGTCAGACTTACTATATATGCCATTCTACATCCATGTACGTACTCATAGTTCCTACAGTGCCCTCCTTTCTGTCATTTTAATCTCCAAGAAAAATATTCATTGGGTGCCTTAGCATCAGATAATATATTAAACAATAGGTTTGTTTCAATTACAGACCGCACTACATCTTAACAGTTTGTATGGCAATAGATTCTAGACCTTTCTGAATCACGAAAAATCTTAACTCTGCCTCTGAACAACTTAATTCCAATGTTTGCCTCTTTCCTGTTTGTAAACCCAAGGTCTGAACACCAGTCAGAGGAATTTTCACCATTAGGTGCAGTATGGCAGCCTGCAAGGATCTGTCTCCACTGGCCCAATCCAATGCTGGCTACCTGTAGCTCCTGGTAACTTGGGGGGTTGGACTAGATCATATCCAGAGGTCCCTTCCAACCCTGACCATTCTGTGATTCTGTGGAAGGAAATAGGAAAGCAGTAAGAAACCAGATCCCCTGGGAAGGTTTGGCTCTCCCACCTTACAACGAGGCTGAGGTTGTTCCCCCACTTAACAACGTGGAATTTAATTTCCTTTGCACCACCAGCATTGCAAAATGCTGAATACGTTCATGCTAATTCATTACAAAACCTTCATCCTTTCTTCACTCGTCCCTTTCTTCTCTTGTCCCTTGTCTCCTTTCTGTCTTAATTGTAATTTTTTGTAATTAATTGCAAAAACTCTTGTGAGAAGTATGTGAACTGACACAAACGTGCAATGTAAATGAGTTACACAGGAGCAGCAGGTGCTGCCCACGAGCCCAGTGTGTATTAGGTGTATCGAGGCAATGTAGACATCCAGGACATCCTCTGGCTGCAGATCCCCCAGGGCAGTGGACACGGGCAGTATTAGCACATCAGACCACAGCTGTCACGACTACTTATGACCTGAATAAGTGCCCATGCTTCAGCTGTGCAGGCCTTCCTCCTCCCCACTCCCTGAATAGACTGGGGGCAAAGGAAGCCTTTGTACGAATGTCCCTGATAATGCCAACCTTACATCGTATGGAAAACAATGCTTTTCCGGTAATATTTTTTAAATTGAACCGAATTTTTACACC
This sequence comes from Pluvialis apricaria, assembly GCA_017639485.1. Lineage (NCBI taxonomy): Eukaryota > Metazoa > Chordata > Aves > Charadriiformes > Charadriidae > Pluvialis > Pluvialis apricaria. The sequence goes on from CM030044.1 coordinate 29,354,184, forward strand.
ATGTTCAATTTGGAAACTGTGTGGGCTGCAAAAGGAAGATAAGATTTGACGCATTTTGCTTATATCTGAAAAAATCCTTCATATAAGGAAAAAGAAAAAAGACACTTTAGCAGGACGTGACTTTTATTGAAAGGGTATTTTCAATTAAAATATACTTAGCTAAAACTCTGACCGTCTTTGCAATCTTTATTTTTAGTGACAGAGGTCAAAATTCTACTTTTGGTTTCCTTCCAGTGCTCCTTCCAGCTCACTTCCCTAGCTCCTGGGAGCACTTGCTTGCTTTATTCCTGACAGAACCCCTGCAGGCCACAGGGGAGGGGGGTAGTCCCTGGGTGCCGCATTTACATTTGGAGTGAGTGCCATGTTTCACAGCTGCAGCTGTCGGCCTACTGTTTCTGCCATTATTTGCATTTCAAACAGAATCAATGGAAGCAATGAACTACAAAATAAATTGAAGTTCTGCATAGAAAACAAATGCCTTTTATTAATCTGACTCAGCTGCTGAAGTACTGAAACATAGAAAACTTGGTAAGATTGAACAGTCCCTAATGCTGAATACTATTTCAGGTGAGATCAACAGCATTTATATGTCAAAAACTGTAATTTAAGAAGGAAACTTTTTTCTACAGCTGGTGATAACCTAGTTTTCAATAGGTAATCACCTCTGTTGCCCAACTTAAACAGATTAAAATATGATTCCAAAACCAGTGCAATAGAAAAGAAATTGAGGTTTAGTAACTCCTCCTCTCTTCTTACGGCAAGTATCTTATGCTGCTCTACCAACTGTTTCACGTGCTATAGAAGTCTGCATTTCCTAGCTGGAAGTTTGATTTGCAATTCACAGATGGATACCTACCTCAGCCCTATTCCCATGTCCTTTAGGTCATTTCTCACTTGCACTGACCCCGAATTTGAAAACTTACTTTGGAGGCTAGTGTCAGATATAATAGAGTAACCGCAGGCGGTGTTCTAAATTGAGATTCTAGGGGGAAATAAAAAAGGCAGCAAAATCAGAGAGAAGCTGCAACAGCCCTATGCAAAATCCATGGACGTTACCTATAACAATGGTTGAACAAAACCCCAGTTTATAGGCTTCATTGTGGCACGGCAGCACAACTGCAAGGTGTTCCTATTGCACTAGAATGTCTGCAAGTGGGCAGATCTTCAGCGGGGAGCGGAGTGAAGAGCACTCTCCCGTCTTTACCACAACTAAGCACTCCGGCCGCTCCTGCTGTAAAGGCACCATTCAGTCCTGCTCCTCATAACAGCCTCAAGTGTCATTTAATCCCATTTGTTCCCCCCTGCTTCTGAACACCACTGTCATACACGCCCTGCTGTACCTCCAAACAATGTACTTCAATTGCCTCTGATAACAAAGAACATTTCTGGCAAAAAAACCCTATTCCCTGGGGAGCAGGGCGATGGGGGAGCACTGGGATTTTAAATGGCCACACTGAGCCTGTGGCTATGACATCAGACCTCTTAAACTGATGGCTGGGACACTAATAGCAAGAGTACTTTGTTTCTTAATGGACCTCTGGGTTCCTCAGTGCACCCTCAGTGTGAATAGTTAGGCATTAGTCCTCCCCTCGACTCTCTTTCCCTTTTTTTTTCTTCTTCAGAGTTGAGGCAGGCCTAAACAAACCATCTCTGGGAAACAGTGCCAGAATCAAGGTTACTATTCTGCCTTGCAGTCCTTGATGGGAAATGTTCAAAAGCCAGCTAAATCCTGCAGGAACTCATCTCATCTCACCTCTTTGTAGATGTCAGGACACACTTGCAGTTGTGGTGACTCAGTTAGACACAAAACCAAGGCCCTGTCCACAAAGCACCTCTTGACATCTCGCAGAATAGTGTGTGTGTCGCAACTGTATTCCAACCCAGAGGTAGTTTGTTTTCCACCTGCTTAGTATCTCGCTGGCTAACATATTTGCTAGTTTTTGTGACAATTTTCTGGGTGGCGTTAATAAAGCTGTCACACAATTTGCTCCACAGCTGCACTTCAAATAAGGCAATGTCTGCTTACAGTTTGCATGTCTGTTTGTAAAGTTGTTTAATGAATGTTTTGGAAATACTTGTAACTTGCTGTGCACAAGGTCTTCGTTCCAGTTACGGCTATTGTGCATGATTTGCAATACAAATAACAGAAGTACTATGGAATATAAGATATTGTTCTGTACAGAGATAATTCAATTGTGTGTATTTCTCATGCACCTTCTATCACAGATGCTGGAAACAGAAGAAACATCCTGAGTTACAGAGTAAGGGCTGATTCAGCTGGCCTTCAGACAACGGAACTTTTTCCACTGACTTCAGTGAGAGTTGGACAAACTCACTAGACAGATAAATGAAAAACAACAGTCTAGAAAATATGTTTCAGAAGATAAAAATATAGGATTTTTCATACTGCCAAAAAATATTTCAACTTGCTAATTAGCAAACCCAAGGAAACTTTATGTTGACAGATTTTCAATGAGTTAATACATTCACCATGCACCACAACATGGATTTTCCCATGGCTTCAAGAATAAGTTAATTGTGAGTTGGTTCTTGGTCTAATATTGTGAACTCAGACATAAATTATTCATCCTCTGTCATATAGTTCTATATCCCATCTGCAGGTTACATGGAAATTACCCTCCGGCTCAGATTCCACCTAATGTAGATTGGCATAGCAACAGTGAATTCACAGTTATCCTGTGTTTAGCATGCGCTTAGCAATAGGCCTTGGCAATTTGACTTGAAAATGTCTTTAGTAACTAAACAGCTCCTGTGGACTGAGTTTTGCAAGATAAACATGCAGCAGTGGTCCCAGAATAAACTCTATGGTTTGTCTACCAAATGGATTGAGCTGTTGTAAATATTATAAAGAAAAATCAGTATTTCAGTGTAATGCTTAAACCCAACTTAAATTAAAGGCATTGGTCTAATTTTACTCATTTAGGTCCAAGCATCTGCAGACATGTGTCATTTTTTTATCATCTCATTCAAGCTTTTCTCAACAAAATTAGACTAAAGACACAAATCAGAAGACAAAGGGAAATTTAAAAAAATTCCACACTTCAAACTGCTATTTTTTAAATCTCTGTAAAATGATTATGCTAAAATATAAGCAAGTGTTTAAATCTCTGAAGGACAGGATCCAGAGAGATCTGTAAGTCCACTGAATGAGTCACCTGAGTAAGAAGTCCAGAAGTAGACCCAACCATGTAGTAGTATAGCTATTGTGATACTAAAGTTGTTCTAAAATTTTCAGAAGACAATCTCTTGCTCTTATATCTATTCATCCCACATATTAGCTTTTAATTGTGTCTTAGGCTAATGTTTAAAATGTATTTTTAAGAAATAGATTTGGGAAGGTGCTAACTATTTGAAATCATTACCTTCTAACTCTCACAGGTGCGTATTTCTCTAAGAATGCATGCAAATCACCACCCCGGTTGCCATCCCTCTTTGGTCCACAAAGAAGCAGTACCTTCTAGTTTCTGTTCTCTTTTGCTGTGGAAGACAAGTCCTATCATATCAGATACTTATCCAGTGACAACTTAAGGCCAAGTGAAAGATGAAAAGAAAAGTTATTTCACTTTCCTCTCTTACCTCCTAGCATGTCGGATTTTATTCATGCCTGTCTTTTGTGATCTCCTGTTGTACAGCACACAGCTTATCAACTGACACAAAAATAAATGCATAATAAATATTCTACAAGAGCAGAGAAAGGGGTTTGCTAAATATAAACAAACCGCCTGGTCAGACTTCTACCCTCATCCCTAAGGGTAAATACTGTTGTCTTCTGACATCTCTCAACTTCTTGCAGTGCCATCTCAAGTGCTACTAGCAACTAGTAATTAGTCTAGTTCTCAGCCGCCTTCAGTGTCAATAGAGAAAAAAGGCATTAATTCCTACACAGAGCTATTTCAAAATTGACTGTTTCAGTTCTAATATTTAATAAATTGCTTGTAATGTTTTAATGTGCTGCTGTAGCGGCAGCATAGGAGAAACATAAGAATAAGCATTTGCTCCAGGCATGGAAGAGACATGGCTTGGCAGAAGCCTCAAGCATCTCATATACAGTATCAGTTCAAGTAAGAGATATGAGGCGCAGATGAAGATAGTGATGTCTGGAAGAGCAGGAGAAGTTGTCCAATTCAGTGAAAAACAAAAAATACTGTAGGTGGATATTTACACTGACTGCAGAGTCAAGAGCTCCTAAATTTGACTTTCAAGTGGCTTTTTCTTGCCCTAACAACCAGAAAAAGGCACCTGCCTTTGCCCTAGGGCATGGGGGAAACATCAGAATGAAAAAGCTTGAGTTAAAGAATTCAAGACATTTTTCCATTTCAAATTTCCGTGTGTTCTTCCATTTCTAGTTTTCTTTTTCCAGCTGACCTTAACAAAGTAAGAAAAGGCTTTCTTCTGTCTGGCTATTACTAATAGGTGAAATCTGATTTAGAGAAACAGGAATATTTAACATACTTTGCACAGGGCTGAGATAACAAGAAGAAATCCAATATCTTCCTGATGGTTTAAGCTTTTCTTTCAGTTTATATACTTGCACCTTGCAATGAAGCATACAATGATTCAGGTCCTTGGATAGTGATAGCTGTTATATTTCTAGGCTGGGAACAGCCTGAAAGCAGCATTTTCCAAATAATTGATTGAAATGGAAACATATTTTCACCCATTAGCATATATTTGCCTTATGAGATCAGACATTGACACAGACTTACTATTTCTAAAGTTAAACAAGATTTAGATTTATCATAGAAATCATATCTTGTTTTAAGAATATATTCATAAGTATGTTGTAGAGAATAGAGCATGGGTCAGCTATCTCCAGGATACCACCTGCCACTATTTGAGGTCTAGCATAGCTCTGGATGGGTTCAGAGATGTGTGAAGACATGCTGCTCCTGGTCGCAACCAGAGTCCAGGGACAATCTGTGAAGGAGCCAACAGGCTTTCCAGCTGGAATGTGAATTTTCCATGCAGTCAGACCTTGCATGGCCAGCTGTCAGGTTAAGACCAAGGATGACCACTCTACTCATGCCACTGCTGCTTGAGAGTCTGAAGAGGAATGGAAAGGACCTTACAGTTAGTAAGACACAACAAGACTTCCAAAGCCTTAAGCTTCTGGTCATGGATCTTTCACTACCTCTGAAAAGGACTCTTAAGTTACAAGGGAATAACATTTTAGTACATCAGAGTGCAAGTACTTCAAAAAGTAAAAGAAATCTGGTCTTCCAACCTGTTTGAAGACATTTAAGAAAAAAGCCCCCCAAAATTAGGAACTGTGCAAACATCTTTGAATCGGAAGATCTGAAATCATAGAATCATAGAGTCATACAGTAGTTTGGGTTGGAAAGGACCTTTAAAGGCCATGTAGTCCAAGCCCCCAGCAGTAAGCAGGGACATCTTCCACTCAGAGCCCCATCCAACCTGACCTGGAATGTTTCCAGGGATGGGGCATCTACCACCTCTCTAGGCAAACTGTTCCAGTGTTTCACCACCCTCATGGTAAAAAAATTCTTCCTTATATCTAGTCTAAATCTACCCTCTTTTAGTTTAAAACCATTACCCCTTGTCCTATCACAACAGGCCCTGCTAAAAAGTTTGTCCCCATCTTTCTTATAAGCCCCCTTTAAGTACGTAAAAGCCACAATAAGGTCTCCCCAGAGCTTTCTCTTCTCCAGGCTTAACAATCCCAACTCTCTCAGCCTGCCTTCATTGGAGAGGTGCTCCAGCCCTCTGACCATCTTTGTGGCCTTCCTCTGGACCCGCTCCAACAGGTCCATGTCTTTCCTGTGCTGGGGGCTCCAGAGCTGGACGCAGTACTCCAGGTGGGGTCTCACAAGAGCAGAGTGGAGGGGCAGAATCCCCTCCCTTGACCTGCTGGCCACACTTCTTTTGATGCAGGCCAAGATGCGGTTGGCTTTCTGGGCCCCAAGTGCATGTGGCTGGCTCATGTCCAGCTTTCCATCTACCAGTAGTCCCAAGTCCTTCTCCGCAGGGCTGCTCTCAAGCCATTCACACTCAGCCTGTATTGATGCCAGGAGTTGCCTTGACCCAGGTGGGATGTACAAGTTTCCCTTTCCATTAATATAAAGGCAGTCATTAGTCACCTATTCAAACTAGCACTGGCATTTGGTTGTTAGGAACTCTCATCTCACACTCCCTAATTGCACAACACCAAATTCACAGTGATCTCTTCAGCTGAAGATACAGAATTAAGTACTCTCTAATTTCACTAGTTCAGCACAGTGACAATACAGTAGAAAATTAATAAAGTTAACAATGACAGTAGTATGAGTATTCAGATTGTTCACTTGGCAGAAATGGAGAAAACATTAAAATTCTGTCCTTTAAAACCTAGGGACTTGATGAGTGGAAAACAGATCTTCTTGCATACCTTTGTGGTTTTGAACATTACAGCTTAAAGCTTAAAATTAAGGCCAACACTTCAGCGCTTTCCTAGTCAAGGAAAGATTTAAGAATTCATTAAGTGGTCTCTTGAAACAAGGCTTGAGTTTCTTGCACTGTATAATAATACATGAAATAGTTTTAGTAAGACTTGCATATAGACCTATCATGAGCTGCCATCTTTACTTTCTGTGTGGAGTAGGAACATGTGTAAGACATGTCTGGATCTGCGGCAATATATGTGAAGTGGTCTAGTAAAGGAAGTTGACAGAACGAGATACAACCATAATGTAATTTCCTGACAAAAAATAGTTTTCTTGTATTTCCTTCTGAGATTTGGGTATATTTTAATCAGAATTCATCTGACAGTATAAGATCTTTTGTAGTATAACTGTCAAAGCTAGGTTGTAACCTCATTAGAGGAATGGCCCAAAAGTTTAGATATAAAAGAGACATTTTCAGGTGAGTTTTTTTTTAAAAGCTACTAGTTTTGAGCGGTTTATAATTTGACTATTGTAATGAGCTTCCCTTAGAAAAAAAGCATGAGAAGATTGAAGTCTGTTGTACTATTTTTAAATGAGTAATGAAAATTCACAAAAACATTGGGGTTTAGTTACATTTCTACTGCCCAGATTGTTTTTGTTTCTTCTACAAATTAAAAAAAAAAACAACTTTCTTTTAAAAGTATCTCCCTCAGCTTTTTCCCACATTTTTCCTGTGAATCATCTAGTTCTGGCCTTTGTAACAATCTGGTGGTCTTTTCTTTTATGAAAATTATATATTTCTTATGCTGACAGGCTTAGAGTCTAACTAGATGGGAAATCCGCAAAGGAAGTGGAGTAACATCAGAAACATACAATCGAGTCCAAGGAAGTGTTGAGAAAGGGTAACACAGACAGAGAGCACTGCAGACTGGGGATCCTCCTCCAGGGAAGAGGAACTGGGTTGGCAGTTGCCAGGAGAAGGATCTGAGAGCCTGGGAGTACCACGAGTTTCCAAGAGGAGAAGCACACACTGTAGGCCCCCGGGTTCCCCAACTCCCACATCCAGAACAAGGGCACGCCTGGATGCTCCAAGGGGGGAATCAACTCCCCTGTATGCCTTCATTTCTGTTAGCGTGCACTATGCTGTGGTCCACATAACCGTATGGGCCATATAACCAATGCGGCACCAGCAGAGTTATCTGTAGATATAACAGCACCAACTGATCATACTTGATAATTCATGGACTATACTGAGTTCCTCCAATACTAATGACAATTTTCTCAGCCTTCTTTCTACAGAAGTTCAGAATGGAAGTCTGTTTAAATGAGGCACAAAGGGAAGGCTTGACTTCCCATCTCTTATGCTTCACTGAAGAGGAAGGGAAAGAAAAATTAATACAAAAATCATTTTTCAAAGCTTCTTGCATCAACTTTGGCTTTAACATTGTTTATGGAAATTATACATACATATATAAACTGCTAACTATTTATGCAGAATAAGTATTCCTGTGCGAGATTAGTAGTAGCATGTATGTCTCCCACCTGGGGACTTATTCCCTATTTCTGCATTGTATTACTTCGTTAACAAACGCAATTTCTTCATAATTAACCTGACCATTTAGAGTTCTGAAGTATGTGACCATGTCGAGATTTGCTGTAATTTATCCCCAATTATCAGTTTAGTATAGTCGAAGGGAGAAACAAAGAAACCCCGACTATAAAGCAACACAGTTGTGAATTATCTGTCCTCGAATATTATTACACTGACAACTGGTCTGAACAGGTTGTCTGACCAGTGAAGAACCACTCACCTAGTAAAATTTTAAAGGTTTAAGCTTTATAAGAATTCTCCTTTAGTACTGATTAACCTGAAAGTGACGTTTGAAGAACACATGTAACATGGATTATGTACTCTACTGATTTTTTTTCATGGGAACACAAAAGCAATTTCCAGGTCTGAATTTCAGTATAAGCTATTAATAAGTATTGCCTCCAGGGAAAAAAATTATATTACTTTGGAAATAGCAAGATTTCCCTTGGGCTGATAAAAGGGAAATAAAAGACTTTTTAAAGGACTAGATTCAACATATTTTTTTAAATAGCTTTTTCAAATAACAGTAAAATGAAGACAATACTAGTTATGTTGCAGTTTGATATAACCAACAAAACATTTTCCCTAGGAAGGAATAAAGCCTGCTCAGTGAGCCTCTGAGCAATACCCAGGAAAAGAAAGTTACCCCTAGTCTCCCTCATCACCTGCTTCTCCTCTTCTTCTCAGTCAGCATTAGCAGGGTGGATGGACGTACCAAGTCTAGGACTTTGGGGCAGTCTTTTTTTTAAAAGCTATCTCAAAACAAAGCTGGCACAAGAAAAAAATCCCAGCCTTTTCTGTAACATCCAGAGTGATTCTGGAGCTATTTTCTTGCAGCCTTACCTGGATGGTGTTCAATCAGAAAATGCAGAAAAATAGTGGGCAAACTTGGCTCTCATTTTAATCCCTGTGCCAACTTTGGCTTCTGGGATCTGTTACCACTGAGAAAGCAAGAAAGCAGCTGCTAGCTGTGAAAACTGAGGGGTCTCTGGCCAATCCCATCTTAGATGGTTGGCCATTCTCATTAAATGCTTGAGCCTGTCAGAAGATACATGACCAGGTACCGCAAGAGGTCTGAGCAGACCACAGCCCCTGTCCCACGGGGAGGTGACTGGGGGGGAGGGGGGGAGTTGCTGGAAAGAGCACTCTAAAGGGCAAAAAAGGAAGAAAAAAAACCCTTTCTCTCTCTTCAGGGCTTCTGCTAGCAGCAGCCATTAAAAAATGTAATTCCTTGATGGTGTTTTGACATGAAAATATTGGAAATCTAAAAGAATTGAAAGACATTCTTTCAACCCGTGTATTAGTGAAGGATATGACAGTAAATTTCTGCCATTTTATTCTTTTATAGCCATGGGGGACATCCAGAGATTTCATAGGAGGTGAGTAAAAGCCATCCAGTCTGTCTGTTTACCACTGATCTTCCCCTTGATATACTCCTCAGCCCCCATCGTTCCTCCCCTGAGAGCTGCTGTCACTAACACATCACTCCTCCTCTGCCTTAGAGAACAGTATCTGCAGCATCTGAGAGGCTGTGCTAGTCCTGGTCTATTCATCATCTGGCAGACAACGCTCTCACAGGCAATTCCATTAGCAACATCCCTCTCAATGACAAAGTATGTCTTTAATGTGCCTGGTTTCCAGCCACACAGATGTAAGTGCTGTGCTGGGCCCCTTTTTTGAAAATGGGAATGGGAATGGAATGACCTAGTGCAAGTTATGTTTATTACCCATTTTCTTTCAATCAGATGGCTTGACATAAGTTTTGCCTTAAAAAATGGAGCCTGTACCCTTTGGTGGCAAACATGCTACTTTGGCTGAACTAAGAGAACTAGTAACAAATATTCAGCTTTCCACAGGCCACAGCTTTCCACATTTTTTGAAATCTGAAGCTGTATTTTAAAAGATTAATCTTTCAAAATTAGGTTGAGAATATTGGGAAAGGACCCTTGCAAGCTATTGGAGCTCTGCGCTTAACTTTACATTACTGTTGTTGTTTAAATGAGAAAAGTAATGCGCTGAAAATTAAAGGAACAATTTTCATGTGAATGCCTGTGGGCATGATTAAGATTCACAGTAAAATGTGTCATGCTGCTTCATAATAAATTCATCCGAACAAGGCAGTAAATACCTACAGCCTCTATAATGGGGAAAACATTTTGCATTACCAATGTTTCTGAAACAGGCTGGCTGAACTGATTTTTTTTCCTAAAATCATAGCCACAGGTTAAATACTCCAGCATTTTCCAGTGGCAGCATCCATCCTCCTGTACTTTGGCAGCAGGCAAAATAACCCTGATTAGATTAATCAGTGTCTTCAGCTACTGTTGTGCTCATTATCAACCCTCTAACATTGTATGTTCTGATGATATATCCTTAAGTGCAATAATTGTAGGCATTGGTTCATTAGCAAGTATGATCAACATGGGTTATCAAAAGCATTTTTCATGCATAATAAATAGAGCAAATTACTAAAACAATAAAAGAAATATCTAAGATCTACAGCAGGTCAATCTACATGATGTAATATTTCATTAACATAATTAGAAGCAGATTTATAATAATTTAATAACTTAATTTTCCACCTTCTTTTGTTTAAAGGAGACCAGAGATACTCTGCTGCTTCCTGCAGAAAGCTTGTGCCCTGGCTGGCAAAATGTCAGGTGAAATTAGACTATGCAATGAAGAAAATGTTATTTTAGATGCGATACACTCCCTTTAGAAATCTTGCTGATTGCACACAGGCTGTATAATTACAGACATTCATGAATTGTATTTCATTAGAATGACAAAGTGTTGGCATTGGTGAGAAATTTAACCCACCCAGTACTAAATGAACACAACTCAAGTACACTTTTAGGATCATCATCATTTGAAAAACAAAGAAGCAGGGGGATGCTTAAGGAACATGATACCAATATAAATGCATTTCCCCCTCCCCCTCCAAAGATTACAATAACTCAGTGTTTAATTTATTTTCTCTCTTTTGGGGGAAAAGAAATGCTGTGAGTTTTAATATTTTCTCTTGAGAAAGAAATGTAAAGAATGCCATTAGATTTCCATTGGAAGCTTCTACTGTCTTGCATGATAGGCAGAGTTGCATTATTTTCTTTTTTCCATATGAACTTTTATACATTTCAAGTCTGCCACACTTAATTTTCTGGGAATTACACTGAAAGGAGAACTCTTACTAGATGTTAATCAAGGGACCTATGCCTGGTGACAGTTACAAGTTGTGCAAATGCACAAATTTTCTTTCTTAAGAAAAATGTACTTACCTATGGAGAACAGGAAAAATAAATAATATTGGGGTTGATCCTGCCTTCATTGGGATCAAGAGCAAAATTCTGACTGATTTCCAAAAGGAGCAATTTCAGATACAAGACTTTTCTTGCTATAAATTCAGTTTTTATTTGAAGACTCCAGCAAAGAAAAGCGAGGTTCATTTATGCCGAACTAGTCAAATCAGCTATATTTGTCAGTTTGAGCATACTTTTTAACCTGGTGATTGTGGTCCTTACTGCATTTTTTTGAGGTGGCTACAATTCTACAAATTTACATTACTGTGTAGTTCATAAGATTTTAACCTGAAAAATGCAAATTTTAAAATATGAATATTTAAAATGTATAGTAGTATAAACATATATTAAATAAAGTCATATATAAGGAATATGCACCATAATGTGAGTATGTAAATAAAACCAAATTGCACAAAACTTAGAAAGGGAAACGTTTGTGTCCTGGACAAATTATCTGATTTCTTATTAGTTGACATCATAAAGTCTTTCATCTCGACTTATTCTGTTGAAAAGTTTTGATTTATGGCTTCTGTTTCAGGCCCTTTGTGAATCCTCACAAATGAGCAGGTTTTGCATATTGTTCCAACACGCTCCCTAAAGGGAAAACTGCGTCCCTTGCACAGAACACTAAAATTAATTTTGAAAAAGAGAAAGAAAAATCAGGGGGAAAAAAGAACAATGATGACCTGATCATGCAAGATCGCCTCATGTGGCACTTACTGGATAGCCACCGTAAACCTGGCTACTCCCATGAGTGTTTAGAAGACTGGACTACTTCATACTTGCCTTTTGCATCAAATTTGGATAACCAGGATAAATTTTATGGAATTAAGCTATTGAAAGTTCTTCCCAGCACAGCAGCTGTATATTCCTGTACAGCCACATATTTCTGTTTGGTCTTGATCTTTTTTTTAGCCAATGCCTTGACCCATTTTACATCCTCCCTTAACACTCCACACTGCTGCAATGGATGGGCAGCAGTCCCTGAAACCAACTCCCTCTGTCAAACCTACGCATCACATGAGAATAGCAAGGCGTAGGAACGCAGCCGAAACTAGAGAGAATACACAGTCTGTCAGTGTTAATCCTTTTTAATATTCTGCTTCACACCAGAGAGGATTTAATTGTTTCTTAAATGGCTCTAGGGCCTCTGAATGAGCAAACCTGTCTAACAGAGCAGACATTTATTTGAAAGGATCTTTGTAATAAATATTGATCTATCGTATCCGTAGATCATTCTGGAGACACAGCAATCTCTCCTTGCCTAATTAAACTGCGCTAATATGGAAATGCAGGCCAAGCCCATAAGGCACAACAGATCTGCGGGAGTGTGGAAATGCCTGGCAGTCGTGAGCTCTGGGAAGAGAGGCAGAGAGGCACAAGAACTCCTCCTGCATGCTAATGAACTCCACCACATCCAGATCGTAATCCATACAGATGCCATTTAAATTCCCTTCCACAACTTCAGCCTCAAAGACTTCTAATTAACCCTCGGTCTTGAGACAAGCAGCCGTGAGGAGGCGGGGATGGCACGGCAGAGGTGATAAAAGGCGAAAGACTACTCCTTGCCACTTCTCTTCCCCCATGATTTGAAGGTTGTGTCAGTTATCAAGCCAAACTTGGAGGGGTAATCAAAATGTCATTTACTTCATCTCCCCATGGCATTTTAACTTTTACCCTGTAAGCATTCCTGGATTTAGGACTGGCAAGAACGCTATAGTAATCATAAAGCACACATTTCCACAGACACGCGGCAGCGCTTAAAAACATTTCACTCCCACTTGACATGGAGCTTTGTTGGAGATGGCAGACAATATTTCACCAGCTTGGCTTACGCTTTGCACAGACACTCAGCTTCCTGCAGAGGTTTATTTCTAATGGAAGTCAGCCGATTTATTGCCAACTCCAGCACCGCCCAGACTTGCAAGGAAACCATAGGAGAGAATTGCTGGGCTTTGTTTCAAGTGGTGCCACAGCAACCCAGCAGTGCTGCATTTCATTCTACGTAGAACCCTGTTACAAACTATAGACCAGCTCCCTCCAACTGTCTGTAGATGGGATCTACAAATTGCAATACTTCAGTGGCACTCCAAAGCTGCACTAACATACAATGGGGTAGATCTGGAGGGACCCTTCTGTTTTCAGTAAAATGACTCATAATTTACACTTGTTAAAAGTAGAATTTGTCAAAGTAGTGTAGTAATCACAATTTAAGACAAAATGCTAGCTATGTTTTGGGGCTTTTTGGTTTTTTTTGTTTGTTGTTTGGTTTGGTGTTTTTTAATAAGCGGTACCAGACAGCTGCTCCCAGAAAGCATCCAGAGCCCTGTGACTTTGTCCACATTTAAATCAACTGACAAGTATCTGAATGTCCATTTACCAGGATTTGCGCATACCAAAAGGTTTTGCCTATGCAGATGTATGCAGGTGTTCAATTTCATAAAATGGTCCTTCTTTTTTTAATATAACTCAGAAACCTGAAGGAGTTACACAAATTGGCGAACGGCTTATCTCAGCTTTTCATCTTTAGTGTTATTTTCAAATCAAGTTGAGTGATCCCTGTAGTGATTACTTTCTAACATCTGGCTGGCAGCTTATTTGATGAGAGTTGGTGGCCTCATTTTGAATTCTAATGAAGACCACACTGCATAAATCACTGAGGTTAGCTTCCCTACTGGCACACTTGGCAGAGCAGTCCTCGATGGGAAGCTGAAGCAAGACAAAAGGAATTAAATGTCATTACGTCCCTGCAACTGAATAATCCAGACCAAGGATTGTCCACAGGATCTGAGTGTGACAGCCAGTCAGCCTTTATGTAGTTGATTGCAAAAGTTAAGGTCTAAATTTCAGGTGTCTTGACTTAGGATATATCATGTGTTCTACAGTCACTTACAAAGCCATGATTTTTTTATTCCATCCCTAAGAGAGGCAAAAGGCCACACTGGGATTTAACTTGTATGAACAAGTATTTTTAGACAGACAATACTGAAATGCTTTGTCAAACTACATGCTGCTGTATTGCTGTATTCCTAACAGACAGTCATAGCACAAAGTGAGACAGGGGAAAAAACTTGAGATATACTAAACTTGACAACTGAGTCAGAGTCTACTTGCTTAGATCTCAAGCCTTTTATTCGATGCTGTGCTCTAAATTCAGCATGGAAGAGGAGGCACTGCTATACATCTTGGTATGGTTATCTTGCAGCTTCAAAATGGGGGAAGCTCAGGTCTGTTAGAGATATCCTGAAAGTACAGAGAATACATGATCTATAAGGCTGATTTCTTCAGCTATATCTATAGCATGTGTTAATTTATGCACAAATACAGCTGTCTTGCTTTTCTCCCAACTGGCTCTGCAGAGTTAATGTTATACTAAGCATTTTCATGAAAGATCACTATCTGTGGTCTTCTAACTGAGAGAGCTGTCCCCCTGCATGAGCTATACTCTGCTTTTCCTTCGCTGACTGTAAGAGATCTGAAGTTGGCCGAGCTTTTTTCACATTGAGGGATTCGCCCTTCACAGTCAAGAGAGCTGAATTGTCTGAAATTCAAACTCTAAGCAAGATCTCAGAGCAAAATAGAAACATATGTCTCACATTAAGTATTATGACCTAAAAACAGTACAGAAGTATTCATACTGACTTTAGTATTTGCTCTTTTACTGCACAGCAGTGAGTATGGGCATTGAGAATGCCATCTACTGGCAAAAAAGCATGACAGAGCGTAATTCCATGGTAGGCGATTTCCAAAAAAGGGAAAGGGCAAGAAAACGTGATGTGGGTTGTTAGTTTGTTTGGTTTTTTTGTGTTTTCTTAATTGCTCATTTCAAGTTTTTTAAATCAAGTAGTTGTAACTGCATGATATGATGCTGAATTTTATGTAGAAAAGTTGGTGGGAATGAGTTTTCAACCTGAAATATATTATTACAACTTAATTTTGTACCAGAAAAGAATAATGTTTGAAAATAGCAACAATTTAAAAGACATGAGACATAATGAGGAAATATGAATAGAGCTGCAAGACTGAGATTGCTCGTACTTTCCTATGCTTCCTCTTATTTCACAGAATTTCAAAAACTACTCTCAAGAGTTCTTTAAATATCTGGTAAGAATATTCAGAGTCTAAACCTTTGACACGAAAATCTGAAAAAGCATCAAACTCAGCAGTGAATCTGTTTGTTATTGTGCTGTCAGCTATAGCAACCGTGATTCCAAGCTTTATGCGGCCAATTTGTGATTTGATCGCAAATAGCCATCTCAGTGGTGAGTATCTGTCGTGTTAACTCTACTTACAAAGCAGTAACTGTTGTCATAATACTGTGGCAAGATAGATCCATATAAGCTAAGTCTCTGCTGGTTTGAGAACCATCTCTGCTGGTTTGAAAACATCTTGTCTTTTTTTTTTACCCCTAGTGATTTTTGATAAGATTTTTTATCGTGTCCAGTTACACCTAGCCAACAACCAGGTTACCTAGACTAATGAAAAACACTTAGTCTAATATTGACCTAATATTCTCTGAGAGTGTCCCATCTTTGCAAGTGAGTCCCAGGCATAGAATAGTACAGGGAGTAATATTTGCTGGGGTTCAGCAAGGACTTTGGTCTAAATCTAATTTGATCATTGCCTCGATTAAGGTAACAATCACTGACAAAGAGACAGCAATATGCTCAGATGAAAGTGTCAGAAGTAACCTCCAACTTATTTTATAGCAGAGGGAAGCCAGAAGTAGAGGGAGGAAAAAATGCAAAACATCATTTGTGAGCAGAGACATCCCTGACCACAGCTTTTTCTAAACTTATCTCTTAAAAAAGTACACATTCCTTTGCTGTTAGTTGTGGTGTGGCTCCAAGAAGGGCAGCAAGCCTGGAAGTGCCAGTACTGAGAAGATGCCATTCACATTTTACCACTAAATTACCGTGACTTACTGTCACATATAGGAAGACTGCAGCAGGAACAGCATGGGGAAATGAAGAAAAGTTAAGTGTCGTCTAGGATGAACGCAAGCTTCTCTGTAGTCTTGAAAACATCTGGCAATATCAAAACTCAGCATTTCATTCATTTGAGGAAAGCAAAAGGGAATAGGATACCATGTTTAAAATAAGCTGAAGAAATAAAGAAATAAATCAGGAAAATGGCAAAAATAGTTTTGGACGTCAGTGTCACAGAATAAAGCCTTTGATCTATGCTTTGCCCATGCTAAAACTGCCCTTGCAGAGACACCAAAGCTGTCTCTGAAACATGGCAATAGAGCCCTGCCAACTCAGAGCTGTGGCAAAGCTAAATACTGACGTGATGAGACCCTCCTGATGGTCTTCTGAGAGGGCCATCACCGATGAGATCATTCTGCTCCCAGGGACTGAAGTCTGGGGCTGCACCTGTGTGAGAGCTGCACTGTCCTGGGTAGAGGTACCACTTCATCTGGAGCCAGTAGGGTAGCTCTACACAGGGCTGCCTTGCACCACCATGCTTTTATTTCCCATAGCGAAAGAAAGCTTTTAGGGTGGCCCCTTCTTTTAAAGTCATCCGCGCTTTTCTGTGACTACAAATCAAGACAAGAAGGGAGGAAGTGTTACCATGCCAGGACTGGAACATCGTCCTGGGCTGAACGTACCACGCTAACTACTACCCCCATGGAAGGCAGCAGGCACTGTGTTAAAAACTCATTTGATTCTCAGAGCACTCTAGGAAGGCCTGAAAAGCACAGGAGGACACAGGTAATTTCACAGATGCCCAGCTGTCTCCAACATTAGCAGGGAAAAAGACTCACGTTAGGAATGGAGTGAAAGTTAGAGGAGCATCAACTCTGCAAGCACATAACATGCTGTGTGAAAGTGAAAAAAACCAGGTATCTGTAAAACAAAGTAAATCTCTAAGTTTCATCCAGATTCTCTGCAAAAAACTGTTTCCTCAGCCCAGAATTTGCTGTCAGTTTAAACCAATTTAATTACAAAGGGAGCACGCAGGCCGTGAATCAATCCAGAAGTCAAAATTATACCTTTTTAGGTAAGTATGGCTCTAATGATTGTATTATACTGTTCAATGGACTGAACAGTAAGTCTATATTGTTTAAGGAAATCTGAATGCTTTGCATCTCCCCCTTCCTGTGATTACTGTCTATAAATGGTTGTGGAGGACCCACATCCATTAGCATAGCCCAGTAAATGGGTTTCTGCCCCTCAACGGCTCCTCCTGACAGATTAATATTATCAGATCCTCCCGTTCAACACAAAATGAGAATGTCAGCAAGGTCTCCTTCCACATGATAATCCCCTACTTGACATACAATGACATTATCCCACCAAAGCTGGAGACAAATTGTAATTCTTAGTGTAATTACAGGCTTTAATAGGTATAGAGGGTTGTTAAGTGCAGAGCAACTCTTCCCACTAGGGAATCTTCAGGAATACAGTTGGTGCAGCCAAACTATTTATGCAGTTGAGACATTGCTATGATCAAAGGAGCCCATCCTTACTTTTAAAGAATCACTGAAATAATACACCATCTCCATTTGGATTTTTTTTTCGTGACTTCCATGTGTTATGTTGAAAGGTAATGTTTTTCATTTGATGCAGCAGTTCACATAGCAGGACACAATACAAAACAAACAAAAGACCATTTCAAGTTCTTTTATATATAGTGGATTGAAATGTAAAAGGAATAGCATACTGTAATACAGTTATAGAAAAAGTGGACAGAAAGATTAAAATTTATGAAGTTGCTAGGAAATGTTAAATGTGCAAAAACCTAATTAGTATTGAAAAATATTTAAATCTTCCAAGTCCAATGAACTTTTAGAATCTGAGCCTTGCAGCTAGTAATGATAAGTTTGAAAAATTCAATAGTGCTAGACAAATGATTATGAGTAATGCCATTAAATTATTAGCTTGCGACAAGCCTTAAATCCTATCCAGAGATACTCCTGAAGGCATTGCCTTCTATATCTATTCAAACTACTGGTCACATAGAAAATATTTTTTTATTCCTTTTTTTTTTCAGTTTGTCTAAACTGTATGCAGGTTCCGGAAGACCAGGAAAACTTCAGGACACAAACTGAGATTGAGAAAGCATGTTGGATGGCTATAATACTCATGCCAGGATGTGCAATGGATGTTTCAAAGCCCCAAGATCAGAGCCGCTCTAGCTGGGCTCTTGTCCTAGGGGTCTGTCAGACTTCATCCCATATTTATTTCCTAGAAGTTCAGCAATGGTGCCAGCAAAAAAACATAATGTGAACACAAAAACATGAAAGCAATGTTTCCCTCTTTGCTGTTTTAATATTCTTCTAGTCTGTCTTCTCTGTCCCATCACTTATAGTGATCCAGGAAACACCAGTCCTTTCCTGACCGTCTTTTGAAAAGACTCATCCAAGACTGGAGTCCTGCTCTTGTTAATGGATACACATATGAATATTAAGAAGTGACCCTTTTTAGAAGAGTTTACCGACTCTGACTGGGGTGGACTTAGCTTTCTTCACAGCAGCCAGCAAGGTGCTGTGTTTTGGGTTTGTGTCTAGAATCAATGTTTTGGCTATTGCTGAGCAGTGCTTGCACAGCATCAAGGCTTTCTTTTGCCCCGCTTTGCCTGCCAGTGAATAGGCTGGGGGTGGACAAGAATTTGGGAGGAGACAAAGCTGGGACAGCTAACACATATTGGCCAAAGGGATGCTCCATACCATCATGCTCAGCAACAAAAGCCAGAGTAGAGGAAGAAGGTGGAGTTCTTATTTTCCAAGGCAGCTGTTGTTTGGAGACTGGCTGGGCCTGTATTAGGTGGTGAGCAATTTCTTTTGCTTTGCTTGTTGTTTTCTTCCTCTTTCTTTCACCTGTTAAATCATGTTTATCTTTATCTTGACCCATGCGTTTTCTTGCTCTTTCTAATCTCTTAGGAGAGGGGGGAGGAACTCAATCCACCATAAATTGCTTACAAGACCTGGAAAAACTTATTTGTGACTCAGGACATGGGAGCTGAAGCTGGGATCAGTCTTTTCTCCAGAAGAGCTACAGAACTGCCAAAAAACTGAGACAGCTTCCAAAGGCTGCCTTTGCCAGGGGGAAGTTGACATCCAGGTGAAAGTCTCCATAGCTCATTAGAATCACTCAGAGATTACACAGCCTAAGAGTATGGCTCAGCTCATTGGAAGAGGTTTTTTCGTTCATTTGGGGTTTTTTTTTTGTGGGTTTTTGGTTGTTTGTTTTAAATAAAACCCTAAGCTTCCCAGAGTTCTGATGGGCAGAATCTCCCACATACAGCTATGCAGGACATGGGGACACAGGGACACAGGAAAGTGACTCATCTCACCACTATAGATAAGCTCTCAAGTACCAAAATACATAAAGTTGCAACATCAAAATAATACTGAAATTCACACAAGTTTGTTTCTGAATTAGTTATTATTTTAATACAATTTTTTGAATTTAATTTTGTCTTGTAGCAGCAACTAGTTTTGAGCCATAAACAGACTAATTCCAACCCATAGAAAAGCCAAGAAGCAGAAGAGTCATGTCCTTACATTTATGCGTCTATGCTGCACATACAGACAGCATGCAAACCCAGGTCATCAAGAGCACTGGCTTTTCTTCTCGACTCTAGGAACAGATTGCCACCAGTGACTACAATCCAAAAGTAACCATCATGTCTTTTTGGTGGGACCATCTGGGGTTTGATGCAAAAGCATGGGCCCCTCTTACAGGACTATCCAGCTTTCTATTTGTGACTATTACTGACTAAAGTGTGTATCTTCCCTACCTACTCACAGGGAGGATTGTGAGGTACTATGGGTTGTTCCCAGCAGTCTATAGACAGGAGCACTAATGCACCTCTTGTGTTTGTCTCTATAATGTGGATGACAGCTGGAGCTCCTAATGCTGTTGCAAGGCTGATAGTAGCCACAGTGGCAACTCTTGTTCTACAGTTGGCAACAGAGATGAACATGTGGTCCCTATTCCACTCAGTCTAGAGACAGGGAATATCTCAACTCTTCTTCCCTGGACCTGGTCCTATTACTGAATACAGTGGTAGGCAACTCACTGCAAATAAAGCACCATTTTTATCTGGCAAGAATGAAATTGAAATGTTCACTTTCTCCCTTGTTATGCGAAAATTTGGTCCTTGTTCTCCCTTAAAAATACTAGATAGTATTTCCTGATATCTAAAATCCAAACCAATTATTTCAGTGGCCTTTGGATCAAGTCTTTTCTCATTATAAAGTCCAATTACAAACATCTAATATTTTTCTCAAGTGATTGATAAACTGTATCAGAATGTAACAGAAAATCCAGGCAATTAAAAAAGATAAGTTTTAACAAAATTAAGAAAAACAGGCATCTGAGAAAAATGTTGCCCATGGCAACCAGAAACTAGATGAAAAAAGTGGCAATGACATTCTGGTTACATGTTTGTTATAAATCTATGATGGAAGAGATAAAAGGTAGGTCATCTGTAAATTATATTGGGCAAGGGTCAAAAATAAAATATTGTTTAAGTCTTCAGTTTCAGACACCCCTCATATTAGGAAAGGAAGATTAAGGAGTCCTCTAAGGGACAAATTAAGAATTACAAATCCGTAAGGTTTTGTTAAATAACCCTTAACAAAATAATCCTTGTGAACATACCATTAGGTATGCTGAATTATCATTCTAATAAAGAGGAATGGGGATTCAAATTTCATAATGGAGTTCAAATTCTAACATTATTCACAACTAACTTAATCCCATGCTTCTGGTAGCTGCCTCACACAGGTCAAAAATCTGTTCCCATAAAATATGGGCTGTTCTAAGACCACTGAACTCACTGTATGTACTTGTGATACAAGGCATTTAAAAATAACCTCTCAGTCATTTTGCTGATTCATGCTAACAGCTTAGCATGGTGTGTTGGCAGCAATGTAAATTCATGCTAATTTTCTTTGAGATCATTCCTAAAAAAGCAGAAATGGAAGTCAGTGCCAGAATGATTGTCACATAAGTGCAACAACTTATTCACTGAAAAAAAATAAAGTCACTTATTAGCCCATCTCTGGAATTTTGATTAGTGCTAAGAAAAAAAAGCTTTTACAATTCATGTATCCAAACATATAGGCTGTTACACTGTGATCTTCTCCTGAGCCACCAAAATCCTAGCATCCCATGGCAAAAAAAAGCTCATGAGCTGATGAGAACGATGCGCGTGCCCCCCAGCAAGACATTGGGGCTCCCCTGCCTCACGGTGCCAGGCAGCCCCACTGCTGCAGCCCTGGACCACTGGCAGCAACACCCTGCGGGGACACCATTCACAGCCGCAGCAGCATGAGTCAGCTCAATTCCCCAAGTCCTGCTCTGCCTCCATTTTCTTTTTTCCAAGGTACAAAATACTTCAAGACACAAAACAAGTCTGTTAGCCAACTAAAATTAACCTCCTCAAACATATAATGAGCTAAAATGACTCCACTTGATAGCTATTCCAGCTAGCACGGTCTTTAATAGCTGCAGAATCATATTTATAGGATGTCCCTAAATGCGCATACCAGACTACTTGAGATTTTAAGTGAAATCAATTCCTAGGCACTTAGTGATGATGCTTTGACACCAGCTGAGAAATCTGGTCTTAAAATGAAAGAAAAAGAGCCAAGAATTCAAGTGACAGGCTTTGCTCAAGTACCTATGTCCTCTTCCTTGACAAATTTCGATGAACTGCAATTTTCATTAAGACAACACTAAAACCACGCCCTTTAGGATTTTACCAGCAACTCCACGAGCTCACATTGCAAGCTACTAGGTGTGATATTAACTGAGTTTAGATCTTGTTTGACAAAGGCAATGGGACTGTACACCACTTTGGTGAAGTATGGCGCTTTGGGCATTGATGACCAAAATCCCCAGACCCAAGGATTCTCCATAAAGTTACTAACAGTCCTAAACAGTAACTTTTGAAATGGTAACTTTCAGAATGAAAGCTGTTAAAGCTTTTGGGGGTAATGACAGTTTCAGAGAAAAAGGACCTTTTTAAGGAAGCCTGAAGGAGGCGAGGCCACTGTGCTGATAATGCAGGCAGCTGCTGGGGGGACACCGAACATGCCTTGCACTTTGCCAAGGTCCCCGGGCTCCCGCTGCAGGCGGGCCAGAGAAAATAGAGTCTTGGGCATAGGTAAGGAAGGGCTCACTTAAGCCACCAGTCACCAACTGCTGACATATGGGCAACAGGAGACCTCCCAGTACTGCTCAGATAAGAAACACATCTTCCACAGATACACGTTCTTCATAACACCAGGAGAAAGTACAGAGTAGGCACACTGCATTGCTTGAGCGGTATTTCTTAGAAGGTTAGCAGTGACTAGCTTCTGAACAGCTATTTAAATAAAACTGATTTCATCTAAACAAGGGCTTGAATACGCAGCAATGCAACAGTCAAGTGTCCCCAGGTGGAAGCTGAGGGACAAAACAGCGGGTGTGGAAGTCTTGCAGAAGGGCCCTCAATGGCTTCACCCTCCCACACCCCCACCCCAAAACCCATTTACTTGGTCTCCTGTGAAGCTGTTTTATGCAGCTGAAACTTTTTTTTTTTAATTAAGAAAAGATTGGTAGGTACAGCTGCAATTTCAATAGAGCTCTTTCCAAGACTCTCTGCTTGCTCTGCCTCACTACCAGAGATACGCGGTTCCATTTTCAGCACATACATGTTACAATTCATTGTCTGGATTTTTTCTCCTTGTGATGTTACCATAAGATGGAAGTTGTCGGTACATGACAGAGAAAACAGAAGCAAGTACCGGAGTACCCATTTTAAGTCATGTTGCCTGTTGTCTTGGCAACCAGTTAATAAGCTCTGTTACTCATTTTTCACCAACACCTGACAACAACATCTCTCCAAGTGTTGGTATTATTAAGGAGTCTGCTAACTCAGCTGCTTTAGAAGGTATCAGAAAAGATCTGCAAGCATTTCCATTCTGAATCCTATTCTTCAGGAATCATAAATCATCCGTAAACTACCCAGGAGCTGAATATAGGATGCATAAATACCACCGTGACAATCTATTTCCCCTGAAAAGAACACAAGAAGAGTGTTACGATCCGGTCGTGCTCCCCGCAGTATCAATATGTACATTGCTATTCAGTACACAGGGAGAAGGATTAGACCTCAAATTCCTCAAGTGAAAACATATGAATGCTTTGACAGACACATTCTCTCGCCTGTCTCTCCTTCGACATCGCAGGCATATGGCGTGGGGACAGGATTGGCCCCATTTCCTCCAAGCTTCCTTTTGGAGAAAGAGTCCTACCCTTCATGTTGCTGCTGTGCGTATCCTCGAGCTGCTTTGAGAAGCTTACAAGCATGTACTGAGCCAGCACTGCAATTACCATAATTAAACATTATAATCAAACAGGCTTCAGTCAGCAATCAGACCTGACTACACTAGGAGCTGTGCAGACACACTAGATGACTCTACCCTTCCTCAAGAGTAAACTGTCCCTGTGTGCGAGTCGCACAAAGAGTTCAGTCTCAAAGCACTGAAAAAAAAAAAAAAACGGCTGTTTAATTACATCCCACAGACTACCCCGTCACCTTGGATGAATACTTTCCTTGGACAAAAGGTCACCTAGTTACCCAAATTCCGCAGAATTTCTGAGTTTGTGACCATAAGGGAATATGTACTTACAATCATCTCTTCAGTATAAACATTGACCATTTCACTGGTTAAACGCTCAAAATTCAACATTTGGGCATTCTAACAGAAATTAAACATTCTGAAATTTTATTAACAAATGGCAACAAAATACCCTTCTCTGTACCAAACAGTACAGAGGATACAAAGGAGCCTCATGCAGATTCAGCATCAGAGAACCACAGAAAGAAACTAAAATTATCCTCTGATCTGTGCAGTGGGATTCTGGAGGTGTCAATGGGCTTTCCCACAAAATTTTAGACAAGAAATTGGTCAAGAGGGCTAGCTTTATTCCTGGATGTTCCTTTTATCCAAGTCTCAGGCTTCCTTAGTGCTCTTCCAACATAGATTTTGGCAGTTTATTGTTTAAAAATTGAGCAGCGGTGAAAAACACATTCATTACTGCTTGTCATAGAGATGTTGATGAATTCCAGTCACATGCAATTAAGCTGTAATTCAACACAATGACAGACGAAATAGGCAAGTCTAGACAAACAAAAAAAAAATCAACCAAAACCACAATTCCTAGAGAAAAATTCCTAGAGAATTCTAATCTTTCTGTTGAAAAAAAGGGGTGCACAATCTTATTTTATTTATCATATGAAAGCAGAGTATTTGCTTTATTTTAATTCACACAATGGTATCAGGATATATCATCAAAACAAGACAGCAAAAAAAACTTAGACACTCTGGAATATTTTTGCTAAAGAAACAGCATAGGATTTTTTTCTTCCTGAAGTTTTAAAATAAAACACATACATGTCAAAAACGGGATGCATTGTGTCTTGCATTCCTTAAAGACAAATTCTGCTAATTTCACAGAATACCCTCTGTGTAATGCAAAGCAACTAGTGTCACTGAAAAGTTGACTTGGCTTCAAGACATTTAAACTGAAATGAAAGTCATGTGTTCTAGGCCTGAGTTTACTTCCATGTAAATCATGAACTACATGTCTCGACCCTAAATCTTCACACTGAGTATTGTTGTATTGGTTCTGTTGGTTTTCAAACCACGGGAAAAATCATAGAGGTTTGTGGATTGGTTTTTTTTCTTAACTCAGGCAATGTTGTACTCTCTATAGATATGGGGAGATACAGCAAAATCTACTATAACCTATGCTGCAAGAGGAAGAATTAGTTACACAAGACATTTTGGTACATTATTTGAAAGTCAGGTCAATGCTGTCATGCTAGCAAGGTATCAGTATCTCTTTGTCAACAGTGTATAGCAACCGACTCTAGGAATGTGATGTAGTAGCATGATACAACATTGCATAGCCCTTTTTCACCACACTTAAGAGATGTTCCTGAAGCTGGAATTTATAACAGTCATCAGTACTAGGTTGTACTAGTCAGTGT
The DNA here is from genome assembly GCA_017639485.1 of Pluvialis apricaria. Classification (NCBI taxonomy): domain Eukaryota; kingdom Metazoa; phylum Chordata; class Aves; order Charadriiformes; family Charadriidae; genus Pluvialis; species Pluvialis apricaria. Next base: position 29,379,467 of record CM030044.1, read on the forward strand.
GCACATGGCCACAATGATTTCACTAATGAAAGCAACCTCTACTCCTTTGAGAAGGTTACATATTTTTACCTGAAAACCGTGATTAATTTCACCCATGCTCACTCAGCATTTGTGTTAAAGTAATGAGATGTTAGAAAACTTACCAAACACTTGATTCCCGTGCAACAAGAAAAAAAATTTTACACTTCACGAAATTGGAATGTTTTTGTTTCATTTTGCTTTATTGTACAAATCCTCCAAAGGAAGGACAGGCTTGAAGAAAAGGCAGCAAAAGAGATTTAGTCTTGTGAGCACTGTAACTTTCTGATTTCCTCATACAAGCCAAAGAAAGTTCCTTTGAGTCAAGGTAGGTCCTCCACCCCTTGGCTTTTCATATCAAGAAAGAGAAAAGTCCACGCCTTTTGGGAAGAAACACAGGGCTTGAGCCGTGCTTGTGCAACAGCTGTGACACCATTTCTGGCGCTGTCAAACTGTAGAGCTAACCTTTCAGGCTATTTTTTCGTATGTGCTCTACCTACCCCAATAAGCTTCAGTCTCTGGGACTATGAGGTTGGTGCTACATAAACAAACTGTTCAGTCAAAAAGTGAATTTTACTTAACTTCAATGTAGCCTTAAAACTAACATCTACTACCAAAGTAATCATGGCTATATAGTTGAAGCTAACCTAAAAGGCTGATTATTTTGAAGTTAAGTTATGAGAAAGTTAAAACAAATCATAATTTTCAAGTCATATTTTAAAATGAAGGAGAAAAATTTATTCACTGTAAAGAACCACAACTAAAAGTGGGCTCTTAAAAAAACCTAACAAACAAAAAAACCCCTTGTAAAACACTTCCAAAAACTCACCTCGAACTTCAGGGGAAAATCGAGCTGAATGGCGAGATACAAAAAGTTTGAGCTCTTGGTCCAAGTTGCATTCAATCAAGTTTGTGTCCCATGATCGGATTCCTAAAATTCAAAGCACAAAACACATCTAGCTTAATACATGAGCACTAGAAGTTTTAATTGGTTATTTCTCCATTTGCATTCATGCTATTTGCATATTTCTAAATTCCAAACCCAACCTCTCTTCCTTTCAAGGCACACAGCTATTTTTTGGAAAGTGCTGAGCGCTCAGTAGGAGCGCTCTGGACAGGAATCAGTCACAAGCAGAGGAAATCTGCCTTTCCAAAGGGTGACCATTCTTTAAGGCTGCAGCTTTAGGACTGCTGGTCCCACACCCTAGCAGTCACATTGCAAGAAGTTACTCATGTCCCTGAACTGACTTCAAAATAGCAATACACTGATTTACAAAACTGAGCGTGAATCACTTGGAGGACACTTTAGTCACATTGCAGGACCATTTTAATTGTCCCTCAGAGAAAAAAGGCAACATTACCTAGCATGTTGCAAGTTAATATTTAAATACAAAGTATTAAATTGCTGACTTCTTCATTCAAAAGCTTTGAAGCATCTGATATTTAAAATTAAAATTTAAGTGATCTTTTATTTATGAAGTATCAAAATTCTAGTTTTGAGATTTAAAAATGCTATGCTTGATCTTTATTCTTTCAAAAACTAAACAGCACATGTCTATTCCCTACCGTTTCCCCCCTCCAGCTACTTAGAAAGTGAGACACTCGACATATCAAAAAAAAAAATAATGTATTATTCCAAAATATATTTTTAAGGATTGAAACTTGACTGGGGGGGGGGAATCATTGCAGCCAAAAGACAAATTTATAGTTTCCTTCCATAAGATTGTGACAACCGAAAAAAAAATAATTCAGGACAACATGCTTAACATTTTTCTGTAATTTTCTTGTTTTGAAGTTGTTCTGAAAAATCTTCTGGTTTTGAAAAATAATGAGCAGGCAGTTGCACTACAGGTAAGTCCAGGCACTGCTGCAAACACCAACATTGCAGTGGTTTGGGTTTTTCTTTTTTTTCACCTAAAGGAACATCATTAGTCTTACACAAATTAGCTGGCAAATGCAGAAGGGACTGCAGGTGAGGAAGTGTCTGGTGGCCCCTCCCCACATGCCTGACTGTGCCTTTGCAAGAAATTGTTGAGTTAAATCACATTGGGGTTTGGCAAGGAGGTGCCTGGCCAACCCCTCACCGTGAGACTAGCACCAACACTCCTGCTGGTAACTGTCAGGGCTTCAGGCTGTGAACGTTACTGTGAACGCTACCTCCTATGCTATATTCTCTTCCAAGGCAGCAGAAACTTCAGGACTCATGCTGGCAGAAGCCATGTTGTAGGGCTGAAGGATGAGGAGGAGAAAGAGGGCGAAGAGCAGAGAAACCAGATCTGCAGTGCCGGTTTCCCATTGCGGCTCTGAGTAGGTTCTCCATGCAAATATGGACATCTGCATTTCAAGAGCCTCAAGCCTCTTCAGGGAGAATTCACCCAGGGCTCTTCCTTGTCAGCATCCCAGTCCAGGTAGCATGCTTACTACTGGGATATGCTACCAGCTATTAAGTAGCTGCCATTTGAAACTCTAAATAAATTTGGAAATACGGTATTGCCTGTGTTTCATAACCACTCAAGAGAAAAATAACTGAGCTATAACCAGCCACCTCCACTTCCTGACTAATGCATCGTTGTTCAGAGGCACGCAGTGAGTCTCTTCTGCAAGTCTCCTTATTTTCATTTCTCAAAAATCTCTTGGCCATATGGTGCATTTTTGGGGCGTAGTTTTGGCAGACGAATACAGCTCAGCAGGCTTTAATGTTTTCCAGGTGTTGGAATATTTGAGAGCAAGAAAATAAAGATGATATAATACCACGCACATACAGCACATATGAAAACTATGACTAGTAAACCAACATCGATCGCAAAGCTGAAGTGCTTTGAATGAATGAGTGCTGAACTTCAAGAAGCTAGAAGATAAACAGCTCACTGGCCTCTGACAGCAAGCTTGTGCGGGGAGACTACAAAGCTTTCTGGAGGTCAGTTAAGCAATACAGACTATGATTCAGCAGTGCTAATGATAGGGATGGTGGACAGGCCCTAGCTGCTTTTGTCAGGAATCCAAATTCACTGCAGGGATAAGATTCTGATTAGATGTAGTCAAGACTGCTGAGCCAGGCAATGTCCAAAATATAGGACTCAAAATAAATAGAAAAGAAAAAGGGGGGGGGGGCGGGCGCAGACACCCCATACACACATTAGTCCTAGAAGCTGAAGGTAGGATTTGGATAGAATATCCCAAACCTGCACCTGCATGATTCAGCAGTCTGGATGCAAAAATTATGCATGTACATTATGAAGTAGCATAATGCGTTATATACATTATATAACCAAATCAGGGTTGCGTAGAACGGAGGTAAATCTGGAACTAAAATCCAAGGTCAATCCAATGATGTAGATCATTAACAACAGCACGGATGTAACTGCTGGAAGCATGGCTGAACTGGAGCTATTTCTTTCTTTCTGCAGTCTTAGGAGTGCAATGCCACTAGACACAGGACTAATCAGACAGCAGGCAGGACACACCCAGTAGCATCCACCAAATAAGTGGAAAAATCTTGAAGCTTTCTCTTCACTCCCCCCTTCTTTTTTGGTGGACGGTGGGTTGGAAGATTTGCCCCCTTAGCAAAGGCACATCCCAAATGTAACTACTGGAAATGCATCTCACCACGCCATTCCCTCTTCATGATATATTAAAAAAAATGACTCTGCATTCCACCAGGTTGCGTAGCATCACGCCACCGATGTGTTATCAGCAGATGTTTTCTTTGACACGTTGCTCTGCAGTTTGGCGCATGAATCCACAGTTTTCAGTAATGGTACTCAGGAGATGTACCAGAGAAGACAGTGAGGCAGAGATATCAAGAACCCAAAATGCATTTAAGGCTCTGTTGAGAATAAAGGATGAAAGTAGTGGGTTTTTCCAGACTACAGCACACTTTCCAAAGAGAAAAAGGTTAGTCGAGCCCATATTTGCCTCATGCAGATAGAGCTTCAGACTGCCAGTGTACCCATCCAGAACAATGCACCTCAAAATTTGATCAAGGTTTTTTCCTAGCAGGCAAAATCTCAATCAGATCATTTAACACCAGGAGCAGCGAGGTGACTTCTAATCCAAATTGATGACTAGAAAGGCCAAAGCATTCCCTCTGAATATCTAAAACTGTAAGTGGTGTTATGCTTAATGGCAGGAGGCAGCAGCAACAGAGCTATGCAGCAGCAACTGTACAATAGAAGCTTCAAGAAGAGACTGAAGAGCATTTCTTCAGAGGAAGGATGACATCAGCTGTCTTGAGGTCAGAAGTTTTATCCATTTGCTCTATAATTTTTAATAATGTAATTAAAATGCAACCAATTCACTTCTGACAGAGCTGAAAATTAGATAGAATTAGGAAAGTGCAATGCCTCTTCAGAGGCTCCAAATGACAAAGCATCTGCCTCAGTAGTTCTCCCTAGGAGACAATGGTAGCAATAAAGATGAACAGGTCATGGTGAAGCAGGTTAGCTGTGATGAGACGGACCTTTACCAGAAACAGTCGTGGAAAAGAACCAAGAGAAATAGCCAACTAAAGCAACAATGCTTGAGAAAGCAACAATAGAGACAAATGAAGTCCTAGCTGGACTGCTGAACCACACCTACATGACAAGGCGTGCTACCAATTCCCCATTCCAGGGTCTCTTCCTCCCCTCTAACAATGGCAGGTTTTTGAAATCTGTGCTTTCACCAGCCCAGAACAAAAATATACGTTACAAAATCAGGTATCAATTGAGTTTAACAAACTCAAATAGGATCCAGCAATAATTTTCTTTGTGCTTCATACCACTATTACTGCGACGGGGCTTTTTTTCTCCTCTGCATACACACTGCAATCTATTGTATGAGAAACCACATTGTGAACTTATAAAACTGTCATTTCACTTGCGGTACCTTCCTGCATCGCTGTCTTAAGAAAAAGACAAATAAACAGCGAGTCAAAGCAGCCCGTCGCCGGATAATAAAATGAAGCCGAGCGCTCAGGTATTAGCCTTGTTACCCACATGGTTTTTCTTCATCGAGATATATAATATGCGCACATGAAGCTTGGGTCCCGAAAAATTCTCCAGCCAAGAAGAGAAAAGTCTCGCCGCCCAAAGTTAGACACAAAGGCGCGGCTGCGCTCCCGCTCGGGCAGCCTTTGCCGCCGAGGAGGAAAACGCCCCGAACCCCGCCGGTTTGGTTTGGCGGCGGGGGAGAGGGGGGTTTGCGGGGAGCAGCCGCAGCCCATCCCCATCCCCATCCCCATCCCCATCCCCATCCTCCTCCGCCGCCGGCGCCGCGGCCGCCCTTTGTCCGCTCGGGGCTGCCATAGGGACCGCAGTGCGGACTGCGCCACGCCCACCCGCCGGTGTCTCCGGGCAGACGCGATCGGTGGCGGCGGCGCCGCGGGCGCTGGGCTGCGGGCTCCCGCCCCGGACCCCCGGCCCCGGCCCCGGCCCCGGCCCCTCGCATGGCGGGCGGGGGTCTCGCTGCCGGGCTGTCTCTCTGCGCCGGCGGCAGCGGGGCCCGGCCCGCCCGCACCCCACCGGGGGAGGACGAAAAGGGGGTGGGGGGAGTGGGTGCGGCGGGACCCCCGTGGAATAAAGAACCGGAGACCGCGACTCGGCGGCTCGTGTGGCCGTGCCCTGAGTGGGGGGTGGGGTGGGGGGGGGAACGGGACTGAGCCCCGGCCGCATCCGAAGAGGGGGCAGGCGCCGGCGGGGGGGCGGGTGGGGTGGGGTGGGGGTGCCCGGGCGCTGCCTGCGGCGTCCCCGCTGCCCGCCGCCTCACCTCGCTCGATGTTGGCGATGGCCCGCCTCAGGTGCTCTTCGGTCACCAGCTCCCCGATGACCACCAGCAGGTAAAACTTGCTGTCCAGGAAGCGGTGGGAGAGGCTGGGCGAGGTGGGGTTGGGGATGCTGCAGGAGGGCTCCGAGTCCACTTCCACCACCACGGTGGCCATCATCGGCGCCGCCCCGCGGCTTCGGGGGCGCTGAGCGGAGAAGGGCAGCTTCAGCGGCGGCTCCGCAGGCGGCAGGGGACTGAGGGCGGGTGGGGAGGCGGCGGCCCTTTTATACGGAGACGGTGCAGGGCAGGGACCTGGCGAGGAGGAGGAGGAGGAGGAGGAGGAGGAGGAAGGGGGGGAGCCGGCGCATCCCCGCGCCGCCGCCGCGTTTCCAGCATCCACAGCTGATGTCATCTGCGGCAAATCCTCCCCGCGGCGGCCCCCGGAAGCAGGAAGGACGCGGGGGGCGAACAACGGCCCGCGGGGGGAGACCGAGGGGTGCGCCCCGGCCCCCGGCTACCGTGCCCCGGCGGGGGGAGACCCCGGCCCGCCCTGCCCCGGCCGGCGCAGGTCCCGCTCCCCCCCCCCCCCCCCCCCCGCGCCGTCCCGCATCCCTTGCCCGCGGGGTGTGGGTGTCCCGGGAGTGCCAGCCTTGAAGCACGGCGGTGAGGAGCCTCAGGCGATGCTCCTGCGGAGCTGGGCAGCTCCTCTGGGGCAGCCGGCGTGGGGGCTGCGGCCCTGACGGCGACGGGTGGCAAAGCAGTTCCACTGTCCGAGGCCAAGGGTCCTGTCTCCCGCATCTCGCTGTAGCGCTGCAGCAAAATTTGAGTCATACTCCTACTACACTCCCCCCCCTCCCCAGCTATCTAAATGTTCTTGCTACCTTTTTTTCATTTGAAAGCAGTTTGCTTAATGAAGTAGTTCGAACATAGCCTTTCTGCACATATTCAAGGCCCATGGATGTATGCCTTACACCAGAAAAGCACTGGTTTTGGACAAGCTGCTGAAACCCAGACTCTTAAGGCTCTGGAATTTCAAAGGGCTTTGAGTAACTAATTTTGACCAGGCTTAAGCAACTGTAGGGAGCAATGGTATTGGGAAACATCTACAACTACAAAAACAAAGGTATCATTCCCTCCGCATAAAAGTTAGACAACTGCTCACCAATACTCACTGAGACCCGCACAAGAGACAAACTCAAATCGCCTCCTAAAAGTGTTTTACCCTCTCCTAAAATGGGATAGAGCAGTCAGATAAATCAGCCTCTCTGAGGTGTTCCTCTCACCTTACTGACAGAAGCAACACACTGGTTTATACAAAGACTCTTGTTTATATGGCTAAAGTGATGTGGGAGAAATCTCCCTGTGACCTAGGAAACGATACAAACTTTTATAGCCTGGTTTTTAAGATAACGTCTGGTCCCTGACTGTGAAGACACTTCCTCTATGTGCAGCTCTGTCCTGGTTTGAGGTAAAACAGGACCGATTTTGTTCAGTAACTTTGCTTCTTAGCTACGCCTCTTCTAACTACTGAAATGAACAGCATATTGTGCAGACAATGTTCGCTCTCTCAGAGTGATAACACCTATGTTTATAGCTGATGTCCAGACATGGTATGCAGGGAGGCTCTTGCTTATACTTATTGCTGTAACACCCACAGCCAGATAACTGGGTTATTTGCCCCATTGGAGGGTCAGAAGCTGAAAAGCGCAGTGGGGTCCCACTTGTGGGGAGGAGTGGACAGGACAGGTGACCCAAAACTGACCAACAGGGTATTCCATCCCATCTGCCTCATGCTCAGTATAAAAGCTGAGGGATCAAAGGGTCAGCCCTCTTTCTTCAATGGCCGACATCTGAGGAGGACTCTGTTTGTCTGCCTTTGATTCCGATCTTGAATGGAGATCTAGAATCCAGTTCCTGTCCATCACTGAGTCCAGTCTGGGACTTCCCCAGTGCCAGCCAGTGACGTGATTGTCATCCTGGGAGCTTGATATGATTTTGTATATATTTCATTAATTCCTTTTTATTTTATTATTAATATTTGATTAAAGTAGTTTAGTTCCTTCTAAACTCGTAAGTCTTTTTTTCCCTCCTCTGCCACTCTCTTTGAAGAGGGGTAGAAGGGAGCATCTGTTGGTCCCATCTGGCATCCCCCATGTCCCCAGTGGCTGATTTGGCCTAAACCACGGCAAGCTCCTTCCAGTACTGACTGCTGAAGTTCCCTGTCTGCTGCTTGGAACCACAGAGTGCTTGCCTGGATGAACTGATACATCAGTGCTGTGTTCTTAGAATATGTATTTTGTTCCAGAGCACACTGGACTCATTCTAATTAACGTGCATTTAAGGTTGTCATTACTAAGTTATTTGCCTTACTTGCCTAGAGGCACCCACAAAGATTGAAGCACCATTGTTGTAGGTACTGGGCCATAACATTATATCTGCCTATAGCACCGAGTGTTTTTAACATTAATAATAACCCTTGTTTATCTAAGCCCAGCTTTGACTTTGGTGTTTCCTTACTGATCCTGGCAGTTTCCATGGGGTAGTATAGATGCCTACCTAGAAATAATGTCCACTCACCTGTGGCTATGTCCTATATGACCCCCACCCTTAATAACCTGTTCTAATTATGGATACCCTCAAGACTTTCCACACGGTGCCCACCAGAGAAAGCCAGCTTCTGGCTTCTCCCACTACAATCCCAAAACTACGTAGCTTTGGGGTATCCCTTTATGTCAGTCGCCAACATGAGCAGCTGGCCTCTGGAGCATTGAAGGAGCTTGACAGGGGACTTGCTGACGGGTTGCAGAATAGACTGGTAGTGGTTCCTGGACATAAAGGTAAAACAAATACTTGCCTCACAAGCACAGCAGGTTCAATAGTTACTCTGAGAAATGCACACAGTACACAAAATGCATATGTGGTTTTTAGCTTTTTCTTACTTTAAGAAAAAATGAAGACATACATAACTGGAAAAATGCCTGCGAATTTGAAAAGTAAGAGGTGAAAAGAATTTATTGTATCAAAGAAGAAAATGCTTACATACAGGTAGGTAATACAGATGTGTTTGAAATAGCCTGCTCAGGTAGTCCTCTATTTTATATTGCACTGTAAAATAATATACAGCTAGAACATGGTATGGTAAAAGGTGAACTGTTACAGTCAAACTGTCTTGTGATGGGAGATGTGTCACACACTAAAACCCTAAGGACAAGAGGCTGCCTTTGGAAGAAAATGGTCTTACACTAAACTCTTCAAGGGATGCAGACCTCTGCTCTCATCTATTCACAAGTATATGCCACTTCATCTGACATGGAAGTTAGACAAGAAAAGATGCTTTAACCTGCTGGATGTGCCTCTGAGGAAGCTGCAGGTTCCCAGCTCCATGGTCAGTGTTCAAACTGTGACCTGCACTGTCGATATTTCACTCAGGTAGTTTTGTTTGTCATCATCTTTCCCTATCTGGAAACCCATTTATATTCTGCAATATGGAGCGTATCAACAGATTCACTGCTGGGTGAAATGTGGAGATGTGCTGTCTAAAGCTGACTCGGTGTCATGTGACCCTCACTGTTTGAAAGTGATACCAGCTTCCTAGCTGCAGCTAAATCACATCAATACACCACTTCAGTAGAAGAAACAGCAAAACTCATGTGGACTATGGAATATGTCTTGCTGTTTTAAACAGACAATGATTGATATCCACTGTCTGGCTTTTGTTTGCTTTGTTTTGTTTTGGTTTTGTTCCTTTAGTATGTTCAATACCAAACTGGTGTGTCCCAATTGAGTGTACCCGAATATTACATGTAGAGCTGTATTTTCCCACGGATCTGGTATTTTTTAAAGTAAACAGGCGGTTGCAAATAAAGCGCTTGAAGTCTAAAACTAGAACATACTTCTTGGTGGTGTTGGCCATTTGTTACACACTGATATTCACGTTTTGTTCAAGCCCTATCTTCAAGTTTTAAATGAGGTTTCAGTGATGCACCAAGGCCAGGTTGGATGGGGCTTTGGGTAACCTGGTCTAGTGGAAGGTGGCCCTCCCATGGCAGGGGAGTTGGAACTAGATGATCCTTAAGGTCCCTTCCAACCCAAACCATTCTATGATTCTATGATGCACAAACCCTTACACTGGCTCTATGTCCCAGGCCAAATGTCACCCCTAGCATAAAAGAAATACATATCCGTGTGCATTACTTCAGACCAATTTAAGAACATTACGGAAAGTGAAGTAGTTCAGAAGGCTGTCTTCACTGGGAGAAATGTCAGTCTTAGGACTGTGCAATATGTCATGAAGCAGGTTCCTGAAGCAGGTTCCTAAAGCTGGTATGTTTTCATAAGGAGAGGCAGTGAGGCATAATGTATTTTAGTGATGAAGCTTTGCAAGCCTACACCAGAGGTGACAGAATCACAGAATGGCTGAGGTTGGAAGGGACCTCTGGAGGTCATCTTGTCTAATCCCCCTGCTCAGGCAGGGCCACTTACAGTAGATTGCTCAGAGTTGTGTTCAGTCAGGTTTTGAGTATCCATGGATGGAGACTCCACCACCTCTCTGGGCAACCTGTGCCAGTGGTCCATCACCCTCTCAGTGAAAAAGTGTTTCCTGATGCATGATGAAGTCAAAACTACAGAATGAATCACAGAATGGTCAGGGTTGGAAGGGACCTCTAGAGATCATCTAGTCCAACCCTCCTGCTAGAGCAGGGTCACCTACAGTAGGTTGCACAGGATGGCATCCAGGCAGGTTTTGAATGTCTCCAGTGTGGGAGACTCCACAGCCTCTCTGGGCAGCCTGTGCCAGTGCTCTGCCACCCTCAGAGTAAAGAAGTTCCTCCTCATGTTAAGCTGGAACTTCCTATGTTCAAGTTTGTGCCCACTACCTCTAGTCCTGTCACTGGGCACCACTGAAAAAAGACTCTTCTCATCCACCTGGCACCCTCCCTTTAAGTATTTATAAGCATTAATAAGATCCTCCCTGAGTCTTCTTTTCTCTAGACTAAAAAGACCCAAGTCCCTTAGCGTTTCCTCATAAGAGACATGTTCCAAACCCCTAACCATCTTTGTAGCCCTACGGCACCAATATTGTGGGAAATAATACCCATAACATTTTGTACCTTAACTAATGCCTTCCCAGTGTGACGACTGTCACTCTTGATACTCCCACTCCCACATGTGTGACCCCAAACTCCCCATTTCTTGCAGTCAGCAGGTCCACCATCACCATATTGTCCAGCCTTTACCTCCCAGAGACTCCTCCATGCATTGGTCCTTTATGGCAACTCAGCAGAGCACACAGCAGCAGCCCAGGCACAGAGGGACAGTTGGCACATCACCCTGACCCCAGCAGAGCAGCATCCTGCAGCCACTGGCCACGATGTGATGAGTCAGGAGCCCTGCACACCGCTGCAAAAACCTGGCCGCATGGTTCATAAAGACAACTCCTCTTGCCTTCTCCCATTTTTTTAGGGAGGGACGCATCCTCATTCCTAACATCCTCGAGCTGGCATTGCTGGAGAAACTTCTCCTGCAGCAGTGATATGGCAAAGGCCGGGGACTTGGACTCCAGGACAAACTCTTTAAGAGGGGAAATACTTACTTTACTTTTTAAGATAGCAAGCTTTATGTTAAACTACATGCAAAAGAAGAATTTCTCATCTGACATTCAAGTATTTTAAATTATGTTACTTAATTTTTAATGATTACTTTTTAAACAGCAAAAGAAAGAAAAATTCTATTTCTTCTGGTGAAATATCCATTTCAGTCGGTATTTCAGCTGTTTTCCACTCCTCCCACCTTCCCCATAGAAAAGGGGGAGTTAAATATTAAAATAAAAAAAAGTGAGGAAAGCAACACTATTGCTTTTAAAAATAACATTTTTTTCTCACTTTCAACTTTATCTCTTGAAGTGAGAGAAAAATAACACCAAGTAACATTTTGCTTTAGTTCCCAATGGAAAAAGTTAATTTTTTTTTTATCAGACCAATTTCCCTCTTTTTGCTCAGTGGAAAAAGAAGTTAGAATTAAAAAGAAAAATACTTTATTTAACTTCAGTGAGAATGAAATGGAAAAAAAAGGAATGAAAAAAAGACAAATTAGAAATTAATGATTTTGCATAAACTTATCCTGAAAGTTGCAGCAAAAAACCCATATGGTTTTGCATAAAAATAAAATGATTGCTTTTCCACTGTTGGAGAGAAAATAGAGCAGTTTTAAGTCATTAGATCCTGTTTACTAATTAGGATAACGCTTAAAATTGAGCAATAAATGGTAATAAAGACATTGACAGCAATGATACCCATTGTACCACAAAACTGGATGTGTATTTAAAACGTCAGCAGTGGCAAAAACAATGGTAAGACAACATGAGTCGGCATCAGGCAGTAGTTTTGAGCTTCCTTTGAGCAGTTTTGAACCTTCTGGACGAGAGAGGAGAATGGTCTGTTGATATGGGATAGACAGAGTTTGAGTTTCAGGAGGTGGGTTCTGCAGGTTTTTAATTCTTGTTGAAGGGCTGCAAGTTACAGAATTACATTTGGCTTCTGGGGAAAAGATACGATTTGTCTCCTATCACACCAGCCTGAGGAGACCTGCAGTCCAGAGGCTCAAAATACACACCCTTTTCAAGCCAGTTTTAGAGCTCCCTCTTGACTTATGAGGGGGGCAAACCAAGCCATGGGGTTTGAATGACGATACGTACACTGTCATCTGCTTAATTTGGGGGGCGGCTGGAAGCTGAGAGTTCGCTCAAGGTGGTGTTGGCTGCTGTACCACCTATGTTCATCCCGGGCAGAGGCTGCCTGAAACCTGCCTGCCCTGGCAGCACACCCTGTCCACGGCCCTGCTGGAAGACCACCAGCTGTCTTTCATGCCAGGTGTTAGTCTTGTAACTCACTGCAAGCACCGTGGAGAAAAATCTTGATGGGCTGTTGGTCACACACTGCTCCATCCTAGCTACTTGGGTGGCAAAAGCACATGGAGGTGCTCTAGAACAAAGGGCTTTTTTTGGGGCGTTCCCCCCAGGCTCAATCATCTAAAGCTGCCTCTGGGAAGCCAATGGCAAGTAGATATTTTACATGCTGTTCTCATTTAGCATTAAGACATGCCTTAAAATCCTTTGCAGAGGTTGCCTAGCTCTGCTAGTTCTGCAGAAAACTGACAATTATTATTTTACTGGCGACCATTCTCATGTTCTCTTGAGCACACTACAGTAGAAATGGCATACTGCTACTTCACAGAGAGCAGGAAGCAAGAAGTCTAGGCAAGTATTGTTTCATAGAGTGCACTGACAGGCTTCTGAACGTGAAAACTGGGGAACTGCTGGATCTGCCTACTGCAGAGGTCCAGCAGACCACAGTCCTGGGAACATCCCAGCTCTTCAAGGCCACAGCGATTTCACATATTTCATAGCTACAGCCAAGGTAGTACATCATTTTCCACCCTTGCCCAGGATTTTTTGTGCATGCAAACTGCATTTCTGCAAGGGTCTTGATGGGCCCTTTCATTCTAGTTCTCTTTCAGCGACCCTGGATTTCACCTAGATATGTGTAGTACGTTACAATGAAATGTGGCCTATTCCTATGAGAATAATTTGTGACTCTGATATTGCAAAAACAGGTTTTAGTCATTCTACTGATGTACCCTGTAGTCTTACTGCCACAATAGTCGAGTTCTCTAACCTTTTCAAATACAACAAAAACTCACACTTTTTGCATAGAACTTGATGCTCTTACAGAACAAACAGTAGGAATAGTTAACTTCATTTTACATGCCTCTCAAAACAAATTCCAGACTTGTTCATTCGGACCACCTACAAGACTGACCATCTGCTTCCTTTCCACCTTCTTGCACTTTCTGTTGTGGCTTAATAGCAACATTACTGTTAGTACAATTTTGCAGCATCATTTTGGCTTTTTTTTTGGCTTCCCTTTGGTTTCTGTCTACTATTTATCTGTCTGCTCCATGGACTCCAATAGGCTGATAAAAAGTAAAGATGATTTAAGGATGTTTTTCTCCTGATCTTTTCTTTCTTTCTACTTTATCTGCTCTTTAATACGTCATTCCTAGTCATCAGTATTTTGCAGTAGGTTGGGATGTGCTGACTAAGGGTCACACAGCAGAATTTAGTGAATGGCCTGAGTGGAGAGTGTGCAGCAGGGCTTCCCAGAGAGGGCAGCAAGCTGAGCATTTTGCTAAAGGGCCCCTGTTTTGGGAGTGGTCAGAGACCACCACCACTGTGTCTTCTGATATACAGGGAGTCATCATCAGTGTTTGCAGAGTTTGTGGACTCTCTACTGGTGCCACCATGGAAGTGCCCCAAGAGTCCTTGTGGAGCTGGAACCATGCCATGGGAGAGACAATTTCTCCCTAAGAATTGTCCTGATTTTTGTCAGTTATCCTGTTTGCCAGATGTTGCGTGATAACTTCTTTGAGTAATTCTAGAGCGCTGTTATCATGCTTCTGACATACAGAGAAGTTTTGTTCTTCATTACTTGCAAAGGCAGTACAGCAGCAATGTTAGAGCTGTTGCTGAAAAGTATGATTTCCAATGCAAAAATATAGATCCACGACCAAGCAAATTTCAGAATGCAGAAAAAGAACATTATTTTAAATGTTCTTTTTCAAATATTCCATTCTGTTTCATCCAAGATAGCTTGAACTTCTTTGCTTGTGTTTTTTACGCAACTTATCTTTATGCTGGTTCCAACACCTTTTTGAGTTCCAAATTTAAAAGGTCATGGTTTAGTCTTCAAAACTCAAGGAAGCAAGATTTGTATGAGCCAGATCTGATGTATTTTACTGCAGTCACCCTGCACAAATACTTTTGAGATAGCAACTATTATATTGTCATTATGTGGCACAATAATATGTATTTGTGTATATCACGTACCTGATATATTTAAAGCCTCTTTCTCCTCCCTGTAATTCTGCAACTACACCTTTTTACATATAGGAATAATTATTTCCAGCACTGAAATGCTGCTGTTTCTGGGATAACACACAATATGCTGCAGTTGCATTCAGTTTTGTGAAAGGATGTGAATGAATATATCCTTTCCAAGCAAAGTCATGGAATTACATTGCACAGATAAAATGTAATCTCCATTTTGGAGTAATACAAATGCTCTGAATTTTAGCAACACATGGTCAGAGCTATTTTCTCACGTTTCACTGAGAAAATCCCAGTTTCACAAACCATAATGTGTCAACTCTATAATGGGAAATAAGTTTACTAAAAAATTGAGGGAACGGTGTTATTTAACTGGACATTCATGCCACAAGTGCTGCATTTTTTCTTTGGACGATTTGCACTGGGTAAGTGCAGTCACAGTAGCTTTTGTTATTGAGAAAAAGCACTCAAATAATTCCTTATGACCCATGGGCCATAAAATTGTTTGTTGTTATATTCCTGCATTTACACATTCTATTTGTAACAGCATTAAAATTGTTGAAGATGATTCATTCAATGAAAGTTTTCCTTTTCTCCAGAGGAGTCTGTGATTACCTTTTCATTTTCCAACATCTCAAAGCTATAGGCTCAGGCTTCCAGTTTGACCACAGCATTTTCCTTGGGTTCAATTAGTGTCTCAATCTCATTTGATATTAACAAGCTCAGTGGGGAGTATAAAGCAGATGTCCATGGCCACTTTTATAGAAAACTAAATTAAGAGCATGGTAGAAGGATCAGTAAAACTACATCTAGCAGGGAACTGCTAAAACCACCTTACGATGCAAAGTACTGAGAAGAGTCATGAATGGAAGAAAAGATTGTGAGACAAAGTACAAAGGACACTGGTGAAGTTATAAAAAAACAGACAAAGAGCTATTTTCTCCCTCAGAAATATTCTCTGAAGTCTAGGTTTTGGAGTTATGCTCCAAGCATGATCAGGCTTGATGATAAACTTTCTTGCCATTGTCTTTTCAGAAAGTTGAGTTAGGTGTCTACCGTGCCAGTCTGGCTCTGAAGGGCATTGCTGACTGGCAAAGCCCATGTTCATATTGTGCAATATTTTTAAGAGGAAAAGTTCTGACTAAGAACAACATGAGATCAAGAAAGACTCATGTTTGCTTTGACTGAGAAAGATGCCCCAGATACCGCACAACTTTCTGTGATTGTACCTATTAGTACCTTCTTTCAGGCTGTGGGCACAGGGGGAGAGTAACAGCAAAGAGGTGACTAGCAAGAGGGCCATGACATTGTCAGTTGAATTTGGAAAATAGTTATGTAAATAAAGGATGGACAGCTGTAGGAAGGGATTTGGACAGAGTTAGTAGGAACCTAAACAAACATTAAACCTGATCACTTCTCTTCCCATACACTCTCCTCGGGAGAATCAGTGTCCCAGATGTGGGGTGGGAGTTCATACTTTGGGGGAAAAAGGGAGAGAGGGTGGATTCTGGCACTATTTCCCTTCAGCCTCAACCCTGAAAAATCCAAGGCACTGCACAAAGCATAAGTCAAGGTGGGCACTGGCCAAGAGACTCACTTCATCACCTCGGACAAGTAGAATGGCTTCTTGCAGCAACAGTTGTCTGCATTCCCTGTGGAGCAGGACACTGGCCATGCAGCCAGCACGTCTGGCATCTCCTGACTCTCAGGATCCCTGCAACAGCTCTCATTTTCTCCCTGTGGGCACTTACAAAATGTGACCAATACTGACTGCACTCACCAAGCGCCTCCAGGATTTTAAGACTGAGCAAACAACTCCTTATGATTTTAATCCAACTTCAGCCTTTATTAAATGTATGGGCTGCCCTGTGGAGGTGTAGGTTGCCACAGTGAGAATTGAAACCTATTGACAACAGACTAGATTTTCTGAGTTGCCTTCTACTGCTCCAGAGAGGGCACCTGAAGATTCCCATGCACCTACAGTACACATTAAAACCCCTGTTGTAATCAGCAGGACTGTTTGTCCGAAGCAGGGGCACAGCAGCATGTCGCAGAATTGCTATACAGAGTGCTGCTCTTCGACGTCTTTTCAAGCAGTGCCAACACGCTCTGGCTCCAAGTCCAAAAGCTAATGGGATGCTCTCATGAGTAAGCATTTTCCAGACTGAGTGCACTGTGATCTCTCTGAACTGCACGTCTTTGGGGAGAAATTTCTCAAGATTGCTTGCAGACCCCTGCCTCCTTCTGTCTCTGCGTTGTGCTACTGGTGGCTTGGCCTGTCCATCCACTACTGCACCAGCAGCAAGTGCACAAGGACTAATCAGGGGCATCTGACCTATCTCCAACTTGGTGTTTGCCTTGCTCTCCGACTAGGGGTAGATACTAAAATTTTTATTCTATGAGAATTGTTTTCCAGTGGCTTCTAGACAAATTTCCATTAAAAAGCTTTTTTTAGGGTTTTGTTTTGTTTTGCTGGGTTTTTTTTTGCTGAGCATGAGCAGGAAAACACACCAGAATCTAATAAACACTGAAAACCAAGCTGGGTTATTTTAGGTTGATGCATCTACAGTGATATTTTGCACTGAGAATTTAATTAACAGTTCTTCTGATGATAAATAAACCAGAATAAAATCCAGCTCATCTTCCAAGAGCTGAATTTGTTCTCTACTGCTAATGGCAGTAAAAATGAATAAAAACTTATTTTAGAGAGGATAGTAAGCTTAGGTAATTCTGAAAGAATGAGAGGAGGCCACCTGCCAAGGGAAACAATTTATTTTACATTTGTCACATAGATGTATTTACATTAAATCATGTATTTGACCTTCATTATTCTCCTGTTTTCTCAGTTATAAACTGCCTATTTGCTTGGTTTTGGAAAGGTGTTTGAAATACCTGGGACAAAAGGTAGGTATAAGTTCTCAGAGAACAGCAAAAACAGAGGTGTTTCTTCTTTGCATTTTTGTTTACATTTGTTTTCTTCTGCTTGATGTCCTACATGTGTATTTTGCTTTTAAGGAATTTTCTGCTAATATTACACAGATGTTTGGGTTTTTTATTTACCTTAGGCACTTATGCTCTTGATGTCATTGATTCAAAAGGCAGGGAGATGTTACCACTCTGCAAATAAGTGAAAGTGAGATTTCATAACATGAGAGCATGATCACTCTCCTTTTGCTTTCCCTTTTGCCATCTCATAGCCTGAGGGGTCTCCTCATCTACTCTCCAGATACATTTTAAGCATGCTGTGATGATATTAACAAAGGCCGTTTATCGTATCAGAGAATTTATTGTTCTCAGAGAATTTAAGATCCAGGCACACTGAAGAAATATATACTGTAAACTGTTGGATTTTTTTTCCCTAGGCAAAATATAAGAGACTGAAAAGTTTACTGTTCTGGAGTGATAGTATATCCAGTACAATATAGTAGTATAGCTCTCTTTGTACTTGTGATACAATGCCCCTGGCTTAGTATTACCTCATTATGCAGTACACCCAGTTTACTGAAATTCTGGAAGTTGATAACAATAATTAAGCAATAAGACATGACAAGCAGTATTTTATTATGCGATCCCAGAATGCTTAGGTGAGTTGTTAGGCACGCGGCCAACTGCTTTGAACCACCTGGAAGAATTATTTTTACACATATCATGGATAGTGGTAGGGAATGATCTTATTTTCCTGCAGCTATGCAGTTATCACATCCTAATCACCCTGGTAAGATCTCATCTGCTTACTAACTAGACTGATATTGACTTTAGTAATAATGATTAGGGGTCAACATTTCTGCTGGTTTAATGGCTGATGGGGATAAACACATGGCCCAAGGCATAACAATAGGCCCTTAGTCCCCAAGCAGAGCCCTGAAATGCAGCTGTGGGTGTTATTATAAGCAGAGACTGACTGCAGGTGTTTCAGGTTTGGAGGAAGGGCCAGAAAAAGGCAGCATCCTTGGGTAGGCATAGGGTAAGCCTAAGGAATAGGGTGTGCGTGAGCCATGTGATTTAAATGTGTGCTCAGCATTTCACAGGGGCTGTAACAATGTTTAAATTGACCTGAATAGCTTCTAGTCTTCTTTTTTTGAAATACTTGAGATTTTTGCACTCGATTGACTTAACCTGCCCTAAAAGCTTACATTTCCAGAAAATGGGATATCCTCAATATGGGCACTTCATCTTCTGTGTTCAGTTTAATCAGTTATTGTCTTGATTTTCAAATTTGTTTGTGTGCCTTTCCAAGACTTAGCTCTCACTGGGTCTAATCTGGGGTATAATGAAGTCACTGCAAGAATCTCAGTTGTTTTAATGGGATGAGAATTGAGGCCCAGCTGTTTTACAGCTTCAGAACACTAGCAGGCTAAAACTTGTAATATTTCTAGCCCAGACCCAATAACTGCATCTCTTGTCTTCACTGCAGCCTTAATAACGCAACTGTCTGCCCTTGCGCTTTACTATTTGTGCTGCATACATGTGCCTTGGGTAATGATCACATCAGGATTTCCCAGCAATGGCTGTTACAAGTTAGGTTTGAAAACTGCACTGTGAATACTGGGAACAGTCATGCTCTCTATGACAGACACCAAACTTGGGGTTTTACGTTAGGAAGGAAATCTCTGTCTGCTCCCTGTATGGTCAGGAGAGGACGAGATGATGCTTAGAGCAGGAGCCTAACTGGGGTGCTGTGAGCAGCACTCTGGAGCAGGGCCCCTTTTCCTCCGCTTGTTGGGCCTGAGAATGCTGAGCCTTTCCATTCAGGACACTAGATTAGATGCCTAAAAATTAACTGTGGTAAGTTAAGATCATAATGTTAAAATTTTGTATTATATATGGAAAGTGACTGAGTTACTAATTTTGAATGAAGACTAAAGAAGTTTTGGGTGCACAGCTGATGACAAATCATTGGTTCTTAGAAGATACTGAATATTGACCACTGGTATGTAAAGGAAGCCCAGCTGAAGTGAGTGAACACTTTGTTATTTGTTCAGTGGTCTCATTGCTGAGTTTCATCTAAATGTAACTACCCAAATAAAAAGGTAGCTAATGAAATGACTGGAGATGAACCTCTTGATTTTTGCTTCTTGAAATATTCGTTGACTGCCAGGATGCCCTGAGGGGAGAAACATTGATGTATACTTTACATGAAAGAAAGCTCATTTAGTTTGCCTTTTTTCCTTTGCCTCTGTGTCATATTGGTAGACATTGACCCATAACCTCATCATATAATATTGATTTGGGTTTGTTCTCCCTGAATATCACCTGGTTCTGTAGCAACACACACAGGTCACAGCTGTTTTGTATTGCAGGTCATTCTATAAAAGGTTTGTTTTTGATGAAATAATTTTCACTGGTAACGAAACCGAAATTTAATGAAATAATGGAAGGTACCTCAAATGTGTAAACAATGACTGAATAATTCATTACTTCATTCATATCACTTCAATAAAAATTCTTTCCTTCAGATATGCCAGCACTGCAGTCTAGTTCTTCATGTTTTCAAGGTGGGATCTGCATCACCACTCTGTCATCATTACGGTGCATGGGACAGCCAGAGTAGCAAGGAATTTTACTTAAATCTTGCTTGCAGTTGGGAAAGTCAAGGAGTTGAACTGAAATCGGCAAGAGCTGCCCTGCCCTCCATCACACTGACTATACGGGAAGGTGGGAAAGACGAGCCTTCTAACTATGGTCTTTGATGTAAATGCCCACAGTGAGTATGTAGTGAGCAGTATGCAAATTATGCTGGATTTCTAAAAATCCTTGTCTTGGAGCATGAAAGGCAAAGTTAGCCCAGTTCCAGAAGAGAAGGAGATTGTGCCATATGTTTTCACTTTCTTAATGAAAAAGACTTGATGGGACTATACTAAGCTTTCGTCTCTCTCCTGATCTCTACAATGAACCAGTGAGTCACAGTACAAAATCATTAATAATGTCATTATTTGGATGCTTACAAGTACTGTCCAATAAGGTGTTTGAAGCAAAATTGATTTTCTGTTCTTAATAAGTCAAGGGCCTATAAGCAGTTTTGCCTTGAGCGTTGCCCCTGGAACATCATTTTGTACTACTTTTTCTATACTTCAGAATGCAAATTCAGTAAATACATTAACACCAAATTCTATGTACCAGTGACAAATGAGGTTTATTTTTTTAAAAAATATTTCTAACTAAAATTGAAATGGAGATGTTTTATAAATTAACAGAGTTCATGGTTTGGTGAATAGCCACAACTCAGCTTCTTCTGCTCTCTACAATGTTATCCCTTCAGAAAACCCATCATGCTCTTTTCCCATTTTTATGTTAAGTGCTAAAAGAGAGCAGTGACCATCCTCACCCAGGAGGCCTGACTGGGTCCAGTATTGACACTATTTCCTTTGTGAGTCTGTGGCTGATGGTGAATATTCTAGGTTCCTTAAACAAGGTATTGATCAACCCGATGAAAGGAACTGAGCAGGATATAAAAGAAGAGGAAAGCCTCTAGACAAGTTGTCTAATTCCTGAAACAAAGCTTCCAAACAACTCTTGAAATTAGTCACTGTTTACATAGCAAAGTTTCGTCTTGGCAGTTTTCTGCTCCTTACCCTGTAGTTCACCACTTATTTCAAGCCAAGCCCTTTGGATCAGCTGTTCACCAAGCCATCTTTGAACAAATTCCCAGGAATTTGTGGGAAGGTCTTTCATCCTCAGTGCACCATTTTTCTTCCTTATTCCTATCCTGAGAATCCTGGAGGCTAGTCCTAATACAGTTACGTATTCCAAGGTCACGATACAACAGTAATACATTTCAGACTGTACGTACAAAGTTTAATTCATATCCAGTCTCAGGCTAATAGGGCTGTATTCAGGCACAGTCACAAACACCCAAGCAGTGCGGTGGTATTTCCTGGGAATATTTCACCTGCTTGATATAAGGTTTTGTGTTCCAGGCACAGTGTCCCCAGCTCTTTCCAGCCCTGGGACCTCAGTGCCAGATGGGGCCAACCTCACTGATCAGCCTGTTGTCCCAAGGCTCTATGCATGTGCTCCTCGACAAGGCTGAAGCCAGCAGCTTTGTGACAAGATGGCACTTGGCTGCAACTTCAGCTTGACGCTCTGAGTCTTGAGTTGTGCTCTCAGTCTCGAGTGCAGGATGAGGAAAATGGTGAATGTCTGCAAATGCAAGTGTGTGTGTGGACAATCATAGATATGTGTGCACAGAGATGATTTACTGTGCTTTCATGTCAGCATAAAAAACCCCATGTTTTCTGAAAATACTTCTACAAACTGATGCAAGTCAGGCCTGTGTCAAACTGTGGGAGCATGAGAGCAGAGATTTTGAAAGATATGGTCCTGAAGATAGAGACACATATCTATATTTAAAGCATAATCTAATTTTTAAATGGGGTTCCCCACTGGCTTCCTATAGGCAAAAGAATCTTACTGGAGACAACTGTAAAAAAAAATAAAAATCCCGTCTGTACATATGCCAACATGTAATTCAGTTAGAGACACTGAAAGCAGAAAAGACCACATATCTAACATATCCCACTGTCAACGCTGTTATCTCCCTGCATTATATTCTCTAATCTTTTTTATCCTTGGAGTCTTGTAAATCACTTATTCACATTTAAATGAACACGAACTAAGAAACTGATCAATAATAGGTATGTTATAGATCCACTGAGGAATGTACAGTAAATCGAGAGTTTTTCTTGAACGTGTTCCCTACAGCATTGTCCTGGAGGAACTGGCTGCTCATGGCTTGGACAGGCGTACTCTTCACGAGGTGAAAAACTGGCTGGGCGGCTGGGCCCAAACAGAGAGGGTAGGAAGGCTCTACAGAGGGATATGGACAGCCTAGATCGATGGGTCGAGGCCAATGGTATGAGATTTAACAAGGCCAAGTTCCAGCTCCCGCACTTGGGTCACAACAACCCCATGCAGTGCTACGGGCTTGGGGAACAGTGGCTGGAAAGCTGCCAGGTGGAAAAGGACGTGGGAGTGTTGGTCAACAGCTGGCTAAATATGAGCTGGCAGTGTTCCCAGGTGGCCAAGATGGCCAATAGCACCCTGGCTTGTATCAGAAATAGTGTGGCCAGCAGAACTAGGGAAGGGATTGTCCCCCTGTACTCGGAACTGGTGAGGCCACACGTTGAATACTGTGTTCAGTTTTGGGCCCTTCACTACAAGAAAGACATTGAGATGCTGGAGCACATCCAGGGAAGACCAAAGAAGCTGATGAGGGGTCTTGAGCACATGTCTTATGAGGAGCCGCTGAGGGAACTGGGATTGTTTAGCCTGGAGAAAAGGAGGCTGAGGGGAGACCTTGTTGCTCTCTACAACTACCTGAGAAGAGCTTGTAGCGAGCTGGTTGTCTGTCTCTTCCCCCAAGTAACAAGCAATAGGAGAAAAGGAAACAGCGTCAAGTTGCACCAGGGAAGGTTTGGATTGGATATTAGGAAAAATTTCTTCACTGAAAGGGTTGTCAAGCATTGGAAGAGGCTGCCCAGGGAAGCAGTTGAGTCACCATCACTGGAGGTATTTAAAAGACGTGTAGATGTGGCGCTTAGGGCCATGGTGTGGTGGTGGACTCAGCCACGTTAGGTTAACGGTTGGACTCGATGATCTTAAAGGTCTTTTCCAACCTAAATGATTCTATGATTCTCAGAAAATTCCCAAATAAAATCTAGAGAAATATAGATTCCCACTTATTACACAATTCAATGTAACTGAAGTGCAGAGCAACTTTTGAACCTTCCCAAGTCACAGCACTTTCTTGGTCAAATATTCAACCCCAGCATTGGTGCATCTTTGCCGTTATCCTCCGTTTGGTACACACCCTCCCCGATGTTTAACCCATGATATAGTAAAATATAAAAGTACATAGTTGCTGACTGAAGTCCTGGTCTTCTAACATATTCTCTGTGTGCTTAACTGTCTTCATGGTCAGTGAGGCTCAAGGGGGAAAACCCACCATGCAGTATGGGCGGTCACTGACAAACCTCTGCACGACCATGGCCATGAAGGAAGCATCAATGAATGACAAGGGAACACGTTTGTGTCTGTGGGGTTTGTGCACCTGCAGTGTTTTGGAACTATGACTCAACTGTCTTCAAGATATTAATAAAAACTTTACACTTCCAATAAGAATGATAAAAGTAGACTCCCTTTTTTCACTGCTTCTAAACTTTCATACATTTTTCTTTTATTGCTTTCTGTTTCTAAACATGCAAAAAATCTATAAAAAAGGCATATACTTTTCAGCAATTTCAGTCTTCAGATAATACACCATGAAAACTGGAAAGGTTTTTAAAATTTGTAACTTAAAAGCAGCCCATATACAAGAAAAATATTGTTTCCTAACATGAAGTTAAATGAAGCTTACATATAGTAAAATACTGTTTCTATCTTTAGAGCCAAAATTGCTTACCTTTTAGTTCATCTGTATACTGTATTTGGTAACCATATGCATTATGCCAGTATTTTGTGTATAAGGTTTATTGACTTGCTTTCCCACCAATTCTATAAATTGGTTTTGTTTTTTCTTTTTTGGTGTGGTTGGTTTTTTTTAAAAATACATTGTCTGAAGAACAAGCTCGCTACTTGCTTTAAATTTTCCTTTTCAAACCATCAGCTCCTCTGGTGTCTCCTTGTAGAGCAGCACACAGGATAGCAGGTTTCAGCTCAAGGAAGTAAATGGGCAAACAGCTTGATTGCAGATGTGTTACCATACTCAGCAGAGCGTTAGATAAAGATCTTCTCTTATGAAGTTAAAACAAGTGTATTTACTATATTAGGAATATGTTCTGTTCTCTTGCCCCAATTCAAGAGATTTTTGTGATAAATTATGAGACTTTAAAAGAGAAAATTTTAAAGTTCATTGGATTTGTTTATTTTAATTTGCCTTTTGAAACTCACAGGTCTTGTTTCTAAGCTTCTCACAAAAAGCATGTAAGCCAGAAACTGTTGTTAAATGAAAGCAGTCTCATGTTCACAGGATTGCAGGAGCAGGCACTTTCCTTTACAAGAAGATAAATATTCTAAGAAGGATGATTTCAGCCCCTGTTGGCATCTTTTGCCTGCTTTATTTCGATCCAGCTACAATGAGCCCAGCGTTCCCTCTCTCTGTTTTCTGCCACCTGAGTATTCCTACTGAGTCTAGCCAAAGGTTACACACAAAGCTGAGCAGCATACAGCCACAGGTTAGCCACAGATTACTGCCCAACAGTGTATAATAATCACATTTTATTGTCTTTCTCTGAAACAAGGTTGCTAATTTGTCTCTCTCTGCCCTGCTACTAATGCTCATAGTATGTGGAGAACTTAAATGTATTTGCAACATCATCCACTCTCTCAAACTTGGTTGAAACCTGTCCATAAGTCACTGGGAGGAGGAAGGAGAGAAAACGAGAGACAGACAGACAGTGCTATCACACCAGTCCCACACCCTTCAAAACCCAGCTGGAAACACAGCTCAAATTCCACGAGTCTCTGCAACTCGCTGTAAAACAGAAGGGAATTTGTAACATGCAATGGTAATTTTGGTTGTCTGGCTGAGCATCAGACCAGTTTAGGTGATTGTCTAAGAACAGCTTGCTCTTGCACCTTGGTCAGGTGGATTACAGCAGAGGGACCAGCTCGGGACAGAAGATGCCATTAGATTTCTTACCTGTGACCATATGGTCTGTTGGTTTGCTTGTATTGTGCTTGATGTAGCATATAGTAAAATAATTACCTGGCCAAAAAAAATAATCAACATAACTATGATCAATAATCAGGCTGCAGTAAAAATAGACGAGTGCTGCAGGCAGAGAGTTGTGAGCCCATACACAAGTTGGGGGAGTACAGTATTAACCTGTCATTTAAATCAATCTTGAAAAGAAAAAATACAAGCAGAGCTAATAACATGCTTTGGGAAATCAGAAACCTGCAAAATTTGTGTGTAACGATTATTCAGGAGAGCCTCTGAATGTATATTTACGTGTCATATAAACCCTTCATCTCAGAGAAAACAGCAGAAATCTTTTGGCAGACTTTATTCATGCAAGTTGCTGACTGCAGTGAAAGGGCGAGTGGTACAGGGCATGGTCTCTATAGTAACACCGTCACCAGGGGCTTGCAAACTGTGTTTCCAAGAGCAGAGCTGCACAAGTGGACCTACCACAGCTCTCCTTTTCCCAGCTTTGGCCCTGTCATGAATAGCTATGCTGCCTCTTGCTTCCCTGATAGCTTAGAAGAAGCATAGCCTGTGACTATACTGCCGCCAGTCCAACTTGGCTTCTCCTTTTTGTTATCAAAACGTTCGGCAAAGTATATAACACTGGAGAGCACAGACAAACACTGCAACCCCCCTGCTTTAAGTGTTAATTTGCCATTGTAATCCCAAGGGAAAGCGCCACCCATGAAGTTTCCCATAAACCATGAATGAGGAATGGAGTGGGAAAAAAGAAGACAAGTGAGGATTTTCCCACTGTGCTACTGTCCTTGGTGGCACGGTGGGCTCAGAAGCTGGTTTAAAACCAGAGCTCTGCAGGTGGCTGCAGAAGACAAGCCCAGTCTGTACCACCAGCTCTGAAGAAATTTCCAGTTTGATTGCTCAGAAGCAAGTTGCCCTGAAAGGTGCCATACCATCAGCAACTGCTGCCAAATGTGCTCCTTCTCGGGAAGTTTCAGGCTTTTAGATCTAGGACCCCATCCAACTGGAGACTCAGCAGTGATGATAAAGCAAAGCTTACAATTAGCTAAACTAGATAGAGAGTAGTCTCTCTGATGAAGGCAAGGAAAGTTGCTTGTCTCAAACAACAGTTCTTAAGATGTCCTTTGTACTGTTTGCTTTTCTTGCATTTTATCTGGACCAGCAAAATGGGGGACCTTGAGGCTTCTCACGCTTACCTTGCTATGAAAATAGATTAGTATTGCATTCCAGCATCAGTCTGGTACAAAACAAGGGGCTACCTATGACAATATTGGCCTCCAAAAAACATGTCAATATTTCCACCTTTTTTCTGTTGTAGTGCTTTTGATTCTCAGTCTTCATCAGACCCAACTTGTATCTGAAGGCAATGCTGGAGGATGGCTGAACTCCCTTGCACAGCACAGGGAGTTGTGCCAGAACAGATTGCAAGGGGAGTGATGCAGCACAACTCGGCTCCCTCCTTCTCTCCTCAAGATAGAAACTGTGCTTTGGAAAAAACAAGCCTCCCCACTAGGCATTCTCAGAAGCCACCCATCATCTGCTAATTACCGTCAGCATCCATTTATGGCCTGAGAGGTGAAACAAGAAATCAGGCTTCAGCCTTTTTCTGAGGTACAATAGAATGAATCACTGGTTTTGTAGTCTTGAAAAATATAAATTGTTGATGAACTGCAGATTACCGTTGCCTCCCAGCCCCTTTTCCTGCACTGTATTTATCACGCAGGGACTAACCTAAAATCCATCTCCCTACTAAGATCACATATCCGCCCCTGTGCAGCGAGCTGTTAAGGTAAATGCATTTAGGTGAATCCTAGATGATAATTAAATTCCCAATGTCCTATACTTTGAATGAAAAAGGACTTCAACATGACTTACAGATTTTCTCCTGCAACAGCCAATTTATTCAGCCCTTTTGGATTTTTCAAATCTCATTCTTTTCAGTGCTGTTAGTTTAATTCACCACTGGCAAAGAACTCTGAGAAGTGCGACAATAGTGGTAAATTTTATCACCCCACCAGAGTGTTGAAGGGATCTAAGATTGGACAAGTAGCCCCCAGGCTACTCCTGAACATAGCAGAGCGTCAAGCTGACAAAATAGAGGTAAGGGTAACTTTAAGGGTAAGGTCACCAGTATATATGAGAACAGAAATACCACTTTCATAGCAATGTAGAAATCTTAAAAGCCAACTAATTAGCTGAAATTTTGAGGAAAGACTAAAGATGACCAAATTAAAATAAACTTTAAAAATTTTTTTTTCTTCCAATTTTTTTTAATTCAGTGTAGTTTTTTGAAACAGAACTTGGCCGAAGGGCTTTTTGAGAAGGCTTATTCAAGGAGCTTATGGCTCCCTTGTGGTCACCAGCAGACAGGAATATTGTCTGTTTATTTCAACATGTGAGAAAAATCAAAGCAGTCCTAACATCAGAGTCAGGAGGTTCGTCTGGTAATTTGAACTACGTGGGTTTTGACAAGGAACATTCACAGATCCTGGTAGTAAAATTTGTTCCTTGTTCACTCTATAGCTAGAACAATAGTCATGGTTTGTTGCACTGCTTCACTGAAACAGTTTACCCTCTAATTTTCAACAGCCCCCAGTTGTGTTAGAATTTCCAGACCAACATTGTTATGTTATTCCATGAAACCCAGTATTATGAATCTTCACAGCTCACACATGCTTTTAGTCTGAATGGCTTTATTTAGATTATTGCAGCTAGCGCAGACAGAATCATTGTAACATCTCCTTGATGAAGCACACAGCCTGTACAATGAACACAACAATATCATTGCTCTTGGACTACCTCACATGGAACAGCCCCAAGATGGGATGTGAACTTCACTCTGTACCTAAGGAGGCACTGCACAGCTTTGACATTGCATAGCTTCATATGCTACTAAGCAGCAATAACGAATATTCCAGTCGAAGTCATGGATTACATGCAACCCTCCAATAGGCTAAAAAGTCTAAAATTTATGCACCCTCAGAATAAATAAGTAGAGAAACCCCCAAGTCCCTTTACTTAGGAACATCCTGTCTGTTTGGGGACAGATATGCCTCTTTGGTAATGCTTCTGTAGCCTCTTGAATTTAATGGATAACCAAGGGCCAAGTTTTGCCAAAATGAACCAGAGAATGAGAACAGACATAAAGTAAGAGCCATACAGCCTCTTTTTTTGGTATTGTCATGGACACTTTCATCCCCAGAAAAGAATTAATAATATCTTTAACTCTGGTCACTCATCCTGTCGTGTTTCAGTTACTGGGTCTTTTTTTTTCCTAATCAAAGCACCACAACCACTTTGATGAATCAACTTTTGGCTGAGAACCAACTTTAGTCAAATATCAGCTTTGAGTTTCTGAACCAGTTCTTGAAGGCTTAGCTAAGCACCACTATAGATGAGGACCAGAGCTATCCCTAGGTTCAGTAATGAATATAAGAGCAATGCCATGGTGATCAATGAAATTATTTTGCTTCAGGTGAAAACAGTTTGACAGGGACATTGCAAAGGGACATTAACTGAAATGGTTTTTTATGATATAAATTACCAGAATGCTTTCTATACTGTTTTAAATGCATGTTTGTTCACTTCTGTTTTCCAGTGTGATAACCAATTATACCTTTCTAGTCACTTACCCAAGCATAGTGTTTGGTAATCAGGACACATGATATCCAGAATAGTGATACAAGAATAGTCTACCTCACTGCTGGGACCCAAAACTAGATCAAAGAATCATTTAGGCTGGACAAGATCACTAATATCATTGAGTCCAACTGTAAACCTAACACTGCCAAGACCACCACTAAACCATGTGCCACATCTACACATCTTTTAAATACCTCCAGTGATTGTGACTCAGCCCCTTCCCTGGGCAGCCTCTTCCAATGCTTGACAACCCTTTCAGTGAGGAAATTTTTCCTAATATCCAATCTAAACCTCCCCTGGCACAACTTGCAGCCATTTCCTCTTCTCCTATTGCTTGTTACTTGGGGGAAGATACCAATCTCCATCTCGCTACAACCTCCTTTCTGGTAGTTGTCAAGAGCAGTAAGGTCTCCCCTCAGCCTCCTTTTCTCCAGGCTAAACAACCCCAGTTCCCTCAGCGGCTCCTCATAAGACGTGCTTGAGACCCTTCACCAGCTTTATTGCCCTTCTCTGAACATGCTTCAGCACCTCAATGTCTTTCTTGTAGTGAGGGGCCCAAAACTGAACACAGTATTCGAGGTGCAGCCTGATCAGTTCCAAGTACAGGGGGACAATCACTTCCCCTTGTATTTCTGGCTTGTATTTCTCATACAGGCCAGGATGCTGTTGGCCTTCTTGGCCACCTGGGCACACTGCTGGCTCACATTCAGCTGGCTGTCGACAAACACCCCCAGGTCCTTTTCCACCAGGCATCTTTCGAGCCATTCCTCCCCAGGCCTGTAGCACTGCATGGGGTTGTTGTGACCCAAGTGCAGGACCTTGGCCCTGTTGAATCTCATACCGTTGGCCTCAACCCATCGATCCAGGCTGTCCAGGCCCCTCTGTAGAGCCTTCCTACTGACAAGCAGATTAATGTTCCCACCCAACTTGGCGTCATCTGCAAACTTACTGAAGGTGCACTCGATCTCCTCATCCAGATCATTGATAGAGATGTTAAACAGAACTGGCCCCAGTACTGAGCCCTGGGGAACACCACTTGTGACCGGCCACCAACTGGATTTAACTTTGTTCACCACAACTCTTTGAGCCTGGCCATGCAGCCAATTTTTCACCCAGTGAAGCGTACGCCCACCCAAGCCATGAGCAGCCAGTTTCTCCAGGAGAATGCTGTGGGAAACAATGCCAAAGGCTTTACTAAAGTCTAGGTAGACAACATCCACAGCCTTTCCCTCATTCACTAAGAGGATCACCTTGTCATAGAAGGAGATCAGGTTAGTCAAGCAGATCCTGCTTTTCATAAACCCATGATGACTGGCCTTGATCGCCTGCTTGTCCTGTATGTGCCATGTGCTGGCACTCAAGATGATCTGCTCCATAACCTTGCCCAGCAGCAAGGTCAGACTGACAGGTCTGTAGTTCCCCAGACCCTCCTTCCAACCCTTCTTGTAGATGGGTGTCACATTTGCTAACCTCCAGTCAACTGGGACCTCCCTGTTTACCCAGGACTGATGATAAATGATGGAAAGTGGCCTGGTGAGCACTTGCACCAGCTCCCTCAAAACCCTTGGGTGGATCCCATCCGGCCCCATAGACTTGTGTGTGTCTAAGTGCTGTAGCAGGTCGCTACCATTTCCCCTTGGATTACGGGGGCTTCATTTTGTACCACGTGCCTGTCTTTCAGCTCAGGGGGGCTGGGCACCCAGGGAACAACTGGTCTTGCTGTTAAAGACTGAGGCAACAAAGGTATTAAGTACCTCAGCCTTTTCCTCATCTTTTGCAACTATGTTTTCCCCCACGTCAAATAGAGGATAGAGACTTTCCTTAGCCCTTCTTTTGTTGCTAACTTATTTATAGAACAGAGTTTAGAATTTATATTACTGTAGCAATATAAATATAGAAGAAATATTCCATTCTGTCTTTTGCCACGACTGCATTTACTAAACAAGAAGCATATGCTATGGGTATCATTTTGCCTTCACTTAAACCCACCATATTCATTATTCCCTTTCTTCCACTGAAACAAAAAATAATGGGATATGCTGGTGATGGCTGAACTAAAATACGGTTTAAGGCTGTGTGCATGCTTGATATGTGTGTACAGCAGCATTCAATATTTGAAAAAAATAAAGTGACATAAAGTTTACTTTGTATAAGTACAGGCTTTTAACACAAAACAGTGGTCTGGGATTCCATAAGATACTTTTTGACAGCTCCCCTTTAATTTGCAACTAGGGTGATGCTGGAGCTGTTGGATGGATGTCATCAGTATAACTCCAAAAATGACTATCCAGATGATTTTTGATCTTGTCCTCAATCAGTTTAATGATATCCCAGGAGGCTGATGGTGGAGTTTCTTATGGTTGTAGCATGTCACTCCTTGCAATTTTGATTTTTATACCCTGCAGTCATGAGCTTATGATCTAAGGTCCTGGAAAGGAACACTTCCATACTCCTGCTTTATAGGTCCCTTTTTTTTTTGTTTCCTTTTAAGATAGAATCACGGTCTTTGCATTGTCATTTTACTTGCACTTTTGCACGTCATTTAGCACTTTCTTGCGTATGTGTACCGGAATTGGTTATATGGTGCTTGTCAATTCACACAACAAATAGCTCACAGATGTTGTGAAGGCTCACTATTTGTTCATTTTTTATGATAACTTTGAAGCATGGTGAAATGTTATTATTTGTGCTTTTTCCTTGTTTCTTTAATCATTACCTTACAGTCTTTGCTTTCCTTCACTCAAAAGTAGCCCATTAACACAGACTCTTCAATGGCATGATTCCTTATTCAGTACCAATGTAGCAAAGTCTTTCACTTGGTTTGACAAAACTCTGACATCTTCGTTTTGCTGGGGTTCACATTCCTGCCTCAGCTGGGAAGGCTGGGAATGCAATAATAAAAAAAGTTAGAGGCATACAGGTATCTTCCTATGTGTAAGAGATATCCTTTGGCTGCCAAAATGGAAAATCATATTGTGTTTTACTGATAAATGGTGTTTACCTCTCATATTTAATGCATGGGTGATAAAAGATAAAGTTGGTTTAATGCTACAACTGGCAAAAGGAAAAAAAATGCAAAGGGATGGTGCGTTCTTTCAAAGCACAGACACACACACTTCATATAACAGTAGTGACACACTGATTCACAGCATATACAGCTTTTGTGCCATGCTTCTGGATGAAAGTAATAGAAAATAAATGAAATGTTTGTGTTCCAAAGTATTGGCCAGATCTTTTATTTATTCATTTATGTACAAAACCCTTGCTTTTCAGCAGACGCAGGAGGAGGCTGGCGGGCATTTGGGTGCACCAGAATGAAACACCAGGAGCAGAATTACAGAGCAGTCTTTCTTCTGTCAGAAAAAACATTGCCACTGTCTTATTGTCCAGAGCCAACCACATCAGTGTGAGACTGGGCACTGCTTTCAAAAGACATTGCACTGGTCTATACTAATTTATTAATCCCATCCCTTGAGCAGGCATTATTTAACTGCAGACACCGATGAAGTTTACTAGCAGTCAGGTCAGAAAATTCCTGGAGGAATCATGATGGGGCTGGATTTGATCCTAATATTTACACCACTTGTCAAGTTCTTATTCATGAAATAAGAAACAGTGCGAGGTTTCCACTTTGTGATGTTATTCTGAGACTACCCTGAGCTGTCAGAAGTGGTACAGCAAAGTTTAGGATATGGGGCAGAGAAAACCCATCTGCCACGATTTTTAAAAAGGGGGTCTCAAGGGCTCTGAAGTGACTTAAAAGATTTCTGAAGAGCTGACTGGTCCCTGCTCTTCAGAATTTAAGGGTTTCAGACAAGAACGGCTTTTTAAACCATCAGAGAAGATAATATGCATTTAGCTGTCCACTATGTTAAAGTCTCTTCTTCTTTGGTAAGAAACCTTTTCTACTCAGTACCATCTCATCTCCATGCACACACCCCTCAAAACAAAAACCCAAAACAGCAGTTTGAAGGTTGTCCTACAGCAAGCACCTAGCATAGTTGCATTGCCCACAGCAGGCAGGGTCGGTGAGCCTGGTATGGGCAGAGCAGCTCAGCCTGACACGCTACCCAGAACCAGCTCTTGCTGAGAAGCTCACAAGGTGGCTCTGCATAGGCACAGAGGTCCTGTCGGAGGTACTGCTGCACATACACCACATGGCACATGTGCAAAACCTGGGCCCAAGGCCGTAGGATTGACTAGGATGGACCTGCTGCTCTCAAGGTTAAGCAATATTTTAGGAGCGTGCAACCAACAATTGATAGATGACAGCTGACAAATAAATGAGCACGCTGCGCTGTCAGATTCTCATTGTCATGTGTTGACATCAAAGCCACTGGAGTTATTCTGGATTCGTACTGGTAGAAATGAGATCAGAATTCTGCCTGCTGTATGTCAAGCTACTGTAAATACAGAATAGGATGAAGTATTAAAATGAAACTTGTGGCAGCCTTTTATATACAGATTGATTAACTTCAAAGTGGCTTCTATAGCACAGAAGCCGTCTCATTTACAAAAAAAAAAATAAAATCAGAAGCGAGCTTATTTGCCTGGATCTTGTATGTAGTATACTAACTTATAATAGTTGCAGTGTGGTTCTAAAGATAAGAAAAATAGCAGTCCTATATGTGTTTTTCCCCACTGCACAATGATCTTTTGTATGAGACACGCTTTATTCTGCAGCCTTCCAAGGATATCCCTTTTTCCCCACCCTCTGAGTGGCTACGTGCCTGACGTCAGGTGTGTCCTTTGTTCTACAAGATGAGGAGGGAGAGGTATGGAAACGTGCTCTGCGTTACCACACACCCACACACACTAGCCCCACGCATGTCCAGGAGCACGGGAGACCCCAGTGGCTGCGCAGCCCCCTGCCCATCCCCCTTGCATTCATCCCGCAGCTGCAGCTGGGATGGACAATAGCTCTTTTTCCCCCATGCGATCCCTGCTGAAGCTCCCCCAGTGGCAACAACAGAGTGTCGGGCATGAGTATCCAGTGATGCCTGATGCATGGTATATTGTGGGCTCCCTAGATGCACACCTGGGGGGTGAGCAGGAGTTTGGAAATGTGAGTAACACCTCCAGGAGGTGCTTTCCTGCATCTTTTTGGGACATGAGGCTGGACCCTGCCCAGCTCCCAGTCTAGTGTGTATGCGTGTGGGGATGCTGCCCACCCAATGTCCTGGGAAATCTCAGATGCAGCAGAGCATCCATCCTCCTAAACACTGCAAAGGGGCCGGGAGTAAAAACTCCCAGTGAATTTCACCCTGCTTTCATAGCCACACCGAAGTCATAAACCTCTTAATTCCCCGGTGTTCAAGAAAGTCTGCCAAGATAAAGAAGATACAGTTTCCTGATGTAAGAAACAAGCACATTGTGCTGTGTAGAGCAAAGACACGTTCACATCGATGTCATGAGCCCTTACTTGCTCCACCTGGCTAGAAGTATATGTTTTCCTTGGAAAATCTTTCTTTGTTGTTGTTTTTGTTGAATTATTCAATTTTGCTTCATTTACACTCAGGAATATTTTATCATTATCATTATTCATCTGTGTTACAATATTACCCTCTAGCCCAAACCCACGGTGAAGAGTTTGGTGCGAGGTGCTGCAGAAATCTGAAAGGAATCAACAGTGACTATGTCAGATAGACAAAAATGTCCTCCTTTGGCTCAATCTTGGCTCTTCCTATAAAACCATGAACTATGCAGTATTCAAGGCCAATGTTTTTCCACCAGTAATAGAATTAAAAAATTGATCAAAACAAATAGATACATAAGGAGGAGGATAAAGCAGGGATAACCTGAGCGTGTGTGCACATAGATCAGCTGTGCACAGAGTTTAACTCACCACCTGCCTCATTACCTGCACAGTCAAGATAGCGCTGGGTTTCACAAAGGAGTGAGAATTTGTCTGATGTGTTTACTGAAACGGCTGTTTCCTAGTCAATGGTTTGTTAATGGTCCTCCTTTCTGCCCCATCATGACAGCTGCATTTCAGCAACATTAAAAATATAGCCTGTACACTCTCATTGTGGTTCTTTAAATATATAAGGTATGTGTTATGTAGAGAGACTAATATATATATACTTGCATGCATGTGCACACATACTCAAATATAAACACAAACACATTTCTCTTTATACATGCATCCACACATTAGAGTTCTGTAGGATGAACAGTCTTTTAAAGGTATATTAAAAGTGTATACCTGGACATTCATGAGAGAAAGGCAGCAATAGAAATCCAAATTTAGGTTTCAGCACATTATTTATTAATTATTATAATAAACATCTTGCCTATAGGGAAAATTCCCTTTTTGTAGAATTAATGGAAAATTAACAAGTCTTGATATATTTCATGCATAGGTTGCTTATTCAGCTTTGTATCGGAAGGAAAAAAACATATTGACTAACCACTTTTAAAATTACATTTGCAAGTAACTGCTTAAAATAAACCAGCGGCTAAAAATGTAACAGATGATGTCATTTTCACTCTTATGGCTACAGCTCCTGTTTGCAACCTTCAGACCTGGACTTAAAGACCTATCCCTGGAAGATCTGAACTATGGCTCCACCTTCCAGAGGAAAGGGCTTTTTCTACCCTGAAGATTCAGCTCCCCCTCTCCCACCCACACATCTCAATCACCCTCACCAAGCTTTTATAAAGGTTATTCTCTTCCAAGCAGAGATAAGTATCCTCTAAGTTCCAAAATATGAATGAGCAGTAAGGGTCATGGGCATATTAGGGTCTCCCACGCCTGCAAATACGGAATTCGGTAGCCCAGGTTTGCTTCCAATTGCATGGACTGAGCAGCAATGAAAGTGAATTGACTTCAAGAGCACGTTATATCCCAGCTCTCCATTCTCACTCTCGTAGCTGTAGGATTTTTGTAAGCAAACATGATGCTTTCCTATGAGTTTTGAAGGCAAAACATAGAGTTGAGATCCCATATGTTTATTATTACACTTCAGAAATGGCCCCATCTATATTTTTGACTGCTAATTTACACTCCACAGAACCCTTTTGGCTTCACAAGGGTCCCTCAAATCACAAAGCCACAAACATACTGCTTCCAGTTTTTCTCAGCTATAACCAATCAAGGATGTCCTGCCCTTTACACTATTCTTTCCCCAAGGTATTTCTTCATGCCTCAAAAAATCTCCTTTAAAATTAAGAGTGGGAAAAAATACCAAGATCTGAAAGACTGCAGGGGATGCAATACCTGCATGGGCCTGTGTGGATTTTGTGTGAGCATTGGGAACCCGTCCCCTTGCTCATCGCTTAACAACAGGAGAGGAGCAGAGTCCAACGCTTGCGTATAAATACATATGTGAGCTCTGTGACAGAGTGCGGGGACGCCCTCCTCCAGCAGCCTCCTAGATGGCATCTGCCTGAAGAGAAGCCTCAGGTGTGGGTTTTGTAAATGCCACCTTCCCCATCTCTGCTGCTTTCTTCCATCTTACCATGTTTGATTTTTACTTTGTTCAACCCATCCTTCATGTCCTCTCAAAGCCACTTTCCTCTCTTGCCCCTTTTCTCTCTCCTAACTAGACACTTCCAAGATGCACTTTTTAACAGCCTTAGATACTGTCTACACTGTCATTTTCAACCACCCTCTATTACTTTGCATGCTTACTATAGGGAGAATGTGAGCACAAAAACATTTGTGACAAATAGGGACTTTAAAAATTGATCAAACTTCTCATTTTTTCATTATTATTTTAATATTCCCACTTTGCTAAATGAGCTTTTTAACTTAATTTTTGCTGTCTGTGCTTTCTAATGACTTTCTAATTGCCAAAATTTGTAGAGGAAATTTTGTTTAATGAAGCTGATGTCTGCTTGCTCAACAGATGAGGATGTTTGCTGATAAGAGGACATTTCAATAATCAGTGACACAGCCCTCAGGAGCAATTCAAGAAAACAGGAAACTGCAAGTCACAGTGTATCTGTAATGAAATGATACCCTCCACCTTCACACGCCGTGTGAGAAGAGCACCTGAGCTCTACAAAATCAACTAATCAGGGCAATGGAGGCCCTACTTGCATGAAACAAAATCAACAGATGAATAGCATCTCAGGACAAGCTAGAAAAACAAATTGATGAAAAGGGAGGATCTTAAACCTGTCACTGCAGCCTTTTCCAAGGTAAGGGCATTCATACAGTAGGGTGTCAGAGAAGGCACTGCCCAGGCAGCTCTCGCACACTACCTGGATGCAGCGACAAGAAGGTGAGTCCTATTGCCCACCCTACCCTCTAAAGTTTTCTCATATACTCTACCCCTCTCATTTCAAAAGCATTGTACTTAGCTTTTGATGTTCTGGGCTCTTTTTCCATCAATGTATTTGGTGTTGTCTACCAGAATCTTTAGAGACTCTCAGGATTGCTCACTTTGCGTTGTTGAGGAGTCTTAAAACTGAAGATGAAGTACTTTCTAGAGTATCCCTCACAAAGACCTATTAAAAGATAGCAGCAGGATTTGAATCCCAGCATGCCTAAAGTTGCTTGATAACAAAATTTTCTTATATTTCTATTTCTGATATTTTTGGGACAGGGCCACCTAGCTCAGAGCTCTTGGCCATTTGCCATCACCCTGAAAGAGGAACTGCCACAAAAGTCCGTGGGAGATCAGCATAACACTCAGTGACAGATTTGGCATGTTGCATCTCTAACACTGAATTTGCTTAAAGGGTCATAAGATTTAATCATTGTTCATATTACCCCCCTTCAGCCATGTAATATTATATTCCATAACTGACATAGCATTAAAAACTTGAAATTCATTACCCCCTGAACCACCCATAGGAATTTTGCTATCACTCACCCTCATGCAAGTCAACTTCAGTACCATAGATGTTAGAATCATAGAATCGTTATGGCTGAAAAAGACCTTTAAGATCATCAAGTCCAACTTATCTAACTCTACTAGGCCCACTTCTAAACCATGTCCCTGAGCACCATATATAGACGGCTTTTAAATACATCCAAGGATGGTGATTCAACCACTTCCCTGGGCAGCCTGTTCCAGGCTTTGATAACCCTTTCAGTGTAGAAGTGTTTCCTAATGTTTAACCTAAATCTCCCCTGGCGCAACTTGACACCATTTCCTCTTGTCCTACCAGTTGTAACTTGTGAGAAGAGACCAAGACCCACATCTCTACAACTTCCTTTCATATTGTTTCATGACAGCTCTGAAGTTATTTGTAGTCATCACACCAAGTTGTTTCCAGCCTCTTGCCACTTCTGCGTACTTTAAGGTTCTATTTTCAGTACAATTTTTTAAAAACCTGCCTCTAAAACTGTATGTGAAACCTACAGGTGTGTATTTTTGCATGCAAGTGGGTATTCATCCATACAAATTCATACATTCACTCGCTGTTAGATACTTCCTAGTTGGCCTTTGCACACACACACAAATGCTAATTCTGAAAGCAGAAATAAAGGAAGGTTCAGCATATGTACATGTGAACTCAAATATCAGTCTGAATCTTGCTGGCATTTTGACCTTTACCACTCACCAGCTCAAATTCAGAGGCAGGAATGTGCAAAAATAAGCAGAGGGGGAGGCTCTGCTTTCATCCAAAATATGAGCAATAAGTGACACTACTGAAAATGGGCAATCATTTAAGCACCGAGAGAGTGAAGCTGTTTCAGGTTTATCTTGGATGAAAGCACAAAGTGTTACTAACCTCAACTGAAACACAGCAGACACAATTACCATTCATTTGGAGAGATAAAATTGAAAATTTATGAGCATTTTTTTATAAACTTAGGACAATTAATAATTCTACACTGAACTTTTGCTAACGCATCCAAATACTCTCATCATAGTGTCTAACTTTTAATAAGCAGCAAATAACCTCTAGATCAAACATTAAATAAATTCTAAACTTGGCAAGTGAACATCCCCAATCAAAATTGGGGCTGCTAACCAGGACCTCCACCAGCGGCTTTTCAGCTGCTGTCTGTGAGCTACTCTTGGGAAAGCTGAATAAGAAAAGCAAGGACATAACCACATGCGCGCGCACACACACATGCACGCACACACAGGCACACACGTGACATTTCCCCAGGGAAATGTCCCTCCAGCACAAAGCGGCAACAAATGAAAGCAGGTCTGGCTCTGTAGAGAGTGGTCTGCAAGTCAATTTCCAGCTCGCTACCTGTTATCCCACGTCCTTTCACCCTTACTTTGACAAAGGTCCTTGCTACACCCTCCCTCCTGATTTGCCTCATTGTTCAAAGTGGCCATGGAAAAAAATGCAAGTGTGGCGCCTTTCACTATCCCTAGCAGCATGGAGATGAAAGATGTCCTTTCTAAACAAGAACCCTTGCTGCTGCAATTTCAAACCATCGGGGCAAAACAGAGACTGACAAGCTTGAAACTCTTTCCCATAGTTCCAGTTCTTCTCTCAGGGTTTTGCTAGCTGAAATGCCGCTTTTCTAGCTTTGTTACTGGGCTTGCATCCAATGTTTACATTGCATTACCAATATCTGCTCTATATTGTTTCTGTCACAGTGTTTTAGATAGCATACGTT
Source organism: Pluvialis apricaria (assembly GCA_017639485.1). Lineage (NCBI taxonomy): Eukaryota > Metazoa > Chordata > Aves > Charadriiformes > Charadriidae > Pluvialis > Pluvialis apricaria. The sequence continues at coordinate 29,418,956 of CM030044.1, forward strand.
TTCATTTTATAGCTCTCCTGCTTCCCTTTAACTTATGACCTTTGTTGAAAATGAACGCATTTGTCTGCAGACTGTCAGGCGAAGGGATTGAATCACAGGGGTTTGGCACCTGTGAAATGCTTTGCAATCCACTGCAGCTGTATCAGGAAAGCAGTGATGGAAAACCATAAACTGCCTGAGATTAGAAGTTTATTCTGGAGGACCCTAACTTTCCTTTGGAAGGCCAAACACATTTCAAACACTCACCAAAATAAAAACAAAGGCCTGTTGGGAATGGACATCTTGATGCTTCCCTAACATTTTTCTTTGTTGACTTTTCAGTCTTTTAAAAGCATTTATGTCCTTTTCTCCATGTCTTTACTGCTCCTGCGACTCACAGTCCTCCTCAGTGGATCCTAGGTGCTTGCACAAAGCGTTTCAGAAGCTGAACGGGGAGCGGGTGAGTTCCAGAACTCAGCAGTGTTTGGCAGCAAGGACCGACCGCAGTGCTTGGACATCGCATGTTACAAAACAGAGGCAAAAAGCCATTTTGCTTATATTTCAGTGAACCCCACCACTCAGGATCTTATATCTGCATTCCCAGCAACCTAAAGGATGCTCTCTCTTTAAGAAATGCACACGTCTTGAGTTCAGAGCAGAGCAGGGTGAGCTCTGCACCAGTGCCCCTGACAAGGGGAAGGGTTTAGCATGCTTACCAGGAGGAGGATGGGATGGGTATGAGACTGCTTGTGTATGTACGCTGTTGCTGCAGATATTTCCCTAGCAAAAGCCTCTTCACACACACACACTTGGAGCTAAGGAAGTTCTACCTGAGAGTGCCATTTAGGAGACTGCACAGTTTTCCAGGGTTTTAGGTGGAAGCTGACACTGGATTAAGTAATTTGTGGAGAGCAACCACAGGTTAAGCCAATTTTCTGGCTGCTGCTCCCCATGCTACTGGTAATGCTCCGGAAGCGTGTGGTGGCAAGGCCATGTGCAGTTGCCCCCATCACAGGACACAGATGGGTATCTTCACTCTCCTGGGTACAGCAGAACGGACACTTTGTGGCAGCTTCCCCTAAATGGGCACAACCTTCAGATTGGCAAAGGGCTGAAACACAAAAAATGGGCAATGAGGTCAGTGACACACACCTTCTCTTACTTACCTGGCTACTGAGCTGGTGTCTTAGGCTCTCCGTCTAGCTATATGCCAAGTATTGACAACTCATACAAGTTCTAACAACCTTGGCACTGGTCAGAACAATAACAACAGCATCTTTACCAAGCTTGAAGGTTTGGAGTTGAAGGGCTTTGAGATTCTGTGATAGGTATGTTTGGAACATATTTCTGGGGTAAAAAAAAATAAATGAAGAACCACAGCGAAGAAGCTGACGTTGGCATTTACGTGCAGTCCATGCAACTAAGAGTTACGTTTGCATCCTAGTAAAACATGCGATTCATGCTTACCAGGGTTTATTGGAGGCTCAGAGCAACATCAGTTCATCAAAATTAAGCGGGGGTGAGGAGAGGGAGGAGTAGGGAGGGGGTGTCACTTAACTCTACACCCTTGATAAGAGATATTCAAAATTTGGATTCCCATCATTATAGCTATGAAAGGAAGAGGGGAAAAAAATGAAAATAAGAAAGGACACTGCTCAACTATTTGTTGATCACACACCACTGTTCAGGCAACTCCATCTGGTATGAGACACCATGGAGGGTTACCATATGTAATCACTATTCCTGTGCTACAGTAATTCCCATTGCAGTGCATTTACTTTTATGGCTGTAATGTGGCACTCTGTTGAAACAAAATAATTGAACTTAAAATGTATGGAGCGCTCAGGTCTCTTCTAGCTGTTCATATCAGTTCTCATTTGCCTCAGCAGGCTATCTCAGGCAACGGTCTGATCTACCACCCCCACTTCCCCCTCAAAAAACCGAAACCAAAGCAAAAATACCCCAAAGCATAATAAACAATTATGATATAACTTGCATTAAAGTGACATGTATTCTTACCTCTCAGATCCTGAGATCCAGCCTCAAGGATGAAGGCAAGTCTGGTAAAGACCTAAGCAAGTCACCTAGACTAGCCCAATGGCAAAGAAGGATTGAGAACTCAGCAGCAGAGAGGATTTCTGAAATGTGTAAACTGCGTGTTTATATGAAAAATTCATCCTCAGAACTCAGATGTGCTATTAGGGCCAATGTTTGTCTTCCCTTAGAAAACTGTGCAGGTTGTTTCTGGCACTGCATGAAAGAGATGAGATGCCTTTTTTTTGTTTTAAGGGTGTTATTGCAATGCTGTCCCTGCTCAAAATTTTTGTTTCTAGTTAAAAAATATTACTTGTAGGCTGTGGCATATTTTCTAATCTCTTCTTGGAGTCTGAAACAGCTAGATCACCTTGTAGCAAAATCAGGCTTCATCTCCAAAGCATATTTATTGTTCCTTGTTCTGCAGCTGAAATACCTAACCTTGTTTTCTCTCCCTTTTTTGGTCACTGCATAAACGATGTGCTTCTGAGCAGGCTTGTATTGATCTAAAAAACCATCATAAATTTTCCAGGTTTGGATTCAAGTTGCATTAACTGGAAAAGGCAGATCACTGTAAAATGCAGTATTCTCAAGAATCAATAAATCTTGCTATCAGAATGGCAGAGGGTTTTCACCGCCTCCCCCCACTTCCCACCCCCCTCTTCGGAGGGAAGCAAGGCATCTTGCACCCGTCAGCATTGCTTCTTCCCGGGGCAGGAGTATCCACACTCTGGCTACTGGACTCAGCACAGCTGCAAGAGCAAGAGAAGAGTTGGGAAGTTAATTCAAGTAGCATTGACCGAGCATTTCAGGCTTACCAGTCATCTCGCTGCCTTAATAGAATTGAAATGTGCCAGGCCTGCATCAATCACTTGCCCGATTTCCTTCAGCATTCCCCTTTTTATTAGGGTTGAGTGTTAAAATTTAATGATGCATGTCAGTGTTTTCTAATTTAATTCCCACAAACAATTTTTTTTCTTGCAAACATCCTTCAGACATCAAGAACAACAGAGTGTCATTTTGATTTTTGTCCTCTTCCTGCATATTTTTCATTATATTTCACAACAAATTCTCATTGCAAGACGTTGTTGCATTAGACTTGCTGGTTGTTTTGTCATGGACAGCTGGTAACAGAAATTTCATCCCATACAGCATATATTCCAGGGCATGGATCTATTTCTAACAAGTGGCGATGAATTTTCACTACAGCTACTACAGACCTGCAGCTTTTCACTGTATAGAGGATTCATGCAAAGACATTTCCCACGTGGCCACCCAACAGAGGTATCCTGGATAACTGAGAAATGATAAAAGCACTGGTGGCCTTACACAGAGATTGGTCAGGGTGAAATCACCAATTCAAGTGTCTGAACCCTACTTTTTTGCTTCAGGGTAGGATTTTAATCAAGACTGTCAAAGCCACTTGTCTTTTATTCTTAACACAGGGAAAATGACAGATCTCACACTCTACCGGTGCCACCGGCAAGAAGAATGGCATATTTAACTCCAATTCCTTTGGTCCTAGTGACTTCAGAAGTTGCTTCATGAGCATTTGCCTCTCTAACAATCTGGATAATTGCTTAGAAATCTTACTCCATTTATACCTTTGCAAGTCCTATAATCAGCACCTACCCATGAAGAATGGTACATTTCTTTTAACACCAGAGAACACTGAATTAAAAGTAATGTCTGATTTTACTCTTGGTTGCCTTTATCACCTGGGCTAAGGTCTGGCATAGTACAGTCCCAACAAGTGCTAATTGAGCATTAGCAGCAGCAGAGCAGCGGCACAATTAACTCACCCTAACTGATGGCCCAGTGGGACTCACCCTCCCTTCCCCCAACCATCCTGCCGATGCCTTTACTAGAGGAAGGACCCCTGCACCCAACAGCAGCTTTTCCGCTTCAAGGACCAGTAGGTCAACCTGCCCTGGACCTCCAGCCATGACCTGCCATCAGGGTTTTCCCCCATACTTGGAAGTGGCCAGTCTGACAAGCTGATGAAAAAGAATGAACCAGACAGCTGGGTCAGTATCTCAAAGCTCAGGATGGAGTCAAACAAAGCAGATGGCTTGCAGCACCGGGCTCAGTGGGATGCCCTCTGTCTACATGGGAGCATTATCTTTTTTAAAAAAAAATCTGGCCTTGTCTTTACCAACCTGGGCCCATCCTGGCTGCCTCAGTTTCCCTTCACTTACTGTTAGAATATTCTGATGTGTTTTTCAAGGAATGAGTAATCTCATTTCAGGTCTTTTTGCTTCAACATACTGTTTTCAGCCTTGGTTTTCTTTTTAGTCCCTATATTTTTAAGTTTAAAATCCCATTTATCCCTTTTTAAATTTTCTGTTTAATTGATAATTGCTCACTAAAAAGAAATTACAAATGCAGCTATCAAATCTGTTTATTTTGGGGGGGGGGGGGGATCAATAGCAGCTTTAGCATTAGGAAAAAAAAAATCACAAAATTATGGGGACTGGCTGGCAGTTCTGGAGATCCTCTAGTCCCACCCCATGTCCCAGCAGGGTCAGGGGCAGCGGGTTGCCCTGCAGTATGTCCAGTCAGGTTTTTAGTATCTCCCACAGTACAGAACAATATTGTTTCATTGTTAAGAAAGTAAAAGTATCTACAGAGAGCCAGAGTTAGCTGTAAAACTTCCTTGATAATTCAGTGTGTAAACAATTTTTGGAAGTATTATCAGCTGAGACAAATGATGTCTCATTAATAATTTGGGAGATCCTTCTTTTGATACCAGCATCTTTCTATCTAATCCAAGACAAATACTTCCGCTTTCTTGTTTGGAACAGACCAGTTTTCCAATGCTAAAAATTAACGGGTTTTGTGGACAGGACATTTTAACCACTCGCATGATGCAAATGTCGCCACAAGCTGAGTTTCTCATAATACTGGGTATTTCTTTAATACCAGATATATCAGAGTTTCTTATAATGCTTCAGGAAAGAGAACTCTGGGACACGGCATCTTTGGGTGCCTGCACCTGCAGGCTGGTCCCGTATGCTGCTTCCTACACCCCCCCATGATGGCCTAGCCACAACCTTTGGTTCTATATTTCCTCTGCACTCACAACCACTCACATCTCAGATTTTGGTTCAGGCTATTCTCTGCAACAAGTAAGATTTTGCTGAGGTGGGAGCTTTCATAGCAGTGAGTGTGCCTCCTGTTTCTTATCAGTTTATCGTTTGATGACCCTCAGGCTCCAGGCTCCTCCTCGTGACATACAACATGGCACAGCAATTACCTCAGAGGGGCCCCAATGCTCACCTGCGGCTCAGGAAAGTTCTCTTTTAATGAACCCTCCTTCCCCCCCTGCCAGATATACATCAGTCAAGACCGTGTATACAACCTTCTCCTGCCCTTGCCTGAAGCAAGCGCTGCCTGTTTTGCATCCCATCTGACCTGCCTGTAAGGTTGCTGCAACCTTATTACCCCACGTGAAGGGACGTATTTGCACAGGGCAACCTGCAAAGGTGCATTTAGTAAGCTGAAAAATCCTGTTATCATTTTTATCTCTTCTGATTTCAGCTGGTGACAAAACCTTGCTACCAGTTCAAAACTCAATTCTGCGACACTGAAACAAGTGAGATTTTATTGAAAGTGAGCACTTGTACTTGCAAAATGAAGCCTTAAAGACTTGAAAATGCAATGGGCGAGGCATTACCTTGGGTGGAATGAAGTGGACACTAGACCTAGGGAGACACGAGAGCTTAAATTCGCCAGCGTTCCTCCCCTACGTGTTAGAAATGTGTAGATGCATTTGTCATCAGCGCAGCCCGGCTCAAAGAGCAAGAGAAAAACTAGCCTTTTTCTAGTTTTTCTAGAGCCTAGAAAAACTAGGACACTCCTTGCCTGGGCACTGGTGGGTGACAGAGCGCTACGCTGTGTGAGAGGGAGTCGGGCTGAGACCAGGGAGGAAACAATCCAGGAAACCCAACCCCTTACAGGCCCAGAAAATGCTGAAGCGGCAGCTCACTCCCATGTAGCAGAGAGCATGGGGTTACAGAGCAGTCAAATGAGTCACAGCAGCAAGGTCTGCTGCTGCTCTTGTCTCCTGAGAAGACTGGATACGTATCAGGAGGGTGATTTCTGAAGCTAACATGCTGTTTCACACAAAAGCCTGCCTGTGCATCTTGAGAAAACTGCACGGTCTCTCCAAGCTCCTCTCCAGCCTGCGTGTAAATCTCACAAGTGCATCTGTGCTCAAGTAAAATCATCTGAGGTGATAAACGTTTCAGTAAATCACATGGCTGACTTCTTCTTTAGCACATCCATTTACAATCTGTAAACGAACCCTGGCAGGTAGTAAACCAACAAGCTTTGGTATGAAATTATTTAATTCTATTCTTCAAACACGTTTATAATGACAATACAGAAGTCACAGAAATTACATGGATGGCATTTTCTGTTGCTGTTGCACACAAACCAGTTAATGCTAGCGGTAATGTTCAAATGACATTGTAGGGCTAGATTTTCAAAGACGGCTTGCATTGCCTTGATTCTGATCCCACAGAAAAAAAAATGAGGTCAGCTCTGAGAAATACTGAGAATCCCAGACATGAGCACTATTGTTCATACTCATAAAGTATATTTCTCTCTGAGAAGGCAATAAGCCATTTCAGTATAGAGAACCTTATGCCAGCCTAACCTTGGACCGTGCCCTATGGACTGCTGTATCAGTGAGTATTGCAGCTCAGACCATGCACCACAGACTGCTTTGTGTTGACCAGGCTTCAAGGTTCTGTTCAAAATCTCAGAGAAACTCTGTGGCAGAGTCAGATATTAAAATCAGCTTTTCTACTTCCTGGAGCACTGATGCAACCAACATTTTTACCAGCTAGGGACCCTTTTTTCAGTATTTATGTGTGGACACAATGTTAATATATGGTCCTTTTTTATGAAGCCTGTCTAGAACAGCTGGATTTGTCACAGATGCAGAAGCAAAATACCACATCAGACTGAAGATGAATTACTGATATCATAATCTCATTCACAACTCAGTCTCCTCAACTTAAAGGCACTTAGGATCTACTCTGATAGCACACTTTTTTTTCAAATTAAAACATTATCTAAGTGCTTTACATGTTAAAAGCAGCAACAATTTTGATGATGCTTCTTTTGCCAAAAAGCCACCCTGCAGCATTCCTTTTTCCTTTTCAAAGATTTTGTCTTACTTTATATTAGAATATTAATACATCAAAACCTGGATTGTCCTTCCAAAGACACAGCATAATTGTATGCAGTTTTAACACCAGAACATCACTCGGCAACAATAAAACTAATTACCACAAGAACAGTTCACGGTCAGTGTGCCAACTTATGTTTTAAAGTGCCACTAGCAAAGGTATGCATGTGTTTTTCTTCAACTGTTCCTTGAAATACAGTCACTCTTTTTGTGCTCATTTCCCATGATTATTGGGGCAATTTTGCTTTATTCCCATAGTACCTGCAGAGAACAAATTTAAATTCACAGGTTTGATACCCAAAACACCTCTCTCTAAACAAAAGTATCTCCCAAGCTTTTGATCACAAGCTATATCCATCCAGAAAAGGCACGAAACCCAAAACACAACAGAGCAATGACATGTGATTGATGCTCTAGTCAATGTGCCTCCCGTCTTAAGAACTGAATTCTCACAGCGAAATGTTTGCCATAAAACCAGAGCTCAGGAAGAAAGGGGAGATTTTACTGAGAAACTCAAGGATAGGAAATCAGGATTGTCTCGCCACCATTCTGTAAGCAGACGGAGAGCTGAAACAAATCGAATAAATCATGCACCACTGAATTATTTACTCAGGACCAGCCAGGACATATTTGGAGCAGTATTGCTTTAGAGGTGAGGTTAAACTCAATGTTACTGCAGCCTGCACTGTCAGGTGAGTCATATTTCTTTGGATACCGAGTGGTTTTGCTTTTTTTTTCCCCATGACTAAATTGCTTATACCCACTTCTTGTCAGTCAGCCACAGGTGATTGTCTGGCAGCTCTTGAAGCGCTGAGTGACAACGTCAAGGGGGGCACTACTAATATAGTAGGAGCAGCCATGAGGGGAAAAAAAATTAACCTTCTGCTGAGCTCATCTCTGATTCTCTGTTCTCCAGGAATTAGTGCTCAACAAGGCATTCATAAAAATCAGCTGAAAACTTACAGCAGGAATCAAGCACGTGGTTTCACTCAGTGCTCTGCCATAAAGTGCTCATATCACAAAGCAAAAACTGTTGCTGTTAAACCCCTATCAAAAAAAAAAAAAAAGTAGGGCAAAGATGTTGGAAGAGAACAAAGGGCTCCAAGGAAAAAAAGAAAAGCAGCTTTTATTTTCTTTTTCCTTGAAACTACCAGCATGTATCTCTCTCCCAAGGTTTGTAGCTGCTCCGTGTCACCCCACAGCACAGCCCAGAGGTTTTCAGGAAGCCCAAGTATAACACAGCACTTCTTTTAATGCTCTTTACGTTATTCTGCTTGGTGATTTGCCTCACACGACGGGGAGGCTGATATGGCTGTGATGGCATGGGACGCAGGGATGGCACGCTGGGCAGGCATCTCACCGAGGGTCCTGCTGGAGCCAGCCAAATGCCAGACCACAAGCCAGAAGCTGGTTCGGATAGCTGACTAATTTTCTGCTCTCCACACCGCTGCTGAGCTCTTTCTGAAGCCTCCCTCTCTTTTCTACTGTGCAACAAAGGCTCTTTCACAGGGAGGGGCGCTTTCAATTCAAGTGTAGAAAATCTGTGTATTCAGTATTTTTTCGAGGGGGCGGAGGGAGAAATAAATACACAACATCTCAGCCAGTCGCTCTGGTTTTGTCTGACTGCCTAGCGAGATTTCAAAGGAAAGTGAGTAGTCACTATAGAAACTGCCACATCATACGGTTGTTCAGGCTGCCTCTGAGATATGGAATATCTTTTTAATGAGACCTTTGTATTTTTCTGCTGTCTTTAGGAAACACTCCACAGCAAATAGATGGGCTTCATTATGTGGGTTTGTGTGTTGGGGTTTCTTTTTTAAATTATTATTATTTCTTCAGGTTTGCTTTTTGACCATTGAATGGAGGACAATATACAAGGCTTTATTTGGAAATTAATTTCCACAAGTGATAAGTAACAATCATATCAGACTGTTTAAGCTTCATTTTAGCAGCACCGTGAGTTCTTATCACTGTGGAAGAACTCAGTTTGCAGCATAGGCATAAAAAAAAGAGTAGACAAAAATAGCTGCATTTAAGCAGTCAGTCTACTGCTCATTGAGAAGGAGAGGTGAAGAGATCACATGCACAGAAGTCCAGCAGGTCCCAGTTTGATGACCAGTAATTTGAAGCTAAATGTCTGCAGAGTAAAAAGCCCTAGCTGTTTGCATTCACTTTATAGATAATTGAGCTGTCACATAAAAGGTAAGATCGCACAAAAAAGCACTAGTACGTGTAAAATACCTAGAATCAATGAATTTCTCAGTAAATACATTAAGAAAAACACAGTACATATAACCTCCCAGTCATCATTCACCTTTAAACCACAGTGACCTATTTCTATTTTATCTTCACCACAACAAAGCTGAGAAGGTATAAATCATTTGATGGCACAAACCCATTGAACTTCCCCTTTGTTCAAATGCTCACCTCTCAGTACCCAGGTCTAGTTTTTCTTTTATTTCTCGCCACTGAAAGGATAGAGGTCTTTTGGCTGAAGTATTGCTGCCTGGACTCCCTCTTTTCCCACAGTGAATGCCTTTCTTCTGTCAAGTGTTTCTTGGGACACTTGCATGAGTAAAAGCATTAGGTATTCAGAGATGTGGGATTATTTCATGAGATGCTCTGGATGTTTTCCACTCCTTCAGCACTGCTTCCAGCTCAAAGCAACCTCTTCCACCAGCCCCAGCCTGCTTCCTCAGCACCATGCCCTCCTGTTCCATCACACGGGCTCAAGCACCCTTGCTCATCCTCCCCATCCGTACCACTACCTGTTTATCCTTCCCAGCCTCTCTCTATCCTGAAACTCTCCAGTGTGTCAGCTCCCCTTCTTGTCTCAAAGTGGGCTTTTGCCTGCTTAGCTCTGCCAGAGCTACCAAGCCTTTACTTTCAGCAAAACTTGCAGATCACCATTTCCACCCTCCGTGCCTGGGGCAGAAAGATTCATGCCCACATTGTGGGGCCGGAGGGCAGAGGGGACAAAACTAATCGACTCTCCTGGCCCCAGCTACCTGGGTGGCAGCAGTCACAGGAATTGGGTGAGGAGCTCTGGTCAGTAGGTGTAAAAACAAACCAACCAACCAACCAACCCACCCCACACAGCTGCCACCAGCTGGGCTAATTTTTTTCTCTGTCCTGCACAGAGGCACAAGCCTAGCAAGCTTGCCTGTCTATGCTCATCTCTTCCTTAGAGCCTCTCACTCTGCTCCTACCAAATCCAGGAAGGGCTCCTTTGGGGGGTTTTGTTTCTCCATTTTTGGTTTGGGTTTTTAGGGGTTTTTTTTTGGTTTTTTTTTTTTTTTGTTGTTGTTTTTTTTTTTTTAAGCATGCCTTCATAACATACTTGGTAGTTTAACTCCTGGAAAATTACTGTTAATCAGCCACAGGGGACTGGCCACGGTCTGAAGACTGGAATGAATTATGAAGTACACAGATCCTGGATCTCTACCAAGCATTACTTCAGCAGAGTTTTCAATCCAGTTTTCAGTCAGACACTGGCTAAACCCTACTCACTAGTATAAACTTGGCCAGAAGATACCTTTGTTTATCAGCCTGGCAGACCCATATTCAGATGTCTGCCTGCTATTAGATCTCAAAGTTACAAAGACAGATAATAAATGGAGGCATTTCTGGTGGGCTAAAGGAGTCTGTTCACAGTCCAGTGCTATTTGATGAATTTTCCTCTAGATGATGACAAACATACGGCTGGAAAAGTTGGAAGATGAGGCAGACCCGGTGGAATGGTGAATAGATTGGGCTATGACTACTGTCAGATCTGTATCCCAATGGTAAGACAACTTCATATTAGTATGTTGCATTATGTCTACATGGATGCGTGTAGGAGTGAAGGCTATAGGACACACAAGTACAGTCATAGTTTGGAAAGCCAGGACTCAAAATGTTTCAGAGTCATACAGGTTAACCTACTGTCCTTGCCCTGTCAGCATGCCTAAAAAAAATAAGTAATAAGCACAGGACTATGATTAGAATAATTAGGGAGGTGTTAACCTGTACAGCCACTATGATGGCATCCCAGCCCTCTGTATGGAGCCTGCATGATGCACACATTGCGGCACTGAAAAGAGCTCAGAGGAAACAAGAAGAACGATGAGAGGTCCAGGAAAAGATATTTACCAAAGAAGCACAGTCTAGTCAACTTAGCCAAGGAAAGGTTAAGAGGTGACTTGCTCCCTGTCCAGGAGTAGCAGCATGTGGAGGTGATTACTACTAGCAGAGAGCTGTCCAGTAGGCAGAGACTTTAAAGATCAAATGGCTAGAAGCAGAAGCCAGCTGAATTCATAGTAAAAAAAGGCTTCTTTTAAAAAAATCAGTAAAAGTAATTAATAGAGCAATTTTCTAGGCCAATGCTCTCACCTCAATGTTTTAAATCAAATCTCCCTGTCTTCCTCTAAAGACATATCAGGAGTTAAGCTCTTGAGGTAGGAATAACTCAGTTAAGTCCTATGGCCCTGTTACAAAACCATGACAGCAGCTGCTGCAGGTCTGACTTAAAGGTCCATGTAACCTATCTTGCTCCAAGAGAGGCCTGTGCAGGTGCCCAGGGAGGGCTATGAGAGGGGCCAGGCACAGTGCAGTGCTTCCACAGCACAGGCTCCCCAGTCCCTGTGGCTGACAGTGCCAGGAACCAGCCTCAAGGGCAAACTGCAAGCCCCTGTTGCACCACAAGAAGAGGCGTGGTGACCAACCCACTGGAAACCAGCACAGACAGTGAACAATATGCCACCAGGAGAAAGATCAAACCACCAAGCCTAGGAAAGTCATCCAAAGGCAGTGAGAAGTCTGGGAAAGAGCACCCTTCCCCCTGGGATGCTGAGCCAACAGCATGGCACAGCTCTGCCACTTTCCTGCTCCCCTGAGGCCATCTGCTCCCCTTGGTCTGCAGCTGCTGCCATGGTCCCTTGGGTCCTCTTTGCCCACTGGCAGCGCTACCATCACTCCAGACACCCAGTTGCTGCTGCAAAGATATCAGGCCATCTCCAGATGCTCCCTCATTCATGCTCTAATGCTACCAGTTATTATCACCTATCAGCTCTGCTTCATCAGGCCTCCACCTGCTCCTTATCACTGTCCTTCAACTTCTCAGTTTTCCTCCTTTTCCCCACACCTCTTAGTGATGTGCAGTGTGGTGAAAGCTCCAGTATGCAAATCCTTAAGCACTTGTCCCTGTTGTCTGGCCACCAGGAGTAGGTGGACATTTGCTGGACAAAGCCACATTCCCTTAAGGAGCCAGAGTGTTTAGAACAGGAGTCTTCCCAACAGAAACCTCTGGCAAGCTGAGAGCTTAGCACAGAGCTTCCGAAAAACCTAATGTAACAAATGTAATGAAACTACATAAAAAATAAGATGCAGTCAATGCCTGGGATAAGAAACTAGAAATTATCCAGTGCTGTAAAAAAAAAAAAAAAAAAAAGTACAGAAAAAAAGAAGAAAGAGTTTCAAAGCAAGAGCTATGTGAGAAAAAAAGAGATCACGTTTAACAAACAAAGGGGGAAACATGGACTTAGAGTAAAAGCAAAAATGGCTGTTGCAGATAACCAGAAGACTGTAGCCGTTACCAGAACTATGGACCTGGTCAGCTCTTCAGAGCAAAGACTGCTTGCACGTAAATGTGAAACACCGTCAGGACTAAGTAATTAAGTAGAGTAACAAAATGTTATGCACGGCTCCTGAAACAGCAGGTAACTGCACCAAAGGGTTGTCGTGCAACATTATGTCTTACTAAATGTTACCAGAAGAAAATTCCACCTGTATTAGGAAAGAGGGCATTTCACCTTCCTTTTGCAATTGGCAGCGATCTGTCTTTGGTTCAGAAGCGCATGACATAATACCACAAATATCAGTGATCAGACCATAGCCTTGTGCTTCTCTGGACAGCTGGCCACCAGCCATCACAACAGTGGTGAATCCTGCCATCCACCACCAAGATTTTCATCACTGATCTGCACATTCAAACCTGGATGGCGTTTGCAGAAGACTCGGGCAACCTCACTGCGTTAAATCCCAGGGGGTTTGTTAGTTGGGCTCCTAGGTCATCTCCATGCCTGCTCAAGCGACCTGTGCTACAGTCAGCATGGGATGGACTCCCACCAGAGCCTACCCCACGTGAGTGAGGAACAACAGCCTCAACTGTTTGCATCCCTGCCGTTAAAAACCATGCATTATCCGTCAGCAATTAAAAGACGTGGCCTTGTTTCTTGTAGTCTGTGAAAGCAGGATGCTCTCTATAAATGGATGACAGGATGCAGTTTATAGTGCAATTTCTGTTCCCCTTCACCAGTCACAGAGGCTTTTAATTGTAGGCTGTACTCCACAGGGATTGCCTTGCCTGTCCCCTTGGTGAGGCAGGTGCTGTTTACCCTGCTCACTCTCCCTTGGGATTTTTCCTAAAGGAAAATAACTCTGTAGCAGGCTCCTTGTTCAAAGCCAGTAGGCAACATGTTGATGAGGAAGTGAGCGTGTGATTGTGTCTTTGTCTCCTCTTTTATCGGTCCAAGAGATGCTTAGCTGAATCTAGCAAGTTATAGTTTATAGGTATCCACACTGCTTCCAACATGCTTTCCTGACTGCACTTCATGTCAGATCCTGAGCTGTGGCCGTTGCCACAAAGGTAGCCTGACGTGGGTTTATGAGGCTGCACCCTTGATAGTTTCATAATGTTATTTATAGTAAACTCTCTTCATCCCAGTGTGACAACAGTTAGAGCCTTACCTCCTCTGTGCATGCTGGGTTTGAGAAAATGTTTTGATTCTACAGGTAACACAGGATTTCCCATTTTGGCAGGTTTGTATCATTTCCCTTTTAAAATAAATCAGTGCAAAATTCTTGACCGGATATTCTGTAAGTTCAACTTTTTGAGAAGACTGTAAGCCTTGTATTCTCCAGTTTACACAATTGTTGGTTTAATGCTTGGTAAGTTTTATATTTGTACGTCTGAGGGGCAGTTCATCTAGTGGCTGTTCCTGGTACTGTGCATATAGAAAAAGATACATGCATTGAAAAAGCAGAGCTCTTTAAAGGGAGAATTGTTTGTTTCCATTTCCCATTGAAGCAAACTACAGTCCTTTATGCAGAAACCTTTCTTACTAAGTGTGCTAGAAGTTTTTAATAGACCTTTAAAACATAAGCACTTAAGAATTGAGAAACCTCCGACATGCCTGATTGAGCATCTCACACAGCCCTGCTCAGCTGGGTTACAAAGGATCTCCTTGACACTGAGCAAAAATGTGCAAAGAATAATTTCTAAACATTTCATTCAGATATCAGCTATTATGTATTTTTGTCGTTTGAAATTGCCTTGTTCTTTGAAACAAAAACTTTCTCTCTGGAAAACTTACACTTTCTGCTGAGGAAGCATCAAAACAAAGCAGGTAAGGAATTTTAAAAAGTTATTGCTGTTCCAGGTTAGACCAAATATTCATCTCACCTTGTGTCCCATCACTGGCAGCTGCCAAAAGCCAGTGCTCAGGGCAGGGCAGAGAAAGTGTGTCATGAAGCTGCCCCTGAACACTGCCCTGGCAGCAGCTGGCAGCCTGGGACTTCCTCAGCCAGGGCTGCTGGGTTTGTAATTAGCAGCTCCCAGTGGCTTTTGCTTTGAGAAGCTCAGTGCCTTTTACATCACTGTGAGATTTTAGCACCTACTCTATGCTGCACCCCGGGGTTCCCTGGCTCAGCTGCAGGTTGCATGAAGATCTGTGTCCCTGTGGCACAGCACGTGATGGAAAAAGGAATCGAGCTGTTGTTCCTCTCCCCACACACCCGCAGCTCTTAGGTGTCCACAGGACCCCCTCACTTCCACCCTGTCAGCTCCTCTCCAAGGTAAAACCCTCTCATTCCTTGGGCAGAGGCTGTGCCTTGCCTCTGGTCATCGCCTGCCCATGGCTGGGCTTTTTTGACTTCGGCCATATCCCCCTTGAGACTCAGAAACAGAATTGCACAGACCATCCATCACACGGGCACACGAGGGATTCACACGGCATCACAAGTATATTCTTCCAATCCTCTTTACTAGTAATTCAGTCTGTTTTCTGGACTGCTTCTGTTTTTTTATGCTTTCATGGGTCTAGTACAACATCAGGATCTTATTTCCAAGTGGACATAGCAGTAGTGTCTTCAATCCAGAAACTAAGGGAAACTGCCCCTTCCCCACAACAAGTTTCAGTTTTGACAATCCATCTGAAGTTCATAAAAATGGGGAGGCTCTGCTGAAAAAAATTCCCAGCTGTTTCAGGAAAGAAACCTCTATCTTCCACAGGCAGCAAGCTAAACTATGAGGCTCACTGTCATCTGATCCTTCACAAGGTTAGTGTCTACCCCAAGTAAAGCTGTGTCAAAGAGCTGTGCTCCTCCCAGCATCACTGTGCAAAACGGGTTCCCTATACAGGCACACAGCTCCTCTCTCTCCCATCACGCCCCGGCTAGCACTGTGCCCATCGTGGCACTAATTTACCCACAGCATGATTAGCCAGGTCAGACAGATCAGCATATTGTAAATTGAGTTCCAGAGGCTGTTAAACCCCTGCTATTTGAGTTAACCTTTAATTAAAATCTTTCCAAGCACAAAACATCCTCTCTCAACAAACTGCACCAGACAAGACACAGAAAACTAATTGGCCTAGAAAAAGTTAAGGATTAAGAAACAGTGATGAACAGAAGCAAGGGCAACAGACGTCATTTTTAGGGTAGCTTGCCCTTAGTTTACAGTCAGGAGACATCAAGAGGAATGCTTCAGTATGTCCACAAGTCAGTCGCTTTTGCTGTAAAAGGTGAAAACAGTAACTACAGTTCAGCCAATAGGTCAAGAGAAAACAAATATATTTGAATGGCTAAGTGAAAAGAGTAACATGGAGCATTTCTAAAAATACTACTGACGTTAATAGAAAGACATGAGCTAGCAGTTTAGCAACAGACAGGGGAGTCAGCGGCTCCTGATTTCCAGCCCCAGCATCCTTTGTGGGCTTCAGCAAGCCAAGCTCGGTACCGATTGGCGGTATTTAAAATACTCTCCCATTTCAGTGCTTGCCACATAAATCAACAAGTTTAAGCAAAGTACCTCATGCAGTCTCAGGAGCTTCTGTCACATCTTCATTTTGTGTAGAAATAGCAGACCACTTTGATGGGCATTTTTGGAATTTTGGTTATTTCAGTTTTGGTAATGAGGAACATTATTGGTTCCTTGGCAGTTTTGTTGTGGCTGTTGTTAGAGAAAAAAAAAGGGACATGAACAAATACTAAGCTGCCATTATTTGGGGACTGTGTCATGCTCAAGAGATAACACTGCTCATTACCTTGCCAGACACATGCTTGTGAAAATTTGTGCATGATTCTAAACCACAGCAGAGATGACAAATACAGTTCAGGTTGTGACCCGTTGATTTATTTGAGCTGTGCTCTAAAGGAGATGTCACAGAGCAGGGGACAAGCGCTGCTCTTCTGCATCCCCCGGACTTTCCTGTAGTTTTTGCAAGGGTGGGTGGACTATGGGCCTGACACCTCTTGTCCTGATGGAGCTAACACTCACCAGCTCACCAACTGGGCTGACATGACGGATCTCAGTTTGACCTCGCCTTTATGCCATCTTTGACTGGAAGCTCGTAGCTGTATTTTATTCAAAAGACTCAGGCCAGATACCCAGACAGAAAATACAGAGCAAAGGGCTGAACACGCAGCTCATCAGTGGTTATCCATCACCCAGCTGCACATTCTTACCTCTTGCTCTAAGTGCAAGGTGGCTTACATCTACCACAGGGCAAGCCATTACATGTGTCTGCAACCACTAAAATCTCTCTGAGGTTTGTATTCATTTCTCAAAGGTTCTATTTATAGCTGAAAAATAATCTCCGTATTTTTAGAGGCACATTTGCTGGACACTTTTAGTGACAGCAGTCAGAGCTAAAATAGTCATCCACTTAAAAAGACAGGGAGTTTTTTCCATACCCCTCAACCGAGACAGTATTTTTTGCACATATTTAAATTCCATCTCAAGAGCACACATTATGCGGAAACTGCAGGTGTCTCACTTCAATCACATCCCTGCACAAAGAGTGTGCCAACTCCTGCTCTGAAGGTAGCTGTGGACAAGAACTGTAATAAGAAGCTGGCAAGAAAATTGTCTGATGGGCAAAGAATAACTAAGAGTAAAAACAAGGTTAAAGCTGAGATGTCCTTATGGACACATCTGGGATACTTCTTACTTTGCAATGGGATATTGCAGTAAATTTTGTCACAAAAGCCCAACGCTGTGAATCCACATGCATTAACTTGGAAAAGGTGATGGGACAATTTTTGTTAGAATGGTGTGAGTTCTAAGCAGAAGTCTAGAATTTTCTAATACTTCATGTCAGAGCTAATAACAAGGATGAAAAAGGCAAGAGAAACGGCTGATTATATTAGCAGAAATAAAGTATGGGAAAAGGATCTTTTTTCTTTCTTCTGGAGTTTCCTGCAGAATTGGATAAAATTTGCCATGATAGTTAGGTGCTTAAATGCCGGTGGAGTTGCAAAAGTCCATATGTGTTATGCATGAAAAAAATGCATAGATTTTAATTACAATGATTTCTCATTGCCTTCTATTGTGAGGTACTTGCAGGTTTTAAGGTTAAGTCCTAGAGAAAAAGTACTGGATTTGAATTTACTCCTACTGGAAAGGATGGAAGTCTGTGGTTACTTGGATCTAATTTGAAACATTTATGTTTACTAAAAATTATCAAGAAAAAAAATATGATAAAAAAGAGATAGACTGGAAACACTGGCAAACAAGAAGGGCAGCAAACAATCACATCAGTTTAGGAAGTAACTGCAAAACACCACCAAAACTAGAAGCAAAGTAAGATGGGAGATTCTTAAATTATTATAAATTACTTTAGACGGTTACACAGTGACAATCTTAAAGGTAAGTCAGTCCCAAATACTTGTCTGAGGGAGTGCTTTTTGCTTCCTAGGTCTTTGCCTTAGGTTTTTCTCCTCTCTCTCACCACCGCTATGCTAATAAAAGACTAGCTCCCGTCACTTCATTCCTGTCACTGACCCTGACCCCTATTCTTGTATGCCATATATTTAATGTAATTGAATTAATCCCTTTTTACAGCAGGACATGAAATATTGCCCATTGGGGATTACTTTTGCTTTTCCTGTCTCGTTGTAGGCTTAGCTAACGTGTCTTCATGGAGGACTTTCCAGTACAAAAAAGCCATAAAAATTATGAAAGTAAATGAACAAATGCCTGGATGGAGAGTTTCACATGCGGATAACCACCTGGCTTGTCTTGATAAAGTGGTTCACACCAGTGGCAGCTGCAGAAGCTGATTGATTGAAGTGAGAGTAATTCTTAGCAATCAAGGCACTGGCATTAGGTAGACTGATTTCAGATGTAATTCTGACGTTGCTATGAAAGTATCGGTGTTAGATGATTGATAGATAAATAGATATAAATAGACATATAGATACTCCTTCTGTCCTTGTATTTGAGGCATTTCCATCTGTGGGGCTGTGTGATCTTCGTTCATCACTTTCCCTGTAGATTAATTTCTGCATCTCAGAAAACTTGAGCAAACGTGTTTTTGTGTAGTCAAAGAGAGACAGAAAGCCTGCTACATGCTTCTCCACTATTTCACAGTATCCCCTTTCCCTGCTCTCTTGGGGAAATCTTCTTCCCTGGTACACACCACAGATTCAGCCCTGCTTGAGAAACTCAGGCCCATTGCCCTTGTCTCACAGCTGCAGGAATTCTCAGATTGAAAAAGCAGAAGTAAAACCTTTAATTCTGCTACTAAGACATATAGCTGGTGAAGACATGTTATTGCTCTGAAGCAAAAATTACACCTATGCTGTACCCGTAATTTGTCCTCAGCTGCATTCAAAGTGTTAAAATCCAGCTCCACAACTATGAGCTGGCAGATCGGAGAGAGGGTGAGCCTTGCACAAACTGCAGAACTCACCTCCAGGAAAACTCTCTGTCAGGGACATCTATTTGAACGCACACAGTCCTGGGGAGGCCAGACAGATCAGTTTGCTGTACACCTCCCGCACTGAGGACTGTAGAGCAATGAGCAGAAAACATGTGTGAATTTAACTTTTAAATAAGGAAGCAAAATATTTTGTGCATTTAAGGTCTGAAGCACAGTGGCACGGCTCATAGTTTCAAATATCAGAGGATCACAAAAGCATTGGCTGGGACGGCACACTGGAGACTTTTCCTCTAACCTCCCACTTGAGGCAGGACTTTCTCCAGCTCTCTGACAGGTTGCTGGGGTTTTGCCTAAACAAGACTTGAAAGCCTCTAAGGGTGGGGACACCTCTATGGGCCACCTGTGCCAGTGTTGCGCCACCTCCTAGTGAGTAGGGTGCCTGGTCTGAGCTCTCAAGTTGCAATGCTGTGGCCTCATCTCACCTGCTGCTGCTACCCAGATTCTCTCAGCCCCACCACTTTGGCAACCACCCGTTGCACAACTGCAGGCCACTCTTAGACTGTACATTTGACTCCTCCTTGCAGACCAATCAAGCCCAGCTCCCTCAGCTTCTCTGTGTGCCTTAGGACCTGAAGTCTCAGAGGGTCTCTGCTGAACCCTCACGAGGTTCCTCACATCCGTCTTGAACAGGGGGCTAAACTCCCCGAACAGAACCCCAGGTGCAGCCTCACCAGGGGCTGTGGAGAGGGAGGTCATAACTCCCCACAGTACACTGGCCATGCTATGCAGTACGGTGTGTGCCTTGAGTTACTTTCCTGCAAGCAGTATTTGCTGATGAACATGTTTTCTGCTGTTGTTAACTATTTTAGAATCATAGAATGGTTAGAGTTGGAAGGGACCTTAAAGATCATCTGGTTCCAACCCCTCTGCCATGGGCAGGGACACCTTTCACTAGAGCAGGTTGCTCAAGGCCCCATCCAACCTGGCCCCGAACACTTCCAAGGATGAGCTTTCTTCCCAAAGTTCACCAGACACAGGACAAAGACAACAAACTGCCTTTACAGAAGTGATTAGGAGTGTGGGAATGTACGTAGTCCTCTAAGACTTGTGAGAGTCACAGATAAAACTGTTCACAGCTATCTTTCTGTTGTATTTTTAAATCATTGTAGGGGAGTCCAAATTATAAGGGCATGTGAATTACAATCCACAGTTGAAGCAAAAATGCCAACTACAATTGTTCTTTAAGATTTGGTTTAGAAAAGGTATTTATATATTCCTCTAGTGAATGATCCCTAACTGGTGAATAACTTGAATCGCACAGACTGGGAGCATTGGAAGGGAATAGAGGGAGCTTGGAAAGCACTGTTTGAAACACTTAGTCCCAGGGTTGCTGAAGGTGCAGGAGGCTGCCATTCTCCAAGGCAGAGCTAGGCTTTCCCATGCATGCATTGACATTGGACATGCTTACAACTTCGAAAAATCGTGGCATCTCTCCAAATAATATGGTACACATGACAGGAAAAATCATGGTACTTCATTATCTTCAGCAAGAACTTGTGAAGATTCTTATGATAATTGTGCGATACCTGTGTGTTGCTGATTGACCAGCAGCCCTGACTGATGTACAGGTGCTATTCAAATGAGATGCAATCACAGTATTTGTGTTTATGGAAGACCTGAGTACCAGAAGCAAGATGTAAAACATTTGATAGTATTTTTCACGCATGCACTCATGCTAGGTGTTACGGACTGTGCGCACACCCCCTCTGGAGAAAAGCCTTCCTGTCAAAAAGCGATTCATCAAAAAGCAATTCATCAAGGTAGGAAAAAAATCACTTCCTTCATTCCTCATTCCAGCAGAATATGGATGTGATGTCAGCATGTCAGCTGCCTGGACCCACATGTCAGCTGTGGGCATGTCACAATTGCTCTGTATCCAGTCTGATATTACCTGTGGAAAATGAAAGGCTGTTGGGTAATTCTTTGAGAGTGTGTGTATGTGTGTGTGGGGGGGGAGGTGTGCACACGTATGCAAACATTCCCTACATACATGCACACATCAAGCTTATCAGTCCACCAGAAATGTTTTCAGGGCAGAAATAAAGGTGTTTTTACTTGAAACCCTCATCTTCATGTGTCTGCCACTTTCTGAATGAAATGTAATGTTCAGGATGAACCTTTCGCATTCAGAGTCTCATCTCGGTGGTTTCTTTTCCCCCAGAGATGTCAGTAAGATTTCACACAGTTCAGAAAATGAGTTTGCACCATTTAAGCAGGCTCTTCAGATTATTTTTCCTGTTGGCTTCAGCTAAATTTAGATTGTAACTTCCTTTCTAAAAGACCAATGTACCTTGGTCACTGAGGATGAATTAGGGCTTATCAATGCTTTCATACATCAGGGCTCAGGTACCTACAACAGATTCCCTAAAATCAGTACTAATTAAAGAAATCCATTTGTTCCTAAGGAAAGGACACTGAAAAACATGAAAGAATAGAGAACTGGGATAGAAATGAGGAAGGGATATCCACAGGTCACAGCCAGCGCTCAGGGGCGTCCACTGTCGCCTTTTAGGGGAAATAGGGAAACATCTGACGGCAGCATGGGCTTGCCTCACTGCAGGCACACCAAGAGCTGCTCACAAAAGGTGGTGAGCCCAGCAGGCTGAATCACTGTTCTCCGCTGCGTGGAAGAAAGGGATCATTTTCTTGAAGGAAGTGCACATTTAGTACAGAATAAAATATCTCGGGGCTTTTGAAAATAGTTTTAGGCTGGGGGCTTTATGACTCAAGGGAGATACGAAAGTGACTTTCAAATTTTGTGGTTCTGGTATGGTTAAAAAAAAAATGTAGCATTTGCCACTTTCTGTAAAGGAAAGTTCCTTGAGGCACTCAATATTTTTGTAAAATCTTCATCCTGAATTCACAATATTTTTGAGTTAAAATATGCAATGTGCTGGTGCAAAGGAAGTTGTTACTCAGTTTGTCAACAGTGTCATTTATGTATCAGGTGTGTGCTCTATACCATGCTGGTTAGCTCTCGGAAATCATGGCTCTACCGACCTACATGGATAATCACAGCCTTTTAGCTCCTGTGATGGGCATCATGCTGTCAGGCCAGGGAGCAGCTTGCTGATGGACTCATAAAAGAGCAACAGCATGTAGTGTCACACAGCCGTAGCACCCAGCCCCCCCCGCCCTTGTCATGCATTGCCAAGCATTAATTAATAGACTGTTAAACACATTTTAAATTTAATCTTGAACTGGGATTTAAACTTTATTTTTCTAGTACTCTTTTGTTGCTAGATTTTCAACTAGAAGCGTCAACTTTTGTTTTATCAAAGCAAGAACCAGCAGTCCCATCTGTGGTTCCTGGAGAAAGGGTACCAAGGTGCAAGGGGCACACTTAAGGTACACTGCCTCCATGAAGACTGTGAAGCCACATGATCCCCAAAATACTTGCAGTGGATGGAAGGGCTGGGCCCTGAGACCTGGTAAGGAGCAAAGGACTGGAGTGGGAATACCTGCAGGTGGTGACTTCCAGGCAGGTTTTGCCCCAGGCAAGCAGCCACCTTGCTAGAAGCAAATAGCCAACAGACACACCATGGCTCCAGGCAAGAACCGAAACATCACATCTGGGCTCTGATTTCTCTGCAATGAATAAAACAATTTCTCTGGTCTACTCTAAACATATGCATAAGTATATCAGTAAAATACAGATGATTGAAGTGGCTGTAATCTCCTTAATGCAAATGATATATGCTCTTCTCCATGCAAAGCCAAACATCACTGGCATGCTGCTGTTATGTAGGGTTTACCTCAAAGTATGAGGAGGAGAGAGAGAGAGAGAGAGCACACATGCGAGAGCTATCAGTGGAAAAAAACCCAGACATTTTGTCAGAGCCCAAGAAATCATACCCCAATTTAATAGAATAAAGTATGCTTAACAAGCTGTCAGAAGACTACTTAAAAATAAAAAGCCAGATAAATAGCCATGTTTCACAATGACAAAGACTGCATAAATCTTGTTTTCTTTTAATAATAAAGGATATTTCTGAATAACACCCTTTTAGCTGCCTGCTATGCCTATGCACACTCAGACCAGAGATCATGAAGCTATTTTCCCAGCAGGTGACTTTTCAGTAAGTCATCCCTGTGTGAAATCTCACTTGTAAATGAGGAAGTGGATCTATATGACCATAAATTTGATGTGAGACAAATTGCTGGTAGTCTTATTCCGGTGGTTGCTCTCTCTACGCAGCCCTGGTATGAGACAAAGCATGACACATCGCTTATAGATTCAGTGCAATAAAGTGTAAATAATTGAAAGCTTTTTGATATTATCCTGTCTTCTTTTAGCATGTGTCTTCAATAATTAATTCATTTGTACCTTGAAAGTGTCTTGCTCCATATCTGCAGTCGTTCCCACATTTTTGCTTATTAACTGTGGGATAGTATGATCTGCTTTGTACATGCCTTTTCCCTGTTGTGTTACTGTATGTATGCTCTGGGAGTTTTCCTCTCTCGTACTGATCATTTTCCACATCACATGTGAATCGCCACATCTACTGCCTCCAGTAACCATTGTTAGCAATAACAGGTAACAGGATTATAGTGGTCAGTATTTTAACTAGGATTAGGATTGAAGACCTGTAGTTTCTTCCTTCCTCTTACTGAGTGTGCACTTGACATCCCTGGAGAATCCAACCTGCCCCTCTGGGTGCCACAGAGTGTCACAGCCCGGATGCCCAGGTGACATCTGACATAGGTAACATCCTTCACGAGACTACACTGGTCCCTGGTTCATTAACCTCACTTTATATTCTATGGCCTATTCAAAAAACCTTTTTAAAAGATTTATTAATCTGCTTGCAAAATGTTATCACTTTTTAAACTTATAGATTTTGTGGGAGAGCTTTTCCAGGACAAAAAATTCATTTCAGGCTTAAAATGTGTCACCTAAGATCTGTAGACGTAGATATTTCCTTCATTCACCATCGTGATTTGATTTACTGGACCTGTTCCTGCTCCTATTTCAGTCACAATCCCTGAGTCAATCCCTGAAAGTTTCTTTTAAAACTTTTTTATTCTTTAGGCTATTGAGATGCTTTTCATCCCCCATTGATTGATTCAGTTAGTGTTTCTTTGAACAGAAATGTTACACTGTTTTAGTACTTCAGAAATACCCTTTCTCTGGATGGATTTCTTTTGCTGAAGCTTTCCTAGTTCTTAAAAGACTGTTTCCAAAAAACATGAAGGAACAATACTGAAGGGGGTAAATTGTGGACACAGTGGATTGGAGGTTCAGACTAAAAATGGTTTCAAAATAAATTCTGCTAGGAAATTGATTGCTCCTCAGACTTTGTAATTAGCACTTTGCTAACCTTTGGGAAAAACAGGCCCAGAGCAAGGCAACATTTAGCTTTCAAAGGCAGAAATAGAAGGCATTAATTATTTTCCTAAAATGTCTCATTTACATTTTTACTTTGTTTTGTATTTTGAATTGGATATTTCTGTAATAGTTTGCCATTGTGGTCATTCTGCCATATTATATCAGTCTACCTAGCACTGTGTGTGTGTTTATATAGATATGCGTGCGTGCAATCCAGCTTACACAGGTACTTTTACATGTCTAAACACATTTCTTAAATATGCCATATCAGATACAAAATACATGGTTAATTCAGTAAGTACATATCACGCAGACTGAGTATAAAAATTCTATCAATTCTTATGAATACATGTAATACATATGTTTCTGACACATAAATTTAGTGGCCTTCTACGAAGGGGTTACAGCGGCGGTGGACAAGGGAAGATCTACTAATGTCATCTACCTGGACTTGTGCAAAGCGTTTGGCACTGTCCCACACGATATCCTGGTCTCTAAATTGAAGAGACATGGATTCGATAAATGGACCACTCGGTGGATAAAGAACTGGCTGGATGGTCGCACTCAAAGGGTTGCGGTCAACGGCTCAGTGTCCAAGTGGAGAGCAGTGACGAGTGGCGTTCCTCAAGGGTCGGTACTGGGGCCCGTACTGTTCAACATCTTTGTTAGCAACATGGACAGTGGGGTAGAGTGCACCCTCAGCAAGTTTGCTGACGATACCAAACTGTTTGGTGAGGCAGACACGCTGGAGGGGAGGGATGCCATCCAGAGGGACCTGGACAGGCTGGAGACGTGGGCCCAAGCCAACATCATGCAGTTCAACAAGGCCAGGTGCAAGGTCCTACATCTGGGTCGGGGCAATCCCAAGCACAAATACAGGCTCGGCAGGGAACGGCTGGAGAGCAGCCCTGTGGAGAAGGACCTGGGGGTGATGATTGATGAGAAGCTCGACATGAGCCAGCAATGTGCGATCGCAGCCCAGAAGGCCAACCGTATCCTGGGCTGCATCAAAAGATATGTGGCCAGCAGGTCAAGGGAGGTGATTCTGCCCCTCTATTCCCTTCTGCTGAGACCCCACCTGGAGTACTGCATCCAGCTGTGGAGTCCCCAACATAAGAAGGACATGGACCTGCTGGAGCATGTCCAGAGGAGAGCCACGAGGATGATCCGAGGGCTGAAGCACCTCTCCTATGAGGGGAGGCTGAGAGAGTTGGGGCTGTTCAGCCTGGAGAAGAGAAGGCTCCGGGGAGATCTTATTGCGGCCTTCCAGTACCTAAAGGGGGCCTACAGGAGAGCTGGGGAAGGACTTTTTTACAAGAGCATGTAGTGATAGGACGAAGGGAAATGGCTTTAAGCTGGAAGAGGGCAGGTTTAGATTAAATATTAGGAAGAAGTTTTTCACTTTAAGAGTGGTAAGGCACTGGAACAGGTTGCCCAGAGAGGTTGTTGAAGCCCCATCCCTGGAGGTGTTCAAGGCCAGGCTGGATGTGGCCTTGGGCAACCTGGTCTAGTGGGAGGTGTCCCTGCCTATGGCAGGGGGTTTGGAACTCGATGATCTTCAAGGTCCTTTCCAACCTAAATCGTTCTACAATTCTATGATTCCATATATTTTCTCTAATTTGACACCTTTGCCCAAGCCAATCTACAGGACCACACAACAATGCCTTAATTTCATGATCTTTCTGGGGACAAAAGGATCCGTATTTTAATCTTTATTCCATAAACTGTAATGTTTAATATGTAATTCACCAAAATAGGCTCATTTATATGGGTAGAGCAGGAAGACTACTCACCATTACTAAATTTCTCCCAGGCTGGTGCTTTATTTACTAAGTCTGGACTGAAATGGAGCATTAGTTTTCCATAAGATCTCCCTGATTGTGAATTGTAAGACCCTACGAAATACATGCTTTTGTAGTGTTAGCTGCTGTGCCTGTGCCAATGAGCATATGTCGTTCAGCACACACAGGTCTTTCCATATGGCTGAACAAGTTCATGAAATGTGCCAGCTCAAACACTATGTATATGATCTGCTAAGTGAGGGCATTGTTTGCCTGGTGTCTATAGATTTGACTTTCTTCCCTTATCCTGGCAGCTTTTCTAGATCAGAGGTGGCCTCTGCTAGATGTCTCAAACACCTACTGTTTCTAGAACACAATTATAAATTAATATTACTAATGTCACTGAGTAGAATACTTCCTGACATACATTGGTGCAACAAAATCAGGTACGCCAAAGTAATAACAATGAAGCAATGAGGGTGAAGAAAATCAACAAACATCAACTATTGAGATAACACCTGAGACATAGTCACTCTTGTAAAAGATAGCTTCATCTTGGATCCAAAGGAACTTGCTCACAAGTCATATAACCCCCTACAGAGCCAAAATGAACTGCAACAAGGGCTTTGAAGTGGTACGTTTTTTTGCACTTTTCACCTAAAATATTTGTATTGGTCTTACAGACATGGTGATCCTGAGTCAAAACCAGAAGCAACATCCACACCACATGGAGTCTGATCATTTATCATTTTTCTTTACACAACACATGGTGGAGGGGAGAGAAGTTATTGATTCCGTTCCTTTTGTAGACAACTGCATTGACTGGTAGCATAACATGAGCAAGAAAGATTGCTATCAGCATCACCTATTGAATATCCAGAATAAAGCAGTTAATTTTGAAGAGAAGTCATCAAGAAGAGCGAGGTGGAAAGCAGTTATGCTAGCAACCCACTCCACTCCCCAGAAGACCAAGGTCCTTAGGGGCTACACGGTAGTGTTAGCTTTGAGTTTATGCCATTTTGAAAATTACCAAGCTGTGTCACCGTCACACCAAGCTTTGCTGCACTGTTTCTGCACAGACTCATTTGTGGCAGCAGGTCTGCAGGCTTGATGAGGAGGGAGAGGGGTGTTAGCCTCACAGGTAGAGTTTGCAGTCAGGGTGCTTTAGAGGTGCTTCGGAGATAGCCTTCCACACTGAGCAGAAGTTTTTCCATGAAGAGTTTGTTACTGTGTATAACCAGTGTGCTGAGGCAGGGCCCCAGAAGAAGCCTCCCTGTAAGATGAACACCATGACTGCAGCAGGTACCCAAATTCAAGAGCATTTATTTCACGTTAGATCTTTATGTGAAGTTTGTATAAGAATGAAACCTGCAGAGTTTATAAAAGAAATTATTAAATGTACAAATGAGATCTCTATCATCAAATGATAGTGCTAGAAGAGGCCAGGAAGAAATAAGAAGTGTAAGCAAAGCAACAGATATGTTCACTAAGCAAACCTAAAGGGGAAGACCCTTCTTGGTAAATGCAATCCTAATGAAGTGTTCTGTTTTCATACCTGTTTCTGTGATTTGCCAGCATAATTTTTGACCCTTTTTGACAAAAAGCAGCATCCTGAGTCTTTTCTGTCTTTCATTTGTCCCCAGGAAACTGAACACAGAATGCTTCACACTTAGAACGTGGCAAATGTGCCAGCAAGGGGTGGAAAGGCCTAAGAAGTGCCTTGCACACTTTGCGGGTTTAGGAGACCCAGCAACCCTACAGGGCAGTTCTCTACTAACCTGTAAGGCCCTGGTTGTGGACTGGTAACAGCGACGATCAAGACAGCAAGGAGATCTTGAGATTCAGCAATAACTCCAAGCTCATCACAGTTACCTACAGAAATAAAATCTGACTTTGCATTCCTAATAACTTCTGGGCTTTAAAAGCAAAATCAGAGTTTTGCTTGTACACACTACGGTTCAGCATGCAAATGCAAAAAAAGAAAAAAGCAACCCACAACCAACCAACCCCATACTGTTCACAGTACTTCGAAGATTATGTGTTTGATGAACAGATTCCACAAGTACGATCATAAAATACAGTAGGGACTGCAGGTTTCGCAAAACAGGCCAGTTGCCCTCTTTGGGTGCTCTCCAGAGGATCTGGATGTGGACCTCTAAAAGCTGCCTCACCTTCTAGCTGACTTCTGATGTAACCTTGGGCAAGTAACTTAACTCCTCTCTGCCTCAGATAGCTGGCCATAAAACAACGCTGTCTTTCTAAATCCTTTACTGACCTTGTTTATTAACACTGTAAATTTATCAGATGTTGTTACTTACTATGTGTTTGTACAGTAGGTGGCAAACACAGAGCCTGACCTTGGCTGGAAATCACAAGTGACCCACCATGCTGTGAGGAACAAGGAGCCACGGGGTGTATCTTATCGATAGAAAAAGAAAAAATAGCGTTTATCACTCTCTGGTCTCACACTTCTACATTCTTGAATTCAAAACAGGGTACAAAACAGTTCAACAGCACATTAGATATGCATGGACAGGATGTTTTCTTCTGTGAATTTCTGCATTTGGCTCTAACATGGAGAACGGAAGACAGTGGGTTTTACTTCTCCAGTATCTGGGGATATTTATGACACTCAATCCTATTTCAACAGCAGCTTCAGTTTGGCATGAATCCTCTATTACATGACTTGTCTCAGTTCAAAGAGCTGTAATGCACTAGTACTCCAGGTCCTTGTACTAAATTTAGAGAGGATATTCAATACTGTAATGCCATTGTCTTGTCAAAGGCAGAAAAAAAAGAAATCCCCATATAAAGCAGAGTATTGCCATGCCTATGCCAGTTAGTTCAACAGAGGATGGAGGCAGTGAGTGGCTTCTGACAGAGGACACCAGTGGGACAACCAATGACAGAGTGATGTACAGCTCCAGAAAAGCTGGAGTCCCAGCACCGCATAGTGAGTGCTCCCTTGTAGACACACAAATGGCTTAGTTTGTGTGTTTTTGCCAGAGTGGTCACAGCACTGTGCTCTTAGTGCAGGTAGCAAAATCCTTTCTCAACTGCAGAGCCCTGCAGACAGCGTGTCCTGCACTAAGTGCTTCTCCTTTGCTGCTACAAATGCCTAATCTCACCAGGCCAGAGCAGGCTTTGGTCCCTAAACCTATGTTGCTCTCACACCTCTGATAGCACTACAGACACACCTAGAAATGTATCCACTCCTGTTTCTTCTATGAATTTTAGCAGTTATTTTCCATAAGGACCTGTTTTTTTATTACTTGTAAATGCCATATGTGGAGAGTTCCGCTTTCAGAGCATCCCTAGGTAGATCTCAAACTCACAGCAGGCAGTGCTAGATTCACCAGGGAGGGCAAAGCTTTAACTTTGCTCTACAGGAAAATAGTAGCACTCTGCTGTGACCCAGGATTGCGCAGCAGAAGCAGGGAGAGACACAGGGGTGCTCAGGGACAAGCTTTACATTAGGTGAAATACTGATTAATTTGTCTCTATGGAAGCAGCAAGGAAATGCCAGAGAGGTTGGGAAGAAAAGAACTACAGGAGGCGGACAAGATCTCTCCAGTATAAAAAAATAACTCTGAAAAAATACTGGAAGCAGTATAACTGGGTTCACTGGAGTTGGCAGTTGAAATTTCCATGCTGCAGGTTTTGGGGCATGCAATCTGAGACATGCAGGTCAATCAGAGATGCTGAGAGTTTTCACTACAGTTAGTGGCTGCCAATGGTGTTTACCATTCACTTTCCACAAGGGCAATGGATCCTTCTCTCTTCCTTCATCAGTAGAGAGTTCAGCTTGGCAATTATGATGAAAATTCCTCTCCTTTCTGGCATAATGAAAAAAACCTACCCAAATTCAGCATACACCCCCATTCTTCCCCAGCAGGCCAGCTGTGCAGAAAAGATGCCCTTGCTGTATGGCTGTCCTTCACCATGTCCTCCCCTGTGAAGTGGGCTGCACTTCCACTGACCCTCACCCCGAATGGTGGGGTGAAGAAGCAGTGAAATACAGCTGGGCGGGCAGGCAGCAGGGCAATCATTTCATGTTTCATCCTCATGTCAGCGGCTCCATGCCAACATGGAGTACCACATGGCGGTGCTTGAGTCAGAAGTGACACTGGCGGTGAACGAAACCAGGCAGAGGTGGGGGAGGACGGGATTAAAATCCTTCGCTTCTCACACGGTGCCTTGGCTCCATTGCTATGCAGTTACTGAAGCTGCCAGAAGTCCACTGCTGGAGCTCCTGCTCCACCCTGGCTCTTCTCCTGTCTTGCTTCAGAGAAATCACGCCCCTCTCTGCCAAGGCACCCTGCTCTTTAACACAGCCATAGCTTGATGGGAACCAGTCAGTTTGCAGCCATTTCTGTCTCTGTGACTGTGCGTGTCCACCCAGATGCTCAGCCTCACCTAACTTTTGCTTTACTGACCTCTAAATATTGCAATATGAGGCTTCCCAGCTACGTATGGATATGCGGTATTCATAAGCTCTTTGCCACCAGCTGTCCCTTATGGAGTATGGTGCTGTGGAGAAGAGATTGTAAAGTCACTGAGTTCTGTCCTGGATGGCAAACTTTGTGTTTATCGGTGGCTACTCACAGAGCAGGTATTTCTTGGAAATTCAGGGGAACAAGAATACATAGGAAATACAGGAAATAACAAGGCAGGTCACGCTGGGACCAATTCCTGCAGACATAAGACGTCAACAGCGATCAGGAGGAAAGCCTGGGAGAGGCAGCACTAGCAGCAGGGTTGCAGCCAGCCTTGCCAGGGGCCGGGGTCTGCCCCCGTCCCTGTAATTTGTCCCCACAGGTAGCTGGCTCCTTCGGCAGCGCCTGGAGGAGGCAGCCCCGGACCCAGGCAGGTGTCCAGGGAGCCCTGCTTGTTTACAGCCAGAGGCAAAAGCTTGTGAAATCAGACCACGCAGCTGAAAGGCAGTTATTCTGCTGTCTTTAGTCTTTCTTAAGACAGGGAAAGCATTGGTCTGCAAGATAAAGAGTGCTGTACCATGCTGGCAGCATTTCTTGTAGATGACTTCAGCATTTGCTTATTCTGACATCACTGTCAGAAGCAATATAATTTAGTCTGGTGTCCTGTGAAATGCTCCCTGGGCAAATTTACAAGAGAAATAAGGGCATGTGCCCTTCTGGACAGCAAGCCACTCTGTACTTATCTTTCCAAACGATCTGTGAATAGCAATGAGTGGGGTTTGAAATATTCCCTTTCATCCATCAAAAGATTCACTGCTGATCATTTCCAGTGCATTAAGAAATGAGGTGCCAAACCCTGAGGCCTTCATATCATTTTCAGTAGTCTTTTTTTTGGTGCAAATTCTGGAGCAGAGGTCTTCAAATAATCTCAGAGCAATTTTCATCTTGTACAGAATTAAAAGTGGCTTGTTCAACAGCTGCTGTGCAAAATAAGTGTTGGTTGAAAAAGCAAGTAGAAATGGCTTCATAAAAGTCAACACTTGCTTTTTTCTGAAATGAAAGGGAGTGACCTGAGCTCTAGAACTCCCTTTAAACCCCAGGAATAGCCTTGCTCCCTTTTTGATAAACCCCATCTGCTCAGAAGAATTTCCACCATTGTCTGAGTGAGCATTATATCGTAAAATAAATGAGGATATCAGAAGCTGGACCAAACTAATTCGTACAGTACGGCAAACATATGGCATGAACACGTTGTGCTAGTTAGCAGAAGTTTCACATTTATGCTATTAATAGGAACTGTCATACACTTTTTGATATCAAGTACTGAACACAGCACAACACTTGTACCTGTGTTTCAGACAACGTGAAATCACGAATTCAAGTTGCAGTTCAATCACATTCAACTGAAAAATCAGCCTGTCTAGGTCCCAATGACTGCATCCTCCCAGTATCTCTGCGAGAGCCAAGGGACCCATGCCAATTTGTGCTGGTGGTAGTTTGCCGTCATATTTCCTTCATAGTGAACAAAATGCAGATGCCTTTTAGCTATGTGCAGAAGGGAATGAGGAGAGGAGTTTAAGGTATGTCAGAGCATCTCTTTTGCAATTATTTTATATCCAGCTGCAATGAGAAAGGGCAAATAATTTAAGCAAAGATCTCTTCAGGCACCACCCTTTATGGCACATGCCAAGACACAACTTGCTTAGAAGTCTCAGTTCCTATTATGGGAAGAGACTCCTGCTGTGTATTGATCCAGCTCCAAAATGTCTTTTCTCCACAGGTGCCTCCAGATTCCAATAAAAATGTACAGTCAATTAAAGCATACCAGACAATGTCTTTGGTGACTCTCTCAAAAACATTGCAAACACACAGCTTGCCATTAAACTAAATGACTGGATATGATACTAAAGGTAAGAAATGTATGGAGATCCAAAATTTCAGTAGTCTTTCAAGCTATTTGCAAGCTTCCAAGGACTTACAGTACTGCTCGAAGTTACTCACAATCTTGCTCTAAGTTCGCAAAATTTATGTAGTTAGGAAAAGTACGCTACAGTGACCTACGATGTGATTTCTTTAAACAGGAGCCAGGTTCCATACATCGATTTATTATATACTACTATTGCAACATGAAAAAAGACAATGTCCATTCAGGTTATGGCGGCTGCAGAATTGTACAATTTCCATGACCTCCGCAGGTCAGTGGAGGGAATTTATCAGGAGAGCTCTACCCACATGGATGCCTGTGACTCAAAAGGAAATCATGTTTCTACTTCTCGGCAACATGTATCCAGAAGTTATTTGCTATTCAGTATAACTGTAAAAAAAAACCATGTGAAAATTCAAAGGTGAAACTTCTTGACAATTGTTGGCTAAAGCAGCCCGAGTATTGTGCTGGTGCCTCATTTGTTACTGTGCTTATAATACCTCTGTGGTACCGCAGCACTGTTAAAAAGCAAGAGCTGGAGGCTTCTCGTGTTTGCTTTTTGTTGAAGTCAGTGCAAGTGATGTTTGAAATGAAGCGGGGCCTTAGGCAAATAAGAGTAGAGTAGAATTTTACCATGGCGTTTGGGGACACGTAACACACTTCTTGCTTTGCACGAGCCACAGGGAGCCTGGTGTGAACCTAGGGAATAAACGCAAACCTTCCTCTCTGCCTGCTCATTCATGCCGCAGAGGGACACAGACAAGGACTCAGTTATCTGAGGCTGACCTCAGCCACAAGATAAGTTGTGAGAGATATTTTTAGGCAGGGAAACAGACATGGTTCCAGTCTGGTTAAACAAACGGCCTGTTGTTTTGCCAGTGTCAAACTGGGCGCAGTCAAAATCCACATGCCACATGAAGTTGATCTAACAACAGCAGCTGTGGTTTGCACCGTTCCCACGTAGCACAAATCTTGCCACCTGTGGTAAACCAGAAAGAAAAAGGGTAGAATTTCAATCAGTTTCTCTTACATATTTTAAAAGGTAGTTATAGGCCTCCTTCCTATCAAATATAGTTTTATAAGTATCAGAATGCAAGGAGGCTTCATATTATTTAGATTCTGCTCTGAGGTGCTGTGGAAACAGGTAAGGGCAACACACTTTCTCTTCCCTGGCTGCACACTGGCATTGTTACTGAACAGATTGCTGCAGAAACTAGGGGAATGCTCGCAAGGCAAGCTGCACTGCTTCTCCGTCCTGTTTGCTGGAGGAGGATGCTCTGGACATGTCACACCACATGGTTCCAGAGCCACCTCTGCTCTTGGGTGAACAGGAGGCTAGGACAGCCGGACAGAGAGTAGTTCCTCCAGTCTCTTAAACCTTTAGCAATGCTGTAGAGTTTCCCAAGCCAAAAATTAAAACCTCACAAATTTCCATAAACTGGAACTCCAGAAACAATTTTGACCTAGGTCAACTGAAACATTTTCTGCTTCCATCACTGAACATCCTTTCCATTCATATTTCAGACGTTTTATACGTTTTACCATTTTTTACTGCAATTAACATTGCTGTTCAAGTGAGAATATATATTCGTTTTCACTTGAAAATTCAAGTGATGGTAAACACTGTTTCTAAAGAAGAGAGCAGCCTAAATGTCTCTCCCATGCTCTGTCCCCTGTGCACCAGTGAAGGTCACCAAGGCTCTGCAATCCTGCAGGAACATTTGGCCCCTGACTGCCACCAAATCCTGCTTCTCTGAAGGCCAGAGGTTCAGTTCCTACATTTGTATTGCCCTGGTGCTTGTCTGAGTCTGGTATAGGGCCTGAGACCAAACATGGGACTGAAGGTCTGGCTTCACTGTCACAACCACCAGTGTTTGTTTGTTTGCTTGTTTTTGTTTGAGGTTTTTTGTAAAAAAAAAAAAAAAAAAAAAGAAAGCAAACAAACAAACAAAAAAAAAAACCCACAAAACAAAAACAGAAGGGAAAAAGTTACAGTTCTACAGTGCAGGTCAAAGTTTCAAGGGATGGGTGCATCAGAGGGATCTCCACCATAAAGCAGTAAAGCAGCCTGACTCACCATCAGGTGTCTTCACTTCGATAAGAGAGAGGGAGGACTAAAAGAGAGAAGACAGTGAAAAGAAGACAACCCTCTGTAACTTAGATGGGCACATTTGATAACATCCAGGATGTCCACAGTAATTCTTTTGAGTGGAAATTTACTGGACTATGTAGTGTAGAAGGAATTATTTTGAGCATCTTTATAGACCAAGCAAAACTGTTAGTAGAGCAAAGAGAGTTCTGGTTTTGACACAATCTTTGCACCTCTCAGGAAGTAATACCTGAGGTCCTGTAATTATCCCCTGCTCACTGTACAAACTATCCCTGCAGGGGTAACCCTGAAGGTGAGATAACTCTGCAGACCTGTGCAGAGACTGGGTCCATACCCACACCAACATTCGTGCTGCCAGCTCCTTTCCAACCATGCTCCCAGCAGCGTATATGTGAGCAGTTCACAGCCGTGAGGCAGCCCTTGCATGAGAGACAGGAAGAAAAGGAAAGCTCCTTTCATACTTCTCCTCCCTGTTTAAAGGCTGGGCCAAATCTGCCAGAAATTATCTATAACATATTTTATACATATACAAACTTATGTATAAAATTAGGTCAAAGCAGCTGTATGCTATAATAATACTTCCAAACCTGCAACTGCAAATCCTCTCATTAAAGGTAGGGCAGTGTTTTGCTTTTAAGGTCTGTTTCTGTACTGCAAGCCATATTGCAAACCTTCTTGTCCTCTGAGACTTTCCTGGGGAGTTGTAAGTTCAGCCTCCGGCAACTCAGGATATGTTTTCCTTCAGCACAGTCATTAGTCGGAGAGAACGGCAGGTGCCCACCTCTTGTTTAACAGCAGATCTCCATCACCTGTTGCCTTAGGTTCCCTTCCATTTGATTTCAGGAAGCATTTCCACTCCCTGCAGCCCGCATGGTGTCGGTATTTGGGGTGCAGGGAGGGTGACTGTCATGCTATATGTCTTTGACTCAGGACATCAGTGCTCTGGACAAATTCAGCTCCACTTTAGGGGTGCAAGATCAGTCTATGTCAAACTATTCGTTTCCCAGGATGTGACTGATCACAGTAGTCACAGGGTCTGGCTTCCTTCCCCTGCCTGAACAGCAAACTTTAGAACAGGTTATTAACTAATCATGAGTCTGGAACTGGAAATAGGGAACATTTGGGTATGAATTTTCAAACGGATGTCACTTGTGCTTGGCCTTGTAAAACTTCTCAGTTCTGCAGACGTGCTTATGAATACAGCACCACAGCGCACTGCGTTTATTATAATCATATACGAAGCAGTGAAGCCAAATTGTCATCCTTATCTGCCAAAAGATTTTGGGGACATCTTTTTCCATTATTTGAATATTTGTAGTCCTGGCCCAGATCTGATGTTTTAGGCTGATGAAGGACAGTTTTCATTTTCCTTATCTCACCTGTCATCTATGGATTCAAACTTGAATTACATTTTATTGCTTAAATATCTGAAGGGAAAGAATGGGCAACCAGCAGCAAATAAAGCTGAAAGGTCTGTGGCTGTAGCCCAGGCACAATATCAGGCACAGTATCAGTGCCACATAGACAGAAATCAGACGTCCCGACTTGGTTCATTCCCTCATCACCCCAGGTGGAGGTGTTACAATATGGGACTTGCTTCTGAGCTGGAGTGGAAAGGTTAAAACTTGCTGAAGTTCAGAGGTGACAGAGAGAAAAGCACATCCACCCTCTCCATGTGCTGCCCAGCCTTGGCATCATGCTGTGTTAGTGCAGATGTGGCCGCAACCAAGAACTCCCACATACTTTATCCGAGTAGCACCAGATGCTGGCAACCCTCAGGAGCAACCCTGGCAGCTGACACTCTCCCCTGGCCTTTGTCTTTGCCTGTCGGTGAGACACAGATGTGCAGGGGTATCTCCTGGGGGGCACCCAGTAACCTTCAGGGTTGTGTGAGACAGCTACAGGTCTGAACATAAATGAACAGCCTGTTTGCAACACAGTACAGTTATTGAACGTCTTGCAGAAAGTTTCCGTGCAAATTTTATATCTGTACACTTTTGGGTTATTGCTTTGCTTGTAGTCCAGTGAAGACAGTTTAAAAGATACTGCTGTATCTCTTTGCAAAAGCCCTGCTGCTGTCTGTGGTTTCATTCATTCCCCATCTACTATGACTGCCTCATTCATCTGTTTTGTATCAGGCCTTTCATGAAACCATTGCATTTCAGTACCTTTTGAAACAGCTAGAGTTTGCTTTGCAATTATGCATACATGCATTTCTTAATCCAACCAAAATAGCTGTAGCCTTCATGGGATCGGATTTCTGCATGCTGCTTTCTATTAATATGTGATCCGGGTGCTGCTGCTGCAGTCACGCTTCTACAAGAAGCAGACAGAGTTTGCAGGGTCCACTGACCATCTGTGTGCATGAGTCAAGTACGAGCCTGATTAATACACATTGGTCTGCTGCACTCTGGGATACAAGGGATCATGAGCAAATCTTTCATGACTAAGGAATTTGCACATGAAGAATTCAATCCAGAATAAAGGAAACCGCTTTGAAACATCGGCTCTTATACTATGGTACTTGATGTGGCAGAGAGAGATTTCCTTTAAACCCATAAGGGTTGGGGTGTATAAGCAGTCTCAGCCCTAGGAACAGTCAGAGACTCAACACTACTAACAAAACTACATGCTAAATGCTTATAGACTGTTCCTACATAGACCAAAAAGGAAAAAAAAAAAAAAGATCTGGTCATCAAAGACCTGGAAATTGGGAAAATAAAAGGTTTCAAGCATGCTTTGGAGATGTACAGCAAACTTTTCAATATTTTCTGCTTCCCTGTTTGTCTCTCTTTGGAGGAAGCAGAGCTTATTGCGACACCATGCTTCAGAGAGGTTTTAGTCTATCACCACCACTCCTGCAGTTCACAGACTTGCTGCAGCTATGGCTGTTTGTGACCAATATCCTACTGCTCTTACTACAAAATGGGGCACCTCACAGAATCGATGCCTGTGGGGAAAACAACTCTCAGAAACGCACTTGTACTCTCCATCTCCAGAAAAACCTCTTGCACAGGTGTGGGTCCAGCTAGGACTGGCTCTATGGTGACTCCAAATTACCAGCCCACTAGTAAAAGCCTAAACCTCTTGGAGATCTCTTTAGATGTTGTCTGTGACTATTTCTATGAATCAGGGGGTAATATTTAACCTCTTGCCATAACAGAAAATATCACATTTGCAAATGAGTATCCTTAATTTTGAAACAAGGGTAGCAAGGCTTTCTCTCCAGACTTCTAATGAGTTTGATACTGCAGAAATAGATGCCCATTTATTGTACTTTAAATGCAGCTTTCCATTGCCAATAACAAGGTGGTCGTAAGTAAGCACTGGCAGCACTACTCTGTGAGCAATCTGAAGCAACCCTGTAATTACAGGTTCCATGTTAAGGACATGATGAACTCATTTGATGATGTCACCGCAAGCAACAGATACCCCCGTAGCACCAAAGACGAGTTGGAAAGCCACAGCCACAACTATGAGTTCTTTGCAAAGCAGAATAAAAGCAGCTGTTGTGAATAAGAACAAGTACATGTTTGTGGCAAACATAAAACAATGTGATAACACAAGGAAACCCCTCTTGGACCACAGTGATAAACCGCTGGTGTCACCAGGACTGTGGAGTCAGCAGAAGTCCGCAGCAGTTGGACTAATACCAACACATCGGGCAAACCTCACTTTGGCGTTCAAGTGCTCTTCCTCAGCTGAATTAATTGGGGTGACAAGAATAAGTACCTGCAAAGCTTGCAAGATTCACACACCATTGCTTGACAAATCTGCTATCATGTTTCCTTTCATTTGCTCAGACTAAAAGAGGGAAGAAGAGAGATGACCTGGTGATTCTTGGCCTACCTCCTAGATGAGCACTGGGAGCACAGATGCCATCCTTTTCAAATTTCAGACCTGCTCCACAAACAGGATACTGAGTTTGGTGGACGTCCAGGTTGTCGGGGTAGCGATGCGCAAAGCAGTTTCCCCATTCCAAATCTCCAGAGGCAGCAGGGAAGGACCAAATCAGCTGACAAACAGAATTACCTGACTGGGGAGACTAGTGAGTGTAAGAAAAATGGTTTGATTAGGAAAGGAGGTGTGTTTTCAGGAATGAACAAGATGTCAACAGGCAGAGAGAAAAAAATTCTAGGAAAAGCATCCCAGACACCTTACACGTCTTTGACCTATGCCCAAAGAATGTTCTGGAGCTTTGAAGAAACTGCGTTTCTTGTGCTGGCTAAAACACTGAATGAGCAGGTTAGAAAGTGTTGCAAAGCCCTGCCATTATATGCTTCAGTTAGCATAAGCTGCTGGGGAAAAAAAAAAAAAAAGAAAAATTAAACTGGCGTTCCCACAGTACTGGGTGAAGTAGAAAGGCAGGCAAAATGAAAGCCTGAAAATGAAAGCATTGACTAGGACTTCCTAGCTGAGTCTTTACCACAGAGCGCTCACCAACCATCTCAGTTCCTCCATGTGAGATATGAGACAACCCAACTGGCATGCCCGTGGGAAACCCCACCCTGCGCTTTCTGCTTGCTCAGGCATCTTCAGGAGGGCCCCATGCGCCTTTGCAGAAACACCTGCTGAGCAGCACCAAGAAGACCAGGTAGCTGCTGTGCCTCCTAGAAGATGCCTGGAGGCACCTGCAGAAGGGGCAGAGAGGATTTATCGGCAGCTTAACCTCAGTCCCGCTCAGGTTGCCAGAAGCTGGTTTGGTTGGGAAGGTGCTCTGCTTTTCTGGTCCCTGGTTTTGTGGTGCACAAGTCCCACAGCAGCACAACCTTTCCCTGTGAGCAGCCTGTGTGCCAGGCAGGCTGCCTGCACAGCCTCACACTGCAGAGGGGACACAGACAGCCCTGCCATGCTTCGCTGGCTTCTCAAGGGTGCTGGTAAGCTTGTGGATAAAGGGAATCCAGCAGACGCTTTGTATTTGGGTTTTTATAAAGCCTTTGACAGGATTTCACAGCAAAGGTTATTAAAGACGCTGTGTTCCCAGGGATGGGAGGAAATGCCCTTCTATGGATTAAAAGACAGTTAAAGGATAAGAAGCAAAGAGCAGGGCCAAATGTCACGCCTTGGGCTGGAGAAGAGTCAGTGGCGGTAATACATGGAGGAAGGTACTGGAATAATTTTTATTCAACACTTTCATCGTTGACCTACACAGTGGGTTGAACAGTGAAATACTTAGGTTTGCAGATGGCAGCTGAACCCTTTCAGTCAGTCACTGGCTGTGCCAATGGTGAGATGCTTCAGAGTGACTATTGTCCCAAATCTGGGTTCTTTACCTGGTGTGCAAGCCAATAACACACAGAGCAGAGGTATTTCCAAGTTTATTCCACTAATGCACAGAAATGGGGTGCTTATCCCAAAATGGAAGCATACCTTAGTTTCAAAAATCTCCACTTTTATGTATTGATTATTACATATTCGAAAAAATAATACATACTCATCATTATTCTCTTTAATGATTTGTCAAGATTTCTTTGCTTCCTGTGTAAATTAGTGCGCAGACTCTGTCTTCTTCTTCTATTGCTCTCTTTTGAGCAGGTGGATTCATTTGGGTAGGTGGTCAATGAGTCGGTAATCGTGATCTCCCCCTGCTGAAATTACCTTTTGTCAACTTCTGATCTTGGCAGTTCCAGGTGGTTTTCTCAGTTTGCTGACCCCGCCTACAGTTCATCACTCTCTTGACAAGAATATCCTACTTATCAACAAAACTAAATTGTCTAGTAGTTAGTTCCTTAATAAAATCCTAGATAAATCATGTCTACCTACTATTTCTCTATTTCAATATTAGGTAAATAATTAAATAGGGTTGGGACTGCATAGAGGACTTTTAGCAGCAACAGGTTTTCTTGGTTGCTTCAATCGCAACATTACCTTTTTTTTTCCCCTTCTTCTAGTTAATATCAATTTTACTACAACATGACTTTGGACAAATTGATGTGTGGGCAGATGGGCATCCATGTGGATAAATGTAAGGTAGTAGACCTGAACCATGTCTACATGACACTGAACATGGGACTGGCAGTTACTATTTAGGCAAAAGGTCTTGGAGTTACCATAAGCAGCCCTCTGAAATCTTTGGCTCAGTGTTCAGGGGGAGCTAAAATAGCCATCAAAACCACAGCATGTTGTAGGGAAGTGTGCTGAGACGAAGAGAGAATGTGCAGTTTTGCTGCTATATGAAACACTTGTGCACCCACTCCTAGACATCTCTGCACAGCTCTGTTTTCAGCATCTCAAGAACAAGGTTCAGCAGTTGGAGGGAGTACAGAGAAGGATGAATATAGCAACTAAGGGGATGGTGCAGCTGTCTATGAGGGGACACTGGGAAGGCTGCGACCCTTCAAGAAGAAGGGTGGAATACCATCTATGTTTCCAAAACAGTGAAGGGGTAAGCTGAATGGGGAACCACTGTTCACTAAACCCTGCAGTCAGACAATTAAGGGGCATGCAATTAAACCAGTAGAAGGTAAGTTTCAACCTTATAAAATGAAGTCCTTCTTCACCCAGCAGGTAGTAACTTCTGTAATTTGCTGCCACAGGGTTCTGGGGCTGATGGCATCAATGTGATCAGAAATGGTTTAGATGAATGCATAGACCACAGTTCACAGATGGGTCTGGACAGGACTGCTCAGGGACGTATTCACCAACATATCTAATGCAAGAGCTATGGTTGTAGAGTCGTAGGAGGAAAAGAGGCCCCAGGGAGGGCTGGGGCTTACATTTGTGCCCCGGAAACCTCTTCCACTGCTGTGGCAGGAGACAGACTTCAGGGCAGGGGGCTGCCAGCACCATCCCACCAGGAACTCCTTGCACCCTTAATGCATCCCTATGTTCCTGTGCAACAAGAGTGATCACATCTGGGTCTCAAGTGGGCTGCTGGAAGTTTTCTTTATCTGGTTCCCAAGGCAATAGCTTCCAAGTGCCTCACATGAATCCTTATAATCCTCTTGGGGCACAGAAATATATTAGGGATCACTTTGTGAACAGAGCATTGAAGCAAAGGAGAATGAGTCTTTCATCCAACAATATGCAAGCTCTTTGCAGTCTCGCTTGGAACTGAGCTCCTGTATCTTAAGTGCTTTTTCAGACCATTAAAACTAGAAGGCTATTCTCTGGCTAGGTTGTATGCGAGTAAATACAACAATCCCTAGCACAGGGTGTAAGGTGCGTGAGGAACGATGGGGGATATTTTATAAGCACCAACACCACACAATCATATTACATGCACTGAAAGCCATGTACTCTGACACACAGGCCAATCAGACATGCGTACCGGCAGCCAACAACGTGCTGTGCTAGAGGGAATCCCCACCAACTTGAGATGCTACGTCACAGCACATTAACAGAGAAGTTTTCTGTCTCAGTGCCTGGACAGAGTAAGAGCTGCTGTATGTAGTAATCTTCAAAATGGTTCTCTCAAGATATTTACATATATGTATACAGCCTGGGGCAAAAAAATGCATGCATGGCAATGACGCAGCATTGACTTTCCCAGAAGAAGCAGCAGCTCTGCTGTGCACACCACAGGATCACTGGCTGGGCACAACCAGGCATGGCTCAGGACTGTCAGACTCAGCAGCTGTCAAGGCAGCAGGTCATATGCCAGTGCCAAAGGCCTGTCACTCTGCATCTTACATGGCAACACAGAAGGAATGTATGTGACCTACATGATAGCTGTAACACCCAGAGAATAATCACATGGATATACAGAGCTCCCAGGATAAGAGTGCGAATATAGACATCGCAGTTCAGCAGGAGAATGGCTGTGTCTTCTTTTTTGGCTGTCATACCATTTGCAGTCTTCTGAAATCTGCCTTCCATCACTCATCTTACCCTGCAGTAGTTAGAACACCTTGTGTTGCAGAAGAGTGATGCTGCCTGGCAGGGTGGCAGGATCCCACTTCCTCAGTTATGTGAACGTCTGTGGCACTGATGTTGGGTGGATCTTGTCTCACGGGGATGGTGAACTCCACGTCTGACCCCTCTGAGTGAGTAGAGAATGCTCACCTTGGTCACCTAGAAGGAGGCATTATTTTGGGTGTCTTACTTAAAAAGATCTGTCTTTTGGACCCACTACATATCTGCCCTATGCAAAATCAGACCTCTGTAACATGTGCGGTTGGACAACTTGAGGCACCCCAACTCACAAGCCACTTGTCAGAGTTTATACCAGTGCTGACTCATTTGGTCCCAGAGTATCTGCATCAAGACAGAAACAAGAGATGTAGGCAGAAGCTCAGCCACTCCCAGACAATGTTTCCTATGGTAACCTCCGCCAAAGGCAGTTTTCAGAAGCTTTTACAGTTCCAGCAGGCCAGCTTCTACACATGGGTACCATTGGTGTCTTAATGCCTACACCTCCTAAAACTTTCCTTGCTATTTTTTCATTTATTTGTTCAAATATTAATGATTAATTTGTTCAAATATTACTCAGTTTAACAACTGCATTGTTGGATCTCTGTACGCTTTTATTTATCGTACTTAGATTTCCTTCACACAGAGCATTGGCACAACTCTCAAAAGGTACAAAACTAATGAAGGACTGATTTCCACTGTGACAACAGAAGTTGTCCATTTAATTTATAAAACAAGAAAGCCCTGGCACATGGATGACATTAGATGAGACTGTTTACAGTAAGTGCTTCAGTCTGGAGATTTAATAGGATAGAAACAGACCATCATGTGCATGCGAAACTGTGATAAACACAAACTGAATTTATTTTTTATAACAGTGGGGCTTCAATTGCAATATTCTCACCAGGGCTGGCTATTCTGCCAGCGATGCAACAACAACTACACAGCTTCTGTGGACCTAAGAGATGAGTGGAGTGTTTTACCACCCTTAGCTCAATTTCTTCTGCAAGTACTACTATGTCCTTCTTCCTCCCTTTCCCTACTTTGCAATTATTTCCACAGATAACCTTATCTTTGCTTGCATGTAGCCTTTAAGTACATATTAGTAAATCAAAGACAAAACATCACAGTGATGCTGTAGATAAAGTTGACTACATATCAGAAACTTACAGACAAAATAGCAAGGATGTTGTAGTGTCAAATATTGATATTGTTTCACAGAACCTATAATAACTGGATTAAAAAATGCTGATTGATAAGTTGGCAAATGTAGAATTATTGTCCTCTAGGGCATAAACATTAGTTACTGCAGTAATAAGAATATGTTTCCAGGGCTTTTTGAAGATCTAATGTCATTCAATCATAGAACCATAGAATGGTTTAAGTTGGAAGAGACTTTGAAGATCATCTAGTTCCAACCCTCCTGCCATGGGCAGGGACACCTCCCACTAGACCAGGTTGCTCAAAGCCCCATCCGGCCTGGCCTTGAACACCTCCAGGGATGGGGCATCCACAACTTCCCTGGGCAACTTGTTCCAGTGTCTTACCTCCCTCACAGTAAAGAACTTATTCCTAATATCTAATCTAAATCTATCCTCTTCCAGATTGAAGCCATCACCCCTTGTCCTATCGCCACATGCCCTTGTAAAAAGTTCCTCCCCATCTTTCCTGTAGGCCCCCTTTAGGTCCTGGAAGGCCGCTATAGAGACCTTATAACCAGGCCTTATACCCTGGAGCCTTTTCTTCTCCAGGCTAAACAACCCCAACTCTGTCAGGCTGTCCTTACACGAGAAGTGTTCCAGCCCTCTTACCATCTTTGTGGCCCTCCTCTGGACCTGCTCCAACAGGTCCATGTCTTTCCCATGTTGTGGACTCCAGAGCTTAAATTGTTACAAGCCTTGCAAAAAAATGGCTGGTAGTTGGCTCAGATAGCAAACATGTTAGAGCAAATATCAAAATAAAAGACCCTACAGCCAAAACCAAAGCTCTGCCACAATTTACTACTGCTACCAAAGATGATGGTATCCCAAAGTGCAACGGACACACGGGAAAGGATGTGGGCACTTCCAGCATGCTCCCATCACCCATTGTGCTCCCAGTTCAGTGGCACATCCCAGCCTGGAAGGGGTGGCTGAGGACTG
The DNA here is from genome assembly GCA_017639485.1 of Pluvialis apricaria. NCBI lineage: Eukaryota > Metazoa > Chordata > Aves > Charadriiformes > Charadriidae > Pluvialis > Pluvialis apricaria. The sequence continues at coordinate 29,463,719 of CM030044.1, forward strand.
GGCAACTTTATCATTCATCATCTGCTTTGTGAAGATCAACAAACTTCCCTCTGCCAGTTCCTCCCAGCGGCTGCATGCCAGCAGAGCTGCCAGGTCCTGGGTGAAGGTGCCCAGATGCTCGGTGGGGATGTCAGGTGGGGAGCAGCCCTGGCCCCGTTGTGAACTGGGTTGTTGGCTGCTTGGCAGGAGAGGGGATGGCGGGGGAGGGTTGTGGGGGCGAAGACAAAGGAGCAGCAGCGGATCCTGATGGGAGGCTTCTTCCATCAAAACGTCTACCGCACAACATGAGGTCCTAGTAATAAGACAGTTATTATCTATGTCCATGTGATTATCTTGTTATTCACAAGGAAAAGCAGGCGATGCAGTTTTCTGCTTTAAAAGAAACGACATAGTCTTCTATTAATCAGCCATTCATCACATTTTTCCCTTTTTTCTGACTGCTAACTGTAAGGGACTACATGAAGTCAGGATTCACACCAAGAAAGAGGATAGCAGCCCCCCACTGAACTGTCTGTGTTTTTTGTTTGCCAGCTGAAAGCAAACACTGACATATGTAATGGCAGAAGATCTCACCACTGACATGAGCGTGCAGCGGACATGTACTTTGAATACTGCTGTGAAATAAAGCAGCATTATTAGAGCCAGAAACAAATTTCAGTTAAATAGTTCTCACCTGAATCTCAAAAATTCCAAAACATCCTTATGCTGGAGCTTTTTGAACCTGGTTTCTCTTTACTCTAGTCTGAAACACTGAGTTTTGCAGTTGCAGATCTTTGTCTCTGGACTTTGGATAACTTCATGGACGTGTTTGGATCCAGACTGCCTTCTGATTCACCTCCAACTGGATATAGGTGAAACATCTCATATTTGGTCTGGATTTCAGCAGAAACACTCATTAGTTTTCGCACAACTCAGATTTGTTTGATTTGCAGCCTCCTGCTGATGTAGTAGTAAATGTAATCAGCAATTCCTTTTTTAAACTTACTCACCCAGACAATAAATGTCACTGCACAAGACAGCCTAAGCTCGACACAAAATTGGAAAGAATTAGCAAGTAAAATCTCATCAAGCAGTGCTAACCCTCTGCTGGTTCCTGGGACTATGGCCATAAAAACACCAGCGGTAGGTGCCTTTCATGAAGAAAGGGCAGAAGCACCTGTGTCCTGAAAGACTCCCCAAAGGCTGCTTGACTGCCCGCTGGAGCACATCGCCTCCCCAAAAACCCAGCACCTCCCCACAGCCTCCACCTGGACAGCAGAGAGGACACTTAATGTAATGTGGTGGGTTGACCTTGGCTGGATGTCAGGTGTCCACCAAAGCCACTCTATCACTCCTCTCCTCGGCTGGACAGGGGAGAGAAAATGTAGCGACAGGCTCGCGGGTTGAGATAAGGACAGGGACATCACTCACCAATTACCGTCACAGGCAAAACAGACTCAACTCAGGGAAATGAATTTAATTTATTACCAATCAAAAGTCGGAGTAGAGTAATGAGAAATAAAATCAAACCCTAAAACACCTTCCCCCCACCCCTCCCTACTTCCCGGGCTCTACTTCACTCCTGATTTCTCTTCCTTCTTCCCACAGAGCAGTGCAGGGGGACGAGGAACGGGGGTTGTGGTCAGTCAACCACACGTTGCCTGTGCTGCTCCTTCCTCCTCACACTCTTCCCCTGTTCCAGCATGGAGTTCCTCCCACGGGATCACAGCCTCCTTTAGACACATCCAGCTGCTCCAGCGTGGGATCCTCCACAGGCTGCAGGCGGATATCTACTCCATCATTAACCTCCATGGCCTGCAGGGGAACAGCCTGCCTCACTACGATCTTCACCATAGGCTGCAGGGCAATCTCTGCTCCGGCACCTGGAGGACCTCCTCCCCCTCCTTCTTCACTGACCTTGTTGTCTGCAGAGTTGTTTCTCTCACATATTCTCACTCCTTTCTCCAGCTGCAGTTACTGTTGCTCAGCAACATTTTCCCCTTCTCAAATATGTTATCACAGAGGTGCTACCACCATCACTGATGGGCTGAGCCTTGGCCAGCAGCAGGTCCATCTTGGAGGTGGCTGGCATTGGCTCTGTCAGACACAGGGGAAGCTTCCAGCAGGTTCTCACAGAAGTCACCCCTGTAGTCCTCCACTACCAAAACCTCAGCACGCAAACCCAATACACGTAAAGAGTGATCATTTCTCAAAGATGCACCTGGGGGCACCATGCAGGTGGCTGAAATGAGCCGTACGAGGTGACCGAGGCAGGACTGCACTATGATTTCCATTTCTTCCTGCAATTGAAGCTATTAAAATTTTATTTGAGAATCACAAACGGGTGATATTTGAAAGTTTGCTTGTTAATACCAGGGAGGCAAGATAAGTCAATGTACCACACAATTTTCTGCAAACACGAACTCAAAGGGATAGAGCAAAAAGCAACTCTTTGAATTTGTGAAAGCAGACAAAGCAAAACCAACTGAGCAAGGAAGAACCACAGGCAGCATTTAAAATAGGGCGTAAGTCTTAGCATCTGACAGCATTTAATTTCATTTAATGACCAGGCTACTAATACAAGTTATAGTATCTCAGGAATAAAATGTCAAAGAAAACAGTTAAGCTATTGCTGAAGAAAGATTTGTAATAAATATGGTCCCACATCTGTAACTTGTACTTCTGCAGTTCTTCTAGTGCTATAAGAAGGTAGTCACTCCATCAGCTTTGAAATTTCAGGTCTTTGACGCATCTAGTTATATCCAATCCCACACACTTCCTCAATTGCTAAGAGCTTAGGAGTACTTCAGCCTGAAGACAGCCATCAACAACTGCAAATACTGAAGAAATATTTCAAAATACAAAGATTTTGTTAACAATAGCAGTAATTTTAATGGGAAAAATACTGCAAGGTTGTAGTCATGTGATCACTTAGTTTAGAATAATTAATCAATATAGTGTTAAAAAATTGTCAAAGTAATAAATTATCAAAATATTGTCTACCTTGTGCCTATGTGTGAATATAAAAATACCCGTGTTACAAGTACAGACAGTGTTTCTGGGCAAACTAGAACGTAGCAGAATAACATGAATTTTTAAGTTGAAAGTATAGGTATCAATTTGCAGAACAGACTACTGAAATAGATTACTAAATTGCTAGTTTTTGTTATTTGATGCTCGTGATTTAAAATAACATATCTAACAAAACCTGACATCACCATTATTTGATTTATTAGGGATCTAATCCAGGGAATGAATAGAACAGCATGCTATGGATCCATGCCTGGGCTCTTTCATTACAGCCCACTTAGAAACTACCCAAAGGAAAATAATAAATTTGCATGAATAAAATGACACTTTGTTGTGTTCTAGTAAATACATGCCTCAGGAACTTTGGATGGTCAGTTTGCATGCTTATGTAAAACTTACTCTGCCACTGCTCAAAAAATCCACCTTCCTTTTAATCAAATACCTCATTTTCCTCATTTCTGGCAATACAGAAATACTGGAGCTTTATTTCCTTGGTACATACTAGCATCTTTACATTCTAGCAAGATGAGAGGAGAACAAACTCTTGGAGAAAGCCTGTTTCAAACTTTTATAGTTAGTTCAAATGGTGTAAACAAAGAAGTACTTTTGAACATTTTATATCCCCCAATGAAAAATGAGAAAAAATGCTAGGTCACCTTTTTAGATTTATGGCCTTGGTTCAATATGATACCTTGGCACAAGACTAACTTTAAATATGTGAGTAGCCCTCTAAATTGAATTATTCACATTTCTAAATTAGATATGCACATAAATAATGAGTCCACATTAAGATTACCAAAGAAATGAAATCAATCACTGGCAATCAGTCCAGTCTCCGTACAAGTTAGACGCAGAGTCTGCATCTCTTTTCCGAATTTCTTGTAACTCTAAAGCTTATTCTTAATTGATGAATAAAATCTAGTACCAATACATTAAACAGAGGCAAAAATGGTAAAGGAAGACAGATCTTCAAATGCTATCCATTTTCATTCTCTTTTATTGCCTGAAAATAATATCTTCCCTTAAAAAAAAACATTCAAAACAAAAACATTTTACAGCAGATCTATCAAGCAGAAACGAAAATCCTCGGGTGAAAATTTCTAACTATCCCTGGTCATGCTTTGCCATAAAAGGTGATCTGTACTCGATGGAGGGTGTACTTCATGAACACGGTCTTCCCATCAGGTTTTCAGTAACCTAGGTATCACAGTCTTTCCAAACTCCTCTGTTTCTGAAAGGAGATTAGTTACGTGAGGAGCTGCATTAGAAATCTCACGTTACAGACCCTTTATTCTAAACATTTCAAAAAGACTTCAGGCAGAGAAACGTGTCTTTGTCATACTTGTTTCATGTTTTGTGCTATGCATAAGCAACACAGCCACATGTCAAAACTGACTGTGACCTCAAAATTCTGCATTTAACTGAAAGAACAAGTATTCAAAGGTCACCCAGCTACAATCTATACTGAAATGGATTCAAAGCAGTGACACTGGCTGGTAAAGAGAGAGAGTTGGGGCTGTTCAGCTTGGAGAAGAGAAGGCTCTGAGGAGATCTTATTGCAGCCTTCCAGTACCTAAAGGGGGCCTACAGGAGAGCTGGGGAAGGACTTTTTACAAGGGCATGTAGTGATAGGACGAGGGGGAACGGCTTTAAGCTGGAAGAGGGCAGGTTTAGATTAAACATTAGGAAGAAGTTTTTCACTTTAAGGGTGGTGAGGCACTGGAACAGGTTGCCCAGACAAGTTGTGGATGCCCCATCCCTGGAGGTGTTCAAGGCCAGGCTGGACGTGGCCTTGGGCAACCTGGTCTAGTGAGAGGTGTCCCTGCCTATGGCAGTGGGGTTGGAACTCGATGATCTTCAAGGTCCCTTCCAACCTAAACCATTCTATGATTCTATGATTCTATGAAAAGTAATAGAAGACTGACGTCCCTACTATTAGCATATCAAGCAGGTAAAGTAAGTGATAAATGATCATCATCTGTCAGATGCTTACATTTGAAGGATATTTGGGTCCCAGTAAGCAAATGCAGAGTCTTCCTTCTAGACTTTTTCTGTTGCTAAATATTGATAAAACATTAGCTCTTGGATTAAACCCCAGGATTGAAAGCAATACATCAATATACAGAAAACAGCCAAAGAATTTTGAGTCCTAAAGCTAATTTTAGGGTGCCTTTGGTAGAAAATATTTTTGATCTCCGTGCATTTGCTTGTGGATTTCCTATCCTATGCCTCGCTGTAAAATGGGAAGGGGAAAGCTAAGATCCCTTTCTGACTTTTATTTATAACCATCTTCACCATCACAGGTCTGTCAAGTTTTTTAACTAATTGTGGGTGAGTGCTTATCTGCTTAGTTCCTGGCTATCCTTCCTTAGTTCCTGGCTATCTGATTTTACGAAGCCCGTAATGCTCTGCCTTGCCATCATCACTCTTTGCAGGCCAGCTCCCTGCCAGGCCAATTCCCGTGCCGTGATCCTATGACCCAGATAACGGAGGCAGGTCCTGCCCCTAACCCATGCTGCTGGTGGTCGGTGTCAGCCATAAGTGTGCCCCATTCTGCTCGATAACCCATAACTTGCTTTCTCCATCGGGTTGCAGGGCAGATGGGCACCAGTTAGTGAGAGGGAGAGAGCAACAGGGTGGGAAGTCAAGCAAAAGCCTGTGAAAAGCTGGGAGAAAAAAATTAGCTTGAAGGTCAATGTTTACTATTTTCACTGCTCTTGCCAATAAACATAATGCACAGTATTTGGTTAGAATAAATGAGCAGAATACAAATCAAAAAACTAAAGCAATCAGAGAAAACCACAGACAGGAATATGCACTGCATGAGCACTGATAATTCTCATTTATTCATTAAAATACTCATCCTCCAGAAGACATACACCTGTGCATCACACGTTGCCATCAGTTAACGCACCCCAGGACTCGACTCCTTCAGATAAACTTACAGCGCTTTTAAGGCATAACTAAGGATTCTGCAGCATACTCCAACTGTAATACGGTGAAGGCTGTGCACGAGGAGAGCAAGGTGATAAAACAAGACAGCACAGCCCCCAGCAGAACCACAGCAAGAAAAAAAGCAAGAAATACATCAGATGAGGGCAAATATGCCAAGATGCAGCAGGACAGCAAAGGAAGGGTGATTATGGACTTAGCAACAGGGTGAAAATAAGATAGTGCTGCCTAATGGCAAGGGGGAGGACCCAGTCTGGGCAGGTGGGGAAGTGAAAGGGAAGGAGAGCACAAAAGGGAAGGAGAGCAAAGTAGAAGGATTTCGTGGCACTGTAGTGCCTTGCTACAGTCCCAAGTACATGGCAAAAATTTCCTTCTTTTGTCTGTTTTCAGCGTTTGAGACAAGTGGGAATCTTAAAAGCTCAGGCTTTTGTAAAGATTATGTTGCTAAGTGCCAGCACTAAGCCTACTCGTATAGTAGTAGGGTGGTCTCCAGGGCCTTTTCTCTACCTGCCCAAGTGTGAGACGGTGTATGGCACTGAAGAGTACGGCACTGAAGAGTACACCAGTGCTTTTCGGTGCCTGCTTGTTCATTATTGCAGTCACAGTGATGCACCTTTCCTCTAGTCTATAACCAATGTTTATTAGCAAATACTCATGTAAAAAATGGAAAAGAGTAAATGCCGTGCAACGGATTTAATATTGGCCCCACCATGCCTAGAGTTTGCAGATCACTTGCTAGTTTATGAAAAGACTAACAAGTAGAGTCTGAGGTAAGAGTAAATTAGAGCAAACAGTTTTAGAAGCAAATGTCAAATTACAAAATCTGTTTGGCCTCCCAAACTGCAAAGATATTAGAATACAATCTAAATGCTGCTTTTCTGTAACACATCTTTGCAAATAGATATTACGCTGTTAATGCAAGAAAATAGCAATGTGTCAAATTCAGGGCTTTGAGCAAATTTTCTGAAACAGTGAGGAAACCTTCCCCAGTGCGAGTCCATGAAATGTACTGTCTTGTACCTATTACTTTGTTCTATTAAACAAAACATCAAAAAATAATATCATTCTGTATTTTCCATTTTCAACATGAAGAGCCAAATTTTCAAGTGAAATCAAAAGGTCATTTGAAAAAAAACCTGGAACAATTGGGTGGCTAATTTTTGTGCAGTTACCTTGACTACAGAGAAGATAATTTCTCTTCCAGACGGGCAATTATGTATCACACAAATCTAGAAATGCAACTGGTTTTACACAGACTGTAGCTTTTAGGGATGTGATGCCTTTCTGATAACAAGGAAAAAAAAGCACAATAAAAACCTGTCTCCCTACCCTTTCTTTACTATTAAATCCACACATGACTTCACCACTTTGAATTTCTTCCGAAATCAGCTTTGTCTCTGAGAGTTCTACCAAATATTTAATTTGAATAAGAATTTAATCCAGTAACATTTAGTTTCTCAGAAACTCTACTGAAGTTACCGACGGGTCCATCATTCTTATTTATACGCTTCTATGCAGACCCTTCTATTTTTTTTCCCCTGAAGGAGTTTCTACAATTTTGCTTGATACCCATTGATCAGAGTGGTACTGGGCCTTAAGAAACCCACTGAAATAATGCTGCATACTGTTGAGCAACATCTTCTGGTACAATAACTCCATTAGCCCTGCAGCTGCTGCTGCAGATGCAGCACAGGCACCCTCGCACCAGGCCAGGCTTTCTTAAAAAGCTGTGAGGGCGCGTGGGGACGGCATGGGTCCCGCTGGCCAGCTGGGGCAGGCAGCGATGCTCCAAGCCTTAGGTACCCTCTTTGGCCTCTTGACTTCTCCTGAGGCTGCCGGTGCTGCCATCCTCACCCTCTCTCAGCACAAGGGTGTTACATGTCTTGCAGGGAGTATGGGGAAACACCTCCTTCTGAGAAATAGCACCTTTCAAGTCACATTAGCAGCATTTTTATTTCTGCCTCGCTTGTTCTCCATTCGCCCCAGGGTCCCTGGACAAGGTGAAGACCCAGCCCCCTACATTGTGGGTCCTTCTCGCACCATCTCCAGCCCTCCAGGACGAGGAAAACACAGCCTCTCCAGGCTGTGACAGCTTCCTGAGTGCTAATGGCACAGCCTAGATAGAGGATCCTCTCATCAAACATATTTTCTGTTTTTTGGACAAGCAGAATTGATGCATTTTCTCAGGACAAAGCACCACTTCATGCATCGTCCGTATGGCAAGTATTTGCTAGCACCATATGAGTGGGTCAGTAAGTCAGTTATCCTCTTTCCTCCCAAGCAGCTCATTTACAATTAATCATTTATAATGCAAGGGCCAAGATGGGGCAAAGGCTCTCACAGTTTCTGTACCTGGCCACGGAGCCCCCTCATGCCTGTCCTTCAAGGGGAGGAAGGCAATGGCAGTGCCCCCGTTCCCAGGTGAAGGCAGGCACTGGAGCACCAGGGGCAAACACTGGCGCAGTCTTGGGCTGCTCCCACAGCAGCTGGCGTGGAGCACGCTGCAGAAGCAGAGACAGCTCGGTCCAGAAGCGGGTTCAAGTTTTGCCCTTCTGGGCAATAACTGCTTGGCTCCGGTTATAGGAAAGCCTTCTGAAGACTTTCCAGAAATTTAATGCATAAATAATGTACAACAGCAGATTATCAGAGCAGGTGGCAGACACATAATAAAGATCTGACAAAACCCACTTCTACATTGGGATTGCTGGGGCTTCACTGAAAGTACTCCTTCTTCCTCCAGTATTTCAAAATTGCCTTACATTGTGGTCCTCACTTCACAGAGTTGCCACTGTCCCCTGATATTGAAAGTGAGAAAATAATATATATTTAAAATGTATTTTTACTTTGGCATCTAAGGGGTATCAATAAGCAGAATGAAATCAGCTGTCCAGCCCCTACAGTACCAGCCATTCGGAGGGCTGACAGTTTTCAGGGGCAGCGAAGTGCAGGGAAGACGAAGCTCAAGAATTAGTAATTGGTGTGGATACGGTTGGTAAAATGTGCTGAAAGTCTAGGTGGCTCTATTACAGAAGAGATCAATTCTGCGTTTATGCTGATTGCAGAACCACTCCCCATGGTTTTCAACCACTGAGCCCTGGCTGTGGGAAAATGCACTGGCCTGCCTCTTGCTGCTGCCACCTCAAGTCACCTGGAGCATCCAGCTACATGGCACCCAAGAGAGAAAGCAGAGCCCTGAGAGCAGGGAGGTGATTTTGTCTCCCATCTTAAAAAGGAAGATACTGAATTCTTTACTTGGGTGTAAGGCAGAGGTGGGAGCCAGTGCCTGGCAGCATTGCTCTGAAAAGCAGGCAGGTTTAAACAGTCACTTCTATGTGTTTTTATGGTCTTTGATTTATCTTTTTTTCTGCGCTATCAGATTTTTACAGCACCAGGATTTTGCCAACAGTGTGTGATACCAAAGCAGGAAGTTCTGCCAGGGGATTTGCTTGAACACAAAAGGAAGAAGGAGGGCAGTGTTCTTTAATTTTATGTCTGAGAATGAGCAGTTTATAAGGTCTGCATATTTAATGTACTTTGCGTTGCTCCTGCATAATTCCAGCCTTGCTTTGGAAGCAAATACATGACTGATCAACTCAGTTGTGTTCAAAAGGTTTCCATTTCGTGACACCAGCTGACATTTTGTGAATTATTTACAGTGAGACACTGCAGCATGCATTACATCCCTCCTAAAAGCTTAATTCTTCAAGGCGACTGTCTGGCTTTCCTGACGTTGGAACAACTCATCCACAGACGGGATGTGGAAGCCTAATTCACCCTGTGGCCCCTGAAACCAATTGCTGCCATTTTATCAATCTGCTGAGAATCAGACAATTAATAAAGCACACTGAGCCTTTGAAAATGAGTGAAATCCAGAGACTGCATTTTTTCTGAAGTATCTGATCAGGAAACTGCCAAGCTCACTATGGGAACCTCTGAAAGTCAAAGAGGTACAGGCTCTGCTATGAACATCTTCCTCACCAGCTGCAAAGCTTCAAAACTGCCATATCAGAGAAGACACAGCCCAGCTCAGCAGATCCCCACAGTCATGATGCTAAGTGACTTCCAGGAAAAGGTGGTGAGTTCCTCTGGGAGGTGTGGACAGCACCGCCATGTGAGACACCAGAACACGTGTCAAATAACAACACAAACCCAAAGGCTGCATGCTGGGACACAGCACAGTGTAAGGACATCTATCCAGTGAGGTAGAGAGGGGTTGCAGGCTAGGACCCCCATTCCTTGCAGCTCTGTCCAGCAGGCTCTGGGCCAAGCTTGGGGGCAGCTGAGCTCCTCATTTCTATTCACAGCAACTCCCCTATAGGCTCAACGTGAATGAGTTGGTAAAACTGGCTGCACAGCTCCTGGTGTATCTCACCAGTATGGATCATAAACATAGACCTGATTATCTTTCTGTTGCTTTTCTTCAAGGGTAAGGAAAGTCTTGCATAGGAGAAGATTTGCTGTTAACATTTTCTCTTGGAAGAGAGAAAGTGTATGAGGTTAATGCCCAAGCATGCCTAACTTCAAGCACACTCCAATGCACTGAAGCACAGACTTGCTTGTTCAGTGTGGGATTCAAGCTCACAGAAGATTGCTGAGCATGCTTGACTTTCCCCAGGTCACCCAGAAAATCCACGGGACAGCTGCGATCTGGATGGTGAGCTCTTGGGTCTTTATGGATGTACAGGACTCTCCCATTCTAAATATATGTGAAATCCTAGACTGGAAGCCCATTTCATGCACATGCTTTAGAAATACAATATTTCATGAATTATTTTGCATTACATGTTGATCATTCAAAAATTTCCATGCCCTGAAGAAGACGTGCTGTGCAATGTAGCAGCAGCAGAGGACAATGAAGTTACATTGATTTTTTGGGTGGCTCAGGAAGGGCTGAGGTACAACACAGACCGTCACTTGCTTTCCCTGGTCTTGCTGTGCTACTAGACCGGTAGAGCAGACCAAGGTATAGGCAGATTGCAAGCCTTATCCCTTTGAGGTGAAGAGAAAGGCCAAAGCAGGGGCCTTTTCAGTAGCTATTACCTGACTTATACGGGAACATGGGAAATCAAGCTACACATTTGCCACAGCAAGCGCATTAGAGAGCGTTGTTTCTTTGAATAAGACTGGTGCGTTGATGAATCCTCAGCCTGTTAGGCTAGTACGTGGGAAACTACTGTGCTCAAACCGTACCAACTCACCTGGTACCATATGTAAGTCAACGGCATAGAAATTCTCATCAAGAAGGTTCATCACAGCCGATATAACAGGAAGAAGAGTGTCAGCTACCTGTCTCCTAAAGACCACACAATGTTCTCTTCCTTGCCTAAGATGCATGCACAGTCACTGCTACCACAGCATCTGATGACACTCACAATACTGTGCCATCACTTAGTCCTCTTCTACAACCAGAGGAGCTGAGGCATAGAAAACCATCAGTTACAAGGGAATATTATGCACCAGCTTCAATTTTAGAGAGCAAATTTCAATCCAAAGAGGTACATCCTTTGTAAACAGCCCTTTTTCTCATTGGAAGCCAGGTCTTTGGAAAATGGAAATGCAGATGCTTTTTTAAAATGTTGCCATCAACGCCTCTCTCACAGTGATGCGGAAAATCAGTTATGAAATCGCAGTTTGAACGCGCAGGTGTCTGAAGGTGCAGGATACCGCTTTATGCCAGGCCTTCCCTTGCTTTCTTTTTAAAATGTCTCTGTTTTCCAACTGATAGCATTTGCTTACATCCCAGTTTATGGTGACTAAGAGGTTTAATGGCTGAAACAATGGCCTAAGGGTCAGAAATCTCCAGCTCGGTTCAGCCCCGGGTCACTGCATTGATCCGAGACTGCGGACAAGAGCCTGACCTCTCCAAGCTGTTTTATGCCCTGTAGGGAAACACAAGTATTGTAATTGATGCATTGTTTATAAATGTAATTGATTTTAAAGAGCCCACTGCCTCTCGGATGAAGCCACTAATAGCAAACAAAGCTGTTATTGCCGTTCTAAAAATTGCTGAAACAAAAGTAATGCTATAAAGAGCAAAGCCCTACCTAGCAGTCTAAATAGGGTTTCTTTTTGCACTCCTGTTCAGAAAACATACAGAAAAAATTACGAAACTTATACCCTGCTCTGATGAGTCAGGCCATACATTGAGGCTATACTGGCAGCGTAAAGGGAACATTGCCCTATACCACACAGAAAAGCATATGTGTGTGTACATGTTTGTTATCTATGTACCTGAACGCACATAAAAGCACATGGATGCAACAAGGTAAATGCACGTACAGCATTCGGCACAGGTCGGATACCAAGCTTTGCAGGTATATGTGTGCAAAAAAATTTTGTCTTCATCAGTTTCACAAGCTTTACTGCATATATGCTTCTGGAGGAACTGCTGAAAAATGTCTTATGTATAACTATGCCACAATATGCAGGCATATAATTGAAAAGGGAAATAACATTAAAGAACCCCAAGCAATTTGGCCAGTAAAACATGCTGTGGTCTCCCTGGCAGCCTTTCAGAGAGCAACAAAACTGGTTTAATTGGTTGGCCATCCACACAAAACTTTAAAAACATTTTCTGTTATTTAACTACAGTATCTATCTAGCATGTCATCTGTAGACCAGTTCCTTTCTGACAGAGCACAAGCTGTGACAGTCCCATATTTTATGCATAGTAAACCTCCTGTCTTCCTGTAAACCTACCCATCTGGTACAAATTAGTGTCTCTGTGAAGGGATATTTTTGCTCTTGTTTTTTTATTTGTTACAGAAGAAAATATAAATATACTCTTTCTCTTTGGAAACTGGACATGGACAGAACATGGCAATGGAGAGAAGGGAAAAGAAAAGCACAGCATTAAAACCAAGCATGACTGAGGGACAAAAAAAAAATTTTCCTACCATCTCACACAGCATACAACCAGAGGTCATTCCACATCTTTATATTCTCCCAACAGCACAAATATATTTCACATAGAAAATCCTGGGAAAAAATTACTAGAGGTATAACTCCATAGAGTTATATGCCAGTTTACCACATGGCTTTTTGAGCTACAAAAGTGACTTTTCACGACATCACCTATCATGAGCTGTCAGATACAGGTTTAATGGCCCATACCCCAGCTGTTGCCACTCATGAGAACAGGATTCGGGCTCTGCATGTGTTATGGCACAAGCTGCAGTGCCCTGGCATCTCACTCCCATACACCTGAGCTATATAAAGGAGCCCTATATCTCGAGCAACTCAGGAGAAAAATAAGATTTTGCTTATTTTTGCATGTCAATGCAAAAGCATGACAAATGCAGTCATGCTTTTTTTTTTTTTCCTTGCAGAATAGATATTGGTAAAGTGCTAAATGATGTTTTGACAACACTGTTAAAGGACTGCTTTAAACCAACTGTTTATTCCACAGGCTTGCTAGGCCTGGAAATATAAAAATATGCCCGCAGTTTTATTGTACTGGTAGCGTATGGCCTCATTCCAGCAGTCCCTGAGGAGCACCACGTTGATGCTGCTGGGCTAAGCCTTAGCACTTGAGACATACCCAGACACTTTACTTATAAACACAAACAAGCAGCCCACAATAATATTGATTTCTAATGCCAGTGACAACATCGCTATTACTAGTATGAGTGCCGGCATCAGAAAGTTGCCGAGCATCTCAGAAATAATTCATATTGATGACAATTTGCTAGCGTTGCCACAGTCTACCAGAGGCAATATTTCAGGAGCCCGGAGCTGGCACAGGGGATGGGGACATCGCTCCCCCATGGTGGCTGCGCCAAGAGCTGCCAAAACTGCTGCAGCATTTCACTTGTGAATTAATACCTTTTTCCCTTTCAGGCAACACAATCATCAGCTCCCATGGTCTGCCACCCAGACAGGGAGAACAAATACCAGGACTTGCAGAACAGCCCTTGGAAAGGCTGGCCTCGGCCCCGTGTGCTCCCCAGGGAGCGGGGCTTGCTGAGCACCCAGCGAAGATGCAGGAAAGCAAGGGGTTGAGCTCAAGTGTCTCACATGCAGCCCTCCACAAAACACATGGCAGGCAAAAAAACCCTCTCACAAACACACAGGTTTCTCCCAATTGTAAAATGCCATCTACGCCATTCTTTTTCTGCAGGTTATAAAATCAGGTAGGGTCACTGAGAAGTACAACAAAAGTAAAAAGGTACATTGAGGAATGGCATTACACGTATGAAAACATGTATTTCTGTCCATATGTGTCTCACGGCTTTGATTTCATCCCCCATTGCTGTCGGTAGTTACACACATAACAAGCGCTGGAGCATGAGGAAAGCTCCATTTATTCACACTGCTGTTTGCTGAGTTTGGTTTGTTTGTTTTGCAGGTTTTTGTCCCAGTGTCTGATAAACAGCATCACAATTGCCAAGGATTCTGGTGAAAGCAGCAGCAATGCTTCTGCAATGTCATCCAGTGTGGCCAGTAATGGTTTTTATTTCATAGACGAACGTTTAACTGCTGCAGTGCCCTTTAAATCAATGTGTTAGGTACATGCATTAATATTTAATACTGAAAAGCAATATAAAAATGTGGCAATGCTGCACATAAATAAGTGCATTTAATTCAATACAGTTACACCAAAGCTGAATTTAGCCGGCTGTACCGACTTTTGCAATTAAAAACAGAAGTACAAATAAACCAGCTGCTAAAAGAAAGAAACAAAACAAATGTGTTGCTTTGGGGAAAATACACCCAAAGACTGAAAGAATAACTTATGAAGGGATAGGTTAAAACCTGAAATACAGAACACGTATTTTTGTGTAGGCTAAACATTTGGAAAGTGCTCATGCAATGCTATGGCAATATTTCCCTTACAGAAAGACGCGTGTTGAAGAAGGAAGGCAAAAGCCAGCTTGTGGTAAGGTGGGTGACTCTCAGCAATAATCAGGTTCACTGCAGTGAGATACACCCAGCAGTTTTGGGGCTTTTGTTTTAATAGGCCCGCTGACCTTGGAATTTTCACAAGTGCTTGTAAATTAGCCCCGCACCACCTTTGTTGTATGAGGACAGGCTGTGTGTGCATCTATTACCCACATAATGAATGTCAGAAAAGCAGAATTCAAATTCACGCTGCAGCCAATTAAAACTGGACTGGAAGACATGCCAGGGGACTGTGGAGCAGCCACAGCTCTCTGCTAGTTACTGGCAAAACCTTTCACCTGTGGCCTGTGCTTTCAACTGTGGACCCGTGTGCAGTGCCCCCCTCCTCCCCCTCCCCCGGTTTCTGAAGCAAACACGCGCCATATGCTGAGCGTTTTCCCTGCCAGGCTTCACCGAGGGCTCGGTTTGCCAAGTGCCGTGCTCGGAGAGAGCATAGACCACAGCGCAGCTGAAGCACGAGATCATTTCTGGGCAAGAAGGTCCCAGCTCACGAGCATTTCCCACTTGCTCAGATGCTCAGGCCCAGGAGAGAAATCCTGTAAAAATCAGTTTGCACTGAGACAAAAACAACTCACACAACCCAAACCTTCTAAAACGCCTTTGAGTCAACGTGTTTGGAAATAAACCTGAGGGTGTCTCTATCTTCTTGTACCCTTTGTAACCCCTCTTCACCGTGCTGCATCACCACTCACCTTCACTTCCATGCTTAATACTCATGAGCAGGTTCCAGTTTTGAACCAGCGAATTACAGGGAGACAGAAAGTCTTTTCCTAGTCAAGAAAGCAAATATTCATATCCCACAGCTATATTACAGTTTACTTCCCATAAAGGTAATAACCCCTCAATGTAAGTTACACATACAAGGTTCCAATATTGCCTTTCCTTGTCCCTTCCCAGGCACCACGCAATACCTGCGATCTCAAACAGGTCAAATATTCCAGCTGCTTCAAAAGGTTTGGAAGTTAACTCACAAGAGGCACTGGGGTCTTTGCACTGAGCTTCCCCCTCAGAGACACTGAAAGTTTCAGGGACTGACAAGAGCAGTGCTGCAGAACTGAGCCACAGTAGCAAACATGAAGTAATCGGTGAAGACAACACAGTACACAGCAATCTCTTTTAAGACTGGTTTAATCAAAATGAAAGACCTTCCCTGCTTCAGACATAACACTTCATCAAGACGGCATTGTGCATGTGGATCACATCAGGGTGAAGGAGGGAGCTGCTTGGGAGTAAACGTTCTTTTCCCTATGGACATTTCATATCAGCATCTCTTCTTTTACAGCTATATTTTGCAATGGTCCAACCTGTGCTTTTCTGAGGAAGGAAATAGCAGTGGACAAAAATGGTATAGAAGCATCCAGAGAAACCTAGTTACTCATAATTTCAGATTTTGTGCCGCTGCATTATGATTCAATATGTCCCAAGAGACAGGCTAGCGATGCCTTACCCTGTGGCAGAGGAGCAGGGATGTCTCATGATCAGTGACAGCTGTGAAAGTAAAATTTGCATCTCTTTCATTAACGGCAGCCAAGAGGAATTATGTACAAATGGATAAAGGCACCCTCAGCCTGGTATTGGAGGCTAATATGTCATTGCTGTTTGCCTATATAATCTCCTACCTCCATAAAAGACGGTCATACTCTCACATCTATATCCGGCAGGTGGTAATAGAAAGTGAAATAAAGGAGTATTGACACCGGGGCAATGCAAAGATCATGGCCAGAAATATGGCTTGGAGGCCGCTGCGAAAGGATGGCAAGCAGGGGATGAGAGTTGCTTTCCTGCAGGCTACTGCCGGGAGGAAGAGGGCATTACTCATTGCCTCAGAGACATCTCAACACAAGCTTTGTTTTCTTTATCCCCCACGAAATTTTAAAATCTCCTTTGCTCAGGAAAGAGCTTTGGGTTTTGGGTGAACCATGGTGGTGCCAAGGGTGGTGTCCCAGCACAGGGTTTCCCATCTTTGCCCTGTCCTAACTGAAATGGGAGACCAGAGTGTTCACCATGAGAGGAGAGCAAAACCAGAAGAGATCTGGTGTCCACCCATGCACACCTGTGAGGCCAAGGTGCCAGTTTAACCAGGACTCTGGGTAGACAGACACTCCAGGAATGCTCTTACTCTGTCATCTGCAAAAAAGATGTTTTCACCCCAATCTCCACACATTCCAGCAGCACTTTTGCTGTAAAAGCAAAGATTCTCTCTGGTCTTACTCTATTCCCACAACTTCTCTGACAGTTGGAGGACCTTGATGTGTGACCTCTGATGCAGTCCCTTGCTGGAGCCACTGGCAGCGGCACCAGGCCTTAGCCAGGGATGGTCTGCGTGATCTCACCAGGTCGACCATCATGGCATGGCGCTGGGGCTGGCAGAGAAAGGAGGGGGTGAATGATACAAAAGTCGCTTGTCTCGAGGATGTTCAAACAGCGGCTGGGGAATGAAGTTAGCACATTGCTGCAGAACCATGGGGAACAGTTTAGCTTTGGCCGTATGAAAATTATACCACTGTTTTCCCAAACTGAAGCTTGTTTTCATAACGTTTGCAGCTCCACATTGCCATGCAAATAATGTCTTCATCTGGGCCAAGAAGGGGGCGAGATACCTAGCCTCTTCCATTGGCCTCCTCCCCAGGTGCCATACCAAGGACCATCAGCCTCTCATGCCCTCCACTGCGTTTTGGACAAACTTCCCAGGGCAGCAACACACAGTCTTCCCACCACAGGCAGGGACGGAGGTTTTCACTGTCAAGTTTGCTGTGCTTGGTTATTGCTTCCATCGATGCTTTCTTAGATCCGAAGTTACTGTATTTTTGTCCTGTCAAGTGCAGTGACCCATATCAACCTTCTTCATGCAAATCAATCGTCTACTTATTTCCCTCGTCATGTGCTGCCTTCAACAACAGATTGATAATGAGGACAGTTAGACAGACAGATACCATATGATTAGGCCTTCACCTCAGAGGGCACTGCAGTATCTGGCCCACTTTTCTTCCCTTTATCTCTGTTCTTAGACATTGCCTTTCTCAAGGACAAAGAAAAAGGAAAGGAGAGGCAGAGGAAATCTGAAATCTGGGCCTTTGCAGAGTTTTTATGCTTAGGCTTAGCTATAGAAGTAGTTTCTGGTACTCACACACAAAGTTACAGGTGCAGAAAGTTGCTTGATTCAGGCTTGGCGACTACATCTCAATGGTCTCCCAAACTGTGTCATGCTGTGGGGCTGCAGTGCCTGGCATCTGTTGGCTGGACATGCTTGAGCACACACACTTTGGGAGTGTCATATTTTAAATAGGCCTTTGTCTCCAGAAAGGGAAAAAAAGTTGCCTGACATGGTAATGAAGCCTCAGAAAGAATTCTTTTGGAGGCAGAAGTGTCAGAGGGCAGAGGGAATGTTAATGAAATGTGTGAGGCAACAGAAAGAATTTTCTGTTTTCCCCCCACGGTAGCTGGTCATTTGCACTGAAGTGAGCAAAAAAATTCAAAATTAATAAACCACTAGATACCAGGCATTGAGTCAGAATTACAGTGCCAGAGCAGAGTTGTCTGGAGAAATATTAATACAAGTTAAATATCTGATTGCTATCAGGGCAGAGCACTGATTCCTCACAAGATTTCTCTGTGCAGCACTGCCCGTTTCATTCACGGCTTGCCTAATTCAGCACTTTTATCAATGGGAGAACGGTCTCATGCTCTCATTATTGTTATTTTAATGCACAGACTTGCACTCCTCCATCATGGGGGTGGGGTACAGAGGAAGCATACGTTATCACTGCATAATCAGGCATGCTGCCTTTGTGCCAGCATGGGTGATACATTGTCCCAGTGCCCCTTGTCGCTGCTCATGCCTCGTGTCTCCAGGAGTGTCTATCAAGCCCAAGGGCAAGTGCTGGCCAGGGAATGGCACCTGCACTAAATGTTCAGGGATGGGCTAGGCTGGGCCCGGGTACGGGAGCTGCTGCCTCCACAGCGTGGGCAATTCAAGACATATCCTCTCCTGCCACTCACTGCTGGAGTCCCACCACAGGTGGGACACTGAGCGCCAGCAGCACCTGCAGCCCACATCCCACAGCCTGGCACAGCCAAGCAGGTCCAGCAGGTTCAAAGTGGAGCATACATTTAAGCACTTCACTGAACCAAGACCCACACACCTATGGTAAATGTGGTCCCTCTACAGCCAACGTCTCGCCACAGCAGCGCACCTGATCCCACATACTGCAAACCATTTCACTTACAGATTTACTGTAAAATGGGAGGTGAGAGCTTATACTTTCCCTGAGAGCAAGGAAGATACTGAAAAACTAAACGTACAGCTCAGTAACACAGAAGAGTTGAGAAATACGAAGCCTTGTTTAATGGGAATATATAATTGTTTGACACCCGTCACCAAAGTTTTATCATACCAGGAAGACAGGAGGAAGACCGACGTAACAGGGAACATCTTCAGGCTGGAAATTCATAAATCATACAGCTAAGCAGTTCACAAATACCACCTTTCTTTAATGATGTCAACAGGAAATCCAGGACTCACCTAAAATACGTGTTATTCAGAAATAACTCATGAAGTAATTTCTGCAAAATATCTTTTTTCTCACAAGGAGTTTGTGACAACTCTTTGGCATTCAAAATTGTTTTGCTCTGTTTCATCTGGCTAATGAGCCCAAATCATTGCTTTGGTCACGGCAAGATTTAGACTCAGATTGCTGGAGCAAATTCATTCACCTAATAATTTCAAATACAGTTTCCCAACACTGTTGCCATACATTGGCATAATCCCTGCACATCTGCGGTGCAGAGCATAACCTCTATTTTCAGAGCTGAACAGGGCTGCTTAGGACCAGCAGGGAGAAGCCATGGCAGCCTGTCTGAAAGCCCTATGGCCTGGCTGTCACTGCCCCGACCCTGGGGAGCTCCGCTCAAGGGACCAGCGGGGCTGCTGGAGCCAGGCAGAGGGAAGGTGGTGTTGCCAGTGCAAAGCCTGAGGGGTTGTGAGTTGCCCAGCTGATCCCCTAAGCAGAGATCCCAAAGCTCACCAGATGGCCACAGAACAGTGGGGATAACACACACTCCAGCTCCGTGTCCAGCTATCACCAAACAACGGGAAGGCCCAAAGCGCAGACGCTCAGCTCAGGGACACTTGCCTGAGCCACAGTTTGCAGCCGTACGGTGACTTGGAGCCAGCCGAGAAGCAGTGAGATATGGCTTGGATCTACCTGGCCTCAGATTATTAGAGGGCCAAATACAGAGCAGGATCATCCACAAGAGAGACCCGAATATGCCAGTAACACATGGACTCTAATACTTCTGCAGGTGCCTTTGGCAGTAATTTCATTCTATGTGTTTTACATAAGATGATGATGAAAAGCTCAGGAAGAATAACTGAAAACAAGTGATGGGTCATAAGAAAGAACCAAAGGAAGGCTAAAAAGAAAGCCAGGTAAGGATTTCTGCTTATTCCCCCATATGCTTATATGAAGAATTGAGTGTTTTAAATTGTGAAACCATTTCTTAAGCACAGTTTAGCTCATGAAACTCACTATGCAGCTTAAGTTTAAAAAGGAGACTATTTTAATTATAGTGACCTTCTTTGGAATGGCTCTGAAAATCACTGGAAAAAGCCATCATCCAGGAGCTACATGTTCCTCCACCATTAAAGGAAAGAGCTTTGCAGGATCCAAAACAATAACTGAATGACATTGTGAACAAAGATAAAAACTGCAGTTACAGTAACACATTTAATTTAAAAAGCCATGGAGTTTGGCAATGTTATAAGCTTTCACTATTCAGGGCACACGCCAACTTCCCATCAAATGGGATTATAAACAAACTTCTTTTCTGGACAAGTTAATTTGTGATTGCCAATTTCGGGACCTCTTCATCTGTGTCTCAAAAATTCTTCTATCATCGCTGAATTCTGGATTAGATGGACAACTCATCCACTATGGCAATTCCCAAGCTCCTATTCCAAACAAGTATGTTAAAAAGGAATGCAAACCCAACTTAGATTCTGCTTAAAGAAACTGATTTTTTTTTACATATTTAACTGGTTCATGTTAGTAACTACATCCCTAGCCAATAAATTCTCCTTCCTTTGTCCCGAAAGTTTGACTGTCCCAGCATGTGGTTCCCTAACAAGGAGGTTATTTTCAAGATATTAGCCAACACTGAAACGTTCATTTCAACTGAAGCTACTTTAGTAGCTTGACTAGGTGATCATATGGTAACTCATGTTATTATCAACGTAGTTGTTACAAGATGCTTGCCTTGGCCATGCGAATGACAGGGAATGTGTGAGAGCATTCATTGCACTTCAGTCTTCAGTTCTGCAGGAATTTGAAAAATGTGCAATAACAAAAATCACACTTTCTTTGGTGCTTGAGAATTTAACATGGAACCCATGAAATCCTACTGGCAAAAATGGATCATGATCAGATTAGTTCACCCGGAACAGACTGCCTTTATTGATGTATCTGATCACACAGAAATGCTCAAGCTGAATATACAGTCCTCTGTATAAAGCCTCTGTATGTAGCCTCCATGAACAATTCCCTGTTTTTCATTCAATACTTCTACCATACAAAGCATTAATTAGTGTTCTTGCATATGTCAAATATTTAGAAGACCTTTTAACTTTTGCAGAATGCTATTTCTGTACAGGCATAATTATAATGGAAAATATTACCTATTTATTTTACTACTTGCTTAGCATAACTGGTTTCAAATTCCACAAAGTAAAACACCCCAAGAGTCAATTTGAAGACATTAGTGTTACATTTGAGACTTAAAACTTCTTTCAGTTAGTATTCTTCTTGGCCTGAAGCATTTATAGATAATTTTAAAAAATATGCACCTTTATTTTCAGTTTCTGTTCTTGAACTGGTAGTACATGGATTTTACACACAGCAAGCCATTCAGCTCCTCTTTATTACTGAAGACTACTCCTCCGTAACTGTAATTTTTTCTCCATTAGTGCTGTGGTGCAGAAGTTGTGCTGGTTTGAACTACAAGCCACATACAGTTGTGATACCAAGCACTACCCAGCTGCAGTGCTGGCCCTCCTGGTGCCGGGATCTACAAGCGCTGGGCTGTTATCTGCATCACAGAGGTTACAACTTCCACCATGCTGCAATAGTGGGGAAAACACAGCAACAGGGATTGCTGGGGTGAGATGCCCAAAACTGTTAAAGGGTTTTGGAGGAGGAGTAAGAGAAGGGAAATTCTTTGAGGAAATTAACGAAGTATCTGCACTGCATTTTATTGTTTGCCACTTATCTCTTGTAACTGTCTCTACAACCCGGTCATCAAGAGTTTAAATCTTTACTGTGCTTGCATAAGGTTGTGCCTTCTTTATAAGTTCATTTTTTCTGATGTCCACACAGGGAAGCCTGAAAGGCAGATTGTTTTCTACAGCAGCACTGAGAACAGTTAAGTTTGGAAACAGGGATGTATTTGCCACCAACTGACAAAGGGTCAGTTTGAAGTATGGTAATGGCAAGTCCTAAGCTTCAAGTGGCAAATGACTTGTCCCTTATCTTAAGTGATTGTCTCCTGTTTCTTTGGTTTATTTCTTAGGACGAAAAATCTTCACTGATAAGAAATTAATTCCCAGAGCAGAGCTAAATTGCATATCTGAAATGAAAGCTTCATATTTGAGATTTTGGCTATTAAAACATCATACCTCTGTTTTCACAACGGTGATGCTTATGATGAAAAGGTATGCAGAGAAGAAGACTTCTGGGATGGGTCACTGGTGACAATGTGAGTCCCAGAGGCTTGTGGACATGGGCACTCAGTTAAAATGACTCATAGAGAAGGGTGCCAGGCAGGACTGTGAACACTGCTGCAGTGAGCTCCTGCCAGCAGGCTCACAAGCTTTTGGGGAGAGAGACTTTCCCAGAGGTCGGTGCAAACGTCTGCCCAGGTGCAGCAGCCAGACAGCAGAGGAGAGCTGGAGTCACAGGGGCTCACTGTCCTGTTACACCACTGTCATGCTGCTGGGCTACAAAGACAAACTGGGGGCAGAGGGGACAGGCTTCCAGTTTGCATGGAGGTCTCTGGTGAGGTTCAGCCAAGGACAGTGCTGGGTTCATAAGTGACTGAAGGCATACCTTGTACAGAAATAACTTCCATGTCCAAAACCACCCCAACATCTGAAAAGTATTATCCAAATAGTTCCTGCCTGTCTAAAATCCTTAAGGACTAACCTATATAATTCCACCTTTTGGCATCTCAGGCTAGTTATATCCCATACATTTATCTCAAACTAAATACTGCTTTCATTAAGCCAGTACTAGTCCAGTATGCTGGGTGTAGAGAGCGGACAGGGTGAGGATGACCTAAGATTAAACATAAGTTCTATTTATGTATTTTCAAGTGATCATGTTAATCTACATGTACATCTTGAGTGTGACAGTCACTAATAGGCCATAGCAGTTCAAACCAACCCTTTTAAAGGAGATATTACATTTCCTGGAAGGAGCAGAGAAGTGATTCTGCACAGATCTATGAAGATAACAATAACTGCCGCAAGGCTTTGCTGTAGCTTGTCAAATATAAGGCACCGTGCAAATGGAGCAGAACATAAAAAGACACTCCAGCCTAGCTTCTAGCAAAGCTTGTGAATGGGTTCTTGCTAAGAAATGTGAAAATGCAGACAATGGCAAAGTGACTTAAACATAAAGATTGGAATATTCATAGTCATTCCCTTCGTGATAAATTAAGTAATTTTTTTCAAGATTTGCACATAGCTGTATGATACACTTCGATAATATCAAAATGTCACATATTGCCTGTAATATAGTACTCCCTCTTTCAGCTGAGGATAAAACTGGAGACTTGGCTCAGGTGTGCATAATTGTCTCTATGGGTACAGTTGTCTGAAACCCTGGAAGTAATCAAGTGTTTTTCCTAGCTGTTTTTTATTACAGAATTGAAAAATAAATAATCCAAGGGGGTTCTTTTTTGAGACAGGAGAACTACACTGGGAATTTTTGTATCTGCAAAAAGTGTGCTACAGCCAAACAGTTTGAACCTTGACAACATATTCTGTTTTGCAGATGATTTTGGAAGACAGCTTGAAGAAACACTTTCCTTGTACAGATGAATAGCAAAGTGGTGTGAAATTTGCTTCTAGATAATTGTTCAGTTCAAATACTAAATTATACAGAAAAATACACCATAGATAGTTATAATTTGACCCTAAAGACTATAACAAATTCTGAATCACTTTTCTTCATCTGCCAAAAGAGTTTCAGAATTATAAAAAATTAATTTTGTCAAATGTGAACATGCACAAATATCAAAGCATCCTCTCACCAGACAATTATGCCTACATCCTGCTGCTGACAGGCTAAACATACTTATCAGCTATTATAAATTACTTCTGAATATCAGGTCAATTAGAAAAATCTAATCTTATATCCACTAACATATACAAACTATACATTCCTTGAAGAAAAAGTTGGAGCCCAGAGTTTGCTTCAGCAAACTATACAATTTGTTCTATAGTCAAGAAAGTATTTGTCTGGAAACACTTTATAGTCAAGCAGGGAATTGGAAAGTGATTTCATTCCATCATATATTCGATCTCAGGCCTGATTGCAGATTATGAAACTGAATTAGCAATTGAAACAGGCTAATCTTGCTCTATTCTCTTCTACTTTTTATTTTGCAGAAAATGGTGCTGGCACTTCTAGGTCTCAAGCTTGTGGGCAGGCTAAATAGCATTTGTTTATATCAATAATATTGTAGGCTGAGAAACTCAGTGGTGTTTGTGGCTGCAACTTTTAAGATCTTTTGTACTCCATCAAAGTACCATTTTAAATAACAATCTGAAAATTACAGTGACTGCACCTTTATTTTGGACAGCAGAAAATATACTTTGGTAAGATGTATTTTGGAACAGACAGCAGGGGAGAATTAAGAATTCACCTTAGAACCAATGACTTATAAAATATATACATTCATCCCACCACACTCAACGTGTGTGGAGCACATCTGACAGAACATCCTCTTCTCTGGTCCTGTATCACCTGCCTTACTCAGCACCCAGGGCAGACATAGCCTGGATTCAATCAGTCCATAGCAGGAACATGAAATCCTTTCTCCAAAGTGAAGAGGTCATGCCATGATCCCTTTCCTTCCCCCAGAAGCATCAGGAACCCCTTTTCTGTTGCTGGGGGACATGGTCTTTCCTCCCCAAGGCAGACTGCAACTCCACATGCTCAACCAATAGCATGATCCCTCAGCCATGAATGCTTCCCATTTCTCTTCTCCCTGGGAGGCCTGGGATAGCTGGGATACCTGCGAACTGTTGTCTTGGAGCATCTTCAGGTCCATACAGACCTTTACTGCATTAGTTACGCTCAGGTGGCATGTTCCCACTTTCCTCCTAAACCCTGTGTAATAAATACCTCACTTTGAAACGGAAGATGCTGCACTAGTTGTGCAGCGACAGCAGTTGAAGACACTGTACTGGGCAATGACTGGGACCTGAGAACTAGAACTGGTAGAAAATACTGCCCTGTGTTTAACTCAAGGAGAGCTCAATAGACTAAATTACAGCTGTGGATCTAGCCTGTGGGCTTTGGGCTGGTCAGCCAGCACGCCAATCTTTCTCCCAGATGGGAGAATCAGTAAGATTTTACCCTCTGCAAATGTTATTTCTTGAGTGTTTCCACAAATTTTGCTTTAACTGTTATCTTTCCAAATGTAAAACTGTGCACTCATGGTCAAAACCAGGCAGAAGCTTGCAAAAGGAGAACAGTGCATTCCACATCTGCTGTGCAGGACACAAAGTGCTCTGCTCTTTCTGATAACAACACTGCTTGTCGCCACTAGACACAGTTGATCCATTTATGAGTTTTACAGACATAGGGACATCTTCCTATGCAAACCTCACTATGACAGGCCTTTTTCCCCACCCTCCACAACATTGCTTCCAGTGGGCCAGCAGCGATGTGCACTGCCACAGCAATCACAGCCACAGTCACTCATCTTTTTTCCAGAATGAATTTTCAAAGTACGTCCCTGAAGGGGATGTCTTTGGATAGCTTAGTCAGAATTTAATTTGGCAACTCACTTTTGGACATGGAGCACTTGAGTCAGCAAGTCTGCAATGGCCATGTTCCTACAGACTTCTTCACTTAAAGAAAAGTCATGGACAGTACGATGTTTGAGGGAGTTACTTAAGCATGACATTAGAACATCTCTCCTCATTTATCAGCAAGCAGCTTGGCAAAGACCACAACTGATGTCACTGTTGCCTTATTTGCTTTCTCTGAAGTTAAAGCAGAAATTTAGGCCTTCCTTTTCTGCTTTAGATGTAATGGCATTTTAGAAAAGATGTTCCTTCCCTGGCAGAAGCACAGAATATCAATAGATCAATTTGTTTTCCTCAGAGGGTTCTGTTACACCTAATTGAAAATTGAATTTTTACAGATAAAATATCTTTCTGGACCAAGGGGAGGAGGGCCGTCTGTGTCAGGGGCTTTTCTCCTCTGTTGTTATTCCCTACAACCCAGTAATGAGAAGCTCATCGTAGCCAAATCCAAGCACTACAGCCAGGCACAAGCTGTTCTTTTGTTGCTGCTGTGCCCTTTGTGTTTTGACCTGCACTACTGCCCGGCATTGCAGTGCGTGTGCCCACACAACTGCTGCCATCTCCTGAGTCACTGGGAAATTAAAAACAAAGCAGTGACTCAGCAAAATGCCAGTCAAACCAGGAAAGAATATAATGTGCAACACAGAAGAGTAAACCTCAAGTAACTCAAAGCCCAAAGGACAACAAACATCGAAGAAAACCACCACTTTTCTACTGAAGGATATTCCTCATTAAAATGGCATCATCCATCACCAGCTGTTGCAGCAGTTAAAATAAAACCAGCTACGAACACATCAATATCTCAGATGCTAATGTTTCTTTCTTCTTACATGCCCAACAAGCTTAAAATAGGTAACTGTATTAGTGCTTGATTTTTACAATATATTGTTCCTGCCAGCCCAAGATCTCTCTCTCTAAAAGCTTCCTAATGTGCAGGCTTCAACTGAGCCTGGCTTTGGTCAGCCTGTCAGCTACCCCATGAAATTTCCAACTTGGAGACGTCATCTCTTTCCTGATTTCAGATGGCTTCCAAGTAGCAAGAGAGTTTTAACCTTCCCCTTCTCTGGCCACCTTAGGAAAGCAGGAGACACCAAGGAGAGAGGGGACTCACGCAGAGCGTGTGGTTTATCCTCTGTCTCACAGGATGGTTAAGAAACCTCTGAGCCCACAGCGAGCCTTGGACTAAGCAAAGTGGAGACATTCATGATTGCATTACTTGGGGATCTTAATTTCTGAGGACCCTGCAGAAACGAAAGGGTTTCCACGCACACCGGGAGGGTGCCTGGCCAGACCAGCCTGGTGTTCACAGCCATCAGCTTCTCCCCCAGCTTCCTCTTACCAAGAGCAGCGCAGACCTCGCCCCACGCAGGAAAACATGTGAACTTACTCCCATGTACTATCTAATTAGTCTCAGTGGAGAGCGAATCTCAAAATGTCAGCTCCTGCAAGCCACAATGACCTATACCAGCTGACGATCTGCCTTTCAAAGGCTCTCAAGGGCATATTAATTGGATCTGAGTGTGACATTCTCCATCACAGCTGCCTGTTCAAGGAGAGCTGTAGTGTAAGGGCAGGATAGGGAAGTTAGTGCAAGGCTGAAAACACTGAGTGCTTCAATGTCCAAACATTACGGTTTAGGATATTTCTACTTCAGCAGAACCCAAGTCAGGAACTGGGAGCCCACTGTGAGACACCGTTGTTTCCCACCCAGGTACAGAGCAGCCTGTAACACTGGGCACACAACCTTTGCTTTTGTGCACTGTCTTTTGAGCTATTGTTTTTTGCTTACAGTTCTGAGTAACAAACTCCAAGATGAGAGAAACTCCCTACTCCATCCAGAAAGAGCAAAAGAAAGCAAAAGCATGAAGAAAGCATTTACAGGATTGTTCCTTTATTTTTTGACATACGTTTTCAGAATGAAAGTCTCGCCTCAGACCTCCTCCATGCCACATCTTTACTTAGCTTCCACCAACCTCTGTCTTGCACTGCCAGTGGCTATAGCCAGATGCCCAAGCCAACAGCAACCGCTGAAAGCCACAGCTGGGCTCCAGTCCCTGCTACCCAGCTGGGTCTCTTTGAATAACAGCTCTTCAGAGTTTGCCAGTCTGATGCACTTTGCCACTGCCCATATGCAGAACCGCCGCATCCTTTTGGATTGTGCTCGGAAGTCTTAAAAAAGGACTCTGCTGCTGCAGTCCTCTTATAAAGCATACTCCTTTCCAGGAGCTGGTGCAGACAATGGTACATTTACTCCAGCATCTTGCACACTTCCAGCTGTGAACCACTGCCAAGAGTTTCTCTGTAGCTTCTCCAAAACACAGGCAGCAGGGCTGAGCTGTCCCCGCATCTCTCTGTTAATCATCCACATTAAGCAATAGGATGGGGAGAGGGAAAAGAAACGTGGCCCCCGCTCCCCACCTCTGCACTAGGTCCCCGCCTGCCTCAAGCTCAGTGACAGCCAGGTGGCACTCAGCTGCTTCTTGTTCTGCCCACAGCACAACTGTTGTTCTACAACGGGAGATGGACCTAAATCAAAGATCCCAAACACAGAGTTGAATCCGCCAGAGACCATGGAGCATGCTGGTCTGGGGGCTTTCTGCTGTGACACCAGCAATGCTGAAGGTGCTTTGCTGCAAACTGAAGCTACAAAGGTTGGCAAGAGCCATCCTGCTTCTGAAATCAGCTGGCTTCTCCTCCTAGACTAGAGAAATGAAGCAGATGATGAAATTTTTAAAGAGAGAGAGAGAGAAGGAACTTCAGTGCCCCAGGCAGCAGAGCTAAAGCAGATGGTGAGATCTGCTGGGAGGGAGATAACCACAAGGAAAATAACAGCAAACATGAGCCCTGACTATTATCAAATAACTACTGCAGCAGAAGAATCAGTCTAAAATCAAGTGACATACTGACTAAGCCTGAAGTTTATAAAAGCAATATTTTGTCAATGCTTCCATAAGGAACACAGGTACAGGAACCATCAGGAAAGAAAAGAGGTCGCTGGGTAGTTTTGATGGGCTACTTTAAGAGGATTTTTGGTATCAGCTTTCAAAAACCAGTTAAAAAAAAACAGAGACCTCTTACCTCACCAGCTTGTGGGAAATTAGCCTGGATAACGGCCATTTATGCTAACACATGCACAAATCCCCTTTGTGAAATACAGAACACCCACCCAAAACCACCTGAACACCCAGGTGGGGGGGACCAGCAGCAGCAGATGATTTTCTCTTCAAGACCTGAAGGGTCAGAGCACTAGCAGCTAAGAATTGCCCGGGGCCCATTTAAAGAGTCAAAGTGATTTTTATGGGAATCGTGCCCTCTGTTGATGCAGGTGAAACACTTCACCAAGATGATGCTGCTAGCTGAAGCGTGGTTGCTTTAGTAAGACATGTTCTTATTTAGAAAAGGGTTGTTTTTGTTTGGTTGGTTCAGTTTTTAATGAAAATTTTCAAGTAAGCCCATGACAAACATCTCCTGACAAGGACTGGGCAGGAATGCACTAACCTGGAAAAAGTTTTCATGGTCACTACTTATGAATTACCCCTCTGGGATGAGCGTAAGAAGCACAGGGCCATGTGTCCACCTCCCTCTGCTGTCCATGCACCTGAGATAAGACAAGCAGTTGCTTGAGCAAACGGGAGCAGACAAGGCCACGTGCTGCTGTGTGTGCGAGTTGCTCTATTCAGGGGTTTTCAGTGTCTGAATTAAAAAGCAGAGCAGGAATGAGAAGAATAACAACAAATTAAATTAAATTTATACAATAAATTAAAACTTCACAAAGTATCTGCATTACTTCATTGTTCCTTCAGACATTTGTCTTTTCCAAATCATGCTTCTAACAAATATTTTCTCCCTAAGGAAATCAGAGGAGACAGTGAAACTGCACTTGTCTTACCAAATGAAATATGCCATATTTGTCATACAGAATATGCTGATATGGCAATACAGAATACCTGTGACTTTCCCTGTAAGTAGTGTTCTTTATGTAAGGATCTCTAAGCAACCATGTTATTGCCCTGGTGTTTTTCACTGCTCTAACCAGGAGTGCAAGACTCTGGCTTGCCTGATGTCAGATGTACCATTAAACCATCAGGGCAGCCCCTCCACACACTCTTTTTGGATTTCTGCCCTGTAGCTTTTTCTATTCAGACCGGCGTGTTCTGTTCATTAAGGAGATTTCTAGTAGCGTTCACCCCAAGCCTTTCTAAAACCTCACTGCTTAGTACCAGCCTCCTCTTTATCGATTTTTTTATGATCCTTTTATTCTACTTACCTTTGCACCACCATTTTCTTTTTCCTGTTTGTCACACTTACTGAGCTGTAAGACATCCTTCCCAGCAATCAACCACAGATGTGTTATTTAATATCCTCTGATAAGGATATTATTTTTTTTACTAAAAAAAAAATATTACAAACACTGATTTCAAATCTTGGCGCAATTCTTGGATTTGAATTTCAAGCAGATTGGCTGCAGGGTATGTTTGCAGCCACACAGTTGCATGGATAAAGCGTGGCCAGCAGGTTGAGGGAGGTTATTCTGCCCCTCTACTCCATCCTGGTGCGACCCCACCTGGGGTACTGCATCCAGCTCTGGGGCCCCCAATATAAGAAGGGCATGAACCTGTTGCAGCAAGTCCAGAGGCAGGCCATGAAGAAGATCGGAGGACTGGAGCCCCTCTCCTATTAAGACAGAGTGAGAGAGATGGGGTTGTACAGCCTGGAGAAGAGGAGGCTCCAGGGAGACCTTATAGCAGCCTTCCAGTACCTAAAGGGGGCCTACGGGAAAGATGGAGAGGGACTCTTCGTCAGGAAGTATAGTGATAGGATGAGGGGTAACAGTTTTAAATGGAAAGAGGGGAGATTTAGATTAGATATTTAGAAGAAATTTTTCACTCTGCGTGTGGTGAGGCACTGGAACAGGTTGCCCAGAGAAGTTGTGGATGCCCCATCGCCGGAGGTGTTCATGGCCAGGTTGGATGGGGCTTTGAGCAACCTGGTCTAGTGAGAGGTGTCCCTGCCCATGGCAGGGGGGTTGGAACTCAATGATCTTTAAGGTTCTTTCCAACCCAAACCATTCTATGATTTTATGTTTCTGTGTTAAAATCTGAGCAGCTCTATAAAGACTTGCTGTTTCCATCTCAGAAGTGAATAGGACGTTTGCTATCAGAGATTGAGACATAAAACTTGGGAAAAAGCTAATGTGGTTCACTTACAAACTTTAAAGCCAAGGACTCTGGCATCTGCCCAATAACAATATTGGCTGATGCTCAACAGAATGGGAAAAGTCTCGTAAGACTCCAAGAAACTTTGGAAATGTTAATTAAATGTTGAAGTTGAGATTTTAAATCAATGCACTTAGCCTGACCCCTTGTTTGCATTGCTGCCTGTGCCTAGCAAGTCACACAGCTGTCTGTCACACAACAACGCTGGCTTTCCCAAGCCTCTCCATTTGTCCACAGGGAGATAATATTCATTCCCTAATACCCACACGAGGTGATCCTAGAAGGAGGCTAGCAGGGAAGGCTAACACCTTCACTTCTTTCACTTTTTACCTGCCTTGTCCTGGAGTGGCTGGGGCTGTTGCTACATAGCCTGGGGGCAACTCCTAATCATCCTGCTCAGACAAGAAACACCAGGCATGACTAACATGAAGGGAGTTGCCTTCTTGCAGATTTGCCATAGCCCAAAGGGTAAATGAATACTGATTCCCAACCCTTAGAGGCTGCAATACATACATATTTATGCTAGATCATCATGTGACAGGCAGAAGTGTACACTGTGATGACAGCTTCATTTGGCACATATAACAAAAACCAACCAAAAAAAGGATCCTAATAGGTCACCATTGCAATGAGACACTGCAGTGATGCTGACAGTCCCATTGGGAAGGGACTATCTCTCTGAAACTACCTCCGGTATCACAGGTGCTTTCAGAAGTGGTACAGAAGCACAGCAGCAAGGGGTTTGCTCACAGGAGACAATATTATATGCACAATTTCTTGATTTCTTGCTCAGGTTATCATAAATGTGTATCTTTATATAAAAATGTATAAAATCAAACAATATATTCACCATCAATTATTATTGCAGGGCTTGCTTTGTTTAGGATAGATAATCACAACATATCATGCTATTTTGTGCACCGTTAAACACATCGACAGTCATTGTAGTCACCTCACAAACACACATACTGCTTTATTTGCAAAAGTTTGACATGAGAGACTATTTAGGGAGAGGGTGTGCTGGAGAGAAATCAGGCTTCCCTTAAGCCTTTGTCTGAGAGGAGTCTGATCAAATATGCTTTCCCGTATTCTGTAACAGCTAGTGGATTTGTTTCCACTGCTGATATGTCAGAGCATCTCTGGAAGTCTAGAGATCTCATAGAATAATTTATCATAACTTATCAATTTGCTTGATAGATAAATGTGTTTGTCTCATAGATAGGAAGCAAAGCCTGGAGGTCTCTAATCTGACCCCCTGCTCAAAAGACAGTCGAAATCAAAATTAGATGAGGTTGTTCACGGCCTCACCCAGTCAGGTTCTGTGTATCTCTGAGGACAGAGACCCCACAGCATCCCTCCACAGCCTGTTTCAGTGTAACAACCATCATGACGAGGAACTGTTTCTTAATATCTGCTCAGAATTTTTCTTGGTGCAAATTGTTCCCTTTTACCTTTATATCTTGGAAAATACTCTGGCTCCATCTCCTCTGCAACCCTCCGTTAGGCACCTGGAAACGGCCCCTCTAGGCTTTTTACGTCCCAGCTGAACTTGGTTCTCTCAGTTTTACTGCCCAGCAGAGGCAAATTCGGATTCGTTACCCCATTCCCTGGCGCCTTGTGGGGGGCTCACTCAGGTGAAGTGCTGGCTGAGGCGAGAGGAACCACACTTTCATCCACTTACACCTGCATTTTCAACCCCAACTCCTAATCGCTGCTGACTTTCAGGAAGTTTGGTTTCGAACGTCAGCTGTTTTTCTCTATAGCCACAGTTCCCATCCTGTCCCCCACATCAGGAGCAGCAAAACAGGGAGAGCACGAAACGCGGTGGTTTGCGCTGCTTCCAGCTCAGCCAAACCCAGGCAACAGCTGAGTTTCTCTGGGGACGGGGCGACACCGTGAGGCTGCCAGGGCAAGCAGATGCGGGTGCAGATGGAAAAACGGGACTCTTCCACGCTCTGGGGTTTTTCAGCACAGCTTGTGCTTTTTCTACACCAGTACCGACCCAGCCCTGCTTTTGCATGCCTCGGTGGGAAAATACACCAAGAAAAAAAAAAAACACCGGAGAACTTAATTTAAAAGCCTTTTGGAGAAAGGACCGTTTTTCTTGGACCTTCCATATAGTATCACACAGGCTGTCAAATCAGCAATGGACAAGGGGTTCATAAAGAGGTAGTTGTATTATTAAACTCATATGAAAAAACACATATGAAAAAAAACCCTCATCTTGCACTCAGAGCCATCAATGGCTTAGCACCCCCTTCAAAAGAAATCCCGCTAATTTTACCATTGGGTTATGAACATGGGCCTCTTCCTGTTTAACTTAGAACAGATGAGGGCTGCGGCTTCTCTGCATCAGCTGTGCACGTTGCTGCCTGTGTTGCAAATGCCACAGGGATCAGATTCCTCCCTTTGTCAGATGTCTCCACTGTGATGCCTGAAAAAAAAAAAAAAAAGTTTAAAAAGTACCTAGCAGTATTGCTAGTGGTCATCGTTTTCCAGAGGAGATAAAAAAGCTGACTAAGCTGCTTTTGGGACAGCTCTGGTCCAAAGCCTTTCTGTTTGGATTCTCTGTGCCCTTCGCTGATCACACAAGTGGGCAAGCGCATTGAAAACCCCCAGGTGCGGGGAGCCCTCGCCTCCTGTCCCCTGTTTGTGTAGGGCCAGGCTGGCTTCTTGGGCCAACACACTCCTGGGAGGCATAAGGAACAGCCACATTCCCCCGTTGCACCTATATCAGGGGCTTCCCAACCTCACACCCCTGACTAATTAGTTATATTTTTCTTTGTGAAGGAAATAGTCTCTTGGAGTGACACCCATGCCTTCTTTGGCACGATAGGCAAAATTAAGTACCAGCAGTCTTCTCAAAATGGGCATTGTTTCACCTTTGTCCCCTTTGTAGCTCTTTCTTTTACTTAAGCTTCATTAAAAGCACAGGTGAGTATCAATGGTGCCCACTGCACAACAGTGCGGCACAGACAATATGGTAGGTAACCTTTCAAAAATACTCGCTTTCCAGCATCACCGTCTACTTGTGTTTTGCAGTGCAAGTGTCCAGTTAAGTAACACAGAGACACGCTGGTGGGTCAGTATTTTTTATTAAGGCATGCAGAGATCTTGAAAAAGGTCAAAAAAATAATTAGGCCAAATTCAAAATGCTGGTCTTGGAAACACACAGGGTTACATCACTTTGAGATTTGGCCTCAGTTTGCGCTTGAATTCGGTCTCTAACCTAAGCGCTGCAGCAGCTGAAATTTCTGCTTCTCCTCTGTCTGGTCCTTATTACAGCAATATGGTCAAACACCGGGACAGGTTGCCTGAAGGGGCTGTCAAACGTCCATCTATGGAGAGGTCTGGAGCAACCCATGGAGGTACCTTGAGCAGGGATTTCATCACAGACCCCTGGTGTTCTCCAGCCTGAAGTCTGCTGTGGCTCCAGCATCCCCTTCTGGTTCCCCTCGTTGCCCCAGGGCATTTTGCTGACTTGATTCCCAAGCCATCTTTCATAGTCTCCCCTGACACACAATGAGATGAGTGTCCCTTGTGTTTTGGTGTGGTTTCCCATCAGCACCTGCTCAACCTCTTCATGACAAAGGCATGTCAGTAACATCTGGAGATGACAGGGCTCAGTCTTTCTATTGTCAGCTCTTCAGCCAACAGCCACAAGAAAAACTGCAGGGCTGGTGGGCATGGGTAAGACAACATGCAGATTTTATTTTTTTTTTTAAGTTTGGGAGGCATTGTTGGGTTTTTTTTTAAGAAAAAATGCTGTTTTGCTGACTGGATTTGGCAGCTGCTAGATTCCAAAGGAGAAAATAACTGTCTTCAAGCTGTAACAACCCAGGATCTAAACTTGCTTGTTCTTATCGTGGTTGAAGCTCAGCCTGGGGCTGAGAACGAGGAGCTCCCCCATCTCCACGACTCTCTGGCTGTGCTCCTCCTTTCTCCTTTATTCTGCTTTGCTGCCCCTCTGATTATGGATCACTCTTCTCACTCCAGAAAAGAACTGCCTGGCACGAACTGTATGAAATGTGTGCTAGGACAGCACCACCCATGTACAAAGATGTTATATATAAACCACATGTACTGGGGAAGATTAATTCTGTTCTCCACAGCATAGGCTTGTAAGCCCCCAGGTAAGAGCCCTTATGTAAGGAGAAAAATGTCATTTCTTGCTCTAACTGCACCGTCTATTGTTGTTTCTAACATATTCAATTACTTTCATTATGATAATAGGTTACTTCAATGTAACCACAAAAGTGTAAATATAGCATGTTATTTATGAAGTACTGGGGAGGTGTCCAAATTAACTCAGAGCAGTGCAACATTTGAATGGCTTTATTCTGAACACAGCTTAATACCTGGCATTTTAAGTAGTCATGGCAGAATTATATGAGCAGGCTACTGCTGCCCTTCGGTGGCAGTTACTGATACAACACTGGAACAGCATGCAGAAAAGGATGCCAACACTGCCAAATAGCAAGAGTTCCTGCAAGAGAGGTCTGTATCTATTTTAGGGTTTTGAAGAAGGTTTAAAAAAAAAAAAAATGACCAAGTGCGTGATCAGAGTCTGTTACAATTGCAAGCAAAGACAGTCCTACCACCAACAGGTTTTCGCTCTCCCAAGCTTTCCCTGCCGGAGGACTGCTCACAGACCCTCACCTATCAAAAGCCACGAGGGCGCACATCTTTGTTCACTCTTTGGTGGTCCCAAGAAGATCCCCCAGCAATGCAAAAGAACGATGGCTTTCTTTGCCTCTTATCCCCAGTAGTGCTGTAGATCAGGCACCACTTATTTCCAAAAGACCACAAAGGCCACTTCAGCACAGAGAAAACCGTTTAGAAGAGTTAGTTTGTCCAGCTGTGTAGCGGAAGCCCCACCGCATGCCTTAGGAACAGTAACCAGCTCATTCAGAACCCATTGCACTGCAAAGCTTTGCAATAAAGAGTTCACAAATCAAACCTTGAACAAAGCACACAAATCACTGTGCATGAAGGACAGGGAGAGGGTACTCCTGAGACAGGGAAAGGCACTCCAGCCATTAATTATTCTGACCCCAAATGATTGCCAAATGACTGCCACCCTCTTCCTAGGTTTGGCTTCAACTGGAGCTAATCTTACTGCAGAGCTTTGCACCAAGGGCAAAACCGATCTTAGATGAGCTGTTGTTTTATCGAGACAACCAAGATGACTGCGGGGGACAGAGGCAAGGAAATGAGAAATGTTTCCTAATGAGCATATGCTATATACAGGTATAGCAAAACACAGTAAGCTGTAAGAGGTGATTCCTCACATTGGATGACTAATGCATCTGCTAATTTACTCATTTGAGCAAGCCTGTGGCCAGGGGTGGCCCTCATTGGTGGGAGAGACAGGATGGTGACAGCTGGTTCTTTTCTTTTCTTTGAACTCTTTTATAATGATCCTGTCATACTATCTATACATTAACTCCTATTACCTTCTCCATGCACATGGCCGTGCATGATAGGCCTTATCAAAATACGTGTATTTGGCACTAAAATCATCTTAGTGTGAGGTCAATTTTTCCTAGTTCCATATCAAAGTTTTGATACAAACACTCGCTTCCCTTCAACAAGCCTTTCTTAGACATCCTGTATGTCTGCAAAAGGCTTTCCACACCTGTAAGTACCAGCAAAACAAACATTTAAAAGTTTATGCTGCACACAGAGGTACATGATGAAGTCTGTGCCTCGGGCTGTGCTAAAGCGTGAGCCTGTGTTAGCCTGAGGAGGTCTAGGGCAGGGTGTCAGCAGAGTTAGAGCACTTTTGGCAGCAAAATGTAATTGGAGTACCAATGCAGAGTGGTAACCAGGTGCTGTCCCTTCTTCCCATCCTTCTGTACTGATGAGCAGGCAAAGCCACAGGTATGCCAAGGAGAGCTTGTTCATGGACAGCAATGCCTCCTGTCTTTCTACTCCAACTACAGGGCACACTGGCTTTGCCCTGCTTTTGCTCTTGTAAAACACATGGCTAGGTGTGCACCTGGAAAAAGCAAAAACCCTAAATCACTTTGGACAGAGAATTGTCCCCCGGGAAAGAGTGGAAGACTGACAAATGTTAATTTTGCAGGTTAACACATGCCACTTTGCCTTTATCACTGCAGTATCATGAACCTTGCACAGAACTGAGTCCTCCTCAAGCAGAAATCTTTGAAAGGTAGATACTCTCATCCAGCAAGTTTGGGAGACGAAATTCCTGACTTCCAGAGTATGAAAGCCTGTGTGCAATTCTGTCTTATATCCACAGGTGTCAGTGAAAGACCGGCACTTCGGAGTTTGCTGGAGCAAAAAATCACAGGGTTGGATTGAGCCACAGAAGTTTAACAGAGCGAAACTCCAGGGCTGTAGGCCCATCACCTAGAAAGCGTGCAATTTTCAAAAGACTTCGAAAGACATGGTTTCCTGGCAAGCTCAGAAAAGACCATTCCTGAAATTAGGGGGGCTGAACAAATCAGTGGAGCAGTTCCCTTCCACACCGATCTTTGTGCCTTTTCTTTGTGCCATGAAACCCTGCCTGATTTCTCCTTATTCTTCAGGCCAGACACCTCCAGTTTCTCCATCCCGTGGCTCCTTTCATGCACTAAATTCCCAATGTATATTCCTTTCCCTCCACTGCAGGTCCAACTTTACCTTCTCTGTCAGAGCTGGACAACTTCTGACTCATTAGTGCTTTTCCACAGCAACCCCATCAAGCTTCTAGTTAATGAAAAAGGCACAGAATGCCTTCTGCAGCCCTTCTGATTAATGCTTCCCAAACTGTTACAGCTACTCTGAGAGCTACTGAAAGAGGAGAGGAGAGCTCATGTATGAGATGAGAAGCACCTTAGATGCGGCTGTTCCACACTCCCCGCTCCCAGCCTGGGCTTGCAGCTTACATCTGGCTCTTGGGAGCACCAAGACAAGACAGATCTTAAGGAGGACTGTTTCTGGCAAAGAGTGGGGGTGGATGCTCGCAGCTGTCCTCAGGGACATGCGATCAGCTAAACTGCTGCACCCTCCATGGGGTCTGCCTGTGCGTGATGCTGTGCTACTTGCACCTTTGTGATCTCCATCCAAGCTTGGCACTTCTTTGGAAGCAGATGCAGGATAAATCATCCCCTTGCAGGAACCACCTGGGACCATTTGGGGATACACCTGTATCCTGATACATGCCTTCTACACAGGAGCTACAGATGTAAAGCCACTCCCTGCCGCAAGGGAGAAAAAGGAATATTGTCTTTCCCAAGCAGATCCCTGCTCTGCATCAGCCTAGCTGTATATGCAAAAGTCTACTGATTTTATATTTGTGAAAAAAACAAAACATAAAAACAAAAAACCCAAGTCCCGTGTCATGCACCCCTTCCCAGGGCTGCATGCATGCACTCCTCATCACAGCTTCCCTGCAGAAAATCCCCTCTGACAGGGAACACACTGCGGTGCTAAATCACCCTCCCTTGTCAAACACAGAGCCACAGATCAAGCTGGGAGGCAGCTACATGGCTGCTCCGGCCATTTCACACCGCAGCTGCGAGTGCCCTTGGCTTCGGCCGAGAGCAGTGCTGAGCAGTGCTGCTGCCAGCCGCAGAGGCTGGCACAGCCCCAGCAGAGCCAAGGCACCGGGGACCTCCTTCCCCTGCTGCTGCTCCCTGGACAGGCGCTCCCGGCCGCAGGATGAGGCTGGAGCAGGGGTGCTTTGCTTGGGGATCCGCTGGTCCAAGTGCCTGTAAGGGATGACCGGGAGCAGCTCTTTCAGATAGCCAGGAGCTAGGCTTGCTGCACCCGCAGCTCTGTGTCTCTTCGGAGGTTTCACCATTGCAGTTCTGGAAATAGTATATAAAAGGCGTGTGAACTTCCTCACCCATCCTATGGAGGCTCGCGCTTCTGTGAGATTTTATTTTCCTTGATTTAGCTTTTGCTAGTCATGATTGAAAAAGAATGTAATTCATTAAAATTTGAGAATTAAGGTGGAACTGAGATGGAGGTTACCAGTGAAAGTCATGAAACAGTGATTGTTGCAGTTGTGATGCTGCTGGCACATTAGTGAGGAAAAAAATTATCCACATGATGATTTCTGAGGTGTGACATCTCTTGGTTGCAGGAGATAGGGATAAGGGGCGATGCTTCAACCATGCAGGTTGCTCAGAGAAATGGGAAGAAGATGATCCTATGGAAGAACATGGGAAGCGTTTCCCTGAGTGAAGGACATAGTATATTAAGAAAATTTCCTGCTGTGCAATAAAAGTTAACATAACTCTTGCTTTTGTGTTTTAAACACCACTACAATATATGAATATATAAAATAATTATATATGAATATATAATTATATATATAAATACTCATATACATAAATATTGTGCATCTGTGAAAATGCTTATTTTCATGAGAAATTAATGTTTAGATGCTGAAGTATGCTAAAAGTCCCCAAACAAAAATAAGAGTTTGTGAAATACTTTCCTTTTAAGTCAGCTAACTATTATACCTTTTGAAAACTTCACTTTATTTCCAACTGCTCAAAAATACTTTGGATGTCACTGGAAGAGCAACAGAACCAACATTACAGTCTGCACAGGTTTACACCAGTTTGCCCTATTTGCTGTCAATGAAGCAGTTTCATGCTTTGCAATTTACAAATTATATTCCTGATTACAACAAATCTCTCCAGTTGCCGTTCTCCATCGTAATCTCTAGACCATCTACACAGTATTCAAGGCAAAATTCTCTTCTGTTTTTGAAGCCACAATTATTCTGTTGTGTTGTCCCAGTGAGCTAATTTGGTGTTTGATGATTATTTTTTTTAATTTGGAGGAAAAAAATTTCATTACAACTAACTCCACTCCTGTTAGTTTTGCAGACTATGCCTATCATGTGGAAAGGGATATTTGGTGCTCAGATTTGTGTTAAGACAGTGAAACGAGATCGCTGTAACCTCATATAGGGTGGAAGGGGGAAGAATCCACAGCAACATCATTTTACTTCAAACCTATGTCCAAGACAAACTTTCCAAATCTGCGCTTCGTTTCAGAGGTCCATGAACAGGTATGAGGTGTGTGACCTAAATCAGTGTAATGTAGGCAATGGCAAGTCCCATCTGCCTTTCTAAGGTTGTTTCTGAGCTCTGCCGCTCTGGTCCTCCACAGTGTTCAATCTCGCACCTCCAAACAGTGGCCACCTGTGTGCAGGGGTTAAGCTGAGCCGTAGAGCAGGTGTCTCTTCAGGGAAGCTACTGGGCAATTGGCTTTTCAGTAACAACTAGTAATTCAGTAGTCCAGTATTTCAGCTGGTTTTGGCAAATTGTTACATGCAGGGAAGCTCCTGGTCCCCCAGACAGCTCTGTTCTAGCTCAGTAACACACTCCAGGACGCGGAAAGAGGCTGTAGGAATCGTAAGGTTGCTATGGTGCCATAGCAGGGGGGGCTGGCGAAAAGGGCCAAGCCAAATCCCAGTTTGTGTGACTGCAGGGAGTTAGTGGTGAGTTTTTACATTGGAGGTGTTATTGCAAGAGATGTTACGGCTCCTCTTTTTGGTTCGGTTTGTTCAGCCATCATTAGTCAGGTACAAGGAGACTCTACAAGCAGCTACATAGAAGGTAGAAACGCAAGGCAAACATTTTATTCGCGAACACCTGTGGGAAGCAGGTAGGCTGCAATGGGCTATTAAGCTGAGCGCTGGAGTGCTCACCAGCCTGGTCAGGCAGGATGGGCAGGCGGGTACCTGCATCCCTGAGCTGTTAACAGTCCTGTCTCAGCACCTGGCTGGCTGAGTCAAGGCTGTGCCGCTGTGTCGTAACACAGCTGGGACTTGCATCCTTGGCAGACAGGCAGCAAAACCCTGGGGTGGGAGAAGCTTACAGGAGAGTGACAGCAAGACACTATTGCTGAGCTCCTATGTCTTGGAGAAGTGAAAAAGTCTACTAGTGTTTGTGTGGGGCATGGAGTGTCAGAAAGTACAGTCAGTACTGCCTCTGCTGCAGATAGCCCTTGTAGCTGCTGGTGCTTGCTGGCACCTGAGCAACTTGTTTTGAACTAACTATTTTAAGAGTTTTAACTAGAATTTCTATTTTATTTCATGCTAGCAAGCTTCCTGTACAGCAAATCTTGAAGAGAAAGCAACCCTAAGTTCTGCAGGAGCTGGTAAATACTGTACAGCCTCACTTGCTGAAAGGATGACAGTGTTGAATTTTTATGTTTTACTTCAAGAGGTTTGCTAAAGGATTTCTGGACTCTGCACTTAATCAGACAAGGTTTCTTTTGAGTAAGGACTGAGTTAGGATTTATAGATTGTCTGTACATAGGGGAAACAAATAGTAGAGAATCTGTCAGCTACTGCTTGCTTTTTCAACCCATGAATATAAGCCAATCCCAGAGCAGGCAAATGTTACCTCTGTGTAGACAGGAGGCATGTAAGCAAAATAATTTATTTTGTGACAATATGATGTGATTTATTTTGCATTCACGTTTTGGAAAATTTCAAATAAATGTATATCAGTTGCAGGCAAGTTTTTGCAAGGTTTTCCATCAAAGGGTAGCAACCTCTTCTCAAATTGCGTAAAACTACGCCTTCACCAGAAGCAGGAAGCATCAGGCTACCCATCCTGGTGCACAGATGATAACCAAAAAAAAAAGCTGAATATGTTGAAGATTACAGGCAGAAAGAAGCTGTCTTTTTGTGGGCTGAACATATTGAGAAAAACCCTGCCAAATACCAAATTACAGAAGTATTTTTAAATTCTTTGTGGGGGAAATTTGGACAGAGATCCAACCTCCCTAACACCACCATCGTAAAAGAACCAGATGAGTTGCGTGTTTACCGCTTTTCACTGGCTTATGATGTGTGGTCGTGTAATTTTGTTGATGAGGGATTGATTCTTCACATGGCTGCTGATCATATAGATGGGCTGCATGTGTTCTCTCACACAGCATCCATTCTCAAAATCAGGCTGCAGTGGTTTCGCTGGTATTTGCTCATCACCATGTGGCCCACATACAGGGCCACAAGATTTGTATCATGAAGTTGAAAGGGTTCTTAGCATAAATCCAGCTAAAAGTGTTGTTATTCATGCACCCAATAACAAGAAAGTCCAGCAGCTGTCCCAGAAACAAATTTTCCTGGCTGCTGACATGACTGCTGGCTGCTGTGTTGAGCACTTTTGTGTCCAACCAGTCCATAACCCACCATCAATGGCCAAAGGAAGCTCTTCCACCACCACCCAGCCTCTCCATCTGACGCTTACCTTGAGATGTGGTTTGCGATTCATGGGGCCGTTGGCTGGTTCTTCTGGTTCATGTGGTCCATTTTGGGAATACCTAAGGGTCTTTTTCTTATTCAAAGAAATAGTTCACTATTGGGTCCACACCCAACCAGTAGTTTTAAAGGTCATAACCCAACTCATAACTTTCTCCAAAATCTCATTTCAAATTCAGTCTGTAAGAAGTGAGTGAGATACCAGCTGATGAGATTCAACTGCAGCATTGGTCAGCTCCAGTCCCAAGGCTCTGCAGGCACACAAGGCCAGCAAATTAATTTTTTCATAATTTCTGTTACAAGGATGTTAGTGAAGACTAGATCCCATGTGGACCTTGAGTTTATAATACAGGGAAACTTCTGAGAGGGCTATTATAAAAGGCCTGAGCCAAAGCCTGCTTAGTTAACAAGAGTCTTTCCTTGCATTTCAGAGATTTAAAAAACAGCATCCTCACACACATCCTAAGCAACCCTGATACTATGAATCACATACTTTTAATGTATCGCTAACATCTGTCTCTTTTTGTACTGAGGAACTTGGCCAACAGAGCACAAACAGGATCTCTACTAGCTAAAATATACTGGAAGCCATCCAGGGCGGGGCGGGGGGGAGAAAAAAATCTAGCCTGTAGCCCAAAATCTTGGACACAGACACATTTTGTAGTACTCATCTACTAAGATTTCTCGAACAACTACGTACAACTTATGTATCCCAAACATCATCTACCTTATTATCGTGAACTAAATCATAGAATCATAGAATGGTTTAGGTTGGAAAGGACCTTTAAGATCATCGAGTTCCAACCCCCCTGCCATAGGCAGGGACACCTCCCACTAGACCAGGTTGCAGGGAAAGCAAAATTCAGACCTTTTGTGTCCTAGTTTTGTTCTTTTGATTTTATTTAAATAGCACATGGAATTTCTCTCTTTATCTTGTTTTGGGGGCTCCTTTATATCTTGCTTTATAAATCATTCTTAAGGCCAACCTCCACCTGGTTTCACCTTCCTTCCTGCCTACCTGCTTTCTCGGTGTGACTCGAGTATGCATTCTCCTCTGCAGCTAATGAACACGGATATGTTTTTGGTGATCTGCATTATGTTCTACCAATTATCCAATATCATGCATTCAACCTCAGGCAAAAAAACCCTCCTCTTGGGCAGTAGAATGTAACAGTGTCAGCTTTGCTTTCTGTACATGGCACGTGCTTTTCTGCAATCCCAAACAGTAAGAGAGTGGAAGAGAACTCCAACTTAGATAACCTATATTTTAGGACTATTGGTTCTAAATTCAGCTCTCTGACTGTGATCGTATCACTCTCAGTTATGTACTACACGCAGCTAAGGTCTTTCATCTTGTATCTAGACTGCTACCTCTTCTGTTTGAGGGTATTTTTTTCACCTCATATTTCTGCAGTGCCTCACACCATTCACATGAGGCCGGAGTTACCAGGTGGGAAACTGCACAGGATGAAGAGCTGCCAGCAATGCATGGAAATATGGGTTGAGAAAGGAGGACTTCATGTTAGTGGGGAAGATAAACAGGCTGAAAAGTTTTCAGTAATTTTTATTTTTATTAAGAATATTATAATCTTTTCAGGTTGCTATTTAAGAAGTGATGATTAGGAAAGCGACCTGAAACCCTTAAAATTGACATGCACTTCCATAAACGTTATGAAACAATTTAATTCTCAATTTATTTCACTCACTGTGGAAGATAAAACAATCCTATGATCATGTTTTTTCCAAAGC
Source organism: Pluvialis apricaria (assembly GCA_017639485.1). NCBI lineage: Eukaryota > Metazoa > Chordata > Aves > Charadriiformes > Charadriidae > Pluvialis > Pluvialis apricaria. The sequence goes on from CM030044.1 coordinate 29,507,877, forward strand.
CATGGCTTAAGGCACACTAAAACCATCTCCTGGTTGTTTGGGGTTTTTTTGCCTTGACCTGGAGCATTCAGTTTAATTTCCATGTTGTTAAGAACAAAATCTTAATTAAAACAAGAAATCTGTTGGGAGGGGGGAGTTTGGTTTACAAAGCTATACCCTGCATGCAGATGAGTAATTAGACTGCACTAGATATGGTGGTTTGCCTTTACCACTGCAAGATGACTTACTTTCATCAAATAAATATGCAAACAGAGCACAGCAGAGCCTTAACATTAAAGTTGTCACTAGCAGCTCAAGATGTTTTAAGTTACATCAAAGGAAATATCTCCCACAGTGAGATCATGAGTTGCACAGTCCAAAGCCTGGCTTTGCTATTGCACAGTTGTGGGGGGGGAAAGTAATTAAAGTTGCATTACAAGAAAGTAACAACACGACATTTCATTATTTCTCTTCTAGTCTGACCCTCCCCCAGGAAAAAGAACTAAATGTTCTTTGAACAACAAATGTTCTTTGAAAAGAGTATGTTTCATTCAGCGATAAAGTGTGAACAATGGGAGATAGCAGAATTAAAATTGAGGTGTGAAAAGGGAGGCTCAATGGACAAGGAGACCCACGCTGAGTATGTATGTACTGGAACAGTCCCGTCCCTATCACTTGTGGTACATAACCATCTTGGGGCAGTATAGAAATACAAGCTCTCTCCTTTTGTCACTGCAGAGTTGAGACATGGGGAAGCAGTAAGTTTGTCAGAGTCACAAAAGTCTGGACAGTCCCCAGTTCTGGTCTCTGCTCATAAACACACCTTTCAGGTACATTTGGGCTGTTTTATCATAAGAATCGGGCAGATGGTCTGCCCCCAAGCCCTTTGAACCAGTGGAAACAAGGCGGCAGGAACACAGCCGTCTCCGTAAGTGGTGGTTGCTGTGTGAAGAGAGCAGATAAAGCTCACACAAGAGTGAGGGGAAAGAGAACATAGGAAGAAATACATGAGCTGGAAGGAGAGGGATAGAGGTAAGAGACAAAATGTGGGGATAAGGGACCTGAATCAGCAAAATTACCTTTGTGAGATGACTTTGAGGATCCAAATCCAGCACACATCAGGCAGATATTCAAAAGTTCTACACCCACTGCTAATCATCCTGTGTTCGTAGCACACCCCTCTGCAATTCTGCAAAGAGTAACACAGAAACCAAAGGACTTTCTCTGTGTTTAAAAAAATGATGCGAAGCTCTGCTTTTTCAGCAAGTAAACTGTGATGATTTTTGGGAGAACTGCCTCCTAAACTAGTCTCTCACAGTGACTAGATCATTTTGAGACACATACTATAGCTTCATCTTTTTTTCAGTAAGCTTCTCTCCTGGTTTGCAAACTAATATCTCCTTTCCTCCAAGAATCAGGAGGGCAGGTTCTGCCATTTTTTTGGAGACTGGACTTAACAATCACACCTGTGGGTCTTAAGAACCACACTACAGACCCACAGAATAACTGAAGTTGGAAGGGCCTCCTCAGATATCTTGTCCAACCCTCCTGCTCAGAGCAGCATCAGCTAGAGAAGGTTGTCCAGGATTGTGTCCAGGTGGCTTTCAAATATCTTCATGGGTGGAGAGTCCACAATGTCTTTGGGCAACTTGTGGCAGTGTTTGATCACCCTCAGGGGATTACAGTGTTTTCATGTGTTTGGATGGAATTTCATGTGTTACAGTTTGTGTCCTTTGCGTCTTGCCCTTTCAATGGGCACCACTGAAAAGATTTGGGCTTCATTTTCTTCTTTTTCTCCCATCAGGTATTTATACACATCAATAAGATCCCCCTGAGCCCTCTCTTCTCCGAGTTGACCACTCCCAGCTCTCTCAGCCTCCCCTCATAAGACAGGTGCTACAGATCCTTGATGATCTTCATAGATCATAGATTCATAGAGCTTCCCTTTGCTGGACTTACTCCAGGCATCTCAGAGATTGCTTGTGCCCTGCTCTATTGCTCCTCTAGCAGATATCTGGGTGGTTCATGTGCCCCAGGAGAACCAGGGCCTGAAAATGTGAGGCTTTTGCACCTGTCTGAAGAAGAACTCATCTACTTTTTCTTAAACAGGAGGTCTATAGCAGGCACCGACTACAACACCACCCAGGTTGGTTTGCCTGCTTGACCCGTACACTCTTCGTTGGCTCCTGACCAAAAAAATAGGCAAAACTCTATGCATCCCTGCTCCTTGCTTACATAAAGGGCAGCTCCCCCTCCTCACCTTCCCAGCCTCTCTTTCCTCAAGAGCATCTATCCATCTGCTGCAGTCCTTTATGTTTCCTACACTGCAAGCATCAGTGTAGAGGCCTTTCAGAGAGGCACGCAAGTGTGCTGATTACCCAGAAAGGCCATAAGAGTGCTCCCTATAAAGCTGTTCCCAAGGCACTTCCTTCCTTATGTGCCTATGCTTGAAGTGATTCCAGTGTCCATTCTGTTTAAAGTCTTTGTACATTGAGATAGTGGATGTTAAATAAACTGGATTTAACAGATGTTTTCTGGTTCATTTGGACTACTTCCAGCTTGTATTCATATCATCTGGGTATGTATTTCTACCAGCCTCATGATGATGTTCTCTGCAGCCATGTATTCCTACTCTATTTTACAAAAGGTGTTGAGCATGAAGTAGAACAGCAGTCTCATACACACTACATCTTCTCTGCCTTCAGTTCATTCCTCTGAAGAGATTTCTCAAATCCTACAAACCACTCAGAATACGCCCTGGCATTAGGTCTGAGCAATGACTGCCCATCCTTTCTGTGCTCCAGCCACTCATTTCCACCTGTCCTGTCAGTGTCAGAATGAGACAGAGCTGGGAACTCATTCAGCTATAAACTTACTCAAGGAAAAAGGTTGTTCTGAGTGGGATCCATTCCACAACCTGTCCTGGGGAAGAGCTGCATGAGTGTTGGTGCCGGCACCACTGCAGGTAGCACAGATCAGTGATGGTGGCAGCTTATATTTGCGTTGCCGCTAGAAAGTCGTTTGTGAAACCAGACCATCACACTTGGCAGCAGAGCTACTCCACTAGTTATTTTTCAGGTGGCCTAACTCACTAATTAGTTTCTGTTTTGCATGAATAAGTGTGCTGGCATGCTGGAGAGGTTGATGGGGGGCAGGGGCAGCAACGGGCAGCTGGAGACATGGGAAGCTGCAACTCCTCAACATGCCTCTGCAACCACAGGCGTACATTGCCAAAAAAAAATTTCCCAAATCTTGGCTGAAGAGCAGATTTTTTTTGTAGCCTGCAATTCAATTCCCAAACACTTAAGTGTTGTCAACCAACAAAAGAGTACCCATATTTATCTTTTACATCACAGACATCGCTGTGTTAAAAATTGTTTTTGCATCTTTTATTCCTCATGGAAGGGGATTTTTCCTCTGCTTGGAATACAAATGCTATCTGTTACTCATTCAAAGCTGAGAGGTATTTTACCACTTTTGCTCAGAAGTTTTAAATATCTCAGAATAGAAAGCTTTCATTTCTGACAGTTTTTGGAAGAGCTGGTGCATTTGTACTGTGCCCAGTGTGCGCAAATTTGATTAGCATGTAATTCCCTAATTTCTTCACATCCTTTGAGTTTCCAGAACCAGGAGAAATAGAAGTCTAGTTTTTAATAACTCCAAAATTTGCCACTTGGTTGTGACTTCAAAATCTAGAGTACTAGGTGGAGTTTTAGCAATGAGACTGTACTGAGGGCTTTACCTTGTCACTCTAATTTCCTGGTTCACTCAATAAATTGAACAGTTTATGCAATTGACTGTAATGATGGCAAGCTTCTCTGGTGGGAGTAGCTGTTAAAAAGAATGCTGAATAACTTGCTGGTCTTAATGCATTTTATATTTTCATTAGTTTGATATGATAGGGATGTAATTTCAAGCTACTGTGTATTTAAATGGCATGATTAGATCTCCTTCCACTGTGGATGGATGGCTTGCAAACAACTCTCCATATCCTTGCTCTCAAAGTTGGCCTCACATCAAAACAGGGTATTAGAGAATACTGGCTCAAGAGAACCTAAACAGTTACTGCATGACAACAATCTTCTGCGTTTATCTTTTAGCCAATAAAGATATATACTGACTTGGTCTTCTGCGATCAACAAAAGTATTGACCAATGGCATGATTCAGGGGGGGAAATATTATTAAAAAGCTGAATTTTTAATACAATCTTATGCCCCCCTTCCAGTCTAAGATCTCTGTAGGAGTCTTTCGGTTTATGTGCAGACATTATGCATTTAAGGATAACAAGGAATTTCAAAGCAGCTCTCATTTTCTTCTTAAAAACAGTTGTTTTCTTCCAGCTAAACAGTATCATTTACTGAACATCACGAGTCTGAAAAATAATAACAGAGTTAAAATGCTGTTTATTGGAAAAGAACTCTTTACATGTTGAGGTGTTCTGTACCTGAGAATTCAGAGAAAAGAGCAAAATTTCCAACAGCCAAATCCTGTAAATATTGTAGGCGTACGTCTTGTGAGAACATGTTCTCTGTCATGTTTTTCATTACATTGATAATTTGCAGATTGTGTTTGCTGGCCTCAGCATTTCCTGAGGAAATGATCCAGAAGAAATTCAGAAAAAGAGATTAAATTAAGCTGAAAACAAAGCAAATTGCAAAGGAAGGAGATGTTGAAGAATAAGTTGGGAACAGGAGACCATACCAGCTTTTGGCAGTATGCAGAGTCAAGGGCTAGGAATAAAGGGAAGAAGCATTCCCTTTTTTCAGTAAGTATGAACAGTACCTGTATGATTCAGGAAAGTGGATTACAAGCAGACAGGATGGAGTCAACATCATTTGACATCTATTTTATCATGGGGAGCTAAAATTGAACGCTTTATTGCTGTTAAACTCGAAACTTTGCTGGTTTCAAATTACAATGCAGCAGCAATAAAGAAAGAAGCTGGCTTTGCAAAGAGGATTGGGTCAGAGGCAGGAAAAGCTGGGAGAAGATGGTGACAAAGAACAGGCAGAAAAAAGAAAGCAAGAGAGAATGAAAGGTAGAAGAGTAGCACTTCTGTCTGAGAAATAAAAAACCCAACGCAGAATGTAGGTATCAATTGTTTCTCCTGTGGGTGTATAATCAACAAGTACACAGACACCAAAAGGTGAAGTTCTGCCCTTTTTCCCGTCTCAGCTGCCCATTTCTAGCTGATCCTTCACTTGGGTCTAGGAGCTGAGCAGCTGCAAGGTGAACCAGATCAGCCGAAAAAGGAGAAAAAAAATAGTTCCCTTCTCTGATTCACACTGTGGCTATTTGAACATGAGTGCTGGATCAAATGGGAAGGGAAAAAGGGACTGGGAAGGACACAGGGCAGTGAGAGGTATGCACATAATCCCTTGGGTAGTGGCTTATGCTGACTGAAGAGCTATAGCATTATTCCAGAAGCTAAATTACTTCTGCACAATGTTTAATAGGAGCTGAGGAGTAAGTACACAGGACTTCAATTCTGCTTCTACTTCAAGGTCAGATTTTTGAAGGCTTTGAAGGATACACGTCCCTGAAAAACCAAGGAGCAGAGTCTGTACAGAAGAACTAATTCTGGCTACGTGCAGTAGGGAGGATATAAAGACTGCTCAACAGCTGCATTTTTAGAGGAGAAACCTCTGAAGTTGTACTTCTAATAGCTTTTAGTGTGCTTCACACAAATGAACGGATTCAATGATTGGGATGTGATAGTAAAGGCAACACATATCAGAAGCATGGGACATCCTACTTATGAGACCTACCATGGATCAGGTGGATAGAAACAGTGATCAGTGATGGACATGGGTGCTAGCTGGGATTGCCATCTGAGAGGGAGGAGCTGGGGAGGCAGCTCCTAGCGAGTTGACTGGGAAAATGAAGTATTAGCCATCAAGCTAGTGCAAGGTGTCCTGGAGATGTGTGGCTACAGGCTCACAGTTTTTCTTTTTCCAGAGAACAAATGACCAACAACAGAATTGAATTAAATTGTTGACACAATGAATTGGAGAACAGATTCAACTTAAACTTTGCAGGTAAAATACCTCTGAAAAGCCTTTCATGCCTTCCTGCTTTGGAGGCAACATGCTGGGAAGGAAAGAGGAAGACAGACATTTCTCTCAAAGACAATACCATTGTTTTGGTTAGAGCATGTTATATGAGTTCACATGACAGTAAACTGTGGTTCAGGTCCATCAGTTAATATCAATAAGTAAACCTAATCCATAAAGGGTTTATATCCTCCTCTTATGAAAGCCTGTTTATGCAAAGTGTCTTGGAAATACAGGACAGGGAAGGTAGTCGCTGCGGATTTCCCTCTTCTAAGCCTACTCATTTCCAGGCTAAGTTTCTTCCTGGCTATTTTGAATACCTTTTTTCTTGTGCTTCCATTGCTAATAATTTTAATAGTTCTTCCCCCCTGCCCTTTGGTGCTCACTTGTTGATGCCTTTGTAGACAATAACCATATTGCCTCTCAGCTTTCATTTTGCCAAGTACAACGTGGCCAGCACTTTTAGTTGCTTCCTGTACAACAGGCTGTTGATTTACCTGTTTACTTAATAGTGCTTCTGTGCACCTGCTACAGGCTCAAAGGATCCTTGACCAGGATAATGTCAGTTGTGTATGGCGTCATTGCCTTTGAGTATGGATATTGACACTGCTCCATCCCTGCAAAAGAGATCTTTTCTGATGCCTCCTGATGTGTCGGTCTGTATTACAGCTGCATCACCAAGCCGTGAGTGTAATCAGCAGTACTGCAGATTTAGCAGTACTGCAGATTTATTCCATCCCACCTTGTGAAGCCATAAATGTTCTCTGTGAAGTGTTTATCTTTCTCTGTGTCGTCCTGTTGGTTCCTAGGAACTTGAGTCAGTCCGGTACAACATACATTCCCTGCCTCTTCTGCTCCTTACTCAGAACATATTTGGTACTGTTTGCATTTATTCTTCATTCCTTTTAAGTCCCAAGTTCAAGGTGGAGTTGCTGTTTGACTCATCCAGACTTTCCAAAGGAAAAGTTCCTTTTCCTTTATTCCCCCTTTTTTGCCAATTTTCTATTAACTTGCTACTTTTTTCATGTTTTCCTTTCCCTGTGTTTTCAATCAAAAGCAGTCGATTTCTTAGCTTCTTTTTGAGTGTCATCATATCATCCACCAGATGAGCATCAAATACCTTAACAAAAATCTGTGTTACACCTTATGTTCTCATTAACACTTACTCTGCCTCCAGCATTACCCTCAGCCCTGGTTCTACTCAGGGTTTCTAGTACCAGCCCTATCAGCTGTACTATTTAAAATCTCCTTAAATTTTATACCCAAAAGAATAAAGGTGGCCTTTGCTGCCTTTTTCCGCTGTGACAATAGATCCCAGCAAGGGGTAAACAGTAGGCTACTGGACCATGAGCACAGTTTCTACCTCCTCTATGAAGCCACCAAAGCCAAACTGATTGCAACTGGAGCTGTTGATACATTTGGACCTCCATGCTGTTGCAGACCAAATTGTATCTTAGGTATATACAGATCAGTCTGTATCATCTCCTTAACAAGAAATAGTGTTCACTCTGCTTCTCCACACCTCATGGAAGGGCTCAGCCAATGACTTCAAGACGGGCCCGCTCCTTTCCTGCAGACCATTGCCGACCATCCTAACAGATGCCTCTTCTGAGGTGGGAAGTGCACATTAGTCTTCTCTAAGTGTAAGGATGGGGATCTACAAAGAAGGCAGAGTTTGCACATGCAAATTCTGTGGGGCTGGAGATGTTCCTGCATCATATATGGGAGGGCATCTTCAAATCATGACAAGCAATTCCAGTACAGCATTCCATATCAGCCTGCAAGAACCGAGATCCTTCCGGGAGGCATGAAGTTAGCTTTTGCAATTGGACTATCAACCTCTGCGTGCATCTGCTGGTGGTGTAATTCAGATCACGCAGTCCTAACAGACATTTCTCCCTGAATTATTGGGGAATATCAGTCTCCTGCACTGTAATTTCCCGCACGGCAGCCATCTACAGGTAGGCCTCCTTGCTTCGTGCACTAATGAGCAGTCTTGTGTAGGTACTGCCTGCCAGTATCAGCAGTTCTGGTTTCTGAACTGAAAACTGAAGAGCACTAGGACTCTGTTGATGCTCTGCTCATGTTCTTAGGTCCGCTCACCAAAGTGCAGACCGTCATCTCAAACCTACGCCTGCTATGACTCTCCATATCACTCGGGCTTTTTTTTTTTTCTGAGTACAGCTGACAAATTCTCCTTCAGGCGTGTGTGAAAGTGTGAAAACTTTACACAGTGGGAGCTTTATACACGCTACAGGTGGTATCATTTTCCATGTGTTTCCCCAGCCACTGCATAATTGTGCTAAACGCTGCTTAGGCCACTGTGCCTCTCTCTCTTTTTTTTTTTTTTTTTTAATTTTCTTCTGTTTTTGTATTTGGTTGTGATTTCCACCTCCTATGATGTAAGTGCTGATAACCTGCTTCTTTATAAACCTGACTGCATGAATGACAGACTGTTGAGACTTCCTTGTGTTCTGAATAACTCATTTGGTTAAAATCAGAGATGGGCAAACCACTGCAAACAAAAGCATTTACCAAACCATGCACTGCAGTTACAGAAACAAATAGAGATATTTGTCATTTCTGACACTAGGTTCACTCTTGAAAATAATTGCTAAAAATTATTTGAAGGCTTTTGCTAGCTAAGACCATTTGTTAGTTTTGTGTAAAACTCTGTCACAGGGTATTTCTTCTGAAGTACAGCAGGGCTTTTGTATCTTTCCCACTTAACATTCTGAAAAGTTACACCTATAACAATTAAACTCTACCTACCTGTTAGTATCCGATATGTGGTTGTAGAGTTTAACTAACCTACTAGAATGACGTCAAATAAGAAGAGTTTCAGGAGGTTCAATCTAATTACGTTATAATATTTAACCATATTTGAAAGCAAATAGGAACTCCTGTTTTAATATTAAACCTTCAAGCACATCCAAACAGCTAGGTGTAAGCTTTTTGTGCTTTGTTAGAACAAGAGCTATCAGCAGTTCCTTCAAAGTTCACTTCTAATCTGCTTTTAACAAAACCGATGAAGTCTTACAGCCAAGCCTGAAGACCTCATTTTGCTCCTGCTGCCAATGGCAAATAGGCATCAGGGCCAACAGCACTGTGCTTAAGTCCCTTCCTCACCGTAAAACTAAAGATAGATTAAACAAGTGCCCAGGGTAGTCCTCACCTTTCCTAGAGGAAGGCAGCACAGTTCATATGGGCAATGTCATATATTTGCATGTTTATCTGAGCCCTGTTTGGAAGTATCTATAGGAGCTATATGTCTTGCTTTGATTCCTTGGACAAAAATATATTTTACCCTTAAATCTCAATTAAAAAAAGTAAAGAAGGCTAATCTTAGGACAACTGCCTCCTGTATGAATGAAGTATGTAGAGGGAGTAAAAGGAAAAAAGAAAAGATTTTTGGAAAACTGACATATAAACTTTGAATGAAAAATATTGCTTTTATACTTTCTCCCTAAGTAACTTTTTTCCCAAGATGTTTTACACTGTCATTAAACAATACAGTCAACTAATTACATACGATAGCACTACTTGCTAAGTAACTTGTGATTATGTACTGAGTTATGATTAGAAGTCTGCAAAATCCTTATGCCTGTAATGGTGGAGTATGAAACTTTCTGTAAGATGAACACTTTGGTTTGCACAACATCTACTCTTTCAATGCATGAACAAAGAAGTTGTCTCCTGTACAGAGGATCCATATTCAGCAGGGTCAAACTTACCCATGTTTGCTAAGCAGTGCTGTAAAATTTTTTCCTGCTCAGAAGACATGCAGGTACAACTGTCGTTGAGGCACCACTGTGTAGCAAACCGTTGGTAAAGACCAAAATGGAAATGACCACCCTACGTATCCTGTAATTCAGACCGCACAATCAGCCACTGTTTTACCTACGGCTCCAATTCTTATGCCTAGGTAAACAAATGGCAAAACCTTTTGCTTGGTGATTTTTTTTTTTTTTTTTCATTTTAAAAGCTTCCTATTTCACTGTTATTTCACAATTTTTAACCCTTAATTCTAGAGAAAAAAACATAATGTCTGATTCGATAGGAATGCATATGTTGTTCATAGCTTTCCCAGGATCCTGGATATCATGTAAGATGTGATATTTTTAAAGGCGTGAGTATGAGACAAATACAGCATGCTTGTGTTTTCACTGGTAAAGCCCTTCTTTATAATTTCTTGCAGACAGAAGAAGAAGCAAAACATCTGGTGATACTTTTTTTTAACACAGGGAGCTAGCATCCTGGTTTTGACAGAAAGAAATTAAAAGGGAAGCCATCGCATCTGCTGAGAATCCTTCATGTTCGTTTCAATTTTTTTAAAAAATATACAAGTTCTGGTAGATTTATTAACAGCCTGGTAGGCCAAAGGTAATTCCACTTTCATTAGGGAACTGTTCCATTTTGTGTATGATTATTTTCTGACTAGCCAGTTCCCAGCATCACCCTAAACTATTGAATTTTTATCTATCTCAATTACTGCATTTCATTCTTTTAGCAGGTAAATAAAACAATAAAATTTGGAAAGAATACCTGGAAAACATGAATGTGTGAGTTACCAATAAGCAAATTTAAATGTCTGTTAAAATATTATTTGTTAAAACTCTAAATTTTCTCTGTGATTTTAGAACTTAGTATCTAACTTCTCCTTATTTTAAATCTTAGTATTCATTGCTTGTTTGTTCTACCCACTTCTGGGGCAGACTATTCTCAACTATTCAGGGAAATTTCTCAATACAAATCCTGTAGCTTACTGCTTTCAACAAAGTTATTTAATCCCTGCTCTTTTCAAGTATTTGTAGAATAAATTGGACTCATTTTCCTTTATGCAGTTCATTCATTCATTCACAAGTATCAGCTAGCCCTTGTAACACTAAAATGTCTTCAAAGACAAAGAGTAGCCCTGGCTGTGTCTGCACATCCAGGTTTGCACAGGCATCGTCAAATTCACAGGTTGGGAATTGGTCTGTGAAATACGATTTTGATGCTTGAATCAGTGCTGGGTCCGGTCTTATTCAATATATTCATCAACTACCTGGATGAGGGGACAGAATGTACCCTCAGCAAGTTTGCTGATGGCACAAAACTGGGAGGAGCGGCTGACACACCAGAAGGCTGTGCTGCCATACAGTGTGACCTGGACAGGCCGGAGAGTTGGGCAGAGAGGAACCTAATGAAGTTCAACAAGGGCAAGTGTAGGGTCCTGCACCTAGGGCGGAATAACCCCATGCACCAGTACAGGTTAGGGGTAGACCTGCTGGAAAGCAGCTCTGCAGAGAGGGATCTGGGAGTCCTGGTGGTGAGGCCACATCTGGACTACTGTGTCCAGTTCTGGGCTCCCCAGTTCAAGAAAGACAAGGAACTACTGGAGGGAGTCCAGGAGAGGGCTACAAAGATGATCAAGGGACTGGAGCAGCTCTCTCTCTTATGAGGAAAGGATGAGAGACCTGGGTCTGTTTAGCCTGGAGAAGTTAGAGAGGGGATGTCATCAGTGCTTATCAATATCTAAAGGGTGGGTGTCAAGAGGAATGGCCAGACTCTTTTCAGTGGTGCCCAGCAACAAGACAAGGGGCAATGGGCACAAACTGGAACACAGGAAATTCAGTCTGAATATGAGGAAAACTTCTTTGCTTGGAGGGTGGCAGAACACTGGAACAGGCTGCCCAGAGAGGCTGTGGAGTCTCCGACTTTGGAGATATCCGCCTGGATGCATTCCTGTGCAACCTGCGGTAGGTGACCCTGCTTTGGCAGGGGGGCTGGACTAGATGATCCCTTCCAGCCCCTACCATTGTGTGATTCTGCGATTGCTTCTACTCTCATTCATTCTTAAACTCTCCTATGTTCTCAAAACCATTGTAATTAATTCAGGTATGATATAGAGAAAAGACTATATCCGCAGAGCTTAAAATAATTTCTTATGTTCTCAAGTGCAAGTTTTTAATGAATACTAGAATTGCTAAAGAGAGGGTCATTGGTAAAACTGCACTGAATTAATGACAAAAAAGTACAATACCCTTTGAGTCATGTATTACCAATAAATCATGTCCGCTAAGGGTGCTAGAATGTGAGAGAAGAGAAAAACAAAGCTGGTTTAAATTCTGAGTTTTTATTTAATTAAAAATAATACATTTTAGACTAGAGCAAAACAGGTAATCTTGAAATTACTGGTAAAATATCACTTCTTAGTAGCAGCAGCACATGTAATCTGTAATACGATATTATCTTGTATTATGTACTGTTATATGATATGCAGCTGGTCCTGCTACATTGCACATATTTCCATTAAAATATTTATTTTTTTCTTATTTTCTGATTTTAAAGTTTTCCATTTTATTATTATTTTTTAAAAGATGTTTGTGTTTCCTAGCTTTCATAAAAATGTGTATCATATCACGAATTTCTTTCTGAGTGGCATAATTCTAGTAACTGGCTTGTGAGAAAACTGCCTTACAGGTTCCAACAGGATACAGGATAAGCAATGACCTTTCCAAGTGAAATGCAAATTGCAAAACAATTGCAGTCATCAAATCGCCCAACGGAACATCCATTAAGTCCATCTTCAGTCAGACTTCCTAATAAGTTTTTTGTGTGTGTCTGGACTGCTACCTTTTGACCTTGGTCTGCAGCCAGTTCTACTCAGCAACCCTTACACCATGTTAACTATTCCCTTTTCCCACCTGATCCTCATTATAAGCAGCCTTCTTCCTGTTTTGTAAGAGAAATAGGAAATCTGCTCATCCAGTCTAATGCAGTCCAAGACACTCACTGCCAATAAAGCAATCTTGCTGCAAAACATTAGGGGAGTTGAAAAAGGTGAAGAACAACATTACAGAAAATCTTGAGTGACGAAAATGAGAAAAATCATGTAACCCTGAAAATTAAACTGCGCTACGGGCCTATTTCAGCTTCTTATCTTCTCGTCCTTTTTCTTTACATACTTACTATGTGAGGTGCAGTAATTTGAAATCAACTGCCATTTTCAAGGATAAGATATCCATATCCTGTTGTCACAGACTTAACTGACCTCTTGCAGAAAGCACCGAACTTCTGCAGCTTGCAAAAATAGGAAGATCTGCAAATGTGAAACAACTGGCAGATGTATAAAATAAAAAAAGTAAAAAACAAAGAATATAAAAAATAAAAATAAAAAAATACCTCTTTTATTTCTTCTTTTCCCACAGCACCTCAAGGGGACCTCATTCCCTGGTGACCCCTCCATCCACAGCTTTCAGGCAGTGTTGAGCAATCCTCTGTTCACTGCACCTTGCAGTGGCACTTGGCAAGAAACCTCGCTCCTGCAAGCCTGCTGTGTCCTGAGGGGTGTACAGGGGTCTGCCTTCGCTGTGCTGTGGAGCCGGTGGCTGCCACTGACAGGTTTTGCCCGCTTGTCTTGAATTTTTTAGAGTTGCTAGGAAACCAGCTGGGATAGAAAATTAATTTATTTTTCCAAGGCTGAAGTTTATCGTGCAAACGTGTTCTTCCCCCCATTTGAGGTGCAGCCTAGTCACTGGCTTTTGATTCCTCTGACAGTTGTAAAGATTATTTAATCTTTGTAATTTCTTCATTAAAGCTTTTTCAAAATATCTCATTTTAGCTCTTTTCCTAGTACAGAAAGGGAATGTATCTGAATTCTTAAATTTTTTCACATAGCCAGAATATCATTTCCTGTCCAGCTTGTCCTGTAACAATTAGCTTAGCCTGCGTCACCACAGATACGATGCTACCATGTTCCAGCTATAAAATTAAAACACACAGATCAATAAGTACAGATCAATAAGCAGAAAACAGGAAGTAAAAGGTGTTTTCATCAACATAAATATTTCAGTAAATATTGCGTGGTAGCAGAAGGACAGATAATACAGAAGATGTGAATTACAGTAATTACCTGAACTTTAGATAGCAGTCATTAATAACTCAGTACTTCTTTTTATGTGTGTGTGTGGCCTGAAAGATCTGAAACATCAAAAAAAAACAGAAGGAAGAAAAATTCTTTTGTAAAGTATGTTTAACAGACAGGGGGAAAGTGCAAGTTATACAGGGAAAATGTTATTGTACATTCAGTTGGATCTGTTAGCCTATGGGCAAAACAAATTGCAGGAAGAGCGTTCATGAATATTTGAAACAACGAAGCATGAAGCAAAGGTGCTCTGGGAGACAGCCCTGCACTAACAGGGAGATGAACTGGTAGACTTCATACTGGGCAAGACAGATGTAAATTGCACACCTATTTAAACAGTTTATTTTAATATGTTTCTGTCACATGCTTACACTTTTGTAGTTACTTTTCTGGAAGAGCCGCTGTTGCTGGTGAGCGGGCACCCCACAACTCCAACTCCGCCATGGCTGTGAGGGGTCCGGCTGTGCCCCACCTGCCTCTCGTGCCCCCAGGCTCCGCTCATCTTCCCTGCAGAAACCCCCAGCCCCAACACATGGCTTTACCCCTCCTGGTCACTGCTTTCCTCTGCTGCAACTGGGCCACTGCCTTTAAAGACCTAAATTTTGAGAAACCAGTGGCTAAACTAACAGTTTTCCATGATCCACTGGTCCCTGACAAACCTGCACCTGCCGACATGCTAAGTCGCAGTTCATGATAGTGGGAATTTGCTCCACTTCATTCCTTCTCCAATGGAGCAGCTCTTTTAAGGGAAGGGATCTGGTTGTTGCGCTCACCAGCTGCTTTTGCAGCTGACTTTTTGCTGTATTTTGCAGCTTGAACCTTACTAAGCAGTATAGGGAGGTGTGAGCTGCATATGATAACACCCATCAGCCCCAGGTTAAGCAGCCAGGGAGTAACCTATGAGTGGCCTTCAGAGCCCAGCAGAGCTTTGGGGTAATTTCACATCTAGGAAACCCACTCACTAAGAGATATATGGCCTCCCACAGCCTCTTCTGGAAGCTCACAGGCACCTCTCAGGGTTGTCCTGGGTCCCAGGCCAAGTTGCTCAACTCCTTTATGGACTGCTCAGGGCATGCAAGTGCTTAATGTCAGCTTCCTAGGGCCACTGGCCCAGGGTTATGGAAATGCCTAGTGCTTAGATGTGTAAATCCTTTCTTCAATGTAGCCTGATACCTGCTAGACACTGATATTCTTCAGTGCTGCCTTATCTGATGATGGAGCAGATCATCTTGAGTGCCATCACGTGGCACATACAGGACAAGCAGGCAACCAGGCACAGTCAGCATGGACTTATGAAAGGCAGGTGCTGCTTGACTAACCTGATCTCCTTCTATGACCAGGTGGATGCTTAGTGGATGAGGGAAAGGCTGTGGATGTTGTCTACCTAGACTTTAGTAAAGCCTTTGGCATCATTTCCCATAGCATTCTCCTGGAGAAACTGGCTGCTCATGGCTTGGACAGGCATACGCTTCACTGGGTAAAAAACTGGCTGCACGGCCGGGCTCAAAGAGCTGTGGTAAATAGAGTTAAATCCAGTTGGTGGCCAGTCACAAGTGGTGTTCTGCAGGACTCTATTGGGGTCAGTTCTGTATAATATCTTTATCAAGGATCTGGACAAGGGGATCGAGTGCACCTTCAGTAAGTTTGCAGATGTCACCAAGTTGGGCAGGAGTGTTGATCTGCTTGAGGGTAGAAAGGCTCTACAGAGGGATCTGGACAGGCTGGATTGATGGGCCAAGGCCAATGGTATGAAGTTCAACAAGGCCAAGTGCCAGGTCCTGCACTTGGGTCGCAACAACCCCATGCAGTGCTACAGGCTTGGGGAAGAGTGGCTGAAAGCTGCCAGTGAAAAGGACCTGGGAGTGTTTCTTGTCAGATGGCTGAATATGAGCCAGCAGTGTGCCCAGGTGGCCAAGATGGCCAAAAGCATCCTTGCCTGTATCAGGAATAGTGTGGCAAGTGGGACTAGGGAAGGGATTGGCCCCCTGTACTTGGGACTGGTGAGGCCGCACCTCAAATACTGTGTTCAGTTTTGGGCCCCTCACTACAAGAAAGACTTTGAGGTGCCAAAGCGTGTTCAGAGAAAGGCAGCGAAGGTGGTGAAGGGTCTGGAGCACAAGTCTTACAAGGAGTGGCTGAGGGAACTGGGGTTGTTTAGCCTGGAGAAAAGGAGGCTGAGGGGAGACCTTATCACTCTTTACAACTACCGAAAGGAGGTTGTAGCAAGGTGGGTGTCAGTCTCTTCTCCCAAGTAACAAGCAATAGGACAAGAGGAAATGGTCTGAAGTTGAGCCAGGGGAGGTTTAGATTGGATATCAGGAAAAATTTCTTCACCAGAAGGGTTGTCAAGCATTGGAAGAGGCTGCCCAGAGAAGCAGCTGAGTCACCATCCCTGGAGGTATTTAAGAGACATGTAGATGTGGTGCTGAGGGACATAGTTTAGTGGTAACTTGGCACTACTAGGTTAATGGTTGGACTTGATGATCTTAAAGGTCTCTTCCAAACATTTTCAGCCATTTTCAGAGCAGCATAAGCGTGACATGAAGTCATGCCTTTAATGTGGAATGATAACAGTAGAATTCATCTTCTCTATAGGGAGCCTTAATTATAAAAGAACTAAAACCCATTAAAAGTATACCAATACACAATATTCACTCCCATTTGCCTAAGAAGGGAACACAGTACAGGAGACCTCACTGTGAAAAAGATTTACTGTGAACTTCTGCTCCACAAAGATAAAAGTTTTATAGCTCATTACAAAACGTGCACGTGCAAGATTCAGAGAAACATAGAGAGGAGTTTTTTCTTATCATAAGCATCAGAAAATTATCTTGGCAGTCAGTTAAGATGCATTCTTGGTTCAAATTTCAAGGTAATCTTCATTATTATTCCACAGGAAATAGCATAGAGCACATTAGCACACAGTGCCGAACTCCTTAGAAAAATAAGCAGGTTCAGCTCCTCTGTGTGTCTACACTCTGCTAAAATGCTGAACGGTGCTGCGGTCTTACCCACAGAGTTAACTCAACATGACATTTCACTGGACTGTCCCCCCTCAACCTCCCCTGTGAAGGGTGCAGTAAAAGCGGTCACACTGAGAAATGACTCTTGGCTGCCTGCGCCCATGCCAGACTCGCGCGCAGCAGTTCGGCTGCTGGGGAAGCACCCCGTGCTGTCAGTGCTGCAGCGCTCCGAGCCTCTCTGAGAGCTGCTTCGCAGTGAGGTGGAGGACAACCAGTTTTCCCTTTCCCAGGCAAAAATGGTAGTAGCCCGGGAATGTGTTAAAACTAGCAGACGCCAGCCTGGGGACAGCGCTGCAACCTTTCTTCCATGTGGTGACAGGGCCCAGACCCAGCCTGGAAGTGCATATTCAGTGTAGGCTTCAATCAAACTATTTTTTCGGCAACAGGAGAAGATGCAGGGCTCAAGACTCAAAGACAGATTTTTTCGCTGTAGGTCTGCACGATGGGAAGTCAGCACAGTGCTTTGCATGGCTGATGCAGATTTTTAAGCGCAGATGAAACCGCTGTTGAGCAGGCCAGCAGTTTTGAAGCAGGAGCAGAGGTCTTGGCCAGCACTGTTACACAGTCCTGGACTTGCAACAGCTGGATGAGAAAGCCCATATTCCTGGAGAAGTGATGGGGGCTTGTTTTGACCTTTCAGGGACATGCAGGTGAGGGGCATGCGTCACTGAGAATCAGGCTGCTACTACTATCCAAAATTGGCTAGCCCTCTCCCCAGCTGAACTGCGCAACTGGAAACCTGTAGCAGTGGCACTGAACAAGCCCAGGGGATTCCCAAGGGGAAGCTTTGCTGAGCAATTTTCATTTCTATTCATCCATGAGCAGAAAATACAATGTATTTTGCAAAACTATTAGCAGGTTTTCTGTGAGGAGGTAGCCCAATCCACACAGATAAGCATGTAATTATTACCGGCTTCCCCAGCAACATCATAAGAAAACAAGGAGGAGACATTCACTGTTGTACAGGCTATGATCTAGGGTTAAAGACATCTAAGCAGAGTGTGTATGACAGTATTGTGCATCCAAGGCATCCGGACATTTAGTGTATTTAAATATGCCTGTGAATTGCTATTGCGTGTAATGATCCTGTGATCATCATAAGGAAATAAATAAGTAACTTTTGGTAGAGGAAAAGGTGACTTACAGTAAAAATTACCTGAAGGAATTGTGAGAAGGCATTGCAGAGTGGGAAGCACTCGACTTACATCACCTGGTTTATCTTATCAGCCACAGATTAGCTGGCACTCACTCATACTCTTACCAGCACATGAAGTGGTGACACCCTTCCTCCGTGCTTTGTAGGTACTTGTAGCTGAGGGCTAAGAACTGAATTTTTCCAACTTTGGCAGTGTTTTGCTCTGAAATGAAAACTACCCCAAATCACACCTTACCCAAATGCCTTCCTTAGGAAGGGCAGCAGCTGGTCTTGCTGTGTTTTCACTTCTGCTATGACATAAAAGTGACACACCTTAGAAAAATTCTGTCTAGGGATTATACTGTTTTACAAGATTTGTTCTTGATGCTGACAGTCTGATAGAGTCTGAAAACAAAAGTGAGAATGGCTTCGCAGATCCTTTGAAAACACAGAGAAGCAGTAATGGTGGTGGGGAGCTTGAAATAGTTGTACTTGATCAGAGTGTGTGGCAGCTTTGTACCGGCTGCTGTTTCCTTATAAATACTCTGATTTGTTATAAATGAACGTCTGCCGCATCTGGATAAACACGGGGCAGAAAAGTGCAGCGCTGGTTGAGCAGACATGAAACATCGCATGAGATACCGTAAAACTTCTGTGAGATATAACACAAGATGTCATGCACATATGTCATGGTGCAGCTTACACAGATACAGCCCAGGAGAGAGGGTGAGACAGGAGACCCGGTACTTTCAGGACTGCTCACCAGTCAGAAGTCAAAACTCTCTTCTCTAAGTGGAAGATACAAGGCTCAAGCGCCCTATTGAAAGTGCCTTTGAAGAGATCCCTCTTCCTGAGCTGCAGGGAGGGTCTACAAGTCAGAAGAGCTGGAGCCTCCCTCAGCCCATCAGACAAGACTCTCTCTTTCAGGATTTGCATAAATGACCTACAGCATCGAGACCCAAGCAGTGTATTAGAAAGGTTTATTGCATTGACTACAGAACTCCTACAGCTCTCCCAGAATGTGGTAGTGAAGTAAATAGTCCACAGTAGGTAGCAAGAAATCCTCTTATAGGCCATGGCAGAAAATTCTCATAATCATTTGTTGTTACCCATACGTAACCTACCTTATTGAATATCATCCAACAATACCTGCAATAAACTCATTATTGCAATAAAGATTTGAGTCTGAGCCTATTTTTTGAATGGTCCCCTGTTCTGATTTGCTTACTGTGTGCAATGGAGATTTTACAACAAACCTAGGCAAAGTCTAGTTAATTGCAAAGTCTAGTTAATTAATCCATTGTTGAAAATATTCAGAAACATAATTAGTAATGCTTCAAATAAGGTATCACTAATAGACAAGTCAAGGTCTGATTATGGAGTTTGCTACGCCCTGTCAAAAACTAGTGGGTATACTCTCAAAGAGAAAATCCATAGGCTAATGCTAAAAATTTCTTTTCATTGGAGATAGAAATATTTAGGTCTAAAATCTGTCAGTAGCAAGCATCTCTGAATTTCAGTTGTCTAAGTATATTTGGAAAACTGAGGATAGATGTTCCTGCATAGCTTTGAGCAGTGACCCTTTTGAAAATCAGTCAATATGTATTGCTGGAAGAGAGGAGAGAATAACAGTAAAGAAATCAGAGTACAATTGAACCTGCAGACAAAGAAGAATCATAGAATGGTTTAGGTTGGAAGGGACCTTGAAGATCATCGAGTTCCAACCCCCCTGCCATGGGCAGGGGTACCTCCCACTAGACCAGGTTGCATACAAGAAGATTTCTTGTATGTCTATGTCCTTTTTTGACATTATGCAATTTTGATTTCTTTCATTTTATATACAAAATTCATTGATTATATCACATTGCAAGCTACAAATTTAGCCTTTTTCAAAGGACTATTAAAAATATCAAGGCAGTTGAATAATGCATTAAAGACAAGAGATTAAAATCTAACGAAAGATAAAAATGTGTAATTAAGAAAGTAAACTTTCCCTTCAAACTTTTAACAGGGAATTATGAACACTGGTTTGGTTTTTTTTGTTGTTGTGGAGTTTTTTTTAAGACAAACAAACACAGGTCTCACTCATGAACTAACAAAGTGCGTAAACCATTGCAAATTGCAACACGCAATGAATGCAGCAGTCCAGTATGCGCTCAGGAGATTACAGTGGCAAAGGAAGGGTGCAGGAAGTTTCTGTTTCCTTCCTCAAAGTAGGTTTAAGATTACAAATTAATCTCAAAAGAGATTATGAGTATCTCAAAGAGTTAATGAGTGTCTTAAAACTGCCTGTCTCTCTTAATTGTCCAAAGGCCAGTTGATCCTGAAGTATATAAAATACCAATGCATGAGGAAGAGAAGCACAGCTGAGACAGCCAGCAAACAAACAGCAAACAGGAATCAAGTCCTGTGTCTGCTGGGAAAGATGCCAAAATGTGGTTTTGCCTTCATTCGTCTTTTTGTGCTCTTACTCGGTTTCTCCATCATTTGTGTGGGAGTCCTTTGCATTTCCACAAGTTACTCCATATGCAGATGTGGAAATAGTGAGCTGGTGTTTTTTTGCCTGTTACCTTTGGGGCTCTTTCTCCTTGTGACTGGCATTTTCTGGAGCACTTTCTATGAAGTCTTGAAATGCGGGGACCCTGGCAACGTCTTCATTCGAAATCCCAGCCGTAGAGAGCTGCGTGTCAGCACCATAGACAGGTATGTGTCACAGTACTGCTGCCAATGAATTGGGAGGGAGGGATGCTGTCTTGTAAATATACTGTGAGACGAAAGAAGCTATACAAGGTGTTTACAAAATAAATAAAAAAAATGCGACCATTTTATTATATTGCTACGGAGAGAACTGTAGTCGGAGATTTGATTTCTTAGAGCAAGCAGCAATGTGCAAACAGTAATTTGTACACACAATATATAAGCTAAAGTATACTACAGTGAACACAGCAGGTTGCACAGGGTGGTCTAAAGCCATGCATGGAGGCAGCAGGTGCAGCTATGCCAGCTTGATGGAGCTCATGCCAGAGCACCATTAGTTTCATCTCAACAGACAATTGCAGATGTGCTGCTGTGGGATATCTGTTCGTATGACTTATCACCAATGAGGCACGCAGGGAGCTTCAGCTCCCTATATGGTCCCCGCTGAAGTTTTCTTGTATAGTTGACCCTGCTATTTCTGAGCAAAGTTTGATGCTTTGAGACAGGGAGTTTTTTAAACTGACTGGCGCTAGGCCTGACAAAAGTCTTTAACAGGGTCACTGGATACAAATTACTTTTCCCGGACTGTTGTGGAAACCATACCAGAAACACTGACAATGGGTGCTCCAAAAGCACTATGAAAACAACATTTAGCAAATTTTGGTTAGATAAGCAGAAACATGTAAAATGTATTTTAAAACTGTGAAAACAATGATTATTGTAATAATAAATAACTCACTAATTTAACCTACTTCGGAGAGAGTCTTTGTTCTTCCAAATCGAACTTTTCTCAGGCACTTGTTGAAATACTCACAAGCATGAGTGTTTGTGTGCCATGCATGGGAACTGTCATGGGGAAGCCTTGTCTTTTTAGAATGCTGTGTTTTAATAAAACATTTTGTAGAAAGACACAGGTAATGATGCCAGCTGTTTTATATTCATATATTCCATTGATCTAAACCTACTTAGGTTTCCATTTACAGTTTAAGACTTATCTAAACTTTGGAAACGTAACAGGCAAAGGATCTAACCAAGCTCTGTGAGATAAATCATGTTTCGCCATGACGTGTTTCTTTTTGGTTTGCTTTTTTTCAGACCTGACTTCTATCCCCCCTCCTATGAAGACAGCACAGATCCTGAAAAACAGACCTTCCCACTGCCGGTTGCCTCCACACTAAAACAGCAAGACGTCATCAATATCCCTCCGCCCCCATACAGCGAAAGCAGCACAGAGTTCATCAGTGAAACTAATGAGCAGGAACAGCCACCACCGTACGAATTATCTGTGTGGCAGCTACAGCAGCAGCAAACAGCTGACCAAGACCCAAACCCTGGAAGAGAGTCAAATTCTCACCCATCCACACAAGAAAAGAGTTACCAAGAGGATACACATTGCCAGGGGACCTCAGAAAGAGCAACGCCTGTCAGAACACCTGAGACAGGCAGTGGGTAAAATTCTGCATCTGTGAAGTGGGGAAAATTGGAAGATGTGTGTCAGTGCATCAGAGCAACACTGCCCAGGAGAAGCGTTGACTATTTGTTTGTTTGAGTGGAGCGGGGAAGATACATATATAAAGGTGCTCAGTATTTCGAAGCAGAATGAATTTTTACAGAGATAGAAACAATCACACTCTATCTTGTAAAAGTCAACATCACTGGCAATAGGAGCTTCTTATGCTGCAAGATAAATGAAGCATTATGCTATTATCAGTCTTAAATGTCTTCATAAGGAGTTTCGGCTGAAAGTCCTCATTTGCGGTTTTGTAACATTAGCTGACTTGGGAAGCCTACAGACTCAGTTTTTGTTTGGAATTTGTAAATTATTTGTTGTAACTCATTGTTTTTGTATCATATGCCTTTCAAGTTACTTGTTTTATTCTGGGGTACTAATGGCTGGTATTTACT
The DNA here is from genome assembly GCA_017639485.1 of Pluvialis apricaria. NCBI lineage: Eukaryota > Metazoa > Chordata > Aves > Charadriiformes > Charadriidae > Pluvialis > Pluvialis apricaria. The sequence goes on from CM030044.1 coordinate 29,530,579, forward strand.
ATTGAATTAATGAATAAATTTTGTATTTAAGACAAACGCCGTGTATTTGCTTATGTGATACAAGGTGTCCATGATTCAGGATAAGCACACAATACAATACATGTAATGCACTTCCTAGTTGCTAGAAAGACAGCCCTGGTTATGCCCACAGCTCCTCAAAGGGAACTAGCAATTGCAGGAGGAAAAACTTTCTCTAACTCACTCCTCTGAGCTGTCTCTAAAAGCAGTTGCTTCCACTGCAGCTTACTCAAGACTGTGGGAACTAAAAAAGATGTCCTGTATGCTGTTTCTGACACAAGTGGCCTCGTTGGGTAGGGAGCAAGTACCAGAACGAGGACAGGCTTCGACTCATCCTTCCTCTGTTACATGTTTCCTCCCTCTGTTACATGTCTCCTTCCTTCCACAAAATCACTGAAGCAAATTTGCATCCAGGACACTGTCATCTATAATTCCAGGTGAGAAAAAAGATTTCGTGGGGGTTCACTCAGATTTGGACCTGCAAAACTGACCGCAGGTGGAGTTTTGCTTTTTGTTGCAGAACCAGCGAGACAGAAAAGTTACCACACTTTCCAGATGCCCACATACCCTAAGACAACAACTTTAGCATTATGGCTGCATATACACTACAAATGCAAGACATGGTAGTGATGGTAACAATGGCTAAGGCCACTGAAGTGACAGCTGTGTCAGTTTTTTCTTCCAAAGAATTTCATCCTTTATGGGAAGGACCTATAAACCTTCAGTTAATGTAAGGAGAAAGGAAGGCAGGATAAAATGTGGTGAAGAAACTACAGAGAAAGGAAAATCAATTCAAGACAACTGAGTAAAAAAGTATTAAAACAGTCACAGGCTAAAAAAGAGCCCCTGTAAAAGATAGAAGCCGATAGAAGATGCCATCAGCATATAAAGATTTTTCAAAGTGACTGAGAAGTGGTACAGCACAGAGGAGAATAGTAAAAGTCAGAGGTACACCGTACGCTATTTCCAAAACAGCTGAAGTGAGGATTTCCTATGCCAAGTGACCATGTTCTGGTCTTACCTCCTAGCACTACCATATCCACACCTTGAAATGCCTTGCTTCTTCACCCCAGGGCCCCGGATCCTGAAGGCTGTGCACTCTTCACAAGTATTGGTGCAGGGATCAATCGCTGCAGAGGAGGCTGATTAACCAGGAGATATCCCATGGGAAAACACTTGTCCTCTCCCAGCTCAACCTTATTATTTTATTTTTTTTTCTGTGGAAATCCAACTTTTCTACCAGATAACTTTTAAAGCAAGACCCCACAAGTGGGAAATGATTGAGAGTACAGGTAACACTGAAACCAAGTACTGCAAAAGTACTGCTAAAGGTTGTTCTTGAACCAGTTTGCTATAGGAAATGACATGCAGGTTCTTTCCACATAGTTTATGGACAATCAGGAAGAGCTAATCCTCTCTTCCTTTCTCCCAGTCCTAGCGGAGTCCTGAAGTGCCCCTGTTTAGCTCCAGCCTTCTGCAGATGTGAGGTCTCAATGGATCCAGAACTGTGAAACCGAGATAATGGCATCTTCAACCTTCAATACTGAAGAAAGTATTTGAGACATGAAGGTCATTGAGATAAGGAGAAAATTAAGGTTAATACCTAATATTCTACGATACAACCTGTTTCTCAGTTTGTCTTTTTAGCTAATGATCTACTTCCTGGAAAATGGTGTGGGAAATTAGCTCAAAATTTTCTACAATCTTAAAGCAGCAAAAGCTTTTAAACAGTTTGCTTTTGATCAAACTTACTAGCATGAAGTCAGCTTTGCCAAGAATAACAGCTGGAAGTTTCAGATTAAAAGGAATTTTCTTTGGACTGGAGGATATGAACAGGTCAAACTAAGGTTTCAGAACAGAACAGGTTCTTTCAGTGCGTTGACAACAACTTCCTGACAAGCGGTGATTGAGCAGCCAACAAGAAGGTGTGTGGCTGTCCTGATATTTACAATACCAGAAGAAATGAGTGGCCATGTGAAGACTTTCCCTGCAGCGATCATGAGATGGTGGAGTTCAGGATCTTTAGAGGAAGGAGAAGGGCAAAAGTGGGACCAAAGTTGGCAGAGCAGAGTTTAATCTCTTCAGAGATCTGCTTGGAAGAACCCCATGGATTATGGCCCTGGAGCAAATATGAGTCCAGGACAGCTGTTTGATTTTCAAGGATCACTTCCTTTAGGATCAGGAATGGTCCATCCTGACACATGGAAATTAAACAAAGGCAGCAGGAGGCCTGCAGGGATGACCAGGGAGCTTCTGACTAAACTCAGATATGAACAGGGAGTGTATGGTAAGTGGAAGCAGGGATAGGTGACCATGGGGGAATATAGAGTCCAAACATGCAGGGATGAGATTAGAAAATTCAAAGGACACCTGGAGTTGAACCTGGTGATGAATGTGAAGGGCAACAAGAAAAGTTTCTACAGGTACATTAGGTGAAAGAAGACATGGAAAAGGCTGAGGTGCTTCATGCTTTCTTTGCCTCCATCTTTACTGGTAAAAACAGCCTGCAGGAATCCCAAGACCTCGAGACAAGAGGAAGAGTCTGGAGCAAGGAAGACTTACCCTGGGTGGATCCGGATCAGGTTAGGGAGCACTTAAACTGGACATACACAAGTCCATGGGATGGCTTGGGATGCATGCACAGTGCTAAAGAAGCTAGGCCATTCCATTGCAAGGCCACCCTCCTTACCTTTGAAAGATTGTGGTGACTGGGTGAGGTTCCTGAGGACTGGAAGAGAGCAAATGTCACTCCTGTCTTTAGGAGAACAGCTGGGGAGTTGCAGGCTGATCAGCCTCATCTCAGTCCCTGGGGAGATGATGAAGCAACTAATCCTGGAAACACTTGCACAATCCATTAAGGACGAGAAGGTAATTGGGAGCAGTCAGCATGGATTTATGAAGGGGAAATGATGCTTAACCAACTTGATGATGTTCTACAATGAGATGACTCACTCAGTGGATGACGTGAGAGCAGTGGATATTGTTTGCCTTGACTTTAGTAAGGCTTTTGACACCATCTCCCGTAACATCCTCATAGACAAGCTGACACAATATGGTTTACAGAAGCAGACAGTGAGGTTGAGTGAAAAGTGCTGAACAGCCAGGCCCAGAGGGTTGTGATCACTGCCACAAAGTCCAGCTGGAGGCCAGTCACCAGCAGTTTTCCCCAGAGGTCAATACTAGAGCCAATATGGTTTAACATCTTTAACAATCTGGATGATGGGGCAGAGTGCAGTTTTCCAGATGATGCAACACTAGAAGGACCAGCTGACACACCAGGGGGTTTTCCTGCCATTCAGAGGGACCTGGATGGGCTGGAGAAACAGGCTGACAGGAACCTATGAAGTTCTGCAAAGGGAAACACAAAGTCATGGTCCTGGGGAAGAATAAACAAAGCCACTGACACATACTGGGGCCAGGGGGCTGGGAAGCAGCTCCACAGAGAAGAAACTGGGGATCACATGCTGGACAACAAGTTGACCACTTGCCAGCAACTCACCTGCACAGCAAAGACAGCCAATGGCATTCTGGGATGCATTAGGAAAAGCATCACCAGCAGGTGGAGGGAGGTGATCCTTCCCCTCTGCTCAGCACGGCTGAGATGCACCTGGAGTGCTGGGACCAGGTCTGGGCTCCCCAGTACAAGAGAGATGTGGGTGTTTTGGAGTACCTCCAGCAAGGGCCCACAAAGATCAAGGGACTGGAGCATTTGTCATATGACAAGAGGCTGAGAGAGCTGGGAGTGTTTAGCCTGGAGGAGAAAAGGCTTGGGAGGTATCTTACTGATTCCTACAAATACTTGATGGGAGAGAAAGAAGAGGATTGAGCTGGATTCTTCTCAGTGGTGCCCAGTGACAGGACAAGAAGCAATGGGCACAAACTGAAACATACGAAATTCCATCTGAACACTCAAGAAAGTTGTGGGTTTTTTTTTACTATGGGAGTGGTCAAACACTTGAACAGTTTGCCCAGAGAGGTTTTGGAGTCTACACCCTTGCAGACAATCAAAGCTTGACTTGACATGGTCCTGGGCACCCTCCTCCACCTGACCCTGCTCTGAGCTTGGGAATGGATTAGGCGATTCTAGTCCTGATGAACTAGATGGTCCCTTCCAAACTCAGGGATTCTGTGATCCTGTGGTTCAAGTGAGTACTGCTGCCTCCCGAATTGTCTCTGAACACAATGTGCTTCTCATCCTGCCACTAACTCTCTTACAGAAGGGGACTTCTCCCAAGGGAAAAATGTAATAACCATCTAGCTGGCCTGACAGGTGAATCTGCTGGCATTTTGACTTAGCTCAAACCTCTTGATGCTGAAGAGCAGAGGCTTGAAGGCTGCGTGATAAAAAGACACAACCACGACCCCCAGTGAGACTACACCAAACATTTTATTGCTTCTGGTCACATTGGCACTACTCTTATACCTTTTTCAGTAATTCAGTCTCAGCTACTGTGTTTTTGTAAACTGTTAAAGTAAGTAACGTCAGAGTCACCAATTCATACCGCTCCAAATTTGCCCTTACTTCCCCTCAGTGTAGAATATTATTTATCTTAGATCATGAGAGCAGTTACTACAGTACACTATCATTAAACAGATGAGATTATAGAGTTTTAATATTTAACATTAAATCATTCTTAGTCTATGCTCCCTTACCACCTTCAATTCCTTTTTCTCTCTTCCCCTCTCTCAAATCCATCATTGTGCCATTACCATTCTTTCATCACATCTCTCTCTTTCCAGCTAAATCCAGCAATTTGTCCTCTCCTGATCCTTTTTGCCACCTGCTGCCTCTTTCTCTGTTCCTGGGACCCACCCAAGCCCTGTCTTGGTGAGCCCTCTGCTAACGTACCTTAAAATTGTTCTCTCTCTCACTGGTCTCTGAATTCCTCTTTCTCCTTTTCCTCCAGTGTGCTGGGAGTATGTCTTTGTATTGCCAAGTACAGAAAAATTTGAGGTTTTGGGAACCAGAATTACTGTCCAAGTAAATGTTAGTGCAATCACAGCTGAACAACACAGGAATCTTGCAGTTTCCAGACCTGATAAAACTGCTAATCCAACAATAGTCACAGAAGGGTCTGGATCTCTGTCATAGCACCAAGACACTGTGATAAGACAAACAGTATTAATAATAGTTTTCCCTCTGCTAGATGTATGGTCTGTTTTTAGAAGCCTTGCATCTTTGTATAAGTTCATATATGTTGCTCTTTTCCAAGCATTTATCTCTCATGTTAATAAGTAAAAGACCTCAGGAAATGCAGCACACTCTATGGTATTATGGCTACAGTCCTTCCACGCTTTATGAGATTATGGCTACAGTCCTCCACCAAACACATCAGGTATAAAGATATACACTGTACTTCAGCCTTACTAAGTTCCATTCATCTTCTTGCAGCGAAAAGCAATTAAGTGGTGGAAAATACCAGTTGTTATATTTTATCAAAATCACCAGTAATCATAAGGAATTATGATTATGTGAGTGGATTTGGGGATGGGCTAGTTCTGAAAGTCTGCTGTTTGACAGCTATTCAAAACCACTCACAAACAGCCCTTTTCTCCATTTTAGCACAGAGGCGCAACTATTGTTTCTGAAGCCCAGGACCAAGTCAGTTCTGAGATTTTGACATATATCCTTTGTTCATGAAGACTGACTCCATCAGACTGCCGTCTACTGCAGCTAGTGCTCTAGTGACTTTTTGAAAAAGCACAAGAATGCTTCTTCACAGTCCCGATGTGCTCCTCATGAGTCTTCCCACCACATCTTGAAAGACACCTGGCTTCAGTACATCTTACTTTTCAAAGTGCAAGTCCCAAAAGCTTGGCAAGCGGGATCCTTGGTACTGTGACTAGCTAGTTCACCATGTGATCAAAAATTATTTCACTGTCAGAGAACGTGTAAGAGATTTTAGAAGTTGCTGGACTGCCTTTCAGAACGTTCTTTCATGCAGCCCGGTAATTTGAACTGTCATAATCCAGAGTATGTCTATGGTTGACCATGTGTGATCCACTCGTTAGAAGCTTACTATCCTGCATCTAGAGGAGGTTGAACTATAAGAAAAATGAAAGATTAGATAAACAAGGTTTGTGTAAATATTAATATTACAGAATCACAGAATCACAGAATGGTCAGGGTTGGAAGGGACCTCTGGAGATCATCCAGTCCAACCCCCCTGCCAGAGCAGGGTCACCTACAGCAGGTTGCACAGGATGGCGTCCAGGCGGGTTTTGAACATCTCCAGTGTGGAGACATTCTTACACTCAAACGCAGATGTCCAAACTGTGTGAGAATGCCATGGTCATCTCAAAAAAAAAGTCTTTATAAAAAGAACTAAAGCCTTATAATCTATTTTGGGTTATGGGAATACTAAATGCTAAGGTAGAATACTATGTGAAAACATTACTACCTCTTTTGTTTAGAGTCAATTAAGTAGATAATGTAATTGTATTAAAGGCAGTTTTATTAGGATGCTTGAAAGTGCAGTGTGTCTTGTCAACAATTACATATTAAGACAGAAATACACCATTACTCTTTATTGTGTACTAAGTGCCATAAAATTTTTTGACAGAAGTGTTGAAAGAAATCAAAACAAATTCCTTTGCTGCAATATTATATAAATTGCACTAAAATTTGACAACCACGATGAATTGAAATACACTGCAAAGAGGCAAGTTGCACAAAGCCACCTTGACACATGATACAAGTGACCACACTGTTCCCAAGGAAGCAAAGCTTTCAAACAAGTCACATGCATAAAGTGTTCGTGTTCTTCTTTGGAGCACAGTATTGTAGCTAGAACTGCAGTATCATTTCACAAGCAGAATAATGCTGATGTCCATATCCCCAATATCCTTCTCAGATTTATGCCGGGACGTCTTTTATCCCTTTGCACTCCCCAAATTTTTATTCCATGATCCACTGTTACAAAGAATCTAACAGAAACTGCATCCAGCTGGTGAATCAGACTAGTATTTCTATTTAATTAATTAGCATTTGTTTTCATTTTCTCTTCACTACACACTTCACTCACCACTTTGTGCTAAGTGGAGCATAAGTATTCCAAAGACTTAAAAAACTTTCATCCTAACACCTTCATGAAAAATTGCTAAACTTGCAATGATTACCTTTCAAACACAGTGAGCACCAATATCATCTGCTGACATGAGGAATATTGCAAAAGACAGCCAGATTCCACATCCGACATATTGCTGGAAGGACACAATCAGCCTCTATAGCACAAATGCCTCCCTTTGGAGGAAAAAACCACAAAGAGTCAAAAAATCAGGAAAATCTAAAGGCACAAGTCACATTGATATGCTTTAAAAGCAGGGGTAAAAAAAATTATGGGGTAACCCCTTCTTTGGGAGCATGTGCAAGTGTGTATAGAACACTGCTGACAGCGTGCATCTGTGAGCAATGGGACAGACTGGAGAGGAGGAGTAGTGTCAGGTAAGCAAATACACCTTCTGCAAAGCTTAGTATACAGCCTTTATGCCTCAGACATCCTCTGTATATGTCTTCGTAAACCAACAAGAAGGTGACAAGGATCCCAAATAATATTCACCAAGCACGTCTTTGCTTTGCAACTCCTCCCCCTCTCTCCCTAACTGAAATTTCCCCAACATTTATCACACCATTCAAAACCAAGCAGTTTTCCTTTTCTGTCATACCGCTGACAACATTTGAAGGTTAAGGCCTCTTTCTTTGGTTATATTGTTATCTGAAATTAAGATATTGCAGGTAAAACAAAGAAGTCAATACAGTATTGTATCTGGAGATCAATGCAAATGAAATATGCTCAATATTATATTGATTATTCCTCCCACCCTACCTCTATCCCCAAGAAAACTTTTAAAATCATACAAGGCACAAATGGCTAACATGTTTCAGCAAGGTTCTGTCTTATCCTTGCTGTTCCTCTTTTGGCCCTGGTTTAACAATCTTCTGTGGCTTCAGGTGATGACAGTGGGTCCCTTTCGCCCCGTCCTCTCATGAATCTGAGATATTTTCAGTGCGATTGCTATAAGAGGACTCAGCACAGCCTAAAGAGGAAGAAATACATTGAATTACACAAAGCAAACATCTTACACTTATAAATCCCCCTTTTAACTGTAGTATTATATAATGGTAAATCATTCAATAATAATAAACACTGACACAGTTACAGTGTCTATATTGTCATACTTGATATAATGAAGTATCACGCTGAACATACCTTTTGTGAAATCTTTCACTGAGTATGCCTAAGCTATGGAGAGAAAAGATACCCACTAAATACACTGTACTTATAATGTCTCTACATAACAGAATTGTGGCACACTTGTGAAATCTGCTGTATGAAACAACCTAGAAATCACAAAAGTAGAATTATTTCTATTCTGATGACTGGAAGGCATGTAGATGAGATTTTCTTCCCATGCACACTTAATCTGTGAAGCCTAGGGTCAGAAGGTACTGTAACAAGTACCTTAACAGAAATCACAAAAGTGTGTTTTGAGTAACACCACCTGCAATTGTATTAAATAGGACAAATCCCAACAGAAGCAGCATGAACTCTCAAGTTTCAGGCTACATACCTTATTAAATGGCCATATGTATGAAACTGCCCAGATGTGTGAGTGCAGATAACAAATATGATAGTACCATATAAAACCCAAGAAAATTATAATTTTTCAAATGGCAACTGAATCTTCTCTCAGTTAATTAAATGATACGCAAAGATAAACTGGCAGAGCTGCGTTTTGTGTGAAAACCTTCTTTTCAGAGAATCATATATTTGATTACCAAAATAGTAAAGTTATTTTCTGACCCTCAGAGATTTCCCCCTGCCACCACTTTCAAATAAAATACATTCTGGCTTTAAACCTGTCAGGTTTAAAAATCAAATCAAACAAAAGAGTAATTCTGGAGAGCTTAAATTTACAGATATCTGTTTTATAAGCTTAACATAATCGATACTTTGATCTGTTTCAGCCACCTAACAGATTCTGACAGTATGAGGTGTTTGCTTTATTTATGCAAATGGTCAGAGAAAAGAGTGAGGAGACAGGTTGTGCAAGCAGAGTCATACAGTAACACCGGGAATGCCATTGATGTCAACTGAGTTTATGATCAAACTCAACTATGCACAAGTGTGAGCAGTCTGACATGTTATTGTTCAAAAAGCCCCATATTTGTAGATATCTATCTACTGAATAACCACTGAAGCAGAATACAAGTCCATTAAAGTTAAACATGCTTAGAGGAGATTAATATGCAGAGCACAAATTTGCATCTTTGCGCAAATGCTGCAAAAGTAAATATTAAAATGTGGCAATTTATAAGGTCTGGACGATATTATTCCTTCCTTCCAGCAATATGGATTAAGGAGAACTGAAAGAAGACCAAAGCATCTGAAGCCCCTCTGGCACTCCCCTAGAGAACCCTCTTCCCTATTTAATCTAAAAAGCACAGGAAAATTTAACAAGCTTGACCCTTGCTTTCTTAAGCAACAAATGCACTCTGAAGAAAAAAAAAATGAAACCAAACAAAGCTCTACACAATGCTTTGAACAAAACACAAAATCAAACGAGTTTATGTGACAGCCATTTACATAACCAATTTAGCTCCTGCTCTTTTGCCAAGTCATGCCAATTACCCCTAAATATTGTGCTTGTTACAATCACACTTCTCAACAGAGAGAGTCCTATTTTAGTTCTATCCTCTCACACTTCAATTTAAGCACACTTTCTTCATCCTGCAGATGTAAAAAAAACAAAAGTCCATTCTCTTCGGAATGGCAAGAGCAGAGCAGAATAAAAAGGAACTAGAGCTGTATATGCCTTTTAAAAACTCCTTTATCTCTGCAATGAATGGTTTACATTTCAGTCGCAAAAGATAAATCCTAGCCAGCAGTCATTTATAGTGAGCATGACTCTAGAAAGACTTCTATAAGAGGTCTTGATTTAAAAATATCTTTCAAATGGTTCTTTCTACTTAAGAAATTATAAAACTTTACTATTGACATGTCAACTCAAAATGGCAACTGCAATCACTCTGCACATTAACAACGTATTTATCTCTTGAGAATTGTTTGGTAGACACGGCATGTTATCCTTTAGATAAAATTTAAGAACTGAAAACTAACAGAACTGACTTAAATCAGAATTTTGCTTTAGTAATAACAGATAGAAGTTATACCTCTAAAAAAATAACTGGTAGGAATGATTATTCATACCAGGAAATACATCAAACAATCAGATAAGGCAAATAAAAATCAAAAGCCCTTTGCTTGGGAACAATCTGTTCCGAGCTGTCAGATCTGTATTATTCCTGTTTGACTCATGTAGCATTTTTTCCCTCTGTGACCTTGCAAGAAATTTCCATAGAACTCCCTTTCTCCTAGTCAAGTTCTCAGGTAAGATTTGCCCCAGGATGCATCCAGTTTATCAAAGGCTCAGGCAGCGCTGAAATGCACCTGCTTGCAGGTTAAAAGCTCAGCATGTGTCTAGAGTTTGGCTTTAGAAAATATTTTTCTCAGAATAGGTGGACAAACACCATCTATAGGTCAAGAAACACCTTGTGAAAACCTACTGTGTGTAGCACTTACGATATAACATGGCAACTTCCATCAAAAATTCATGCAGTTCTGATGCAAAATCATCTGTTCAGACTTTGCCTGGAAAGCTCATAAATCTTTCTCCTCAGTCTCTCCCCAAGCCTACACTGAATTTTAATCTTGTTAGGAAAACCAAATGTAGGTGAGTTTTACACAGTCTAGGCATGGACATTTTCCACAGGTCTCAAATTCACTTTTCTCAGGCTAAGCTAAGTCTCAAAACCAAGTTGCCCTATCAGTCTCATCAGTGAAAAGAATTCTCCAGAATTTAGCTGGGAAAAATAAAGCAAAAAAAAAAAAAAAAGCTCAGAGAATGGTAATTCACTCAGATGGGATCCAAACACTTTAGTGAACACCACTACTACAACTCTCTTTTACAGTTCTCTAACTTTTGCTGTCTTTTCCTACTGTATTGATCTGCATTTTGCATTCAGCATCATGTCCACGAGTGTTATTTTGGGCTCTCTCAGCTTTACATATACCCAAGTGAATGTGCAGGGCGGAACACGAGGAACACAGGGTCAATTACTTTTACATATGTCAGTATTTCTGAAACATTAAACACTAAATCATTTGCTCCCTGATTCTGGGATCACAGGGACAGGTAACGTAAGGCCACCCAATTAGCCAGTCATTAAAATGTCCTACTGGGGACAAAGATCCAGCATCAATCGGCTAAACCTTGTGTGACTGTTACACAGGCATTTAGGCACCAGAATTACTAGTAATCAAGATGACACTTCGGACAGTAATTACTTCAGAACAAATATGCAGACCTTGCTACAGATTTCTAAGCAGAGCTGGCATAGTACTACATGTTCCAGAAGAATTCACTTCCCTAGAACAATTGTTAATGCTTCAAAATTAAAAAGAGACAAACAAGTGGGTTAGTACAGCATGAAGTCGTCAAAGAAGGGCTATATAGTTTAACTTTTGGAGCTCTGTAAACGTAGATGTGCCAAGTGTTTTCCACCTCTGCATCTTCCCTCTCAAGAAACTGCTGTCAAACCCCAAATGCTACATCTTCAGCTGCTTGTCTATCAGATTTAGTATCAATTAAAGTTATTTTCCAGTTTGTAGACTTAGCCTTGAGAAAAACATGCTTGCAGAATGCTTTCAAGTCACCAAAAGCTGTAATTGCTAGGTGGTCTTATTATTCTTTACTGGTTCTGTAACTTCCACAGCACTGGTGGTGTTCCCTTTATTACCATGAAGCAGCACACTTGCCGCAGGAAAGAGCAAACTGACCTCTCTACTCTTGTGCATGGTCTGCCTGCTAACTCAAATAAAATTAAAAGAAAGGTCAGGAGGCTAGCTGTTCTGCCCCCAGCACTAGAGGAGGGCAGGCATGAGGGGTGAAAAAGACGGGATGAAAACGTAAACTGAGTGGTGCATGGAAACATCTACATTAGCAACAGATTAATTCTTTTCTAGTACATCCAAAGAGCTTTGAGCAAAGATTAGGTTTAATGAACTCATTTTCTTGATTCCTGAAATATTTTATAACTACCATCACATTGGTTTTCCTATGTAATATGAAAACAGACTTTCCTTTCCAGTTCCAGACGATTTAAACTTTGTTCACTGTATGGCTTTGGGCAGAATCAGAAGCTAAACTACCTGAATAGCACACACGTGCTATGTTACCAAAGAGTGTGATCAAACAGACAGAAATCTCTATATCCCACGTCCCCACAAATAAAATATTATGAATTGCAATAGTAAAGGTAAAATTTTATATTATTTCTCTGGACCATACTGTATGTTTTAATAGCCAACCAGAGCCACACTAAAAGACCCAATGCTTTGAAAATAAATGAAGAAGCAATAATCCTCTAGGAAACTGCACTTGTGCTAAGGGGTGTAGGAGTGTCTTGACAGCACCATACAGAAACCTGGAAGTGATACTGGACACAAGGACTTCTGGGTTATTGATTTCAGTTCCCTGCTCTTGGACAAACTCACGCCACAAACAATCGCTCTATATAATCACTATATATCTAAATACAATCATATACAATCATCATCCTTCCATATACTGACCCAGGTCCACCTGAAAATCAGTTTGTTTTTTCCTCTACTACTTGCCATTCAAAAATTGTTTCAGAAATTCAGTCTTTGATGATCAAGACACTTCTTATGCCAACGACTATTTTTTTTTAATAGGTGTGCCTTTTTGGACAAAAACACAAAGAAACAACTCCTGCCCCAAAATCTTTGCTCAGCTGCTGCTAATCTAATTATTCTGTAGCTAACTAGCACATAGTTCACAAGTCTTTTGCACAAGCAATTCTAGCATTTGTGATTCACTGCATTCCGTTTAAAGATACAGACCGATACAGACTGCATAGGCCTATTACAACACCTATTTATTGCTGTTGCAATTCATGTAATGAATAATAACATACTGTAAACAGTGCTAGTTAGTCCATATTCAGAACAATCCAGGGTATTCACTACACTGTTCCCAGCAGCACAACCAGGTTGTTAAAGAACACACTGGATTTAAAAATAAAATTATTCAAAACAACTCTGCATAATGAGTCATTTCTTTCTTGGTCTTCATATATGAAATTTCCTGTTTGAATTTTGTCCAAGTTTGATAATATATTTAGGTGGCTAGACAAGGGACAAGAAAGGATTAACCATGTGTCAGGATCTGCAAATAACAAATAATGAGTTGATCCATAAAATGAGGTTACAAATGAGCCTAAAGGTCAATAAACTCTTATTTTACTACTCTATGCCTATTGAACGTACCTCTGTGTTTTCCACCTGTGTTAAATTTAGCACAGCTAACAACTCTATTAACTTTAGGAAAAGATACATGCCAATGCATAAAGGTCCAAGACTTCAAATAGAAGTCTGTCATTTGTTGTAATGAACTGAAATTCCTGAAATTGCCAGTTGGATACTTATTTGACTGCTAAAAACCGAAGAAATTGTCTTTTTAAGGAAATCTTCCAAGTTAGCTGGACAGCAAGTTTCTCAGGAATGCACGGTGATGAGGGACATCACCAGTGACAAGGAGCATCAACAGAGTGGTCTTCCATTTTAAGGGGAACATTCCAGTTTTAAAAAAGTGTTAGGCATTGTTTTCAAGACTTTGGTTTAGCCTCCTTGGAACTAGATTTCATCACCACTATAAATTACGTAATTTTAAAATGCTTACAATTAATTGGTTTTAATATGCTTTACACAGAGCATGATGGTAATTTTTCTTTATTGCTCCTGATTTTCACTCCTGTTGATACCAGCTTATAGGAAGAACCCAACTACTCACAGAAAATAAGTAACCACTCCTTATATCACAGGTGATCATGAAGCTGTTTCTGCCAATTTCCTTCAATGGATCATTCAACAGCCAGAAGTCACTGTTATTCAAATTTATCTATGACCTTGGACTTCTAATTATTGGCATGTTTTTCTGCTTTCTCTTGGACTCTTACGTTGTTGATCACCCAGTTTTTTATGCTTAATTTATTCTAGGTTGAAAGTATTAATTATTAATTGTATGGAAGACGCTACTAAAATAAGATTTGGGTGAACGTTACATTCATTAATAGCTACTGTTTGGCCCACATATACATTGGAACAAAAGGTCCTTATGAGCCTTGCTCTGTCTGGTTACAGGAATGCTGTTATGAAAGCTCTAATGTCTCTGAAGGAAAATATACACTTAAAGGTAATAAGGCCTGAAAATCAGCTCTTCCCGTAAGACTCGTGAAGAGTTTCACAGTACTGAAGCACAACAAAGTATGAGGAGGGCTTCACTTAAGCGCCACTCACTTGAATGTCTCCCTGGGGCCAAAATTAAAAGGCCCAGCTTTGAGCAGCCCCAAGAGTGCTTCAAAATTGTCAGGCTTTCTGTTGGGTATCAAACCAAAGTAAGACCTGCAGCTAGCACTCTCACAGTAGTTGAACCTGGATGATAGTGAGCATTGTTACAGATTTGTCCAAATTTTATTCTGGACAAGGGTTCAGCACAGAATAACCCAGGTTAGAAGGGACCTAAAAAGATCATCTAGTCCAACCTTTTGTGGGAAAGGAGTTGTTCTTGTCATTCACAGAAGTACATCACCTCTAAGTAAACGATTAATTCTGTCCACCTCAAGTGAACAGTTGTTTCTAAAAGAAATGTACTTGTATACATTGTCTTTACACTATGTCTCAATTAACAGTTAACTCAGAAAGCGCCATAATGTCATACTGGTGTTTCAGGACAATATGCATGTATCAGCATGCATATTAGACGGTGTGGTTTAGATTTCTGCTTAATCTGTGGAAGATTCACCATCAGCAGTTACACTGCCAAAGAGAACAGAAGCAAACTAGAAAAACTTGAAAACTGCTGAATAGTTGGGTGATTAATTTTGGAAAAGGCTTTGTCTGAAAGGAAAGAATAAAAAAAGGATGCTAATGTGAGGCAAACTCAAGCTAGTTACCATAATGATTCCACAAAATGGCACTGTAACTTCCAATATAAATGAGCTGTATATCAAGGCAGATTTATTTATTTATTGTGAAAAAGAGCCAAAAAGATGTCTCAAGGTACCTTTGCCTTTCATTTCAGGTATTCACTGGAATTGTCACCAGGCAAAAACATACTTGTCTATGTAAATAATGAAAAGAAGGTACTGCAAGGAGATGGTCCAATAACGCAGAAGCAACTAAGTATTTACTTAAGCAGCCAATTGTCAAATAATTTTATGTCTTGGTTTATGATATAAAAAGTATGGAAGAGAGTTTTTCCTGAACAGCTGTTCCAGGCAGAGTGCAATGATACAGAAGCTACATGTAGTCATCTACCCAATTACAAAGATCAACTATACTTAAAGAAAAATAAGCATTTATCCCAAAGGTAACTATTTCCTTAAATACTATATATAAGGTATATACTTTACATACTTCTTTACATCAGTGCTCTTTGAATAACTGATCACTTATAAATAGGTTGACCATGCCCCTATTACTGAAAGTTAATTGGAAACAAGGTACTTAAAACTTCAAAACTGTCACAGTTCTTTGAGACGTAAACGTGTCAGTACGAATCTCAAAGCAAACTAAACAATAAAGGAATTACAATAACAGGAAAACTATGCCACCCCTCCCTGGCAATGCTGTTTTCTGAAAAAGGGGTTTGCTATTCACCCTCTTCCACATATTCCACTGAAGATCATCAAATGTTCTCCTGAGAAATTTTTTGTTATTTTTGTACTAATATGAGGATCTCCTGAAATCAAATTTGTATATTCCCTTGAAATCCATCATCTGCCTGCAGGATACAATCTATGACCTTGCAGTTCCCAGTGCCCTCATGTTGTTGGCAATGTATCCAGCCAGAGCAAGGAAAGAGGAGCAGTGGCAACTGTGCAATATCATACAATGAGAAACCAGAGAAAGAATTTATTGCATTAATTGAGATGAAACTGCTGTCTGTCCCAGATTTTGTGCACATGGCAAGAGATGTTTACTGTTTACAGTACTATGTAATTCCTCAGGCAGTCTGGATGTTAAAATGTCTGTCTGTGTTGCACAAACGTGCGAAAGTCCCCGCTACAAGTTTCAAGGCAATGACATTTCTGCCCCTGGGATTATCTATTTACTAGTAAATATCCTGGATAAACAGCCAAAAGTGTAACAATCAGACCAGCTCTCATACATGTATAGAAAAAACTTTACAGCCTTTTTTCTGTACCTAGGAACAACAGACCCTTTTAGTGTCTAGAATAAAAGACCAGACCCTGAAAGCCCTGAGGACAGCGCCCTGAAGCCTACTGGCCTTGCCCAGTCTCCCCTGAGGACTCCCTGCTGCACCCTGCCCACTGGCTCACAAAGCCCATTTCAGCATGCCCCAGGGACGTTAGTCCCTGCCTAAGATATGCTGTAGGAGTGCTTGTCTCCAGACTCATCTCTGGCTCTGCTGCCTGGGTGAACCTCAGACCTGTGCTATAGGTAGCTTCTCTCCCTGAAGGATTCCTTGGATGTACATTGCGGCTTGTCTCCAGTTCTGACTTTGACCTTGTCTCCACGATGGACCCACACTGTTGCCTTGTCTCCAGCCCTCTCTCTGATCCCATCTCCTGGTGCTCCAGATGGACCCTGAACCAACTCTTGCCTTGTCTGGGATGGTCAACGGAGCTTGTTACCAGAGCCTTGCTCTGCCCGCTCCACTTGCCTGCTGTGGGAATGTCCCTTGGACAATAAGGGCACTGCCTGTGCTGTAGCTGCTCTGGGTGCCTGGCTCCTATCGCTTTGTGAAGCAGCCCCATTCTTGCTGCTCCCTGGACACAGTCTGTGTTGCTAGTGAGGTCACTAGACCTTGCAGTGGACTTTACGCACCTCCCTCAAGCAAATCCGTACAGAACAGAGACGAAATGTAACAGTAGGGCAGCAAATTCCTCCTTTTCTGAGGATAACCTCTGCTGCCTCAATCTAGTCTCTTCACAAGTGGAAAATTCTCTGAGAACATTTGCTATTTTCCACTCATTTAAAAAAAAAGTGTTAAACACTGGGCATTGACTGTAGGTTACTTTCTAGGAGACACACAAGCCTAAACTCTGCCAGCACATCACTTATCTCATACTGCATACCTTGTAACAAGTAAAGTAGAACAATCCATTGATGCAAAAAGGATTCCATTTAAAAAGGCATGTTCTCCTTTGTAATTTTAGCTCGATGTATGCTGCAAGGATATGCTCTATTTTTTTCTAGTATTTTTTATTCGGATTCATTAGATGGAAAACATGTTCGGATCAGACTTTTTGTGTCACGTATCACAAGGTCACTGTAAGTCCACTGCAAACCTCTAAAATGAACTCAAGTCTATCTCTTACCATGACTTACTTTCATTTCATCTATGCCTTGCCTGCATAGCACAAAGAACCATATTTAAAATGGTCATCTTAATTGCAACTGATAAACAATTTATGCTGTAACAAAATTTGACAAAGCTATGCTGCGTTGACCTTGGCTGGCCACCAGATGCCCACCAAGCTGCTCTATCACTCCCCCTCCATTCTTCACTGACCTTGATCTCTGCATAGCTGTTTTCTCCCACATATTCTCACTCTTCCCTCCCTGCTGCGGTGTTTTTTACTCTTCTTATATATGTCATCACAGATGGGCTACCAACACCGCTGATTGGCTCAGCTTTGGCCAGTGGTGGGTGCATCTCAGAGCCAACTGCAACTGACTCTGTTCAACACAGGGGCAGCTTCTGGTGTCTTTTCACAGAAGCCATCCCTGCAGCCACCCCGCTACCAAAACCTTCCCACGTAAACCCAATACAGTAGGAAGTGAGAATGGGGTTATAGAAATGTTCTTCCTTGGTCAAAATATATTTATGACCCTCCTAGGTGGCTAAACCTGGATGCACCGAAAAGCAATTAAATTTCTTTAAAATGGATCTTTACTCTGTTGGAGGCTTAACATTATATGTATTCCATCCAAGGAGTCACAGAGGATGCAAACTTTAAGAAAAAACTTTAAGAAAAAAAGAAAAAAAAAAAAACTTTTAAGAAAAAAACTTTAAGAAAAATCAAATGAAATGAATAGATCATATATGCAGGAATGGAATCTGCAACATTTCTGGAAAAACTGAAACACTTTTCATGACTGATAGACAATTGTTTAATAGCATAAGAAGAAACTTACTAAGTTTATGGTGGGAATCTGGTGGAAAAACAACGTCAAATATTTACCTAGGGTTCAAAAGCATTGGCATTTATGTTTTCGGAAATTTGCATTTGCATTCCAGTCATGAATACACAACTACATGGGACTTCAAACTACAGGGGTTTGATTTATTACAATCCAAATGCTTATCCTCTTTTCCATGAAACATCCTTAGCCCTCTCTTTGTTGTATATCACAGCATGCAGGTGTTTTACTGGGAAAAGAATGACAGTTCGAAATGTGATTTATATTATGAATTGGTTTAGGTATGTGCTGAACTATACTGCAACTTGTTCTCAGCCTTTACTCTTCTTAGGGAAGAGTCTGGTTATGATATGAGATAATTCTCAGACAGCTGCAAGTTTTTCCCTTACAAGGAATCCCCACATTATTTAGACTCTGGCATCCGTATTTCCTAGCTGTACTCTCATCGTGAGGAATCCCTGGGATGCCATAACTAAGTGATCCTCAGTCAACCTGCTTTCTTTTAATATTGTTCTATAACTCAGATTACAAAAATGAGTGAAAAATAAGATAGCATGGCTTCTCTTAATAGACTAAAAGTCACTGCCCAGCATTTATCACAAAGCATCTCAGCTCTTGACATTCCTGTTGTGTTGCACATTATACAAACATATATTAAACTGCTGGTCCTCCCTCAAAATGTGTACAGTCACATGACCAGGAAAATCATGCAGAAACACAGTAAACAGGGGTCAAAGTACTGAGTGTTCCTTCCAATTAAAGATGAAAACCTGTAGCCATTGCTATTACAGAGGAAGTGCATTACTTATGGACTTACTACAATGCTACTGCATTACCTGTGGTTCCTTGTTGTGTTGGCTAGGATCCTTTTCATAACTCTCTGCATAGATCCGGAGAGTAGCTCTCACATGGCTAGAAGCACTCATTCTGAAGATGAGCCTGGACGCATCTGAAAAAATAATCCGCAGCCCCTATGGGAGAAGAAGGAGCAGCATGTATGTAAGGTCACAGTACATTTACAAACCGCAGTTCACTACTTTAAAATAACAAGTGAAAGTCAGAGTCATTTGGATGCAGTTCTTCTTTCCCTGTAACTTTGGACAGCTCTTTTATTAGTCTGTTTCCCTCCTCTAAAGACTAGAAATCATCATGTGTATTCCCTCCCACTCCTCATAACAAGGACTCTAACTGCTGTTTTTATTTTTAGCTGTTTGTTCTTGTTCTGTGTGGCAGAGCACAAAATCAATGGCCTGAGAAATAGTTATAAGATCAACAAGGATCAGTGGCCTAAGAAATAGCTACAGGATCCCAGGAACAAAAACCAGTTGTCAGTAGTGAATACAAAAGACAGGATCAGTTGCTACTCCTCATAGACCATGCATCAATATTCGATTACAAGGATTTCAACAAGTGCCTGTAGTACAACTTAGAATCATAGAATCATAGAATGGTTAGAGGTGGAAGGGGCCTTAAAGATCATCTCGTTCCAACGCCCCTGCCATGGGCAGAGACACCTCCCACTAGACCAGGTTGCTCAAAGCCCCATCCAACCTGGCCATGAACACCTCCAGCAATCGGGCATCCACAACTTCTCTGGGCAACCTGTTCCAGTGTCTCACCATCCTCACAGTAAAGAATTTCTTCCTAATATCTAATCTAAATCTCACTTATTTCCATTTAAAAGTGTTACCCCCCATACTACCACTACACTACCTGACAAAGAGTCCCTCTCCATCTTCCCGTAGGCCTCCTTCAGGTACTGGAAGGATGCTATAAGGTCTCCCTGGAGCTTTCTCTTCTCCAGGATGAACAACCCCAACTCTCTCAGCCTGTCCTCACAGCAGAGGTGCTCCAGCCCCCTGATCATCTTCGTGGCCCTCCTCTGGACTCGCTCCAGCAGGTCCATGTCCTTCTTATGCTGGGGGCTTCAGCGCTGGACTCAGTACTCCAGGTAGAGTCTCAGCAGAGTGGAGCAGAGGGGCAGAGTCACCTCCCTCGACCATGCTTCTTTTGATGCATCCCAGGGTGTAGTTGGCTTTCTGTGCTGCGAGCATGCATTGCTGGATCTTGTTGAGCTTCTCATCAATCAACACCTCCAAGTCCTTCTCCTTAGTGCTGCCCTCAATCCATTCTCTGCCCAGCCTGTATTTGTCCTTGGGATTGCCCCAACCCATGTGCAGGACCTTGCACTTGGCCTTGTTGAACTTCATGAAGTTTGCACAGGCCCAGCACTCAAGCCTCTCCAGGTCCCTCTGGATGACATCTCTTCCCTCCAGCATGTTAACCACACCGCACAGTTTGGTGTCATCAGCAAACTTGCTGAGGGTGCACTCAATCCCGCTGTCCACATCACTGACAAAGATGTTAAACAGCACTGGTCACAATGGAATGCCACTCGTCACTGGTTGCCACTTGGACATCAAGCCATTGACACAACTCTATGAATGCAGCCATCCAGCCAATTCCTTATCCACCAAGTGGTCCATCCATCAAACCCATGTCTCTCCAATTAGAGACAAGGATGTTGTGTGGGACTGTGTAAAATGGTTTGCACAAGTCCAGCTAGATGACATCAGTTGCTCTTCCCTTATTCACCAATACTGTAACATCGTCGCAGAAGCATATAAAATTTGTTGGGCACAATTTGCCCTTGGTGAAGCCATGTCAGCGCTCACTAACCACTTCCTTATTTTCCATGTGCCTTAACTTTCCATTTACCTCAACTTGGGAAACTGAACCTAATGTGTTAATTAATTTCAAATACACTAATCAATGTACCTTAACTGTGTGTAGAATAAAAAGGACTTCTTATTAATTAACTGTGAGTTTGCTCTTTGCTCCCATGTTCCCCTCTTTTTTTCTTTCCTCCTCCCCTCTTTGGACTGTATCTATGAACATATTCTTCTACAGACCACAGGCTTGGATCCACAGTCAACATACTTCCTGTACAGGAAGGCCATTAAGACCAAAGGACTAAACTGCACAGTTAAATAGTTGTAGTGTTGCAATATCAATTCTGAACTAACATGCTGTCTACTTCCCTTACTGTAAACAGTACCCTTAGGCTAAGTGCCACCTCTGCTATACCACTGAACTTTATCTCCCCTTTTAGTCCAGCTGTTGGCAAATGCCTAGTGCATAAACTGAGATCCTTGCTACTTTTGTTTAAGGGCCAGTAAACCATTAAAAATGAGGGAAGAGAATTAAAACAGAAGCATTTTATTCTTCCAGTTTTATCAGCAGCTTGAGAAGACACTGACGTAAGCAACACCGTGGTCCAATATTCTAAAGTGTAAGTAGAAACCTTTGTTTCCTCTGGTATATGCCAAAACATCCTTGGCACCATGTAAAGCATTGTTTAGTTGACAATCACAGAATCATAGAATGGTTTGATTTGGACCTTTAAAGGTCTAGTCCAAGCCCCCCTGCAATGAGCAGGGACATACTCCACTAGACCAGGTTGCTCAGAGCCCTGACGAACCTGACCTTGAAAGTTTCCAGGGATGGGGCACCTACCACCTCTCTGGGCAACCTGTTCCAATGTTTCACCACCCTCATCATAAAAAAAATCTTCTTTTTATCTAGCCTGAATCTACCTTCCTTTAGTTTAAAACCATTACCCCTTGTACTACTGCCACAGGCCCTACTAAAAACTTTCTCTCATTCTTTCTTTTAAGCCCCTTTAAGTATTGAAAGGCCGCAATAAGGTCTCCCTGGAGCTTTCTCTTCTCCAGGCTGAACAACCCCAACTCTCTCAGCCTTTCCTCATAGGAGAGGTGCTCCAGCCCCCTGATCATTTTTGTAGCCCTCCTCTGGACCCACTCTAACAGGTCCATGTCTTTCCTGTGTAATGCCCATTAACACTACAAAATATACAATAGGAAAAAATCCCACATGGATAAAGGGTTGGATTAGATAGCCTAAGAAATATTTTCCATCTCTAACTTTGGTGATACCATGAAACTTATTTTAGCTGATGGTATGGTATTATACATTAATTTCAACATCTATGAGCAACATAAAATTATCTAGTAATCTCAATATGTACAGCATAACTGACAAACAGAAATAGTTTACATTCAGGAGATTGAGCCTGTTTTTCTAATATTTGCTATTAAGCCAACTTTGTAATGAGATGGTTCAATTGATGCTGATGTGAGTTTTGCCATTAATTTCAATGGAATCAAGATTTCATCTCGGATGTCTACAATTATACATGCAGTTTGTTACAATCTGATTCTGTGAGCAAGGGATTGTCTCTTGCTGATTGCTCATTAGACTTAACTTCAGGACAGTGAAAAGAAAGAAGATAAATTGAAGTTTCGCAATTCTGGATATAGCTTGTTTCAAATGGTTGTCAAAGCGAGGACCAGCAGCTCTAAATATGGAACATTAATGTCAATCAGCTTTAAGAGAAGAGGAAGGGTGTCTAACATATCCACATAAAAAGAATGTGTGAACATCAGAGCATGTGAGTGACTTTCTCTCCGAAGACTCAATGGGCATTTTACATGCTCCTGCCAGCATATAAACACTTCCCATAACTCTTTCCATAACTTTTTGATGCAAAAATGCTCCACCAAACTGCAGCATCTCTAGCCAGTTTGATGTTACAGTTAATGGCACTTGGGATGTTTATAAGGTCTATATAGACACACGACCAGCATTCAGACAGTTCACTGTACTATTTCTGAGCTTATTCTTTTCTTCATTTTGCATTTGTCAGGGACACATGACTGACAGTATTGATTTTTACACACGTGTGATGATAGCTAATCATAGAATCGCAGAATTGTCTAGGTTGGAAGGGACGTTTAAGATCATCAAGTCCAACCATCAACCTAAGGCTACCAAAATCACCACTAAATCACATCCCTAAGCACCACATCTACCCATCTTTTAAATACCTCCAGGGGCGGCAATTCCACCACTTCCCTGGACTGCCTGTTCCAGCTGAAATACTCTGTAAAAGGGAATTATGGAGACATAGTGGCTGTACTCCTTAAAAACAACAATCCTAGGTGCCAGGGAGAAATCATATGCTAGGGAAACAATGGTCTTTAGAGCTGGACTGTCAAAGTCAACCTTTAAAGTCATGATATTTGCACCTGGAGATTTAGTTTAACTCACTTTTCAGACAGCCCAGCAGCAAAAAAAAATCTGACTTTGAATTCTCCCTTGGAAACAGTGATTTAAGCACTAGCAAAGATTGTAACTCAGGAAGGCCATAGAAATTAGTGAGAGCTATTAGGTTTTTATACTCCTCACTGTTTTCTGGAAATTATACCTAAAAGCTGTGAGTTACAAAGATTTGTTACAGCCAAAATACCCAGCCAAAAACACTTTTACCAAATAAGTATGAAAAAGCATTACCTGGAGACCTGTGACTCTGCATCTTTTGTAAAGACAAAACCAACCAGGTTTTCTCCACTTGTTACAAAATACCCAAACATATAAAAGTTTTCCTTTTTGACATTTTTGAGCTTTTGTGGTCAAGGTAAAAGCAAGCTGGAGAAATCGCAAGCACCCTACTTACTGTTTGTCATGATGGTATTTTTTCACCTGATACAAGCTCCGTTAATTTAAAGCCACATATTTGCTATTTATTATATAGAGGGTGTCAGCTCCATGAAACATAAAACCTTATATGCAGTACTTATAGATGGACACAAGAGGAAAAGAAAGAAGAGGAACACACTGAAAAGCCCACAGAACAGTTTTAAGTCCAGTTTTAATAAAATAGGACATATTATTTGTCACAAGAATAACGTTTTCTTATGGGAACAGACAAATTTTTTTTCTTGGAGGAAGCAGATGAAAAGGTTAAGTACAGCTCCCACACTGAACATCTGCAGATATCTATTTTAGGCAAATTGGGCCTGCTAATGGATATTAATGAGCTGTGTGGAAACTCTGAAACAAAATTATGTTCCACAGTTAACCCATTGACTTTGAAGCTGATGTGATGGAGATGGAACTTCACAGGGATTTCCTTCTTTCAGATTACAATCCAGTTAAACAGCCTACTGATGCATTAGTATCTATGAAGCACTCAGAAAACTAAAACTGTTACCTATTGTACTATGTAGCTTGGTTTCCAGTGGTTTGGGGTTTTTTTCAGTAACCAATTTCACAATTAAATAAATAATAATAAATTAGCATAATAAGTTAGCACGAACAAGAGTAAGCAGCAAACTTAAAGCAAGATATCCTAGGATTTCAAAAAACATTATTAAAGTATAACAGCAGGGAGTAACACCAGCAGAAAATCTAGCCTAGCAGCAACATATTAGACAGAGACATATACATAAATTAGGAGCATGTAAAATGGCTATACTTTTACTTCAAAATACTGAGATTATCACCATTTTTATTTGCTCCTCTACGGACCTTTAAGTGTCCCCTAGGCATAGCAGGCCACACTCACTACTCTTGACAGGAAATACCTTATTGCTGATACACAATTGAAATATCATTCTGAACAGACAATTTTTGCCTTATCTCTGGAGAGTTATCTGAAATAACTTTTTTTCCAGTTTTTCCAATGTCTGTTTCCTGACTCTTGCTCAAACTGAAACGCAAAAAAAACAGGACTATATGGAGACCCCTTTGCCTCCCAAATCTAACAAAGGAATGAGAAAACTTTAATGAACTTTTAATAACAAAGTTCCAGAGTTTTCTTCTGTGAATCTCAGAATGTAAGAACCCTTTATTAAAGAGCTCAAAGTTAACCATTGTAATGGGCAACTTGTACTTCTCATCCTTCTAATTCAAATTTCACACAAAAATGCAACTGGTCCCGTTTCTGGTGTGCAGGATCCTAAGGACCAGCACTGTTATGTGCTCATGCATGCAAAGACTAGCACAATAGGACTTCAAAAATGAAAACAGCCTTCAAGAACAGCAGAACATTTCATTTAATTTTATGCCTTATTATTGCACTGTGATAAACAATATTCATGGGTTTCAATGGTCAGAATGAATTAGAACCTACAGTCTGTGTGTAGTTTGCTGCCTGTTTTGTTGTTGCTGTGTTTGTTTTCTGAACCTGCTGTTTATTAACACTGATTAATTATCATGCAGCCAGCTTCTCATTCATGAGACATAGTGCAGTCACGCTGAACATAAATCTCTCCCCACTACCTACTGGGGAACAAAACTTTGAACACATTCCTGAAAACCACTGGAAAATCTGCATGAAGCTCATGACAGTCAGAAAGAGACATCTGCATTTACATGACGAGCAAGCTACCTGAGGAAAATGGCAGCAGTGAACTGTTGTTTCATTTGCATGGATCAATGTCCTCTCTTACTTTATTGTGCTTGGAGGATCCCACTGTGGCTGCAGGCACATGGAGCTAGGAATGTTTCCTTGCCAAAAGACAAACTGGTTGAACTGTACTCTCAATAAATAGATGCTTCTCCCTACGAAAAGATACGCTTTCTAGTTTTATGGGCTCACTTCAGTGTCCATCTGAAAACAGGTCAAGTCATGTTTCTCTGTTTGTGTTACATGGTGATATGATTAGCAACTGTATTCCAATTTAGGACAAGGGCTTTGGATGAAAATTAAGGGAAAGAAAAGTGCACTGAAAATTCACAAGCTGTTTTTTAAAAGTACAAGAGCCACAAGTCTGCTGTGCCTGTAATTTTCCAGTGGACTTTGATATGAGAATATCCTTGTATCTTGTTTCAGCAGTAATACGCACAAAGAGAGTAGCTCAGTGGCAGGTGGGCTGTTTATAGTATCTGGATGCAATGATGAATGGAAACTATAAAGACTTTGAGCAGAATGGCATGACAATAGTTTTAATGGCTTGTAATATCATTTGTTAGGGTCTGGTCAGGTCAAGTAATTTACAAACCAGAGAAACTAGGACAATAAAAATAAACGGCATAAAATCAGAACACATTTTAATCTGAGTCACAGCACATATTCAAGATGTTTGAATATACATTTACACCTGGCAAAAGTACACAGTCAGTTTTGAGCACATCACTAATTTCAAAACACTGAAGGCTCAGTTTGAACTGCATTTCTTGGTAGCTCAGGAATCTCATTATGGACACAGCCCAGAAGGAACACAGAACCAGTCATTTGGGCTAGAGAAGTCAAAAGTGTCCACATATGGTACAATCCACTAAAGTCTTCTGCATGCTATTGGCTACAACAGTTAATGTGCCTTAATTATGTAAAACCTGTGGGTCACCAAGAGGAAAAAAAAAATAACTTTTTTTTTTTAATGCATAGCAAGTGGATATTTCAGATAGAGACTAGAAAAAGGAAAGACTGTCTTTCTGCACAACACTTTGCATTGTTCAGGAAAAGGAACCCTCCCTATATGTGCATTGCTGTCAACAGGAACTCCATGGCCTCCTACATTCTCTGTGACACTACTGCCTCCAGTTATGCAGAGCAAGTGTGAGCTAAACCAGAGGGGGATTATCTTATCCAGAGCAAGCTAATCTTAAGTAGGAAATGCAGTATCTATCAGAGCAAAGAAAACACCATCCTATAAATAAATGGAGAGGTTTGCCAGCTGAACATTAGAAACAACACTGTTAGAGACAATATGACAGTTGCAAAACTTTGCCACTCCATCACTACAGCCGTACCTGTCTTTTGGTCACAGTGCCATCCACAGGATCTACGTACTCAAAGCTGTCTGTTCTTTCCACACTGTAGATATTGTTACCCACAGCAAACTGTTGATGGCTGAATGATTTGTCAGTAATCAAAGCTTCCAGGTCTCTCATTATGAAATATGCTGTTCTGGGTTCCAGTGCTTCATAATCAAACCTTACACATATATGTAAAAAAAGCAGAAGCAAGAAGTAAGTCCCCTACAGCTGAGAAAAGAGTTCTGCTTTCACAGAACTCAATATACTCACAATTAGCAATTTACTGCTTATTTAAAAAATCAGAGGTGGACCACTGAAACACAGATTACAAATTAAGCCAGCACGCACATGCAAGTCCTGTGAAATCTGACCATTATGTGTGTGCACCACAGTTCTACGCTGGCCACCTGACTCTGAGCCAACAGAAATAATTTAGAAAATGCACAGTTTCTAAAGTAGCATAGAAAACGTCATCAATACACAGCTAGCTTTCCGAGACTAAGATCAGTGCAATGCTCAACAGCCAAGTGAAATAGAGAAAATTTTACTACATGTTTTGAGGAACAGCTGTGTGCAAAAGACCTTACATACATGTAAACTCCCCTGGATGAAGTCTAGTCTGAGAGAAAAAGAGGCAGCAGCTAAGACATAAATGACAGTTAGAATTCACCCTTTTGAGAAAATGAGTACATGTTTGGATCTTTGGAGTTCT
This sequence comes from Pluvialis apricaria, assembly GCA_017639485.1. NCBI lineage: Eukaryota > Metazoa > Chordata > Aves > Charadriiformes > Charadriidae > Pluvialis > Pluvialis apricaria. The sequence goes on from CM030044.1 coordinate 29,558,185, forward strand.
CCTGAATTAGAAGTAGGCATAGTTCCAGTTTTTACTAAAACACCATCACACAGAAGCACATACTGAAACAAACACAGGAGTAAATCTTGCTGAGATTTTGATTTTTTTTCAACACCATGCAATGAGCTATGCCTACAGATTCCACAAGAAAATAATTCAAATCTTTCTGCCATTTGGCATCAGAAAATTCAATTATTCATATACTATAAGTGACATACACACGCTGCTCCTTCAGTAAGTAAATAAGTTCTGCTGCCACCTACTCATCAGAAAAAAACCTGCCTACAGAACAGTGGCAATCTGTGGCAAATTTTCATTCTATGGACACAGCAAATGCACACCTAAATGCAGCTGAGCACAGCTAAACAAGCCATGGTTGTAGCAGGATTGTCCTATCAACCGCATAAGTTCCGGTGCCTTTTCCTCATTTTTCTCACCTGCAGTAGTAGTGCCGGCCAAATTTTGCCCAGTGATCCCTGACAATCTCTTCCACGCTCTGCTTTCGAGCTGCTAGGATTGAAAGCCAAACTAGCACAGCCCATAGCCCATCTTTCTCTCGCAGGTGATCAGACCCTAGAAAGACACACGTAAAGCACATTATTTGGTATCACCACAACTCAGAAAACAAGGTAAAGAACCTGGGCAAATGTCTCATTTAACTTTGTGTGTCACATAACAGTAATCAACAATACTAACCTCATCAACTCTTGATACCTTCCAGACAGACAACCAGAACTAATGTTTAAAATTATTTGTACATATATGATGAAGTCCATACTCCTAAGGCTAAATAAAAAGATGTACAAGTACTCGAATAGAAATTGCAGTAGTAGGAAACATTTTTAGTCATGTTCCTGCTTGCTGACATACAGGGTGTTTTCACACCTCTGGTACTGTTTCCCAGAACTGGGCTAGATACGCAAACCACTGGCCATGAACCAGAACGTTCTGAGTTACGTGAGTGAAGTTCAACAGCATCTCCTTATCTCTGCAGATGTTCATCTGTCAAGCTGCAGAGAAAGAATTTTCCCATTCCATGAAAAATGAAGATTTCCAGAATGTTCATGACCTCCCATCAGGACAAAACACAAAAGCCTGAAAAAACGTTTCTGGAAAAAAAAACCAAACCAGAGAATAGCACTTTATCCCTTTTCTATATTTCTCCATACCTCTCAGTGGTAAAGACGTTTGGATGCTCAGATCTAAATCCCTTCCTAGGTTTATATTTATGAAGACAGAAATTGATCCAACAATGGAGACTAAGAACAATTTTGGAACACCACACAGGATTTAGCCCATACTCTCAGATATGGGAGGCACAAGTTCAAGTCTACTATCTGAATTCAAAAGAGCACAGACTTGATCTTGCACTTCCCATGGACAAAGCCAAAATGCCAACTTGGAGTAACAGACTGCTCTGCAATAGATGTGTAACATATCTTAACCAGAAATATTTCTATGAAGCTAAGCTCTGCCTGTTAAAACTGGCATATATCAATCAGCAAAAAGTTTCAACAAAACCAGTATTTTCTAACAGATGACTCTTTCATGGGAAGGTTCTTGGTCATCTCAGCAAGTGCCCTCTCCTTTTGGATAATTTAGAAGAAGCTTTTGTGACAATATGTATCTAACCTAGATTAGCAATAAATCACAAGGAAGCACATGTGAGAATTAACACAAACTAAGATCCAAGACACCTGACACTCAGTAGATACTGATGATGACTACATAAGGTAATAAACTCAAGAAACTTGAAGAGACATCAAAAATGTGGCCAATGCTCTGGCTTAATAGTACTAGATTTGGTTGAAGTTCATTAGCTGCAATCTTATCATTTTCTGTCTGGTCACACATTATTGAAACCCTGAGTACAAAGCAAATGCAGTCATTCACAAGTTTTGTTTCCTCCATGAATTACCTACTGATCAGGGAGGCATCCAGGAGAGCCATCTGTGCACTTAGAAGATACTTAGCAAAATCCGCCAGAGAGGAATCTAAGTAAAAAATTCTTAGGTTGAAAATCTGTTTTATGAAATATCCTCCTTCCTCAAACACAAAAATCCTGTTGCAGCAAGACTCCTTTGCAGTGCTGTGGTTTTACATAACAGCCTGCAAGGTCTACACAGTCATTTGTCAAAATGGCTGTAATTTGCAACTGGCAGAGGACATGGTTCTCATAATATAAATTGATGCACTGAAGCTGTTAATCCTGTGAAAAACTGTCAACAGAAAATTAAAGACATATAAGGAAAACAGCAAGACGTACAGAGAGCCACCATGATTCCTAGAGTTCAGTCTTGACATCCATCTTCCAGTGACTACTGCTGCCTTGGACTTGCAGTCCCTCTTCTTGGGAGAGGGCAACATTCACAGCACCAGTTGCTACTCATACACATTTGCTATCAGCCCATCATGCTGGGCCTGCCACAGCTCTGCCTGCCACTTACGCTTCTTGCGTTATGTTCAACCCTGGGGGCGCACACCTCCAACAACCTGAATCTAACATTAAGCAAGTTAGCTACCACAGTTAACTAAACACAAATTCCTGTTTCGGCACAAAATCCAAGTTGTACAGGAATGGTGATTGAAGACTTGTGAAGAGGATAGAGACTTACATGAAGATTAGGTTTGTGTCTATGAGTTAGGTAGTGCAGAAAACAAGGACATAAAATACTGTAAATCAATTTAAGAGCTGAGACAGACAGGTAATGTTCCTTTGCATTTGCAAATAACTCTCACAGCAGTAAGAAAAGTGTCCTTTCTGATACTTTATCTGCCTTGATCTGTAATCTGTGAGCTTTCTGCAACAAAGGCAGTCTCCTACTACAGTGCCCAGAGCTATGGGCTGCTTCTCCAGGAGCTGCTGTAGAAAGAGCAGCAGCTCACTCTGTTCCCCGCTCCAGAGTCCCAGGTGCTGCCAAGGCACGGAGTGCCGACTAATCAGAAAAAAAAAGGGCAGAGTTATTTATGAGCTTTGCAAATAGCTTCAGATAAGAAAGGAAAACGAGCGTCCCTCCAGAGAAAGTCAGCCCTTCGGACAACCAGGTTCTCACCTTTTCTACCTCCCTGTTGCGGTAACACGCCAGATCAGCTGAAGGATGCCTTCTACAGAAACACCGGCAATAAGGCCCGTGAATAATAAAGTCAGCTTTGCTCGCCGGCAAAGCAGATGGCATGGTCACAATCACTGTTATTGCAGCTAAGAGTCTGTTCCCAGATAACAGTGCTGGCGCAGGTTTCTGCCACCGCCGCCAGATGAAAGGCCCAGAATAGAGCTGTCACTTCCCACCAGTGTCCATCGTTCCTCTAGTAGCAGCAGCAAAAGTTGACGGGTCACCACAGGGGCCGGGGGCTCCTTGGGGACCTGGAGCAGTGGGGACTCCCTGGTGTCCATCAGGGCAGGGCCTGGCAGCCAGGTCCCGTCCCAGCCCAGCCCGAAGCAGGCAGACGGGGGAGCACCAGGCCAGCCCCGGCCCCAGGCATGGGGCACCTCCATGGGGACCGGGGTGAGCTGAGACTGGGCCAGGACGTGGGCCTGTGGGCAGGCCCGGCTTGGGGGGTCCACAGCAGGGCAGGGCTGGGGGGGGAGCTGGGGATCAGGGGCTGAGAGCCCCCAGGGGGTGACATGGGGTCCTGGGCCATAAGCAGGGTGGGGGAGCCCCAAGGGGTGGGCAGGGCCCTGGTGATGGCAAGCTCATCCCACCATGGCGGATCCTTTCCTTCTTAACCTGTCTGCCTCTCCTTTCAGCATTATTTGCACTGAAAAATTCAATTTCACCTAGAAAGTCATTTCTGTTGCTGATATTGCCAGCAACTTAAACTGCTTAAGTGTCTCAACAGACACCAGCAAGAAGTGGGGATGTGGTATAGAGCTAAACACCTCAGCACTTCGCTCCGATGTAAACAACTGTTTATTCTCCTGTTGCATAACACTCTGCAGACTGTAAGCCATCAAACCGCACAGTGAAAGGCACAGCATTCGTTCAGCAAAAGGGTCTATACATCATGACAACTGTGCAGTGGTCTGAACCAAACACCAAAGCAGAGATGCGTTTTGATTTAACACACACTTTGAATGTGTTTCATTGAACAAAAATGGTCTAGTGAAACATGGACAGAAGAATTTTTGGAAAGGTCTCTGTTGTACTCTGAGCCTTGTTCTGGCATGACTTAGCTCATAAATCTCTATGAAGAGGGATGAGTGCATACACGTATCATTCTTCTGATCCATTTAGCAGCTTTGGCATGTGCTGTGTCCTTGTGTGTCCTTCAGGAGGACATACAGATTGTTGCTTCTCTGGAAAGAGAAAGTATTGGAAGAAAATAATGCAGAGCAAAACGTCTGGATGGAAAAGGTGGAAACAACCCAACTGTTCCAGAATCAAAAATCACTGATTAAAAATGCTAGCCTGATGTGAGTACAGGGACAATAATCCTGTGTGCCCAAGAAGTGTCTCTGTTAATCCTGATAGGATGAATATTGACAACTGGGATTTCTCAGAACCTGTTTATTCCACCTCTTTATTTCACCAGCATATCCATCAACTGGGTTACTATATGCACGTATGTTGTTCTATTTACTGCTTTTCTTTCTTTTAACAAATTAAAATCCATTACCACAACTCTGTTAGTCAACTCCGTTTTCACCTACTGTGCCTTTGCTGGTGGCTTTGCTGTCTCTCACGTACTGCTTACTGCCCAGCTCACATGGAAGAAACTCTAGGGAGGGAGCTCGTTGTGCTGCCTCCATTCGCCTAACAGCTTGCTTCTTTGCTTTACAGATGCAGTATCTGCTGCTATGGATCTGCAGAGGCAGAGCTGCCTTATGCAAAGGGATCCAGTAAAAGGTGCCTCGCAACCCTGTATTGTTGAGATTGCAATACTACCAGTCCTGCTGGCTTGCTGGGGGCTCTCAGCAATCTCAGGATAATTCTCAGTAATAACTTTAATTGAAACATCCAAGGCATTAATGAATTCCAGCCTCTGAAGCAGAAAGAGGCAACCGAACAGTGGAGTCAACAAATATTTTGCTGATTATCCCATAACATTTAATTTTCCATCGGTAAGGAAAATTATAACAACAGCGACTACTTCGACAGCTTATTTTAAGTTAATTTGTCACATATTTCTCCATATAACAGTAGCAAAAGTTATTTTTTGCTACTGCACCAGTCAATTGCTATGGCCTGACTCAGAGTAAACAATCGGGGAAAACTCTCAGAGCATGTTCCCATTCATAAAGAAGTACTCAGCTTAAGCAGGCTAAAACTGAAGTAAAGTCCTGAGAACCAGAAGCCTGAGAAATAAAGTAAAATCATGCAAAAATATTCATATTATGATTTTTCTGATACTGTAAATGTGTTGGGCATGGAGGCTGTCTTTTGCATGTCTAATTTATTCTGTATCTGAGAAGATTTCCAATTCTAAGACAGTGAGCCCTGAGGGTCATACGCATGAAAAAAACGTAATTGCTTTTCCATAAATTAGTCACCTCTGTCTAGCATACTGTGTTCTATAAATGTGATTTTAAAACAAAAATCTGACTTCAGCGAGTATACAAAATCACAGTAAATCATTTTGTTTGCACACACTTTGAGTCTTACACAGCAATCTGAAACTTGACAATATTTTAGGCAAATGGAGATTTAGGGGCAGTCTGATCTGTTCGTTTCTTCAAGTTAATGAGATTATTTTAGATTTGTGTTACTGTAACAGATACCATCAAACAGCTCTTTCAAGGCTTTCATTCATTTCAGCAGCAGCACATCTTTAAAGTCTCCATTAGTTCTTCTTCCACATAATCTTGCAGGAGAAGGTGGCTGGTGTTAATGGCATCCGGAAATTTGGAGATGAAGCATGCAAATTTATGAAAGATGTAGCAATTACTGAAGTGGCTTAAACTGCAGAAAGATAAATCAGCCACACAGCTCTCCTAATCCTGATTAATAGTTTGCTGATGAAATTTAGAAACTAATTGCTGCTGCTGACGCCCTTCTCTGAACTGTGTCCTGGGCATTAGTCATAGAACCAGAAAGCTACTAACCTCATCTGACAAGCTCCCCACACTGCTACAAAAATGGAAGAAGTTTTTAAAGCATTGGTTGAGCTCCAAGATCAGCTGCCAGAAAACAAGTCTGGGAAACACAGCCCTATGGGATGTTTTCAAAATCTTTTGTCCTTTTATAGCAGAAAATTTGCTTTTATTTACTTGCCAGAGCAAAATCCCTTATGTTATAAAACCAAGGCTCTGTATTATTTGGAAATTCCAGCTGGGCTGGATTACCTGGGTACACAAGCAGTCGGTCTACAGTGCCGTTTCATTAGTTTGATGACAGAATGTGGATCTGCAAAACCCCTTTCTCTTGCACAGAACAGCAAGTTTCCCACTCTGATCAGCTATACAGTGCATTTCTTTAAATATGCCACACTGAAAGCTAAAGCAGTGCCAAGTTTAAGTTCCCTAAATAGATATGATTGAGGGGAAAGCTGTAAAATCGATTCAAATGCCCAATACTGGCAGAAACTTGTGAGGGTCACGCAGCTTAGGACATTACTAAAAGATTCGCAATAAGGTAAATATTTATTGCTAAAAACAGCTCGCATCGCTAAAGTATTGGTCATCTACAGACCAGACTGTGCTTTACAAATAAACCCCCTGGCATATGAGATATTTTCAGACAGCTGCATTGAATTGAAAGATGATAAGGAAACTGAGGCAGGGAGAAAAACAAACTTTAGGTATCACAGTCGTTGCATAATTGTCCTGCAGGCACTGTCACAATTCATTTACACAGCAACTACACACACACTGAGGAATTTAAACCCAGAGCTCAAGTTGTCTGGATGCCCATGGGATTGAATCGTGAGGGTTAAGATTAGTCTTTGATGGCATTGGCTTAAATGGGAGGTCAGGAAGCTTTCTGCACTGAAGTGCTGCAGGTACAACAAAGCTCATCTGACCAGTATGTACCAGGATGCACAGTGCAAATACAGCGGTAGAGCAGCTTTCCATGCTGGCCAACAATATGTTGTTCAAGCACCCTTAGAATTCACAAGAGACAGAATTTATCAGGAATCTGAAGAATTAATGATAGGATAGGAGAACCAGATTAAGACAGGAACATAGAGAGTGCTAGGAATGCCGAGACTGGTCTGAGGTCAGGAGCTGCAAAATCGGGAGAGAGGCTACAGTAAAAAATGCAATTGTTTTAGGGCCCTACAGAAGGACATAAGAGAAGGAAAAAAGTCAAGTGCAAGAACAGAGAGAAGTCAGAGGAATTATCTTGCCTACTGAGAAGGACGGACAAACTCCAGAGCCCCTTCCTTGACCTCTAAGAGATACCTGTCCCTCTTTCCCAACTTCAACAACCATCTGATACTCAGGGCAATAAAGTTAGGCCACCACAGATCACAATGCCCACAGTTTCAGTAGATCAAGCCCTAAAATCACTTCTCTTGACTCCTATATAACTGGTCTGCAGGGCTAAAGTCCTCCAATGCTTGGGACAGCCTGCTTAGCAAGCCCTGAACATGTTCTTTCAATGTGCCGGGGAAATTTGATGTTTGGCTTTTTCTACAACTGCAACATGACATTTTAATGACAAGTCTCCTCAAAGAAGTCAAGCTTCTACTATGCAGCCAAAGATTCTTCCCTACTCCCTGGGAAAGAAAGCATCTGCAAGAGTTGTACTCAACATCACCAAATGAAGATCGTCTAGAACCCTTACTTCCCAAGCAGAAACAGGCTTGAGGCAGTGGTTTGTCATGGCATATGGCACACAGAGGCCACCCTTGCTTACTTTACCTACCTCTACAGATAAAACCGCATGCAGCAGGAGATGCTGCACTGTGTGGGCTAAGGCACTCAGATGTACTTCAGCCTATGGAAACTCACCATCACTCACTCACTCCTACAAGCTCTTTCCAGTCAAAACCCACACTTCCCTTTCTTCGGCATGATGAAAAGGCAGGATTTTTTTCCAAATGATTTGGGTACTAACAAGGTCATACTGATGTCTCAAGACCCACCTAAGTTTCATGGAAATATCTGGTTTTGGATGAGTAGGAGGGACTTCAATATTTACAGGGAAGGGGTACAGGACTGGCCTGGTGAAAAAGCACCAAAAAGCAGTGAGAGTTGAAAACTCCGCAGTCCAGATCTCTCATGAGAAAATGGAGACACAGCCTAATAACACACCACAAGAAATGGCAGTACATTCTGAAAGGTACAAGATCTTCCTGCCCCTCTCTCCAAGTCAGAACTCACTCAATGACCTTGCAGAACACCCTTTGAAAATATCTATTCAAAAGACACATGCAAGGCAATACAAATCTGTGCCAGTCACAGCAATTGAGCCAAGACATCCAGGTTGCTAATCATGGAACATCAGTTCCCATTCACAATAGAAAGAAAATAAATGTTCATTATTAATTTAAATTGTCTTTATTTTTACAAGTAGACAGCCAAACAAGTCTAACACATTTTTGGTTCTTCCAGCATAGTCCATTCAGATACTTACAGAAAGGTTAATGACAGGCTAACACATAAAGTGGCGTATCTATGGCTTAAAGGAAGAGTTCAAGGCCAGGCTGGACGTGGCCTTGGGCAACCTGGCCTAGTGGGAGGTGTCCCTGCCCATGGCACGGGGGTTGGAACTCGATGATCTTTGAGGTCCCTTCCAACCTAAACCATTCTATGATTCTATGATTTTTTACATGCAGCATTCTGCTCTAATTGACCTCAACCAACAAATTTAATACTAGACTTAACTCAGTCAAAGCAAAATGAAATTTGTAACCAAGTTTCACTGCATGATAAATTATTTTCTATGAAAAGCTGTAGCCAATTAATTATACACTAAAATAAAGAACTCTGTGGAACTCACATCAAAATATAGAATAAATTATTAGACAGGCAAATGGTTAAGTTATTCTGATATGTGCGTATTCAAAAACACGTGTAACATAACCATACTAATAAATAAAAAGAAGAAAGAATTTCTGTGCCAGAATCCAGGAAAGAAAAAAAGAAACACTTTGAAATCTATTCAGTTTTCCCCATAAACGAAAAACACATTTGTGCATATTTACAGACTACATATTTTCATTGTTTGCTCTAATGTTTCCTGTCAGTACTGAATTCATGAGGGTTCAAATTTGTCTTTCATTCTGAATTCTATTGTTTGACTGGTTCTTGGGACAGATAAGGGAGAAATACTTAGGGAAAACAGATGCTGACATGTAACAATTTCTTCTAATGATGATTTTATCTGACTTTTGAGTAATTGTGATGTTCCAAAAAGAGATATGTGCAACAGGTTTGATTAGACATACCATTAGACACACCAGTCCTCATACTTTGTACACCTAATCACATCAGGAAAAAACATGTGATTTTTCCATACAGGCAAAATCCCTTGAAACGCTGTTGCGGTCTGTGAAAAGACTATTACAGTGTAACCACTGAGACCTTTCTGCATCATGCTCAAGTCAGAATAGAGAGCTAGGCACCTCTGAAAGCTGTCTGGGCAGTGATAAGGTTACCTCTGGCTTCTGAATGCTCATCTTCCACAATTTTCATACCTCAAGGTACTGGACACCAGCACTGCAAGACCCTGAAGATGTGAACAACTGACAGTTCTCTGTTCCGGTGCAAGACAGAGTTAATCTGCTGATTCTTTTGGATTTGACTTGAGGCATGCAGGAAAATTAAAAGTTGTCACTAAAAGTCTGTGGAAATTTTTTACTATGTATTACTCACCAGTGCCAAAGCTTTCCTCTCCACAAAGCGAGCAACGCCCAGAGTCCATGAGATTGGAAAAGTATCTCCATCCTGTTGGTGTCTCATACACAGGAACCTTCATTACTTTTGCCACTCTGGAAAAGACACAATAAAACATCACACAATTAAGACAGGGCTTTTTTCATACATGGCCTGAGATCAGTTGAGGAATGTTCTAGGTCCTGCTACATCTCCTGACAGCTGGGCTATAAGTAAGAAAGAAAACAGAACTGATCAACAGCGCCATTCAAAACCAATTCTTGTCTCCGAACCTGACTTCAACCAGAACCCAGGTATGCTTATATAGTAAGTAAGTGTAGTATTTTGGGAAATGTAGGACCTCAGCTCAATAGGCTTCACCAGTATCTTTGCTGAGCAAGAAACAGTTATATCTAGAGATACACAGTTTTGTTATTCTAATATTTTAATGAAAGTTAAAGCATCATGTTGAAGTATGTTCCTTTTCAAAACACAAGTGGCCAACACCGATATGCCTGAAAGACACTTTTACTTCTGCCCATGTCTTCAGAGCCAAGACAACACAGGAATGTTTCCATGATACAGCATCTCCTCTAAAAAAGCTTTCCCAGTCTCAACCTGAGTCTGAACTTACTTTCCCTGTGCCCTCTGATGCACCTGAATGAAACACTCACACTAGCTGGCTGACCTGCCAGCATTTTCAAGAACCAAAATAAACCACCATATAAGCTGGATGCACTTTCCTTTCCCCAGGTTGTTAACTGGTAATTATTCCTGTTATAAACTATCATGAAAAAATCCTTTCTTGGACTGAAAAACAAGAAAGAAGAAAAAAAAATCCAAAATTATCTAAGGAACCCACTACGAAGCAGGGATTTATACTGAATTAGTATTACCATTCTTTTTGTTTCTAATTGTATTTTCTTGTTTTCATTGTGTGCCTAGGATTTTCAGAGCCAACTATTTTTTAATATAAAAAATAAAACTTGAGATACAGTCAAGCGATCTGACTGACTAAAAAGGACCTTACAATCTCCCTAAGATTACTGCAACAATCACAACTAACAAACATTTCCTAAATTCCACCCCCATAGAGAAATACTTGATGTGAGACAATTTACATAATTTTAACTGCAGTCAAGCCCAGGCAAGGCAGATCAATCAAAGTGGGATTCAAGGTGCTTAATACAATCCTCCTAGAAGTGTCAAGGTGAAAGCAGTCACTTCTCTGACCAACAGAGACACCTGTTTTCACAGAGTCCATCACTCTGTCTGAAAGTAGGCATGCAAGATATGGGATGAACTGTCCAAATATGCAAACGCTGACCCTTTCAAAACCTGGTACATACATGTACCTAAATTACAGTTCAGCCCTTAAGTACTCTCTCTGAAATCTTTAAATTGTTAATCACCACCAGTATTAAGTCTCCAGATCCACTTTTTTTTATGTAATAAATATCTATTGCTATCTAAGTCTCCTCCTATTCAGCCTAGTTGTTCATTTTTGTACTTATATACTACATCTAAAAAGAGTGGGTTTTAAATGAGATAGAGCAAGAATTGCTGATACTTCTTTGAAAAGAGCTAAAGAGGTACCTGGAGAAAAAAATGTTATCAAAATGTTTAATCCTGAACTCGGTTTTCATGCCTCCAGTTTAAAGGCAGAGGCAAGTGTATACCTCCTTGTGTTTACACAGCACTAGCTATATTACTGGCCCTTAGAAATGCTGCTGCATGAGGGAGGTTATACAGTGCAGAGCTGAACAGGTTTCTGGCTGGGTCTGCAAAAAATCAAGAACATAAAAGGATTTAATCTCTGTGTGACAGTAACCGCAGACTGGGAACAGGACGGTACTGCCAAAAATTAGAAAACAATCAACCAGAAAACAATGGCTAACATGCTGGAGGAGCAAAGCTAATTCTCTTGAGGTAGCCTAACAATACAGCAGGAATATCTCTGCTTGCAGAAATGTTCCCATATCCTGGTACTGTTTTTGGAAAAAGAAGTCCTTTCCCTTTCACTTTTCTCTATTCCTCTAGTATGGGAGCAAACAGCCTCAGATGGACCTATCCTGACCAGCACCAAAGGCTTCCAGGGGCTGTAATGGCTTTCAAAGATTTCTATGAAGTAGGCTAGCACTGAAAATACAGATGTTGATTCTGTTGGCATTGGGCTCACTCTAAACTAAGCCTTTCAAACAAATATAATATACATATAAACATATACATACAAAGTTTATAGTGAAATATGACAGATTGTTCCTCACAATATTTTTTTTGTTCTTGACTCTTGAGACTTTAACAGAGTACATAAGTAGAAGCACACTAAAAATTAAACATACTCTTTTTTTAGTGCCATTTCACTGAAATAAAGAATCAACACTGGAAGTCTCAATAAATGCAGAATGTGCCTTTATGCAACCTATGGACATTTAAGGCGAATGACCACCCCAGGAAACATGCGAGGGGTTCCCACAGGAAGTAGCAAAAAATTCTCAATGCTGCAGACTCAGAGAAATAATGTGCTGCATCAGATCAAGCAACAATAACAATGCAAACTACAGGAAAATACCCTCAGAGGAAGGAAACTAATATTCTGTAACTGGGAAATTGCTAGATCTTCAAAGCCAGGAAAAACAGAGATTAAATGCAAGAAGGGGGAGGGATTTTATATGTTCCTACATCTACATCTTTCTAAACAAGAAGTATGACAGGTATGACTTCAGTGCAGAGAAAGCAAAAAAAAAAAAAAAAAGCATCTCCATTTACCAAAACTTTTTTTTCACTTTACATTCACCAATCTGCTTTCTTGTAGACAAAATGACAAAATGAGAGCTTTCAGTCACTGGTATACCAAGTAGCCACATATTAAAAAAAAAAAAGTCCCAGCTGAGAGTAGCATCCCTGTGGACCAGAATTTGGAAATTAGTTTGTATGTATCACTGAAGTTTTCCAGCACCACCTAATGCAGCATATGACTTCACGACAAGCTTGAAATATACTACAGAAATATTTTATTCTGCTAGGCAAAAAAGTGCTTAGGATGAAGGTTTCTGAAACTTGTAATTCTGCAAGCAAAATTGCTGGTGTGTCACACTAAAGGTTTTTGTTTTATCTATAACAAATCACAGATCCATTAATTACAGTCTATGAAGATTTTAGCAATGTACCTTCACAGGACAGTTCAAACAAGTCTATATATATACAGCTTTTTAAGTTTCTCTTCTTCCTGTATGTTTACACTGAGTCGCTAAATTTGGGGAGTTAGAAATGGAAAGTCAAGTGGGTTTGTTTTCTACATGAGATCTCTTGGTCAAACAGGATACCACTTCTCTCAGAAAGTGAGTTTTGGAACTGGTGCTGCAAAGATCTTATATCTTGCAGAGGTCTCACTCATCAGAGTAAATTTTATATGTCCTTATACATATGTATAATGCATCAACATCAAGATCCTGATGCAGTAGTGCTCCTGTAAGGGCAATACCTCAGTCTCTGAGCTCTCGGGGTGAAGGTGTTAGCTGTCAAAAGGCCTGACTTGATGGATGAAATATACTTCCAGAGCAATTAAAAATAAAAACTGGCAAAAAAAAATGCCATATGAATAGGTTCATTTTCCTAGTCTATTTGAAGTAAAGGCATTCTATTTATGTCTAACCATACAGTTGATATACCTGTGTTTATATGTTCTATGAGTATGAACTATGTAGAAGGAATACAACAAACCGTGGACATTCTGGTTCTTGTCACCTCAGACATTTAATGGGACTGACTTCAAAGAGTATTCTTCCTTGCCTTCTTTCAGCGTAAGTGCTCACTACATCAATGAGATTACACAATAAAGTTTCTTCTGTCTGTGTGTAGCACTATTCAGCTCTTGCTAGATGGGGAAATAGGGTATTTACACTTGGACCTAAACTGAAGGGCAATCACCTTAGTTACTCTGCCCGTATCAGAGCCAAGGGTATTTATGTTCCCAGTATGCCAAAATACTAATTAAGGAGAAAAAAAAAAAAATCAAAGAGTGGGCTGTACTTTTTGCAATTACACACACAATTTAAAACTGTATTTTGGAATATTAAAAAAGCAGGAGCAGCATCTTTTAAATGGGGAGATAATAAAGTGAGGTAAAATAAGAATATAAATTATTGTAAGGTTATGTAGTTAAATTTACCCTCCTACTGTACAACTTCATTCTCGTTTTTAAGAGCTAGTCCCACACTACTTATACTGACCACCCACTTTTTATTAAAACATAAAGAGAACACATACAACGCAACCATGAGAAACAGTTTGGGTTATTTTTTCATTAGAGAACAGAATTATTGGAAAGTTTAGAATCCAACACAGAACTGTTAAGCCAATTCTTTAACCCTACAGTAAGTCTCACCAAAGCATGAGCTGGCCAGTTCATAATAAAGGTAATAATAAACATAATAATAATAATCCTCATTATGAAGACCAGGATTTTAGAAAATTTCCTGTGAGAAAAAAACCAACCAACTAATTCTAAAATTGTTCCTAAAAGCCTTAACAGACTCATGTGGAAAACTTACGTGTTCTGCGCCAGGCAACTGGACTATTTATTATATAGCTGCACATCTGAATAACCCAGATCATCTTCCTTATACTTCATAGCCATATGCGTGTCACCTAACTAGGAAAACACAGGGTACAGGACTCTTGATAGCCCAAATGATTTTCACTGGAATTACAGTAAAACTACTTTCCTGCTTAAACTGTGCAAAAAGATAACTTTCAGTTAGGAAAAAAAATGTTATTTTATTTAAAAGGGTTAAAGGAATATCCTTGTGATAGCCTTTTTTCAGTTTTCCACCCAGTGGAGACAACAGACTATTTTTCACAGATGGGCTAAGAAAGCAAAGTGGTCCTTGAGAGTACCTCCCAGTCACTGTGGTTTTGCACTAGCAGAACACCCCTGACTTCAGCAGAATTACCCTGACTTACATTAACAAAAATCAGAGAGAAGTTTACTCCAACCTAATCGGTACAATGCCTCAAAAAGTCCTGATGAGTACACACCATTCAGATACAACACGTGGCCTGTGGCAAGCTGACTTTCTTGTGCCGGGTGAAACTTCTATAACTTCTGAGAACAGACCAGTCGATCAAACAAAATTATCCTGCCAACGTTGTGACGCCTGTTCACCACGAAGATAAAGGTCACAACACTGGGGGAAGGGCTTTCTTTGACAGGTCTCATGAACTGTTGTAAATGACTGGCTAGAGTTTTGCATTGTAGGTGAAATGCTCATTAGGGTACACGGCAGCATCGCATTCATTCTGGAGCCTTAACTTGGAGGAAGAAAGAGATACTAATGAAAGAATCACCGAAGAACCCATGATTGCATGTCCTTGTCTCCCTTGTCTTCTACCACCTGTAGGGATCAGCTGCATGTGTGAAAGATGCTCACAGATGCTTGGGTGATCAGGCTTCAAAATGCAGACTGGTGTTTCACAGACACATTTTTTTTCAATCCTACTCCTCTCTGTGGAGACAGCACTGAGGTAGACAAGGTGCTGTAATTTAGAGAGCAACGAGCCTAATTCTGAAGAAGCATAAGCACTCTCGGGCCCTAACAAACAGGAGTTGAAGGAATTTATGGGCCACACATGGGACACTGTAGGATAGTGTGTGGTAGCAGCATTTTGCAAGAGATCAAACCTCTGTAATAGTTTCTTCCAGAGTTACTGGCTGTAGAAGAAAAAGAGTTCACGTTGGGTCTTCTAAATCTCTACTTAGCCACTGAAATAGACTGTGTTATCTAATCTCCAGCTGATAAAAGTCATTTGATTTAAGGCCTGAAGTGTATTTTATTTTAAAGACGAGACTATGGTTTGACTGAAACTAAGAAAACCAGTTTTTCTCCCCACTTCTGTAGTCTTCCTTCACACAAAGACTGAAAAACATCTCAAGTAAGGAACTGCATCTCATTTATCAAGAAAATCATTTCTCTAGCTGAAACTAACAGTCTTCACACAATCTAACCTTGGCATACAAATGTGTTTTATTTGATATTTTACTGCCTGAGATTCTTCAAAATTTTTGTAACACTCTGGACACTTCTGAGATGAAAACAACTGACTGATGTTTGCCTACATCAATTTCTCCATCCTTTTATTAGAGACCCTGCTTTTGCTATTCTCTAACTATATAGTACTGTCTTTGCCTTAATGCGCTTACCTAAGTGTACTTGCAACCAGATCTAAAATTTCATGGGTTCACTCTTTTGGAGTACTAAGATGACATCCAGGATTGAACATCTATCATGCTGCCACAGTTTCTTTTCCCTCCAATCATTTGCATTAGTTATCTTATTCCCTCCCCAACATTCAAATTTCTTTTGCAAAGAATTTTTTTTAAACTTTATTGAAAATTTAGACGCAATATTCATTGCCTTTTTAGTCACCGAGTCCCTACCCTGTTCTCACTGCATGATGTTTCTTCCACTTTTTCTTCCTATGGTCTCTTCTTGTTCATGGTGAAGAGCTCTTTGCTACTTGTTTCTCAACTTTGGAAGTCTAATTCTGCTCACCTTTGGTCAGTTCCCTCTTCATTCTTACTATTTCACAAGATGCAGGAGCCACAAACTAAACAGTTTTACCTTTTTTCTTCAATCTCATCTGTAAGTTTCTCCTTCTTTTTAACTATGCAACTCCAACAGCCTGTGAGAAATTCACAGCAGTAGCAATGACAGCACCAGCACTGGCACCAACTATAACGTGAAATGGATGTTCTGCTTCTGGATGTTTTCACTCTGTCTGCACCGCCTTCCCTTAAAAGGCTTCAACTGCATATTGTGCAAGGAGCAGAACTAAAACAACAGTCACCCCCCTTATATGGTCAAGTATTACAGTGTTACTCCTTCCCAGTCTTTAATTTATTAAGCAAAAAGCAGTGGAATGCTAAGCCCTCGCACACAACACAGATAACCAGGACATTTCACTCAGATAAGATGTAAACTGCCATGGCTGGCAGAGAGGCTGTCAGGAGCACAAGGCAGAAAGAAAAATAGTTAGTAGACAAGTTCCTTTTCTTTCTGCTTTCTAGTATGCTACATCTCACAGAAAAAGATCATAGTAACAGAAATCAGTTTTTAAAAAAAAAAGCATCTAAAGGCCCTTTAGCTACAAAGGATCTAAAAACTTTTGGCTTTCTTGCTTTTGTTTCCTTCCACCCCTGCAAAGTTTTAACTCTAAAATGCTTTTGCAGGTGGACTAAAGGCACACTGAATCAAGGTCTGGTGTTTAGGGATAGTTTCAGTCTTGAAAACTGGTAACTTCAGGTGGATTTTTTTTGGCTGACAATAGTTCTGAGGACAGTTATGGCTTGCTAATAAGTGCAGAGATCACCTCCTTGTTAAATTCTATTCAGGACAATTTGAATTCCCTTTCTATCAATGGAGCCTCCTGGCACTCATGCAACATAACTGTGGTGCCAACTAACTGTTCCAATATTCTCTCCTGCCTCTCAGTCTCACACTGGCATTTCCCCGTGTTTGAAATCTTCCAACAGCAAAAACTAAAAATTACCCCAGCAGAAAGGCAATGCCCTATAAACACAACCTACCTTGCTCATGCCTTGTAAAGCACAGCAAGCATACATACTAGAAACTTATTTGAGCTACACGGAACACATTCACGTTCGGCACAATCACCACTATACTCCCAGGACATAAAGTAATGTGTGGAAGGTCAGCCCCTTGGCTTTAAATTCCTAAAACAAACACATTAAAAAGTTCGGACCCTTGAAGTTCATTGGAGTTCTTCTGTTGCTGTAGGAGCAGACTTGAAAAGGCTTGCACCAGCACAAGGACAGTTAAAACACTCATCGGGGAACTCGGGCTCTCATACACCCAATGGGGCCCTGCAGTTATTTACACTCCTTGTTGCCACCTACAGGCTACGGTGTGAACACACAGCTCAATCTTCCATACCATGGAGTTCTCCCGCACACAGACAATGTAGTATCTCAGGCAAATGTTAAAAGCACCTTGTTGTGCAACACGCCAAAAAGACAGCACTTTTTAAGGCACCTGAGACGCTTTACAAAATAATGGTAAACTAATTTGTGCACCAATCCCAACAGGCAACTTTCTGATTCAATCCCAGGGGGTAAAAGTAAATTCATGTGCCTAACTTCATAGCCAGCTACAGACCCGGGGGCGGGCACTGGAGAACTGAAACGCATTTGTAAGGAGGCCAACAGCTGCAGCACAGCTCTGCTTCAAATCTCTGAGAAAGGGCTGCAGGATGCCTCTGCCTCTTCCCTGCTCTTCAGGGAATGAGTGATCGAAGTAAAAATAGCCAGCAGAGCTCCTTGCTGAGTCTGCCTTTGCCTTCAAAACTAATGGGATAATCCTGTCCACTGTGGGCAGGAGGTGTAAGTACTTTTTATGGACACTGTACTTTAGTCTCCCTAATCTGCTGTGGAGTGAACTGCCACTGATGCAGAATTCACTGTTGAACAGGGAGAGTAAATGCACCTCTAACAAAAATATGAAGCAGATGGCATGCAAAGCTGGAATTTTTCACTTCGTATTTGCAGGTGCTGTAAGGAGGTTATTGGCATAATAATCAAGATATGAAATTACTGCCAATGTTCTATCAAACTATCAATAGCATACAAGTTAGATATGTCTTATTGCATAGTCGAGATTGCTTACCATACCCCATTTGTGGGCACTATGAGGCATTAAAGAATCTTTTTCTGACAAGTTCAATCACTTTTAAGATGTTGCACAGGAGGAGACTTCACACACAGGCTTAGGTTTTAAGGCCTTGAATACAGCTTTGGCTTACAAGCTTCTCTCTGAAGTCTAAATGATAACATTAGAGACCTAGCAATGAGACTCCGTGGGAGAAGTTCTCTGAACATGAAGTGCTTAATTCACTTTAATTGAATTTGTGTGTATGGAAACTCAGAACTTTCCTTCTTTTCAAGGAAATAATACAGCATGAAAGAAATCCCAACACGAAAAAATGGACTTTAACAGAAACCTCTTCTTTAGATAGGAAATTGGCCAGTGAGCCCACGACATCTATTTCTGCTCAACCAGACTATCATGGTATGAACAGTGCTGCCAGCATGAAAGCACTGGAGCTCAGACTATACAACACACAATTCCTTGCAGCCTCCAGAAAAAAATTAAATCCTCCCAGTCAGATTTTAAAAAAATCTCAGCACTTTGTCAGATTCTAGCATGCAGCAGATGTTCAGAAAAGAATCAGAAATGGACAGAACTGCTAGATGCTAGACTTTTGCATAATAATAATAAAATTAAATTGAATAAATACTGACTCAGGGGTGTTTGCTATGAATAGAGCTACTAAGAAGCACCTTCTTGAAATTGCTTTTAACATTGGAATTCTCCTGAAATAAATACATTAGTAGGTCAAGCAAAAAAAAAATCTTCCTGCCTTCCTTTAAAAGAAAAATTAATTTCATCATAATCAGAAACCTTTAATTCCAGAAGCAGTATTTGCGCTCTTATTATAGGCAGTGGAACCAGGTCTTACGTGAAATCACATCTAACTGCTCGAAATTATTCTCAGTTAGTTTATACTAGGAATTAGTTGAGTGTAAAATTCTGTTTCTAAACTATTAATAATTTTACCCATTTGAACTTCTCACATGGTTAACACTTCTCTTTTCTTTCTATCCCATTGAATGATACGAGTCAGAATGAATCCAGTGTGTTTAAAACTAACGCAGACTGTCAACCTGAATGCCTGTATCTGGACTGAGTTTGCTAAGAGCAAGAGTTTATTCTAAGTACACTATTTATACTAACGTCCTTTTCTGCTGTGCGTGAGGGAAAACACAGACATGACAGGATGAGAAGAAACAAGAAAGGAGACCAGGAACAGCATTTCTCAGATGCAGCTTCACAAAACTCAGTCCAAACTTTTGTGGGAGGAGAGGATTAGAGTGATTTAAGTCCTGCTGGACATTCACAAACTTTAGGCAGCTGTGAGGGTGCAAATGACAGTAAAACACATGCCATACTGTGCAACTGAGATTAGAGGTCCAGGGATCTTTAACCTCATGGCGAAGAAGCTACCTGTTAAGCAGAAAGCAGTCTGGTCCCATCAGTGTGGTGCTGTGCCCCCGTTGGTTGGTCTGCTCCACAAGCCAGGTTTGATGCTTTTCTAGCACAAACACACAGGCAGTGGGACTCCAGATAGCATCTCTGCACTGCTCCGTATTGTGCCATGTAGACATTTAGCCTTATCCAGGCTTCCATGAAAAACACTGCACTGTGTGAAGCAGGCACGACCCAGGCTTTACTGCATTCCTGCACTGTATTTTCCTTAGCTGGAGCAGTGTCCAGAATGCTCACAGGGTTTAAATTACTTCAAATTACAATACTGTCTGTGGACATGTAACCCAGTCTTTTGAGTTGTGTTCCTCCAACCCCTTCCACTTCCATGTCTTCTCACGTCTTTTCAGCCCTGCTCCAGCATGCCACCCACGCTGAGATTTATGAAGAGAAGCAGCCTAGGAGGTTTGTGCTAGGGGATGCTGACTCAGTCACAGAACAACTTCAATTTCGCCTTTACAGGACAACAAGTGTTTGATACAAGGGCTCAGTGCCAAAAAGTAATAAGGATAGTACATAATAAAATGGGGGGAAAGATAAAACATTGAAGTCATAGAAAACCTAGTACTTTTCTGCAAAATTTCTTTTTTTTCTATATTCTACATTCATTTTTTAAAATAAACTATTACAAAAGGCTTTCATGTTTCCATCCAAATCTCTGGGGGTTCTCATGAGTTCTGAAGTTAAGTGTACTCAAGTTACTTTGCTGAACTGGTGCCAAGAGGCAAAATTCAACTATTTTGCTTTATTGAGTATTAAGCACCCATTATAAAGCAGGACTAGTTATGTGTACTGTAAGACCTGTTTCCAAGAAATCTGCTAACAAATCAAGTACCTTGCAGACAGAAATACTGTTCCTTATGAAGAGAAAAAAAATTGATGCCAAGGTGGATAGGTCTGTGTAAATAAAGATAAGTTGGAAGGTTTATTGTTTTAAAGGGAGGGAAGAAGTAATTTCAATGTGCAAAAATGGATGCGTTCATCCTCTTGCTTCTGACTTCTCCTCATTGTGTATATCTATATCAAAAAAACAGGATGCTGCGGACACACCCTATACAGGATCCCAATTATTCTTTAGTGTAACTAAAGCTAGCTGAGATGTTTGTCATCAATTTGTCACAAATTGTAGCTGAGACAGACTCCAAAGCTCACAGGAGGAAGGCCAGTTTGTTGGATCCACATGAGTGAAGAAAACCACCTAGAATAAACAATTACTGTATGTTATGAAGTTATTTTTCTTCTCTGAATCTCTGCCTATATGGATTCAACTCACTTACGGTGACTTTCCTCCAGTCTCCCAAGTCACAAGGTAATGTTTAAAAGATCCTCAAGATAGCTGGTTAACTAAGGAGCAAGTAAAACAGCTCTCCTTAAACTGGGGTGTGAGCAACAGGCACAGGAGGAACTCAGTAGACTCCTTGCCCATTTTATCCCAGGTATGGCAATACTCTTAGACATGCTGAAGTGTTGCCAAGACTCCCACCCACTCGTTAGTAACAAACTTTTAATGTGCTGAATAATCCATTTGAAGAATTTCCAAAATGATATTGCTAGGCTTTCCACAACTCTTTCCAGTGAAACAAAGAATTGACTTATCTGGTATAAGTAACAAAGTGCTCCGAAAACATATGACACGTGGAGCTTGATTCATCCTGCATTTGATGGTGGCCGTTAGAATGGAAAAGGAAGGGCGTGATGGGTTAGTTTAAGCTGCAGGTAAACATTATGATGGTAAACTCAGCAGGACATTCTACAAACACTTTATTTCGTGAGTTACAAGAACCTAAATTCACTCTCTAATTATGCTGGCACCACAAAGACAATTTTTGCAAAGGAGCAAAGTAAGATCTAAACTGGATGAGGAGCATGCAGCTCACAGACTGGTAACAATGTCAGTAAGATCCTAGAATCCGTAAAGGCAAGCATGAATCAGGCCTCTTAAACATTTCCAAATGATGGGAGAAAGAACAAAATAAAACATGTTTGTACAGAGTTTTGACAAAAGGAAGCTAAGAGAGCTTTAGGTGTACATGATGGGGCATTGATTCATTTGAACAAGAGGAAGTAATCCTACAGGTCTATCAGCTCACAGCAGGCTCCTGAGAACATACAGACTCATATGATTTTAGATCACAATTTCTTGTGTTCCCAAAGAACTATCTAATCAAGATTCAGGCAGCTAGGAGGGGTGTAGAATTACCTGTTGATTCTGGAAGACTCGAGAACCAAGAGCTAGGGTGAACCAGTGCACAAGGGCTGACAACCAATGCAGTCTGGCCCACAAAAGAGCTATCCTTATGATCACATCGTGCCCACTCTTCCCTAAGAAATCAATCTTCACATGGGAAGGAAGATACTGAGAAAAATGTAACATTGTAGAGGTAAAACAACCCAGCAGAACATCCCATCAGTGAGTGATCAGCCAGTCAGGAGCAGCTGCTAAAGAACGTAATTCTGCAATTTACAAATAGATCTATGACTAAGCTAATTTCCTAACACAACCCTGCAGTAAGTGTACAGAGACATTTGCTCTATCTGTAATATTCCTCTCTGGAATGACAGAAAGATTCTGCAGGCCAGTCAAACCACCCGTAATGCCTGCACTTTGACATTAAGTAAGGAGCATCCTACAGGAGACTCCTACCATGCTGTCAGTCTATCTGTCAGAGGAACAAGAAGAGTTACTGTGGAAAAAGAGACAGGGAGTGGCACCTTTAGCATGCCACCTGGGAGTCTATCCACTAGTAGCGTTCTGTCAATCTTGGGCAGGGGTAACGTAAATTTTGCCACAGCATTGTGGTGTTTGGTGGTGGAAAAAAGCCAGTGTTGGGGTGCTCTCTCACTCTTCCTAGATGGAAAGTACACAGAAAAAGTTAAAAAGAAACATGAAAAACTTGAAGAAAATGAAAACAAGGGGCAAACAACAGTCGCCCCTGTTTGTTTCTCCTGAAAGTGTCAGGGCACTGAAAATCCCTTAAATATATGAATTAGAGTGATTACGGATGTCTCTTAAACTAGACTACTGATAATGATTAGTAACGTTTACGACATTTCAATAGAAGGACGTACTGGAGTACCAGGAAGATATTGCTGAACTTTGGTAGTTAGAGATGAAAATAAATACCTTCCAGATCACACACGGACAGAGCACAGGTTCCCATGGTGCTGTAGTCCTACATATGCCCCACCTGAGATCCACACTACCAAACAATATAAACAAAAAAGAGCAATCCTTAAAGGAAATTTATGGGCTGTGGCTTAATCCACACTGTAACATTTTGGCACGATGTTGCTTCAGTGGCAATAAACGCTACTTGGACAGCAAAACCCTAATGACTTTCACCAACAACAAAGCCCATACTTCTTCTCAGAAACTCAAATGAGTGATATAACTGATATAAATGACAAAAACATGAAAATTCTCACTGACCTCCGAGCCAAATCAACTAGCGTAAAAAAATATTTATGCATTATAGTCACAAGCTATATATACGGGAAATTACTCTTCTTCTCTTTAATAAACACACACACACATGCCCCCCATGCATAATATGCAAGTTCACGAAAATGCCATCACTACCTTTGAACTGTGTATTTCCAGGAACCCAAACTTACCAGTTTGAAAACTTCTAACAAAGAGTATTACAGTAACTAATGTTGTTTTCAACTGTTTCTCTTGGTTACAAATGTATTGGAAAGCTTTGCACATGATGCAGTCTGTGTAACTCTTTCTTATTATGGGTTTGTTTTCTTCAGTGTGTGGGATGCTAACAGGTGTACTCATCATAATGTTCCACACCAAATGCTGTTCTCATGTTGCTTTAGTCATCAGTTCGAGATTCAAATCCAAAATGCATAACTTCGCACCCTCTTTTGCAAATGTTTCAAGAGTCAACTCCCAAAGGAAGTATAACATTCAGGACAGAGTGCCTGTGACTCCCTGCCTTGTGAAAACTTCATTGTCCCCTTCACACAAGCTCTAATAGAATGACCCGAAACAGCTGTTGACATATACAGTATCTAGATACGGCTGTGCTAAAAGTAAGGATAAAGCAAGAGACAAAAGCTGCTTTGCTAAAGACAACCAGCAAACACAAGTGTTTCTATGAGTATACAATGAGGGAGAGATGTGCTTTGGCAGCAACATACCCCAACAGAATTTTGTCTTTCACATAATAAAACCAGCTGGCACAGTGCTCAGAGTCCCTGTGAGGTGAAATTAGAATCACAGAACCACAGAATATTGCAAGTTGGAAGGGACCCACAGGGATCATCGAGTCCAACTCCCTGCTCCTCACAGGACTACCTAAAACTAAACCATATGACTAAGAGCGTCATCCAGACACCCCTTCAACTCTGACAGGCTTGGTGCCGTGACCGCCTCCCTGGGGAACCTGTTCCAGTGACAAATTGCATACAGTTGTACTGTAGATCCACACAGAATCTGAGGTTTGATTGCAGAGTTCATAGTACTAATGAAGAAAAGTCCAACCATCTGGCAAGCATGTGGCCATGCTCTCCAGATGTACTGCAGTAATCCCTAAGGTTATTCATGCCCTTCCTGGCTGAGACACAAGAATCACTTTTCATTACTATTTCAGAATTCGTATGTCTATAGAGTAAGTTAACTCCTCTTTGTCAGTAAAATAAAGGACGAAGGGAATGGACAGTAATCAGGTATGATGACTTCTAGCATTTTCAGTGAACTTTTACATAACAAATGCAATTCCTTTAAAGATTCCAAGCCTGTTATAGCTTCCAAATTCTACCATGGCTCAGCAGCAGAAAGATTATGCCTTATTCTAGTAAAGATACTGTCCACTTTTTTTATGACTGCAGCTGACTGTATTAGACAGTCTGTGTCTGTCCCATTCCCAACAGCATGGCCTGTGACTAGTTAAACTCCACAAGCAAAGGCAGGTTTTTTGGTATATACATCCAGAAAAACAGCTGTCACTGCTACACTGCACTGTGCTGTATTAACAGCCTGCCTTGTTACTGGCTTCTTGGATAAGGCAGGTAGGAGGACAATCTTCTTAATATATGGAAAGGACAGAAACATACAAAAAGATTCAGGTTGCTTAAAGCAAGCCTGTCCCTGGAAAAGGAAATTCACCTACCAATAAAAGACACACCTGAGCACAAAATGACACAAATGAATTTCAGTAGTGAACATTGTCCCATTAAGGATCTTTAAATGTCAGAAGAGCCTATATTGCATGCTTACTATGGGGGAAAAAAACAAAGCTTAGAAAAGGAACAACCAACACTCAAAGCTTCCACACCTCTCCACCCTCAAACAGGGACATTTTCTGTTCTAGCCTCAAGTCCTGCACAGTCACTGCTGCATACAAAACCTGTGAGTTTTCCAGCAATAAAAATGGTCTATGAAGGCAGGGGGGAAAGGTTTTGTAAGTTCTCTTATTCTATAGAAACTGTCAGGGAGATTTTATTATACCAGAAAAGAGAAGAGATGTCATAATGGAGAAAAGGGAGATGTATTATCCTTACATCCTTCTGCAGGTACTTACTGAGGTAAGCCTCAGTAATGTCATCACCAATGGCTGGCAAGACCTGCGGTCTTTTACAGGAAAGGTAATAATCCTATGAATGAAGGACAGGGAAAAGACTCTTCATTAACTCAGGAGTACACGCGGCCCATAATCATTAGCCTTTTCAGGCCTATTACAGTGAGGTCAGCTGGTTCAAAAGGCACTGTGCCTATGCTCATTGACCAAGATGCAAAACAGATGTGAATACAACCACAACATGTGGTACAAAACTCTGTATTGACAGCGATTCAAATTGGGGTTTGCGTACTCTGCATTGTCGGAATAATAGAGAAACAACAGCTTTAGGTACGTATCAGATGTTACTGGTAGCTTCCACAGCTTCACCGTCCAAGTACTGTAATACTACATCCATCCTCTCATGCAGAGTCAGCAGGATAGCTCAGAAAATGATCAGAAAAAACAGTGCACTTTCTCCAGTTGGGTAATTCCTTGGTTTAGAAGAAAACAGAAAAGTAAATAATTTAAGGCAACACCAAGGTTTTCTATACATCCCCTTGCTGTTAATCATGGTAACTACAAGACTGCAAGAGTGCAGGCAAGCTCAACAGTCTTGGTAGCATGAGGACTTTCCAGCAAAGGTCTCTTCATAGGGCCACAGCATTATAAAATAATTCAAATCAAAAGTGACCATGGGAGGTCTCTAGTCCAACATCCCGGCCAAAGCTGGGTCAGGTATGGGGTAAGACAAGGTTGCTCATGGCTTTATCCAGCCGGACACTGAACAACTTCCTCATTTCAAATTATTACTGTTGCCTCTTGTCCTCCCACCATGCATAGCTGTGAAGTGCCTGGCTCCATCTTCTGGACAGCCTCTCTGTAGATACAGCTGGCTGCTGTTAGGTACCACAAAAGCCATCCTTCTCCAGGTTGAACAAACCCAGTTCCCCGGCCTCTCCTCGTACGGCCTGTGCACCAGCCCCCATCCGTCTTGCTGATCTTAAGCTGAACTCGCTCCAGTTTATTGATGTCTTTCCCGTACTGGGGATCCCCAAACCAGACACAGTATCTGGAAAGGGTTTCACAAGGGCTGCACAGAGGAGAATAATCACTTCCCTCACTCTCTGGGCCGTGCTCTTATTTATGCAACCCATAAATGCTGGCATTCTCTGATTCCAGGGCACACAGCTGGCCCTTGCCCTGCTCCCTGCCCACCAGGGCCCCAGGCTGCCTCTGCAGAGCTGGTCTTCAGCCCCTCTGTCCCCAGCCTGCAGCACTGTAGGGCTCTACCTTTTTAGGGGCAGGACTCACGATTTGTCCTTGCTGAATTTCATCAGGTCCCTGTCCATCCATTCCTCCCAGCTGTCCAGAATCCCCTGACTGCCAGCTCTGCCCTCCAGCATGCCAACAGGTACCCCCCCAGTTTGGTGTCATCTGCAGGCTTGGTTACAGTGCCCTCCATTTCCTCCTCCAGACCACTGATAAAGATGTTAAACAGGACAGGTCACAGGGTCACAGAACAGACCCCTGCAGTACCCCACTTTTACCAGCTCATTAACCAATAGACATTGAGCCTGACCACCAAACCAGACTTTTGCCTATCTAGTTGTCCACCCGTCCAAATCACAGAGTCCTGAGTTGGATACAAGAATATCATGGGGCACAGCATCAAAAGCCTTACAAAAATAGAAGTAAATGACATCTGCTGCCTAAACTCATCAACAGATTCAATCGTTTTATCACCCAGGCAATAAGCTTGGTTAGACATGATTTACTCAAATAGCTCCCTAATGATGCCATTTAGATTTGGATTTCCTTCCTTACACTAGTTCTGCTTTTTCTCTCTTGCAAACTGTTCTGTGGATTTTAGTGAGTGAGAATTAGTAAGCACTCTGTGAGGTTGCGATAATTGGCTAGGAAGGAAGAAAGCAGTTTCACAACTTTATGATACTGTTCATAGAAACACAAAAAATTAAAACGGAAGAAGAAACTGTAGTATGCCATAGAAACAGACTGTTACTACAGAATCACAGAATGGCTGAGGTTGGAAAGATCTTAGGTCTCTCTCATTTCCCCACAGAAGGAAACAGAAGACAATGTTTCTGCTCCTCCAAAATTAATTTGACAATTCCAGTGACTATAACTTAAAGTAAAATCTATTCTACTAGGACTCTCAAACTTCTTCAAATAATGTTAAGTACCCTGGCTCTATCACAGTCTTACCGAGATCTTCAAAACACCTAGAATGTAAAGAACAATTTCCTGTCTTATTAATTTGTAAACAATCTAAGTAACTTAGCAGACGATATACTTTAGTACACATAAGAAGCAGAATATTAAACACACTGTTTTGACATTCTGTGCCAGAAAAGTTTTCTTTGAAATCAGCAGAAGACTTTTCATGAGGGTCACCCATGTACAAAAAATCTCTTGCTGGGAGAGGTTGCTCCTGGGCTGATACCAGCTGTGCTGTCCAGCACAGACAAAACATGTTCAGACATGCTAATCCACGTGGGAGCCTTTCGAGGTCGAAGCCCAAAATAAGATGGCATTATCCGTTGAAAGAAAAGGGGCCTTTATTTTAAACTTTCTTTTACTAGTCACAAAGTCTTCTGTAACTGGCTTGCTGTGAAATTCCTCAGATTGTTTTAATTAAAACGCTTTTAGACTTTTTTTATCAGGACATTTGCAGGAATTCCTGTTGTTTATTCACAGCTGTATACTTTTTGAGATATGACAGATGCAGCGCTAAGAAAAATGTGGACCTTCTGTTACCCAACATCTGTCTTCTGTACAGTGCAAGGCCTGCTCAAAACATTTTGCAAAAAGTTTATTTTTGTCAGGTCGTTTTTCACACATGGCATATTAAGATCAGAAAAAAGTCTGTTCGTGAGAACTGCAAATAAACACATTTCTTAGTAAGAGTCAATCAAGTTTACAGAATATATTTATGTCCCGCTAAGCACCAAATCTTGCTCTAATTTGGGTGGACAAACTGACCTCATGTAGAGCCAAAGCTTAAGCTGGAAACAGAGCACTGCATAGTTTTCAACTCATCTTGTCCTTTTAAATGAAGAGAGCTTTCAATACACCTTTCTGCACTCAGTCCTGAAAGCTGCACATGGCACAAACAATGAACCTGCTCATTTTAGGCTAAGCAGCTTATTGCCGTCCACTTCAGGCACTGGCCAGAGTGCAACTAACTACAAGTGAGAGTAAGAGTTGCACGCTGTGTAATGCTGCTCTGCAGCCTGTCATTGTTAATAGGAATCAGTTGCTTTCAGGGTTGGAACCCGCAAGTGAATCCCTCAGACTCAAAAAGTAAGTTGTGTGCAAAGTAAAAGAAGGTAAGCCACAAGACTGCCTAGTCTCTCTTGCCATTGAGCCATAAAGGACAAGACAGAGTTTTCTACTGATATTTCACCATCCACCAACATGTTTTCTGTCCTCTTCTTCCCCAGCAATGCAATGCAGCCACTTAAGAACAAAAAATGCAGTATCAATTGTCACCTAGAAAGTTCAAAATTATGCAATATGTTGAGAGAGGTTTGTTCTCATCTTTGGCTGAGAAAGTAGGTGAGAGTCTGACTGCTGCTGTCCTGGAAAGCGTTAAGAATAAACACTTACCCCACATACATCCAAAATGTGGCCTGCCATGACCACAGTGGGCAGCATGTTTTCACCAGTGCAGGCTAGGACAATGAAACACTGGATAGCCAAGAATATGGTGGGCTTGCAGCAGTGAACTATATCACACTAGCAGAGCATACCAAATCCAGCATCACAGAAAATACAAAGATGATGAAGACATCTCCTTAAAGATATCCTTCAAAATATTTGCAATGATAAATCATCTCCACTGCTTAAAAAACATTGAGAGATGAAAGCATAATAGCGAAATTACAAGCACGCTGTAGAAATAAGACTGAGGCACAGCTAATGAAAGGACATCAATGCCTTGTAATGACAGTTGTGGTTTTTTCTCCACAAAGCTTTTTAAACATGTCGTGTCTTTGTAAATAAAATATCTAGCTGCATAACATATTTGAAAGCTGATATAGAAAAACTACCATTCCTTACTAGATACACAAGTATACAGAGGACATATATGTCTATTTTTAATATTGCGATGTTACTTAAAAAATTACAAATCCTGAACAAATTTCCCATCACAGCGCTCAACAGCTTTGTATTATGCTTCAAACATGCTGAATTGTATTCATGAAGGTTTTATGCAGTTGTCCTTCTGCAGCATTCCAGAACAGAACTTGTCCTTCTGTTCCACCTAATTTAAAAACTGCTTGCACGTGACATGGACTCAGTTTGACAGAGGTGTCTTAAAAAATTCACAGCAAGCCTATTCCAGATAAGAAGTGAGACTGACTTACCCTACTGAAGGAAGATAAAAAGAGCGAGGTCACAACTGGCATAACTTGAACAAATCACAGTCAGAATGAATGCAGTATCAACTATGTAGAAAGATATATTTATATCTTGGAGAAGTCTTTATATCTTGGAGAAGTTGGAAGAATCTCTCACAACTCAACAGTAAAGGACGTTCATGTAGGGAAAGAAATACACAGAGCCTATCCTGCTTCTGGCACAAATTTCTTCATTAAAACAGATGATCAACAATATAGAAGAAAAGCAGGCGGATGAAAAAAAAACCAATAAGCTACAGATTCTCAAGACAGAAAGAAAAAATCCATGCGGTGTTTGTAAACGAAGAATTCAAGGAAATAATCACAAAGGCACAAGTGGAATGTGGCGTGCTGTTCTCCATGGCTAGTTTCTTTAATTGCTACTGTTTGTTAAACAGTGATAAAAAGGCCCATCTATTATTTCATCCAAAAATATTTTTTCAGTGTTTACAGAGGAAAGACTAAGCTTTACAGGAAGAAGCAGCAGAAGCACTTACATTGGACAATACACCACTCAACAAAAACACACAGGAAGGGTCCAGTGCTGCAAGAGGAAAGCAGATCTTCTTGGGTTTGTATTCCCTTGTTGCAACCTGGGTTTATACCACTGACTCCCAACAGTCCTTGCTGGTACCAGGCCCTGGGTACTACCTGCAGAGGCACAGTCAGCCCTTCTTTCTTCACCTTCTCATCAACACGTATCAATTTTTGTGCATTGCTTGACTTTGACATAGCACAGTATGCACTAGTCCATTATTCAAGCTTCATTATGCCCTAGTGGTTTCCTTCTATTAAAACTGCATTTTAAATGGCAAACAGAAATGTCCATTATTTGTTAGTGGAGATAATTTGCTTCTCTAGTTCTTTCAGGTAGGAGTGAGACACAAAAGCAAACTGACCTAAACTGAGAATGAAGAGATGACCTCTCCTTGGATAATTCCTACCAACCAGCCAATTCCTTCTTTGTTTCCAAATTCTCACAATGAGATGGAAACACCTGGAGCAGTGTTGCTCCTCTCTAAGCAGTAAGAGAGATGAACTCACCTGATAATAATGAGGAAGCAGAAATTCAGCCTTTGCCATAACTGGGCAAACTTTGCTAGGTAGCTGGGCAAAATAACTCTAAGAAGACAGTTAGCTGGATTAATATTTTTCATCCTGTCTTTGTGTCCTTCTTTGCTGCTCATAATGTTTGGGGCTTCTGCCCTAAAGAAATAAGCAGAGTTTCCTGTTGTGCTTCAGACAAAATAGACCCCACTCTAAACAGCACTGTGAATTTAAGAGCTTCTTGCTGCTAAGGACAGCCTCCTTCCTGCACCCAAGACAACTTGTTTAGAGCTCATCACATCTCTGCCCCTCACTGCATGAAGACATTTCTTTAAACAAGTCAGAACAATCACTATCACTGCAGGTCACCTTAAAACCTGCCTCTAGCTGACCAAACAGTGAATGGACAATCAGCAGATAGAACACCCATGCGTCAAAGCTGCATTAAAAGATGGGGTACCAGCTGTAAAGTGACAGGGTGCTGCAGGGTAAGGTGCTTAGCTTTGCTCAGGGCAAGTATAATCAGAGCACCTACACGCTGCTGCAATGACCTGTCTGTAGAAACAAGGTATTAGATAATGCTAGTCACAGTACAATTCTCTAAACCCTCTTTTCCCGTACCAGCTTGACTGCTATTTTCCACACCCATTCAGCTTCGTAATTCCTACAGAAATAATTTTTACTCACCCTCGTGATTCTCATTTCGTAGACCATTAGCTAACATCTCAGTATTTAGTTTCCTTTCCTGTTATGCAGGCATCAGATAAATCAGAATACAAGGATATGAAAAAGAATAGTTTGTTGAACAGGGTACACATTCCTTCACATTCCCCACAAGAAAAAGAACACCAACCTATGGGTACATATTGCCAGAGAATCAAAGTCTGGGGACGTACGGCCACGATCCTGTTGATGTTGGAGCATATTAAAGCAGATGTTTCCTGTCAAGTGTTACACTCTCCCTACAGTGCATACTAGTATATTCCAGGAGTAACTTCAAGCAAAGACATGTAAATGTTAAACATCTTGAGTGAATTCTTTTGCAATCTAGTGCTCCGTTTGTTAATGCTGTATTCCTAAGCAAAATTTAAGTCCTCTAGATTATTGCTTGCTCCTGTTTAAGTTTAACAACACATTATGAAAAACTATTAAACAACAGATCATCATCATGCACATAAGTGAACAAAGCATCAGATTTTCTCAATCCTTTCTTTCAAGTACTAAGTACAATTTTTTTTATATAGCTAAGGAAAAGCTCTAGTACAATGATTTAGGCTGAACTGTGGCCACGCAATATGGACACACCATAAGAAAAGGTGGTTTTCCTTTGATCTCCAGCATAGACTTCAGGAAAGAGGCCCATGACCTCAGAAGACAGTAGTCAAGCGGACAGGAATTGACCCAATGCCTGTGCATGACAGCTACTCTTATTACCAAGGTCCAGAAGCAGGCCAAAAAAAGACAGTTGGGTACACTACAATAAGAAGATTCATTTTGTAGACACAAGCCAAATTACACCTTTAAGACTACAGTGGGGGTCTGAGGACCAAAGAAGTGCTGTTCCAGAGACACTGTGGTAACACCATCAAACAATGAAGCATGACTAGCAGAATCTATCTTTCTGTCACAAAAAAAAAAAAAAATAAGGAATGCTCACGTACAAGATCCTTTTGACCATCACAAGATCCTTTTCACCAGGCTGGGCAGAGAATGGATTGGAAGCAGCCCTGAGGAGAAGGACTTGGGGATGTTGGTTGATGAGAAGCTCAACAAGAGCCGGCAACGTGCACTCACAGCACAGAAAGCCAACTGCATCCTGGGATGCATCAAAAGAAGCATGGACAGCAGGTTGAGGAAGGTGATTCTGCCCCTCTACTCCGCTCTGCTAAGACTCCACCTGGAGTACTGAGTCCGGCTCTGGGGCCCCCAGCATAAGAAGGGCATGGACCTGTTGCAGCAAGTCCAGAGGAGGGCCACGAAGACGATCAGGGGCCTGGAGCTCCTATGAAGACAGGCTGAGAGAGTTGGGGTTGTTCAGCCTGTAGAAGAGGAAGCTCCAGGGAGACCTTATAGCAGCCTTCCAGTACCTAAAGGGGGCCTACAGGAAAAATGGAGAGGGACTCTTTGTCAGGAAGTATAGTGATAGGATGAGGGGTAACAGTTTTAAATGGAAAGAGGGTAGATTTAGATTAGATATTAGGAAGAAATTCTTTACTGTGAGGGTGGTGAGACACTGGAACAGGTTGCCCAGAGAAGTTGTGGATGCCCCATCGCTGGAGGTGTTCAAGGCCAGGTTGGATGAGGCTTTGAGCAACCTGCTCTAGTGGGAGGTGTCCCTGCCTATGGCAGGGGGGTTGGAATGAGATGATCTTTAAGGTCCCTTTCAACCTAAACCATTCTATGATTCTATGATCATTATCTCTGTCTCCCTACTCTGGTAACCACCAATGGGAAAAGATTTCCAAGCATTTTATTTTGTTATGGAGTAGTAACAATATTATTAAATCCCAGTTAGATGTGCCTGAAATTAGGATTTCCTAACTTCTACGGAAGATTGAGACCTATCAAGTAGAATACAAGCTTTTTTCTTTTCCTGGGCACTACTCCTGCTATCCTACTGCACCTACTATTACAAATGTTGTCATTTCCTTTTCAATCATCTTTATTTTAACACAATTTCTCAATGTCTAGTGTTAGAACAGCAAAATACAGTAAATAGGGAATACCAGCACTCAACAGCACAGCACATATATTTTTAAGTACTCTGTTTATTGTGTGCTCTCCCTTCCTTGTTAATCAAGTCTTGTTCTTATTCTTGCCCATACTATTACATGACGTAGACAACAGTTGGCCCTAAATGTCCTTTTCCTTTATTTATTTCTTCTAATTCACTAGCAAAAAAGACTTTTCAAAGTATTTTAAACAACCATTTCCATGGAATTGAATGGTACTGTACGTGCATTAGAGGCCAAACCATGACTAACTATCATCTTTCAAGATTAAATCTACCAAGATAAGTGGGACATGTCTAAGAAACCCAAGGATTTAGACTGGTATGAATAAGAACAAAACTTACCACTTAATCTTTGTAAATAAGAAGGTCTGCTAGGCATCTACTATCTCAAATGCCATAAATGCTGATTTGAATGAATGACAGTCTAGATGAGAGAAATATTTAAGTATTTAAGGAACTTGTTTAGATGTTGTACTGGGTGTACACGGCAGGGTTGCCAGCAGGGGACTGCATAGATGGCCTCTGTGAGGAGAGGCCTGGGCTGCCCCATGCTGGCCACAGTCAGTTCCAGTCAGCTCCAACAGACCCACCACAGAGCACAGCTGAGCACAGAAGCCAAGCTGGCGGCCCCTCTGGGAAAACATACTTAAAAAGGGCAAAAAGCTGCCCCACAGTGAGGACTGAGGAAGAAACAGCCTTGTGAACACCAAGGTCAGAGAAGAAGGAAGGGGAGAAAGAGCTGCTCCAGGTGCTGGAGTGAAGATTACCCTGCAGCCCATGGAGAGGACCCACAGTGGAGCAGATGAATATTTCCCAACAGGAACTGCAGCTTGTGAAAAGCCCACACTAAACCAAATTTTTTCCTGAAGGACTGCAGCCCATGGCAACAGCCCACAGTGAAGCAAGGGAACAGTGTGAGGAAGAAGGAGCAGCAAAGAGGAGCTGTTATGGACTGACCCCAACTCCACTCCCCATCCCCCTGCACCGCTTAGGGTGGAGGAGGTAGAAGAAGAATGAAGGAGTGAAGTTGAACCTGGAAAAAAAGAGCTGGGGGGAAGGTGTTGGTTTAATCTGGGGCATTTCTGTTTCTCACTATCCATATCTATTTTAATTGGCTATACATTAAATTAATATTTCTCAAGTCGAGTCTTTTGCCTGTGACTGTAATGAGCAAGTGATCTCCCTGTCTTTATCTCAGCACATGAGCTCTATCATCCTATTTCCTCCCCGTGTCCTGTTGAGGATGGGGAATGAAAGAGTGGCTGGGTGGGCGTCTGGCAGCCAGCCAGCCAAGGTCAACCCACCATAATACCCAAATACTTGGATGCATATTTTCATGTTCACTTTAGAAGCTTCAAACAAAATCTTTAGCATTGGTGTAATCAGAAATAGTTAATAGTAGCAAAGAAGACAAGCAGCTTTGGAAGGTTATGCAAACAGGACAGATTACAGCTAACATCAGATGACAATCATCTGTAACATTTCACTCAAAACTTTTTACTCACTTCATTAAAATCACTATTCAGAAGTTCTTTAGAATTTATTTCGTTCATTCCATTTTAACTAATACCCACAAGCTTTCACTGTCAGATGTTTCACTCACCTTAACAATTCATACCTTCTACTGGAACTAGCACTACGTAACACAAGAGCCTTCTTCTAAAGACCAGAGTGAGGTGAGGGATAAGTGGGAGTCTCGAGCAAAACTCTAAGTAGAGGAGGAATATATTGGGTAATGCTTGAACTAGACATACATAAGTACATGATATCTCAGGTGCTGAGGGAGCTTGCTAAAGTCATTGCAAGGCCACTCTTTGTTATCTTCAAAAGGTTGTGGAAATCAAGGGAGCCTTCTGAAGACTGAAAGCAAGCAAATATCACTCCTATCTTCAAGAAGAGCAATAAAGAACGTCTAAAGAACGACAAACCAGTCAACCTCACCTTAATCCCTGGGAAGGTGATACAGCAACTAATCTGGAAACCATTTCCAAACTCATGGAGGACAAGGATGTCCTCCAGGATTACTCAGCACGGAGCTATGAAGAGGAAATCATGCCTGACCAACCTGATTGCCTTCTACAATGAGGTGACTGGCTCACTGAACGAGGGAAGAGCACTGAATATTGTCTATCTTGACTTTAACAAGGTTTTCAACCTTCTCTCCCGTAACATCCTCATAGAAACATAGAATAGATAAGTGAGGTGGTTTGAAAACTGGCTGAATTCCAAGGCTCAAATGGTTGTGATCAGCAGCACACAATCCAGCTGAAGGCCAGTCATCAGGGGTGCTCCCCATAGTCGATACTATGGCCAATATTGTTTAACATCTTCATTAATGATCTGGATGCTAGGTCAGCAGGCTGGAGAAACTGGCAACCAGTCATGAAAGTCAACAAAGGGCACTGTCAAGCCCTACACATGGGGAAGAATAATCCCGGTTACCAATATATACTGAGGGCCAAACAGCTGGACAGGAAAGGACCTGAGGTCCTGGTAGACAATGAGTTGACCATAAACCAGCAATATGCCCTTATGTCAAAGAAGGCAAACAACATCCTGAACAGCATTAGAAGAGGATTGCTAGCAGGTAGAGGGTATGGAGCCTTCCTCACTACTCATCACTGGTGAGAAAATCTGGGGTCCTGAGTCCAGTTCTGGGCTCCTCAGAAAGATAAGGGTGTACTGGAGCAGTTCTAGCAAAGGGCCACAACGGTGACTAGAGGATTGGAGCACCTGTCATACTAGGCGAGGCTAAGAGGGATGCGATGCTAAGCCTCGAAGAGAGAAGGTTCAGGGGGGAAATCTTATCAATGTGCATAAGTACCCAATGCGGGGTAGGGGGAGGAATGAAGACAGAGCCAGACTCTTCTAATGGTGTCCAGTGACAGGACAAGACACAACAGGCAGAAACTGAAATTCAGGAAATTTTGTTTCTACTTTTGAAAAAAAATTTTCTACTCTGAGAGTGAAATACTGGAACAAGTTGCCCAGGAAGATGGTGGAGTCTTCATCCTTGGAGATACTCAAAACCCAAGTGGACATGGCTCTTAGCAACCCACTCTAGTTGACCCTGCTTTGAACCAGGGTGTTGGACTAGATGATGTCCAGGCATCCTTTCTAGCCCCTGCTACTCTCCGATTACTTCCTTCTTTTCTGCAAGAACTAATACTGCTAGTACAGTTTTTAAATTAATTTTTAACATTCTCTTTCCAGTGCATGAGCTTTAAGCATAAGCTTTATAGGGAGATATACACAGGGGTTCTGTGACAGCTGTTGCTGGAGCATATAAGACCAGTCCATCAGCAAGGCATAAAAGGGATCAAGAAACAAAAAGCACAATAGATTTAAAGCATACACTAGCAAGCAGTAACCTGAGACCTACCACAGGACTTAAGCAAGCAGTGTTATCCATTCTTTTCTGAATTTTATCCTCCAAGCACAAAATATTTTCCTTACTGATTTCACTATATTGCAGGTGAGACACGCACCAGCAAACCCAGAGAGGATGCTGTTCCTCACACTAAACAACACGCTGACTGGCATCAGATATCACATTCTGGAAGAAAATGGATTTCCTTTCCTATTGCAGAAGAACAGACTGAGGTTTTAGAATTGTAATACTAAGCCTTATGCTGGTGTGCTAATTCGACATAGAATTGCTTAATCTTGCTTTTTTCTTTTTGCCTTATTGTACCGGGAATATTCTTGTTCTTCCAGAAGGCTTTTTTTTTTCCTTGCAGGTTGGCTGGTTAGTCCATGGGAATGAAATCATGAATGCCTTACACATACTGTTCTACACCCACTGTTCCACTGTAAGATTTCACTGACACTAGCAGAACTGTCGCTTATGTTTATAGATACACGAAATTGGAATTCAGTTCAACCTGAAACCTATACTGAGAACCAACCTCTCTGTTATCCACTCCTTCAAGCAATATACTGGATTTCAA
Organism: Pluvialis apricaria; assembly: GCA_017639485.1. Taxonomy (NCBI): domain Eukaryota; kingdom Metazoa; phylum Chordata; class Aves; order Charadriiformes; family Charadriidae; genus Pluvialis; species Pluvialis apricaria. The sequence continues at coordinate 29,595,728 of CM030044.1, forward strand.
AGAATGACATTCTACTATTTTAGTGGAAAACTCCTCTTATAGACAACCACCTTTCCTGGACATGCAGCAGTTCCTTACGGTGGGCTTCACTGGGAATCCTGGAAAACATGATGGCTCAATAATTCCTGCAGTGAGCTTCTAAGGAAGTCGTTTATTATATTTCCTCCCGTGATCCAATCCATGTAGCTAGCCAATATACAGGAAAAGCACCTTTCTTAAGATGAACTACTGAATGTGATTTCAGGCCTAAGCTGGGCTCTTCAGTGAGTGAGTTCAGCACTGGCACTCATAAGTTAAGCAAGTTATAGAGTTTTGGCCACCAAAGCATGAGAATCTCTGGGCAAGATTATGGCATTTTTACAGAAAATTAAAATTCATGTATTTGGGATTGTCATACGTGTAAATGAGCCACAAAACAAAACTGAGCAACTATGAAAACATGTAAAATCTAAAAACATGTAATATTTAAATCTTCCAGAAAATAAGACAAACATAAAATGAAAGGGGAAAAAAAAACAATCAAGTGCCCTAGATACAGACAGCAAACTTCATAACAATAAATATTTGTAAGAATGGCTGGGAAAATATTTACATCCTTCCATCATTATCAATTGCTCAGTTTTATTTAATAACCAGACTTAGCTCCACAGAACTAAATAAGGCAGTAATCACCATGAGACGATCTGTGCTCCAGAAGGTCAAGTAAACATAATTCAAATAGTCCCAGTGTTATTGAAGGGGACTTCAGTACATTCGTACTTCCTGACATATTTACCGAACTTTAAGAAAGAAGACGAGCAAACATATTTAAACATCACTGTTTCTTCAAGTCCTACAAGGAATGCAGATATCCCAGACTGTATATCCAAAATTAACCTCTCTTTTTGTAATTCAATGTAATCGTAACTTTCACTTAAACAATGAGATTTTTGGATCTCTAAACAGAATAAACAAAATACAGGAAAACCTGACCTAACAGTATTTCCTTAAACTAAACCATCCACCTACAAGAAAGGAATATTTCCCTGAAGATTCTGTCAATCATTAGAGGAAGCTGCTACCTCTGAATTTAGTAACTTTTAGAAATTCCCTGATTAGGGAAAAACCTTAATATCTTTGCTTTCCAAAGAGCAATCAATCTTTTCATACAATCAACATTTCGCTTTAAAAGTACTGTTTCCTGATTAGACACACTTAATAGGGGCAGCAGATTATTCCTGTTTTAGTAAAGCTATGCAATCAGATCAACACTGAAACACAGTTGTCTCAGTGAATGCTCTTTTCGCACAGAATATATAAGGCAAGAACATTTAGCTTAATCCTCTTATGCTGATATTTACAGAACATTTAGGCCTGGCTGAGACTTGTTCAAAATTCAGCTGCTAACACAGGATGCACATTCAGCAAATCTTTCAAGAGCAGATTGGACTCGTCAGAAGTAGCTTAGGTATACTTTTAACCTGCCTTGGAACAGGGAACGGATTTCATGACTTCCTGCAGTCCCTTCTGGGACGTTTTGTATCATAATAGATGATATATTTCAACCACTTAAAATAAGAGGGGTTTTTTGTTTGGGGTTTTTTTTTAATGCTTTAGTACTGAATTAGTACTTTATCTGTTTTAAACTTCCACAATTTTCATAAGGGCTGCTAGATTAGGCTGTAAACCATTATTTACTAAGATAAAGAGTGAAGTTACTTTGAAAAGAAATTACCAGTCAAGTATTTGTACTCTTAAAAAGATTTAACCTATTTATTTCTTTTCCAGGCTGACTTAAAACTATTTTCATCCAAGCAAAGGCTGGTAAAATTAGTCTAGATAAGATCAAAATATTGTTCAAACTAGTTAAAACAATGAAGCGCATAAAGATTGTGAAAATTAGAAGCTCTTATCAAAAGACTTCAGAATTTTGGAATTGCTAAGGAGTACAAAACAGGGAAATAACTAATGTAATGATCACTTTGATACAAATAAATGTTTCATCTTACTTGTCAAGGGCTGTGCTGGTAGGCATGCTCCTACCAAATCCTCGGACGCCCATCTGACAGAAATACGGAATGCAAGACAGATTGGCAGCAATTATAGCCAACGAATCCGATGCATTAACAAAGAAACCATTTTGGCCAAGGATCATGTAGCGGTCCTGCAGAAGACAAGAAATTCAAAAAAGCATCTTAAATCCTATGTTTTGGGGAGTGGTTATTTCTTTTATTAGATCCACTATAGATAGGAAAACAAAGAACAGGCTTTGGGTTTACTCGCATCCCTCTTCAGGCAGAATAATTTACTGGCATCATCCTGGCAGGTTTATCATCTCACTGTCACACCATCACCCCCTCCAGCCTCGCAAGTCAAAGTTCCAGATCAGTATGTAGTAGCTTCAGCCTCCTACATACTACTTCAGTAGGTCTGTTCCTGCCAGGGAATACTTGTGTAGGAGAATCTTTTCTATGCAGGGAGTAGGAGGGTGTTTTGTGTTTACTGGCATTAGAAAACTGTTCTGTTCTTCAGAACCTTTTCAGCTTTCTCCCACCCTGTCAGGACAGAAAGTTATTTCTGTAACACTTCGCTGTTTATAATGCTGATAATATGCCATTAAAAAAAAAAATTAAAACAGATAGTATGATCCAGTGCTTTATTTAGCTAAAAAGTCCCTCAATTTACAATGTTAACCAATAAGGACTTAACTTAGTTACTACTTACTGTGGCAAGTCCGTTTCATCTACATATGCCGTCTCTTGCTAACCAGGGAATAAAAGCATTACACCAATACAAGCTAAAACCAGCCTAATATTTAAAGAATTCTCATTCTGGATCCAAATCCTGCTCGATTTGCAGTCATCTGCAGAGATAAATTACAACATATGTGTCTGATTTATGCGTGGCAAATGCTGTCATCTGTACCTGAAAGTAATATCCTTTCTGCTTTGAGGGCTTACTGAAAAGCAAATAAATTATACTTACATGTCCCGTATCTGACCCCAGACAAAACAACAACTATGGTGAAACCTCCAGACAGACCAAAATACTTACTCCGTCAGCATCAAAAGCAGCTCCAAATCCATACTCTCCACCTCTCATAGCCTCCAGCAAGGCAGTTGCATACGTTAAATTGGGATCAGGAGGCTGTCCACCAAAATCCTCCAGAGGAATACAGTTTATGGCAGAATTTGCAGGAGCTCCCAATTCATCACAGAGGATTCTTCTCACATAAGGTCCCATAACTGCAAAAACAGAAATCTGCCATGCAATCACAAAAGCGTATGCCTGACATTCAAAATTTTCACAGCAATGCAGAGGCTTGATACAAAACATACTTTTGGCAATTCTATACATCTGTCCTAGCAAAAAAAAAACCCAAACTATTATTTCACAGAGGAGTATGTGATTGTCCCACCAGTAAAAATCAATTGGCAATTCAGCATTAAAAAACCCTGTTCCCCACTAGTGGAAGTGAAAAAGTAATTGCTGAATGGTGAAAGATGCAAGTTTTATTTGCCCGTTATTAAGTAAAGAAATTATCATACACATAGAGGGCAGGGCTTTTTCTCACTAGAATATAAATGAGATGCTATTCTATGTGTCCTGGAATGCAAACAACAGTTTAACACATAATAGCAAGGAAAGTAAACAGTAGGGGAATACAAATGGAAAATAAACTTACCTCAACATTCCAAATCATATTAAAATTATAACAGCTTTGTCCACCAAAGAATTTTACATTTTAGTTACTACCATGTAAATAATAAATAAAAACTTTCTCGAAACTAATTCCAAAATAACTTCTTTATTTTATTAAAGATTTGGCCAACTACGACCAAATACGACCAGCTCATGCTACTATATATCATAATTATTATACGCAATGATGTGGGGTAACCCAAAACATCAACCAGGTTCATTTTGGAGCAGCATTTTATTTCACCTGCATTCCAGATTAACATCTTGGCCCTTTTCTTTCTGTCTTCATAGGAACTTCCCATCCTAATTTTAGCCCCTGAATGGAAGTATATAATGTTATATCCTTTAACCAATGAATTTTCATTTTAAACATAAGGAATATTTTCTAAGTATTAGTAGCAAATTTCTATCATTTCAGCCCAGAAATGAAAGGATCCAGAATACATATGCACCCTGACATGCAGTCATTATCAAGCTGCCCAGAACATTGTTCAACCCCACAATCAAATCTTTTGCTTCTATGGAGAAACCGTAATGTTCATTGTGTACGAAATCTACACTTGTGCATTGGGCGGCTGAACAGACATTAACAACTGACTGAGCTCTCTGCATCTCTGAGGCAGGTGTGAACAGGTCACTCAGAGGTAAAAATTTCGTGAGTGATCGCTCGCTCTCTCACGTTCTCTCCTTCTACCTTACTCCCAAATCTTGCTAACTGGAACAACTGTAACCCGAGCTAGAACTATGTGAGAAACTTGTGTTCAAGAAAATTTAGATGCTAATTCTGTAAAATACACAGTAAACAATGAATCAGGTTTGTATCAAGAGTAGACTCCTGACAAATTACTCTTTTTTATGGCAATGTTAAACTACCAATGTCTACAACTATAAAAGCATATTCCAGAGTTGCAGAGCTAAAACAAACTTCGGAAGACAGTTTTTCCATGTACACCTGTGTTCCTCTCTAATGTTCACCCTATTGGGACTGGTGACTCACTTTTGGCTAATGCATATCATCCGCAAAGTCTTTTGACATGATGACACCAAGAAAAGGACAAACCCCAACTGCCTTTGGTAGATTGCTCCAGCGGTTATTCACTGTTACCCATAAACATGTGAGCTACATTTCAATTTGAATTTTCCTGGCCTCAACTTCTCACTATTGATTCTTTCTGGTATATTTGGGAATAGAAGACTGAGAAATAATTTTTCTGCAGGGAAAAAAAAAACCAACTTTGTTGTATAAAAAAATATTCTTGTATGTGCTTACTGCACGTGTACTATGTATTATTGTATGGCTATTTTTCCACCAAGATACAAAGTCATAAAGGCAATTCTTTATCTTTTTTTATCACCTTGTCAATAAAGTAAACAAGCTCAGTCCTTTAAACTTTTTGTGATGCATCAGTTTTTCTAACCCCGAGGCAGACTATGCATCTTTTGACGACGTGTAACATTTTTCAACACTCAGTTGTAGATGTGGACGTCAGAGCTCTACACGCTATTTGAGTAACATTCTCTCCAGTACTGTACATGACAGGAGGCTGTGCCTTCCTCATTGCTCCCTCTGCGTTGTTCAGGGACACCATCTTCCCTTTTGCCACAACCTGGCAAAACTGGGTGTTCACACTGACTGTATGCCCACTATGATCTTTGAACAGTGACTACCACACTGTACTACATAAAACGCTTTACAAAAGATTTGTAAGTCTATCTAGCTCCCTTTATTAGTCTGATTTTGTAATCCTATTAAAGAATGAAACCTGATTCGTTTGATGGAATTTGTTTTCCACAAGATAATGTTGAACGTCATTATCTGTAGAAATCTCTATTTATTTTTTCATGATGTAGCCTCAGCTAGGTCTCATACTGATCTGTGTTTCCCCAAGTGCACAGCTTATCAGTTTTAATATTGGCACAGAACTGGTCCCCTTGCTGTCTTCTGTGACACTTTCTTTCATCTTGCCTCCAGTACACTGAAATTTTTCAACATTTCACGTTAGTGAGACAGAGGTCTCAGCCAACTCTTTACGGACTCTTGGGTGCAATTTATTCAGACTTAACTTATTTTATAGCATCTAGAATTTACTCTTAGTAGGGACTGCCTTTTAGCCTCCTTGGTTACTGCAACATACTTCATCACCCTCTCATGGCAAGATGACCTCATTCTGCATGCTTCCAAATGCAGAAAGAGAACATTTATTGGACACATATGCCTTCACTTCTTTATCAAGAAAGATAAACCTCTTTGCCTAACAAGGGACCTAACCCGTTGTTAACATTGCCTTTGTTACTAGCAAAATATTCAAATCCTTTCTTATTACCCTTAACCTTACTAGAAGGTCTGACTTCTATGTGCTGTACCTTTATTGGGGAACTATTGCAGTGTATCTACAATTTTTTCCTGACAGCAACTTAAGTTCGTACCTCCGTTCATGGCATCAATCCTTATTTTAATCTGGTTGGGTCCGGTAAGCAAATTTCTGATCGCATTGAAGTCAAAGATACTTCGGAGGAGATTGAGGTAGATATCCACAGAATCCACAATTTCCACTAGAAAAATTAGGTAGAAAAAAAATCACTACAGTTCAGTTCACACATGGGAAAATATCTCTTCCAAGCACACTTCCACCAGCCATGCACCTCAACTGTGCAACCTCTACATAATACGTATTTGCTCTGAAGCCCATAGAGGCAAAGTCAAAGACTTCCACTGATTTCAGCGTGGCTACCATCAAGCTTTAAGCCTTGCAATGATCAACAGGTTTGCCTGCTAAAGGACTGCAGGGATAATGTAAGTTGACAATTCCTGTTTCACTGAAAACATTCAGTAGAGTACATTGTATCAAAGTAAACTCTTTATTTATCATTCACTAAATCACTCCGCAATATTTCAAGCTAAACTGGTTTATTCTCAGTGGATGGAAGATGTCTATGCAGAGTTGAAGCAACACGTTCTATTCTTCTATCTGACCGTAGTATCTATCTGCATCTCTGCATCAGGAGAGGCATACAGCCTATTCTCGGTTTGGGCACCTGCAATATCTGTCTCCAGTTTGTCGTCAACCTACCACTACACTTTTGCATTTCATATCTCAATGATTTAGGAAAGTTAGGCTCAGATACAACGTCTGGTTTTTGCTAAGGTCTTGCTAATTTGAATTCGAACTTAATAAACGCAGAGCGCTACAATTTTTCTAGTTCTTTTGGATGTAAAATATTAAACTAAAATGAATTAATGAAAGTAAGTCTGTCATAATGAAAGCAGTTACCAAACAACTGTCAAAAGCCACGCTTCTCAGTCATCTTGGAATATATTATTTTTCCTGATGAAATTAAAAAGCATATGTTATACAAATGTCTTTTTCTCTGGTTAAATGAGTATCTTGAAATACTTCAGTTACAAGTCAAATTATTACTTCAAATATCAGCTAGTTTTCCTCAGAAACACTGACCTCACCCTAGCACTTTTCTTCAGGATAACATGAAAATGACACAGACATTTTCTGAGCCTAAGAATAACACTTAGAAAAGATTGTGAAAATACACTTGAATGGAGAAACAAAAAACAAGGTTCTCAAGGCTGAAAAACAACTATAAAACCTATTTGAAAATAAGTTCTATGGTATGTTGAAAGTCTCAAGGATTCACTAAAATTACATTACTGTACATCTTCTATGCCCTGCTCCTAACAATGTTTAAGTAGGCTCTAAGCTTTACACACATGAACAAATGCCTCAACTTCAGTGGAGCTGCTCATACATGTTAAGATAAAGTGCACGTAGGATTAAAGTCTAAAAATTATTTTAGCTCCTGCCAAACCCAACTGGGTTAACTCTCAGTTGCTTCAACACCTCTGTGGCCTAGATTCACAGCAGTTAATTCATACAACTGAAAAGGAGAAGTTTAAAATACATCAGGTGGTATCTCAAAATACTTTTCAATTTTTATTCTTTCTGCACTTTCATTCTGCGTTCAAACCTGTGTAAACTGTACTTATTCATGCACTTGCAAGCCAATTACATTGCTTCAGTAGAGATCCCTGGGAGCTCCACTCTCCCTTGGTGACGTATTCTGGAAATGATTTTTCCTGAGAAAAACATTCAGGCAAATTGCAATTATTTTTAATCCATTTTCATACTACCTGTTGGGGGGCAGGGGTGTCTCATTTTCATTTAGAAAAATACGATTTGGGGAGAATAAAAAGTTGAAGAAGCAAAATTTAAATCTGCTGCAATCATATGATTCCAGAGTGGTGCTGGAGATGAATTTACTTTCCTTTTAGTTTGCCTAAAAAGCCAAACATGTTCTTTGCAATCTCAAAAAATAATGTTTTGGTGGAAAACAAATTGGCTTTAATTCTACGACATCATGAATGAGGAAGAATTCTTGAGGACACATAGAGTTTTACAGTATTTGAAATATCATTTGCCTTTGACTCTTTCAGGAAAAAACGGTTGTGCTAGCTCACTTTAAATCAAGTGTAGGCATAAAAGCATTCATGTCCTTAAGATTAAACAAGTGCTTAAGCACTGCCTTTACATTTGGAGTCACTGGATGTATAGCGCCTTACACATCCCACACCTTTTCAGAAAATGTGAGCAAAGAATGATTAAACTGAGACTCTCATGAACCCTTTTGTCAATTAGACTTACATGAGCAAACCATTCCTAGTCCAAAAAATGTTTGTGTTGGGCCTTTAACTACCTAAGCGTATATATTTGGCAAAGGTATTTGGCTAAATGATGAGGCCTGATGCACATAAAGTCCGTAACTCAGCTTCCTTATGTGCAAAACAAATGCAACACATATCTACACTGCCTAATATATTGAATCATAGAATCATTTAGGTTGGAAGGGACCTTTAAGATCATCAAGTCCAACCGTTAGCCTAACACTGCCAAGGCCACCACTAAACCGTGTCCCTATGCACCACATCTAAACATCTTTTAAATACCTCCAGGGATGGTGACTCAACCACTTCCCTGGGCAGCCTGACAACCCTTTCAGTGAAGAATTTTTTTCCTGATACCTAATCTAAACCTCCCCTGGCGCACCTTGAAGCTGTTTCCTCTTGTCCTATCACAACTTGAGGCCATTTCCTCTTGTCCTATTGCCTGTTACTTGGGAGAAGAGACGGACCCCCACCTCACTACAACCTCCTTTCAGGTAGTTGTAGAGAGCGATAAGGTCTCCCCTGAGCCTCCTTTTCTCCAGGCTGAACAACTCCAGTTCCCTCAGCCGCTCCTCATAAGAGACCCCTCACCAGCTTCGTTGCCCATCTTTGGACGCACAAACTTGTAGTAAGGCATTTTGAAGATTAAAGTTCTGTTTAAATAATTACCCATTATCATTCTGCAGCAATTCTGATATAGAGAATCAATGACTGTAGCATGCATACAAGCACATATTGATACCTCGGAAAGGTTTGAATTTGTTCTCCAGATCAAATTCTTGTCTTCCTAGGCGTGATAAATCAACTCTGAGATCGGGACAAATGGCATATTCCTCCAAAGTTTTGCTGATTTGATAGATTTTATCTGAAACTATATCTGGAGCAGGTCCTGTAAGAAAAAAGAATGTGGTGGGCCATTTTTTTAAAATGAAGGTTCCCCACTAAATAAGTGAGTGCTATAGCAAACACCTTTCTGAATATATTGGAGTTATTAAGGAATAAACCCAAACAAAGAACTATAGTAAATAAGGTCTTTTCTTTCAGTGTAACACAAGTTTTAAACATTTTTTCTAAAAATATAACATGGAAATACAGTGTGTTGCTCACAACATTTTGATTCCCATAGAGTACTTAAATCAATCATTATCCAGGGCAGGGCAGATGAGGGAACCAAAAAATGCATAGCCATCTTTCTTTGGGTTTATTGCTCAAAGACTGCCATTTTTTACTCTGCATGGAACCTCAATATATATATTAAAGGCAAGCCTGTCCTTCAGCAGCAGTTTCTGGTGTTTCATAGGGCCTTCTGCAAATGCACACTTGCAAAGGTGAGACAGCTTTGTGTTTCACATTATTTCACTAGACATAATCATAATTTTAAAAAGTCTTACCAGTTTGACAGTGCTGTTCTCTTGCAGTTTTCTTCCAATGGCTTAATAAAATGTATCTTTGTTAGAATTCAAAAGACCTTAAGTAATTATGACCTGAAACAGTTATGTCATTCAGAAACAGAAATCACATCTCACTTGTGCATTACTTCTGCCAAATCCTGAAGATTGGCTCTATTTTTACACATTTACTGTCAATAAATTAAAAGTTGCAGGCTTGGTGCAAAAATTACCAGATGAGCTATGCCGTATGTAGTGCGAGAGTGGAGTCTGAGTTACAACAGAAGTCCTTTCTGGCTTATCTGACTCTTCATTGCTTATATTAAAGCCACACTTTCACTCTGAAAAATTGTTTCCTTTATTCTCTTTTACATGCTCTCTCTCCTAATCCAAAGCCTCTGTCTTTTCAGTGCTCACTTCCCACTCCCATAGCAATGCTGCTATATTCAGTTAAGCTTTGCCATGGAAATTAGTGTGTTCCATCTCAGATACAGCGTACCAGATGGTCCAAGGCAATACAATAAGTAACAGTCACTTAACTCTTCATTTAGCTTAGAAAATGACTTCTTATTCATCTGATCCAAACCCATCCAAGGGGTGAGGACAGGTCTCATTAGTTCCAGATCATCCCTGATGGATGGATGCATTGTCTACTGGTATTTCCAGCTAAGGAGATCCTACAGTGTCACTCTGCATTCTCTCCCACAGCAATAGACACAAACTGCTTCTGCCTGACCTGGATCTGCAAAACACACTGAGCAAGAATGCAGAGCAACAATAGCCTTCCTTGGGAGCTTGTTGCGGTGCCTAACCATCCTCTTGGTTCAAAAACCTTGCCTAATACTTAACCCACATTTTCTCAGCTGCAACTTAAACCATCGACTTTTTATTTCGTCCCTGCTGATTATCATAAATAATTGAACCTTGTGACCTGCGCTTGAGGACTGTTTCTTATTTAAAGCTTCACAGCCTGTTTGCATTTTCTTTAAAAAGGCAAAGCGCACTAAAAAGAATGCCCCACCAAGTGTTACCCGTTTATCAAACAGATTTTAGGTGCACGTGGTGTTTTAAAGTTTATAGAGTGCTAATGCATCTAATGGTTTGGCTCTGGTATGTTTGTGCTGTGACCCTGGCGTTCTCACTGCCTGACCTTACGCAGTCCCTTTAATCTCTCTGGGATTCAAGCCTACTCTGTTTATAAAATCACACTGGTTTAATCACGCACATTTTTCAATTAAACAATGGACATGGGAGAAGCATCCCCTTCTCAAGTCCTCCCACCTTCAAAATGAGGAAAGAAATGTTTTAAAAGCACTTTCTTTCTCTTTTTTTTTTTTTTTTTTCAGATGGAAAGCACTCTACATGTGTGAGGTATGCAAGGTCTCAGCAGTTGTCACCATGGTGTTTTATGGGTGTATACAGATCTATAGCATAAAACATAAATAATGTATAACAAACCTACATGTGTTAGCTCGCCAATTTTGGAAAACAAGACATTAGCTATACACACAAATTCAACAGTGAAATTGCAATAGTTAAAACGGTACGACCCTCTCCCTGGATAAGAGCAGTTATTTCCTGGACAAACATGAGAAGTGCTTTCTTCCATACAAGACAATGAGTTGTACTGCTTACAGCACTTCTGAAATGACATGCTTTAAAGTAAATGCCAAGACAAGCAACACAGAAATATGAGCAACACAGAGCTCCCTCCTAGGCATCCTTATAAAAGAATCAGAAATGTTACAATGATCTGGCAGGCTACATAAAATGCTACAAAAATGGGATGGCAAACTTCCTGTTTATAGAAATCTTACAGCTACCACAAGGACCTCAGGAAACATTTAATGCTTTTTCTACAGCTACATGTGAAAAAAAAAATACACTCCTATTATTAAAAAAAAAAAAAAAAGAGATATGCATATCTTCTTCGTAGTTACAACAGAATAAATGAAAAACACTTCGTTGAAGTCAGACAGTTATCCTTGTCAGCATATTTTCATCATACCCAGATGCAATGTTGTAACATGTTATTAGAAAAAAAAACCTACCTCCATTGGCAACCTCAAACTTGACTCCAAACTCTCCTCCAGGTCCCCCAGGACTGTGGCTAGCTGTTAGAATAATTCCACCAGCTGCTTTGATCTTTCGGATGATACATGAAACAGCAGGTGTGGATAAGATACCATTCTGTCCGATAACCAATCTGCCGATCTAAGTGGAAAGGGAAGTCAAAGTACTCTGAAAGTTACTAAACTTTTGGAAATTAATAAATAAACGCACACACGCACATATAGGTATACAGGTACAGGAACAGAAATTGTGAAGGCCTAGTATGGAACCTATTCTTTTGCAGAGAAATATACGTACGTGAGTTGGCTGCATGCTAATCTGGAGTGCTAACAAAAGATATTGTACCCCGGCACGTTTAACCCCAGCGGCCTGTGTACTGACAGTAGAGCAAGAGCACAGCCACGGTCATGATTTGCAAAGCTCCCAAGCACAGCACTGGGCTACGATCCTGCCATCAAACCTTTCCTGGTACCCCCAACGAACCAGCAAATCCCCTTAAATATCAACATAGCTCAGGGCTGAGTGTGTGGATGCAGTTTGCAGGGTTGGGGCTTCACCTAGCATAAAAGAGAACAGCAAGCAAAGTGCCTTTCACGAGCAGCCTTTCAGTGCCATCACAAACACCACCACATGGTAGGACCTGTAGTCTCTGCGAGTCACATCTCTGTCACCAAGACACCCTTGGATGTCCTGCCCTATAGGAAGTCCTGCTCCTCCTCCAGCCGTCAGTGGTGACTCTTTGGCTATTCCAGATGAAGAGGGTGTGTTTCCCAGGGCACAGCCAAGCCAGGGAAGTTCCCACCATTCTTAAAGCAAAAAAAGCTTTCAGGTGGTGTTATTAAACACTGACTCAATGTGTTTGGTATTATGTGCAGTTCCAGTGCAAGGTTCCAATTTCAAAACCTTGCCTTCATCCCCTACACAGATACTACAGTTTCAGCTCAACATAAATAATCCAGGAGCCAACCAGAAATGTATTTACAAAGAAACGCGAAAGAGTTCCAGATCCTGGGAAACGGGCAGACACAAAAGAAGGAAGGGAGAAGGCGAAGTTAGTGTCACGGATGAGAACTGAGGCAGCTGCAGATAGAGCTTACAAGGATATTGCCAAAGTTGGGGTTTTTTTTAATATCCTCACTTAAAAAAACCCCAACAAATAAAGCAAAACAAAAAAACAAAACCAAACCACCACTATTGAGTAGTAGTTTGGGAAGGAGAGAGAGGGAGAGAGGGTGCAGGGTGCAGGAGAGGCGTAATACTGAATCCTTCCCACTCCCCATCTAAAAGCAGACTGGGAGTTCAGCCTCAGATTTCCTTCTCTTGTCTGAGGGAGATTTGATAACTCTACTGTCTATGTGGCAAAGCAACAGCAGAGGAGGTGTCACTACCTGCCTCCTTTCTACAAAGAGCTGTTCCTTCATATACAGATGACCTTCTTCTGGGTCCAGCGCTTACGTCAGGCCCTTAACGGTTATTTAGAAGTAAGGTTCCAAATAATTTCAGAAAAGCAAAGGATTGATAGATTATTTATTTAGCCTGTTTGCTATATCCAACATCTGGATTTTCCCTTTTGCTGAACTATTTCAATAAAAAAATAAAGACTTCTACATTGAAATGATCAGCTTCTAAAGTAAGCACAAGTTACATTTTTGCTAACCTTCACAAAGCACGAACTATGGTTAGCAATTTCTGTTTCACTGAGAATTACAACATCTCCTTTCAAATTTTAAAAAATGTGTAGAACAATGCATTCTGTTAACTGAGATTTCCACCTCAACATCTGATGATAGGATGATTGTCTACCTGGTTCTCTTCACAGTTTTTGCAGATAAGTTTGAAGCCTATGGATTGTTGGTAGGAAACAGGAAAGCTATGAAAATTAATCAGTACAGTTCATGGAAAACCGTCAATGTTCATTTGACATGCTCTTGCTACTATTGGGAAAATGTTTCGTTTCACTGTATTTTTTTTCTCCCGAGTTGGCACAATTCTGAAGGAAGTGAAAAAAGAAAATTTAAGAAACAAAAAATCTTGGTTCCTCATTTTTCACTATAATGAAAATATTTTCCAGGTAAAACAAGTATCCTTTCCAGGAGAAAAAACGAAAATCAGCAGAATCCACATTTTCTGCTTCAAGAGATTATTTTAAAGCAGTGCTTCCACTGACATAGTCAGTTGGGGAGGGTGGAGTGTATATACAGTCAACACATATACCACACAGCTGAACCTCATTTCTGCTCACTTCAGTGGTATTGAACCATTTTCTTTCCTATTGAAGCCTAACAATATTTTCATTAGTTTACGATTGAATGATTAAAAGCAATACCATGCTCCTTATTATAGAACCTGATGCTGACTATAACATAAATACCTTTAATTATTTGTGGAACAAAACATACCAGTGAATACAGTTTTCCTTAAGAACAGATTAAATGTTACGCTGTGCACTGTGACAGCATTTACTTGCAAGACTCTGTCACTTTCTGACTCTATGTCTCCCCCGCCTTCCCACTCTTGCTTCTCCCTGAAGGTAAAACTAAGTAGTAAATTACAGCGTGTGTATTTGTAAGTCTCTCAATTTATAATAATTTACAGACCTTAGGAGCAACAATAAAGGTATATTTCCTCCACTCCTAGCTCCAAGCCAAGTGAAGCAGCTGATTAAATTGTTATCTCTCTTACTGATCATTCTTCACGTTTATGTAATGTTCTTCCCACCTTTTAAAACTCTTTTAAAACTCTTTCAAAGCTCCAAATGCTACATTTATATTTCATTTATTCACATGTTTTGAATACTAAACTACTTCAAAAATACTTTCTATACAACCCTACTTGTTATCACAGAAATGCAATTCCTACATTGTGGAATAAGGGATTTTTTTTAAAAGCAGAAGCATTTCCAGTTGTTGTGGGTTGACAACTGAAAGACACACTTTTACCACAGAAAATGCATAGGGTAAAACTCCGTCTATGAGGAGATGAGATCCCTAGGAGCTCTAGCACATGCCTTGACACACTTTTAGAATCAAGCTCAAGAAAGAAAACTTTCCATTAGCCACATAATTTACTGTTTTATTTAAGCCAGTGCCATGTAAATAATTTAAAAGAGAAATAGAGGGTTTTTTCAAATTGTTCTGAATTTGAGTGTGTCCTTTTATGGCTTCTTTTCAGTCCACGAAGCAGCTTTTGGACAACATGGCATGTTTTGCCAAGACTGTTGTATTAATGCTGTCATTTAATCACTATTGCCAATTGTACTGAAGCACTAGAAAAAACACACAACGCTGGGAAATAGACTTTAACAAAGTTTCTTCCAGTCTATACAACGGTCTACCCATGTACCTTTATTATGGAAAGAAAAGCATGATGAAAATAAACACTGAAAATGTTTTTGAATATTGTCTCTCCCTTTTTTAAACTATGAAGCATGTAGAAAGCTAGGGCAATGACTCAATCTTCCAAATACAGCTGTCAGAAATGGGTGCCAGCTTTTAAAACAGTATTGTGTATGGGTAAGCACAAGGAAGATGACAGGAATTACATTTCGCAAAATGCTTGAAAACAACAACACTGAATCTATGAATATCTACTCAAGTATAAATGCATTTACATTTGCATACAGGCTTATCATGAGCATATGTTCTCTGTACTTCCAAATCTAAACTAGTGAGGTTTAGATTTTTGCCTTCATGCACACTGAAACTGTTTTTCTAAGTAAGTAGAATACCTAGATTATTCAGAATCCACTAATTACCTGGCACTGTCTCTTCACCATATCTTCATTTTTTTCCTATTCAATAGATGTTGCACACACCAGTTTTCCCATTTCTCTGGATGCCCAATATTAATATGAACAGGAGTAATTTGCTTTGCCTTCAGCAGTTGTCAAAAGGCTATTGTTTCTATATTATTTAGAAATATTATTTACACTAATTTCTATACTATAGAAATTTGCAATATTTAGTATTCTAAATTAAGGATGTTGAAAGTAAAATTACATGAATGATACACAGATATTTTATTTACAGGGACTAGTGCAGAAAGCTTCACCTTATGTGAAGGTCTTCAGTGCTTTTACAAAACTCCCTGAGGACAGCACAGACCTTGTAAGTGTACACATGCTACCCATCTTCCTCTGCTCTCTTCATTTTGGTGGTGAGAATGCACAACCTCATCCTCTCTTGGCCCAGAAGCTGTTCGTTTTGTCTGTGAACCAAATACTAAACTGACATTTAATTAATTTTAAGTAATGGACCCTCAGATTTACAGACTTCTCGCAATCTGGGCTAAAACAGTAACCAAATAATGTCCATGTACTGACTCACAATTAAAGTTCCAGTAATATCCTTCTGAAAATCTTGGACAGTTTCATAGCATGGAAAGATTATCTTTGGAATTCAAAAACTTGCATGGCTACGAGATCACAGGCATGTAATGTCTCTTCTAATACTGTGCCCCTACGCCACGTTCTATTTTGTCACTCTGCTCTTAGTAGCAACAGCAGAAACAAAGACCATGATCCTCAGCAAACCGTTACAGCTGAAATAGTCACCCTAACAAGTACTTTACAAGAACATTTTTATGCAATATTACCACTTGCAGCTGTGCATTTTCAGACGACTCAGTTGATTACCACGGAGTCAGTTAATGCCTTTTTTTTAATTATTTTTCCCAGTAATCTCTCACATGCCTCAGTCAATTAAATTTGAAAGAATACGAAGCAAGCAGACTATATCCCGGACAGCACGGGGCTGTGCCTTCCTATCTTTTACTACAGTATGTTAAAGACGACTGAGCGCCACGTTCAGTGTAGAAGCAATTATATCAATCACACAGGGCCAGGGAGGGAGGGCAAGATCTGCCTGGAAGACCATGCAAAATAAAAACAACACGGTATTACAAAGAAGACAACTGGAAAACTCTTTGCCATCTCAAACGTCCACAGCATTACTTGCTACACTCTGTGATCTCTCTAGGATGTTGCTATGACTTTCCATATTCAGAGTATGATCATCAGCTTCTGATCCGCCACTGAGACCCACACACAGCAGCTTCTCGTTCAAATGCATCCTAAACTTTGCATCAAAAATGAGACACCACATCCAGTTGATGGCTGGAACGGAATACTTGCATTTAATTTGTAGTGGAACTGTATTACAAACAATGGAGGCTTTTACGTCAATTCTTCCAGACATTAAGGTACAAGCAGACTACTACTGACAGGACCCAGGTGAAAAGGGGAATAGAGCCTCAGACAGTCTCCTGCCACCCCACTTGGCAAAACTGCTTGTTGCAACCCGGAATGGTACAGGACCTCTGCCTGGCTGTCCCCACGCTCCCCTACCCTCCCATGACGTGCAATCCCTTACCCCAACGTGTTTTGCCACAGCCCCAGCTGTGTGACCCATCAAAGGGTGACCCTGGTTGGCCACCTTCGGCTCTGAACCGAAGGATCTGGTGGAGCATGCGCTGATTAGAGTTGCACAGCGTGGAGCAGCCTGTGGCTGTTGCCACCACTTGAAGCCTACGCCGGCCATAGCTGTGGAGTGTGCACCTGCAATCCCAGGCTGGAGGGCATGAGCCAGAGAGACTGAAGACGAGAAGAAGGCAGGGCAAGCACTGGCAGCTGACCGGGCAGGGGGCCTCATCTCATTCCTTCTACTGGGGCCTACGCCAACTGTGCTAGGCTGTTAACGCAGGGGGAATGCAGGGTGAGTCACCAAATTAGAACAAGGGGAACCTAGCGACTCTAAAGGGCAATACATTTACAGTTGATAATAGAAAATCCCTTTTATTTTTGTACTCAGCAGGCACAATTAACCATAAGACTCACTATGTGTCTTCCAGGAAGGAGGTTCAAGTTCAGTTTATCAGCACTATGCAGCTACCCCTCTCCTGGCACTCCGGGGTGGCTAAAGGTTTTGAATGCAACTTCAAGGCTGCCACACATTTCATCCAATCCTGCCTCCACCAGCTCACTTCTTTCCTTGTGATACTGACTACATGCCTTCTAATGACATTAACCTCCTCCAAAGGGAGAGATCTTTGCCCTCAGGAGTATTCCCTTCCTCTCCCCTTACTTACATGGCACAGCACTAAACAATGCCTTCAGGGAGGTTTAGGTATTTTCCCAGCCGATGTATTTTAACAGCCAAAGAATAAAACATAGAAACAGTATTTGCTAAGTAAATGTGAGGGTTATGCATTTACAGTGTGCCTGAGAGAAAGACAAGGGAGGGTGAGCAGGGTGAGCATGGTAGAGAGGCGATGGAGCGTTAGCACATGGAAATGGGAAGCCTTTTCATTAGAGAATCACAGAACCACAGAATAGTTCGGGTTGGAAGGGACCTTTAAAGGTCATCTAGTCCAAACCCCCAGCAATGAGCAGGGACATCTTCTACTAGATCAGGGTGCTCAGAGCCCCTGACCTTCAACGTTTCCACGGAAGGGGCATCTACCACCTATCTGGGCAACCAGGTCCAGTGTTTCACCACCCTCATTGTGAAAAAATTCTTCCTTCCATGTAGTCTAAATCTTCCCTCTTTCAGTTGAAAGCCATTACCCCTTGTTCTGTCACAACAGACCCTACTAAAAAGTTTGTCCCCATCTTTCCTGTAGGCCCCCTTTAAGTACTGAAAGTTCGCAATAAGGTATCAGTAGCAC
Source organism: Pluvialis apricaria (assembly GCA_017639485.1). Classification (NCBI taxonomy): domain Eukaryota; kingdom Metazoa; phylum Chordata; class Aves; order Charadriiformes; family Charadriidae; genus Pluvialis; species Pluvialis apricaria. The sequence goes on from CM030044.1 coordinate 29,614,208, forward strand.
CCCACCAGCTGGCCTGCTGAACTTGTGAGGACTGTATCATTAGTAAGAGTATCATGCTTGAATTCAGATATTTGTGGGAACTGTCAGCAGAAAAGCTTAGGTTTTGGCTTCAGAAAACATTAGGGAGAAACTATGTTTCCAAGAAACTTGCAGTAACTTAAGAAAGGAGAAGCACTACTACAGAAAGGTGCCAGAAACATGTCAAACTGGAAATCTCCTGAGGTCAAAAAGACCTGGTCTTCAGGGGAAACAGAGCAAAATGGGGAACGTGACAGAAGGAGCAGGAAGGAGGCAAGCTTACAAGAAAAATCAGGCAGGAAGGAGTTCTGAATACAGCATAGCCTGGCTGACAAGCCCCTGGTCTTTCTTCTAAACACTGAACTTCTTGACTTCCTCAGCACCTCAGTCCTTGTGGTCACCTTGTGGCTGTAACCCGCTCTGTAGCTCCTACCAGGGTGCAAGGGCAAGCAAGGACCTCAGCCTCGGCAGGGCAGCTCTTGCTGCAGGGCTCTCGCTTTAGCTGTTGACGCACTTTATCCCACCTCGTCAACAGGTACAATTGCAGCAGCGAGGCTTTGTCCACTGAGCAACGTGGGGGAAGGGGCTGGGGACCAGTGCTCCTCCGAGCCCCATCCAACCTTCCTCACAATGCCCCACACACCAGCCCGCTCCCGCTGCTCTGCGCTCGCTCCCCGCACACTCGCTCCCCACCGCTGTGGATGAAACACCACCGCACTACCCTCACCAGTGTCCACCCCCCGACAGCCCTCCTCGCACCCTGGGCCACGTAAGCCCTGGCCTCTACCAAGCCCCTGCATGAACAGCAACTTTGCAAAAGCTAGCCAGCACGTAACACAGCCAGTAACTCTGAAATCTCAGGTATCACTCAACCTCTGCATGATAGTATCAGCATGGTGAGAACGTGCGTTAGAAATAAATTTAAAATACTCATTATTTGTACCAGGCTGGCTAAGCCGTATAGCTTGCATGTGAGAAAAAATCAGCAGGGAAAATTGAGACACATGTGGAGATTTGTTTCAAAGTAGAAATATCTCCGGGTTATAAAACAGGACTGCATTTAAAGAATAGAGCTTTGGAAAAAAATTAAGAAAAAGTAAAGTCACTACAAAAAAAAACCCCAACTATAAAATTATATCACTTCTTTTGCCAGATCTGGAGAATCAATTTAGCCATCATAACAAGAGACAGCAGCTTCAATTCTGCTTTGAAGTAGAAACTTCAAGCCTACATTTGCTGGTATTTCCAGCTTTCTGTACACACACACTGACACAGGAATGGGCAGGTAGCTACCAGAAGACCATAGTTTTCTTCCCAAGTTCTCTCCTATTTTCAAAACCGCACAAGAAAAGCTGTAACCCATCTGATCACAGAGGTATCTGCCACTGTTGTCTTCTTGCATTTTGTAATTTGTTCGCAAGCAAACAATTGAGAATGACTATTTTCTTAAGAGACAGCCAAAATGCTGAGTTCCTCTTGCTTCAGTAACACCATTTTCCTCGAATATTGTTAAGAGATCCCGAGCAGCAGACACACGTCTGATGCCTTCGTTTCCCACGTCCGTATTTTTTAATTCCGCCGCATTCTCCCCTGCGGAGCCAACCGTGTTTTTCAGCCCCCGTGCCTGCCTCAGCCCAAAATAAGGTGCGAAGCAGCACGGCACGGCCAGCCGCCTCCTGAGGTTATCAGGACCAGCCCCGTGGCACACGGGCAGCGCCAGCGCCCAGCGCTACAGCCTGTAAAGGGACGTAGGAGCCGGCACCGGGCTGACCGGGGCAGCGGGCGCTCAGGCCACCGAAAGGCAGCCGGGCGCCAGGTTCCTCTTATTTCTACGTGTACGGGCAGCGCTGCCCGCGTTACGCCACGAAAACCTTCTCCCCCCGTCCCTACGGGGCGGCTCCGCGCTCCCTCACCGGGGGTCGCCCGCCCGAGGTGCGCCGGGGGCGGCGGAGGGGACGCGGCCACGGCCGTCGGCGGGAAGGGCGCCCCGAGGGGAGGGCGGGGGGTGAGGGGGGCGCCGCTTACCCCGTTGGCCGCGGCCATCTGCACGACGATCTCGATGGCCGTCTTGCTGAAGTACCTGCCGTCGCTGCCCACCACCATGGTGCAGCCCTGGCGGTCGCGGAGGTCGACGGAGGAGAGGAGGCTCTGCACGAAGTTGGGCAGGTAGTTGCGCTGGCTCTCGAAGAGCCCCGTGGGCCGCCGCAGCCCCCCGCCGCCCGTCGGCCGCTGGTCCTCGTAAGGCGCCGTCTGCACCGTCAGCACCGGGATGGGGGTGCGCTCCATGGCGGCGGCCGGCGCTGGGCCCGCTGCCGCCCGCCCGGCTGTGGCTCCGCTGGGGAGCGGCGGCCCCTCTCACGCAGAGCCTGCCTGGCCGCCGGCGGCGAGCAGAGAGAGGCGTCTCCCTGCCGCGGGCTGGCGGCGGGGTCGGGCTCCCCTCCCCGACGGCCGGCCCCCGCGGGGACGCAGGCGGGCGGGCTCAGCCCTCGGCGGCCCCGCCGGCGGCAGCCCGGGCGCCGCGGGGGAGCCGGGGCGGGAGCGGGGTGCGCGCCGCCCCTTCCCCCTCCCGCCCGGCGGGGGGCCCCGCCGGCGCCTGCCCGCCCGTCCGCAAGGGCGCCCGGGGCTCGACGGTCCGCTGCCATCAGCGTGCGGCGGCCGCCGCCAAAAATAACCCTGGAAAGCGAAGCCGAGAATGGCGGTCTGCTGCCAGGGATGTAACCGGAGGCAGCGGGGAGAGGGCGAGCCAGCCCGGCACACTTGCTCGGGGGGATCACGCTCTGTCAGCGCCGGAGCCGTCCCCGCCGACCCCCGCCGGCTGCCTCCCGCCCGGCCAGCCGGAGGGCAGCCGCCGCCGTGCCCCGGGAGGCGGCGGGGGACACGGCCGGCCGCCCCTCCGCGTCGGCGGCACCTCCCGGCCGCAGGTGGGGGCGGCACCGGCGGGTGGCGGGGAGTCGAGCCCCGGGCCGCAGCGGGACCCGGAGGTGGGACCGTACCGGTTTGCAGAAAACCGAAGAACGGGCAATAAAAGAACGAACGAGCTCTTACACTGCTATACCTGAAGCGGGGGGGAATCGATTTTTTAAATTTTTTTTTTACTATATTGCTCAAAAGCAAGTTTTTTTGTGCAGTAAGTCAGTTTACAGAGGTCTTTTGGGTTTGTTTTTTTTTCACAGCAGGAGCTGAGTACTACATGAAGGGTCTGGTCTGATTGCAGGGTAACTAATTGTGCTGGTTTCTGTCCAGGCTTACTCCCTCTGAGGCCAAGCAACCCTCTGAAGGTGCCTTTCCCTTTGAAATTCTGTCAGGTATTTCATACGGATGTGGTGAGACTGAGTTCATTGACATACGTGTCCATTCTGCTTAAGTTCATTGTGCAGAGGTGGTGGCACTGGCAACTGCGAAGATGCCTGACATTTCCCATTATAAAGGCTGTGTTTACAGATGCCTGTGACTGTCAAACATCAGCTGAAATTTTCCATCCAAATGCCTGTTTCGCACTGGGCCCACACAACAATATTTTGCCGGGACAACTCTGTTGGCTGGAGAGTTGGAAAAAACAATCGTGTAACCCAGATGTCATTCTTGCACTTAAGAAATCCCTGGTGCAGACCTGCACCTGATCAGACAAAAATAATTTTGTGAGGCATTCTTCAGGTCTCTACGAAGGACTCTGCTCATAAACTGCTTGGAAGCATGATGGAGTGTCACGACTCAACAAGACAATGTGTCAGCTGCATGACAGGACGTGGCCAGGCAAACATGGGGTAAAATGCTTTTCTCTGTCACGCAGACTACAATCTCATTAAGAGTCAGTGAGAGTCACCAAATGAATGGTAACCAGAGGAACTCAGTCGTGGTTTTGAGCAGTATCTCTGCAGACTCTTCAGTTGTTCCTAGCAGATAGAGCATGACAGTTTAAGATATAATTGTGTGCCACTCATCCATCCCTTTGGCAGTGACCACTGCTTTCACAGTAGAGCACTATACATGCTACAGGAGGCAAGGCCCAACAGTTTAGTTTAGATAAACTAGTCCACTGAAGCCAATACAGGAATTCTAGCTCTGTTGAAGGAGCAGCTATATACTGGGCCATATACTGTGGCAGAGGGCCAGAACAGACACAGGGAAGCAGTAATCTCTTCTTTCTCTTCTGTTAGACCTCCTAGTCTGTAGTCACATTTGTGTCTTCCTGTACGGATTCAGAATTTTAAATAGCAAAAGGAAAAATTCTGCAGTATGGAAAACCCAGTTCTCACATCCGTAATGTAAACAAGGCACAGCTATGGATGAGGCTGTTACACCTTAAATAATTTTGGCCACTGCCAGCAATGAAGCCGCGACATGTAGTCTGTGTTAGTGAAAGCTGAAATGGATAACTGCTATCAACCACAGCAAGTATCCAACAAGGAAACAGCCACAAGGGTTGAAAGCACTAGAAACAATGGATTATAAGTTCCAAATGCCAGATAAAGAAAAACACATGACCAAAGTAAGAAGCAAAGTAATAGCCTTCGAAATAGAGAACTGACTGCATTTTTCATATGGATAGGGGAAATGTGTTTTGCATTTGGAAGAAAATGTACCAGCTTGAATCAGTTTTAAAATCTCTGCAAACACTGACATTCCCAGAATGTACATTTAAGAGGGACAATCAGTGACAATTTTCCAGGAGTTTTTGTCTTCACCCATATCATTTGCATAAACAGTGCCAACGAATAAAGAAAAAGTGTGTTTTGCAGTCTTTTCAAGCATCACCTTGACAATGGCTCTACCAGGAGTGTAATGGATTGTAAAGAGCACTGTAAATTTTTTAGTTCAAACTCGGGCTCTGCTTGAGATAAGTCCAAGCAAAAGTTTATGTGACCCCTCTTTTACTGTGATTCCTGTAATATTTTGCAAAGCTCAGATTCCCAAAGTCATACTATTTCATGAGAAGCTTCAGGTTTTTTTTAAAAAGAAAAAATTACCAGCCTTCACTGTAGAAGTGCAAAGCATGAAAAAGTTAATGTAGAGAGCCTGAACATTCCAGTACAAAAGCTGCAGAAAAAGAACAATTTTTTACTTTTTTAAATAAATGCTTCCATTTTCAAGTACCTGGATTAGCATTATGTTGGTAAACTTATACATGGGGATACCCTTCAAATTCTTTTTCATAGCAACGCAAGCCCCACAAGCAGTTCCACTCTCAGCAGATTTCATTGAAAAGTGGAGGTTTCTGCAAATGTCCGATATTGCAGTGCATTATGTGGTTACTGCTACGATCTCTAGCAAAGGAATAATTATCAATATGGGATGATATTAAAAGCCTGGAATGCCTTCCTGGGAAACAACAGCTAAATATATTCTTAGTATTACCACAGTGTGTTGTGAGTTAGTTTTTAAAAGGCTGTTAAGATAAAAAGCAACTTAATGGAGTGATAGGATACATGTTAAATTTGTTCCATTTCCAAGTAAAACAACTAGCTTTCTGACTGCCAATTTTGCAAGCTTAGTTTGACATATGCTATCTAGTTCAGGAACGTTTTCAACCCTTACTTTGATTCTTAAAGCTTTTTAATACCCGAGCCTTAAGATGTTTAACAGAACTCATTTGTCTTGTGCAATTGACCGAGTCAACGTTAATTACTTTAAGAGCTGTAATTTTTGTGTTTCCTCAGCCTTTTTTACCAGCATCATACTGGTGCCTTTCTTTGTCCCTTTAGGTCCAATTTTTTCGTGCACTGAGCTGGGCATTGAGTTGTTGTCTGTGTTGACTCAAAGGAAAGAAACTTGTCCCGCAGCAACAGAAGCCCTCTGTAGCCACACGATTACTTCTAATTCAGTGGCCCTGGTGACCAGAAGTATCCCCTCTGCAAGATGGCAGAAACTACTAATGGATCTTCCTACAGGTAGATTAAGGAAGCCCAGCCCAGCTGTGGTTTGGTGCTAATGTACAAGAAATTGCTGTGGACCTGAAGCTTACTTTCAGTTAAGGAAAAATCTTTTGTGTCGGCTTGCAAATGTTGCGGCAGAACTGTACCAGCGCCATTAACTAAGCAAGTTTTGCTTCTTGAGTTACACTACTAAGCTGACAATTCAGCGCTACTGTAATACCTGGGTTTTAGACACAACCATGTTTTTACGGTTGTTTCATACAATATGTGTTTGTGATAGAAATGTGTATACTCAAAATTAATTCAGCCATTCCCCATGGTGCCATATTTGCAATCCAAATTCTCATTCTGCCACAGAACTGGATTTTCCAATTATTCTTATAGTGCAGTTATCATTTGAAGAATGTCCTGCAGTAGTGTTATTATAAGATGAAGGCTGTTAACCTGAGCTATTGAAAAAGACATTTTGCATTGCAAAAAAGTTCCAAAAATAAAATGTTGGCATATCAAAACCACTCAAAGAAAATGACTCATTTCAATCAATATATTGTTTTGCTAATAAAAGCAAAAAGAGTTTTAAAACCCAGTTCTTCCAATTGAGGCCTTTCCTACTTATGGATACTTTGTTTTCTTTCACTTGCAATGACTTTGTTTCAAAATGTAAACTACTTAGGAGTTTAAAAAATTAAAAGAGAAAACAAAATTGAAAATTTTTTAGATATTTTGACTGACTTAGTCTGTCCTGTCTTTCAGTTCACAAATGAAAGGTCTTCTATGTAAGCCTTGCTATAATGTGTAGAAAAGGCAGAGAAAGTGTATTTTACACTCTTATAGGAAAATCAGTTCCCTTGTAGCAGCGCTTTATTGAGAAGTAGTATTTATGATATGGTGTATAGCACAACTCAGTGAGGTTGTCTTCTGGAAATTATGCTTAATCACCAGAAAAGGCTTTATTTCACTACAGCTGGACGTCTATAATTACTGTGAAACAAGGCAAGTGTTCTAAGGAACATTCTCGCGCAAACTTACATGAAAATTGATTTATAAAGCCCAAAGAGGAAAAATCCCCTGAAAACATCGTTCTCATAATTGACAACTCATTTACTGCTGTATCAGCAACTCGTGATGTTGTATAAGCCAGGTCTGACTTACAAAATTGCCTGTTACTATTCATAAAATCAGGAGAAACAAGGAAGGAAGGAAGGGACTGAGGAAGTGAAGATCACCAAACATTAACCTAACAGAGAAAGCAACTTTTGTAAAAAGAGCACCCCCCCAAAATGCCCAAAGACTCAGTTGCAGAAAGTTTATTCAAATAGCTTTGTGCATAGCAGAGTAAATCAAGATAAATATCCATTTCAAAATTCCAGCAACACGCCTTCTCAAATTAGTGCTTTGGATATCTTAGGGTCACTAGCAATTTTTCATTTTCCAGTGTCACTGACAGACCAGTCCCATCATTCTTGTTTTCAACAAGTAATTCCATAGAAACACGCAGGCAAAGCGCACCGACTGCGAGGCCGTGAGGTGTCATGCAAGGGTGTGAGCAACAGATCCATCGTGTGGTGGTTCTTGCTAATGTGGGGGAGAAGCAGAACCTGAACATGGGCCCAAGCAACTCTCTTTGTCCCCACTGTAGTCCTGCCGCAGTTAGTTCAGCAGCTCCATTGCTGGTCTAGCCTCCGCTGCCGGGGCTGGAACAAGCGGGGCAAGCAGCTGAAAGTTTAATTCTCCTGTCGCCTTAAACAGCAGCTTGGAGTGGGACTCACCAGCACGGGAGAGGAAGCAAAATGTAATTCCTGGGAGTCGAAGTAAGCCCTCTCTCCGGTCCTGCAAGGGGGTATGCTATGCTTCTCCTCTGAGTATGTCACCTCAGTAGCGAGACCACCGTTCTGCTTATTTACACAGCTCCCTTCGATCCGTCACCTGTTACTCACTCCTGGTAGGTTAAGGTAAACAATAACAGATGTGTTAAAGTCTTACTCCGCATGCTGGGTTTGCTAAACGGCTGTGTAGACCAAAAGAGGTACTGCTGTGCAACAGCTTTCGCTGGATGTCTGAAATCCAGGATACAGTGGATATGCTTCTGCCCAAATTACAGCTTCTGATTAGGCAGCCTGTCTGGATTGGCACGGGGGGAACAAGGGGTGGAATAAATGCTGCATTGATAAAAAGGCTGTAAGTAATATATGATTCAAATTTTTCCCAGTATTGTTCAGTAACCCTTGTTTAACAGCTGCTAGATTCAATCATTCAAATAAGCTGTAAAATTTGTACAATTCTTTGGATGCACGCTAACCACCAATATGAGGAGTTAGGACGTCTGCACAGGGCATCTTCTGGGAAGAAAGTCTGTATTTTTCACTTGAGTTCATGTTGGGATTTATATACAGATGTGAGATAATTTTTTTTCTGTATGGGAATTAAAAATAAATTAATAGCAGAAAGTTCAGGATAGAACGATGAGCTGTCAGCACATGCAATGTTTGTTGCTGTCATTTAATTAAGTACAGATTGGGAAGTAACATGATTCCAGGGTGGAAACAGCTATGATGGGGATGAGGAAGGGAAAAGGGGAAAGGCTAGGACAGGGAAGAGCTACACAGTCTAGTGGTCTCCTCTCTCGAGGGAGGAGAAGGCAGTTGGAGAGGACACTCTGCAGTATGATTTCCTCCTGATACCCCATAAATATGCTTCTATGTAGTTAATGCCCAGAATGAATGTAGCAGAGATGCAATCCCAAAAAAACAGAAGACATGCCTGACACAAATCCCGTGTGAGTTCTTCACAAAATCTGGAAATGTACTTAAGCCACCTAAAATACTAACATTCTCAAATACTAACATTTTGTCATTAACTAATTAAATTCCTGTTCAGGAAGTGACAGATTCTCCGAGTCCTACACAACCTCAGCGTGGAAGTGCTGCATATGGAAGGATACTTCAACACCCTTAGTTTTGCCCACTGGCAAGAGATTCATACTCTTTTTTTCTAACTGCAAATAAGTAAGTTAACTGATCTTACTGTATGTAAAATTAAGCATGCAGTCAGCACAGTCTTGCTAGACTGTGTGATGGAGATAGATATATTCTGTTTAAGAAGCTGTTTGTACTGCCAATTAAGCACTGTGTTGTCAAGGCCTGATTTCACAGAAAATATCACAGAATGGTCAGGGTTGGAAGGGACCTCTGGAGATCATCTAGTCCAGCCCCCTGCCAGAGCAGGAGCTTACTCCATATACACGGTGGAAGCCTTAAGCTTCCCTTTATGGATATTTACCAATTATGTCACGAATTAAGAGCGGTAACTTTTTCCATATGATTGGTGCTGTGGCACATGATATCCAAAGAATAAAACACAACCTACAAAGTGGTCCTACTGCCAGAGACCTGCAGATTTCAGGTCTGGTTTTCAGCGGTGCAAGAAATAGGTACTACCACTGCATCCAGTGAGAGTGACACAAGACCAGGTCCTCCAGGCTGTGGTGCTCAGATGACGTCATGGTCTATAACCATGACAAAATACGCCTTACATTGTGCACTGCAGAATCCCGGCAAACAAATTACTTCATGACCTAAAGTCCACTTCTTACAAGCTAGCGTGTTCTCAATGTACGTTCATCCTTTCCAGTGATGGAATTACGGAGTAAAACGAAAACCTCAGCTGAGGCCCAATGGTTTGATCCCGGGAGCTGCACAGTGATAACACAGAAGTGCAATATATATTATCAGATATATCCTGGCTATCTGTCCACCAGCCCCAGGGATGCTAGGCAGTAAAGGTAACAGAAAATGCCAGGTTTCTTGCTGTACTGACAGATTGGTACACGAAGTAGAGACTGAATTTATAGTACAGTTCTACTGTCTGTCCATTTTAAAAGCCCAGGGTTTTTAACATTAAGTCAAAGCATATACAAAGTTTAAAAACACAGAGCAGGAAATGTTCCCCTGACACCCCTTCTGGTAATAAACACATCTGAAGGAAGGTACACACTTGACAAAATGATTGTTTGGGACAGGCATTCCTTGTCTTACATATACACCAGCTTCTGCAACACTATGGCAAGGTAGGAAAAGCAAACTGTCATCACCCCTGCTCTGAGTTACAGTGTCTCTGACAAGGACTCAAGACCAAAACTATTCAGGAATGCAACAAAAAGGGAAGAAAGCTGTATGGAAAAACGTGTCCTTGGAATATGGGGGGGACAGGGAGTGTGGGGGGAGAACGACAGCATTTTAATACCGGTTTTCTTTCTGAGTTTTCAGGGAAGTCACAATATATTTAAGTCCCTCAGTCCACCAACCAAGTTCACTGGCCTTTTAGAAAGCACTTTGGGACGTAGGGATTAAAAAGCCCTGGTTTAAGAAAGGGTGCCAGACAGAATTACAGCAATTCCTTGGTAAGTGTCAGTATCATGGTTTTGATCACTTTACACAGTTGCCTAAAGGCTTCCCTTGTTTGTTTATACACCTGCTGAAAAAGATACTGTTAACATTGCTCTTCACTGCTGTTTCTGGCCCTGCTATTTGGGAGAATACTATTGGATAATGCACTCGGGATTCTTCTCTTTTTAGGAGTTCCCCTCTCTCTAATGTCAAGTAATTTTTCAGCATACATACTCTAAATTCTAGCGGACAAATTGATTTTGCCAGGAAACTTATTTTGCCTCCTGACTATAGCTAGTGAACAGAAGAAAACATTCTTACAGCAATATACTGTGTCTGCTGAACAACCTCTTTGTAGTGAAGTGGCTCTGATTGTTTCTTTGGCCACCAATGAGATTAGATAGACATAAAAGCAGTACTTTAAATTGATAAAAAATAGCCCAGAAAGAACCATTGACTTTAATATCCAGAAAACAAAGATCAGACAAAATGAGTCAAAGGTATCATTTCAACATGCCTCAAGACATCTGCATCTTGAGTCCTGATTTGCGGCTGGGAACTCCACCCAACTGCAGGTGCCACCAGCGACGTGGAAAGTGGTCGAGCAGCGCCTCCTTCTGTGGGCACGTCCAGTCTGTCTTAAAGTCTGCTCTTTGAGGGTCTGTCCACAGGAAAAGTCTGATTTAGTTCTCCCTTCTGTAACCTACTATATCCTCTGGCTCATCTCTGAGAAGTTCGCTCTCAGTTCTCATGACCTGCGAGCCAGGAAGGGTGCTTCATTACTGTCCTGGTTTGAGGTAAAACAGGACCAATTTTGTTCAGTAGCTTCGCTTCTTAGCTGGGCCTCTTTTAACTACTGAAATTAACAGCATATTGTGCAGACAATGTTCACTCTCTCAGAGTGATAAGACCGATGTTTATAGCTGATGTCCAGGCATGGTATGCAGGGAGGCTCTTGCTTATACTTATTGTTCTAACACCCAAGGCCAACCGGCTGTGTTATTTGCCACGTTGGAGGGTCGGAAGCGGAAAAGTATAATGGGGTCCCACCTGCGGGGAGGAGCGGATAGGGCAGGTGACCCAAAACTGACCAACAGCGTATTCCATCCCATCTGCCTCATGCTCAGTATAAAAGCTGACGGAGCAAAGGGTCAGGCCTTCTTTTTGGCTCCTTCTTTTTCGCCCTTTTTTTTTTTTTCCCTTCTTGCTTCAACGGCTGACGTCTGAGGAGGACTCTGTCTGTTCGTCTGCCTTTGGACCCGATCCTGAATCCAGATCCGGAATCCAGTTCCCGTCCGTCACTGAGTCCAGCCTGGGACTGCCCCAGTGCCAGCCGGTGTCGTGATTGTCATCTTGGGAGCTTGATACGGTTTTGTATATTTTTCATTATTTCTTTTATTTTATTATTAATACTTCATTAAAGTAGTTTAGATCCTTCTAAACTCGTAAGTCTCTTTTTCCTCCTCTGCCTCTCTCTTTGAAGAGGGGTAGAGGGGAGCATCTGTCGGTCCCATCTGGGGTCCCCTATGTCCCCAGTGGCCGATTTGGCCTAAACCACGACAATTACGGATATCTGTTTGGACACTTGTAGTCAGACAAACTAGCCCTTTGGTTTTGGTGTGTCTTCTTGTCCTGGTCTTGCCTGACCTTTTTCTGGCCTCAGATAAAGCCAGGGTAACTTCAGATTTTCTTATTTAGATTCTGTGAAAGTGTAAGTGGAACAAAAATTTGATGCATGCTGGAAAATGAGTGTAGCTCTTCTTGGCAGTTGCAATAGAAAGTTAAATAAAATAAAATATCAATTGCAGGTGTCAAGTAGGGCATTCCCTTAAGACTGCCAGAAACACTGAGTTAATGGATCATTTATACTTTCAGTCCACACCTGGCTTGAGGTCTTTGGAGCCTACTGCTGCAGAAATGAATGTGTCGTGGAACTGACTTGAGCAAGTCTGTCTTATTTAGACCGCAATGCTTTTAGAGACATGAGATGCTGCTTTACTTCTTTACTCTAGCATTATAAGTTCTTTTTCCCCGGAGTCTCCCCTTCCACGGAAATGGAGGGCTGTTTCTACCTGCCACTTTTCCCGAGAGGGCTGGTTTGACTTGCTCTTGTTGGCCTTGGCCTGTCAATTTTTACTTTGAATCAGATTGTGCCAAAGATGCCACTTCCCTTCCAGCCTCTCCCATGGTCACACAACTAACCAGCAATCACCCTACCAAAGTGGCACTTTCACAGGGTTTCTGCACCTATATTTTTAGCTTTTTTCCAGTGCTGAAGCTATCCCTGCCTTAAGAGAAAATAATTCTTCTGGGATGATCTTGGTCCAAAGTTCACAACCTTGTGTCTTTCAGCCTTCCTAAGATCACACTCAAGTGGAAAGGGCTGAAAGCATACTTGAAAACATATGACTGTTTAACTTTCTCCTTTATAGTACACATTGTTATTACACAGACAGTTTAAAAGAGGTTCACATGAACTTGGAAGCCGTCTTTATGGACCCCACATCACTTTTTCTCAGTGTTAATCAAGGGTGTGTTTTTACATAGCCTCATTTCTCGTCCATCCTACCCTTTCCCAACAGTGCTGTACGCATCCATTCCTGCGTGCCAAACCTTGGGCGGAATGCAGCATGCCGCAGGTTTAACGTTCGTGGTTTTCCTTGTTGTCTGCTGCATTATTGAACAGCCCTGTCCGGAGCATATGCCAGCTAACAGCCGTCAGTGTAACTGCTTTTAGATGATGCAAAGCAGAGGTGCCTTATTTGACAATTCTTCAAAGAGTACAAATTGATGCAGCTTTATTGACATCTACAGAGGTAAACTGAGCAACAGGAGCTGTAACTCAGCACACCGTGCACGGTGTATTGCGGATGTGAATGACACCTCAAGATTCCATGCATCATTGTCCATGCTGTAGCACCAAGAATACCTGTGGAATGAAATGAACTTTAAAGGTAACACACTCTCCGCTGCTTTTGAAGAAGATGATTACAATTATCCCTCTTCCTATGGTGGTGGGAGCGGAAAGCTAAAGCTTACCTTTTCAGGCACCTTTGACGTCATCATTCAATGTTGCAGTGATGTCAACAAAGTCCTTCATCAAAAAAGTGAGGTCAGAATTCTGTTAGTTTTAGAAGAAAAAGGAAAGCACTTAGCAGGAAAAAAATCTCACTGTGATTTTAGACTGAAACATCAGTAAAAGGATAGAGGCTTTTTATTCTTCATAAATCCTCTCCTTTACTATCTGGAAAAGGGCATAAAAGATCAGATATAGAGTTTCCCAGCAGAAAACTAAAACTGCGTTGGTGCCGAGCCAAGAACGAACAGTTGCTAAAATAAATCTTACCACTAGATGACAGCAAATACTCGTTTTCTGTGACACTTTCTTCCCTGTGAGCAGCTCAATTTTTTTGAAGGCAAAAATAGGCAAAAAGAAATCCCATGTTAAGAGAGGAGCTGGGAATTCTTTAGCCCTGGAGACAACAGCAGAGTTCTTCATTGAGTAAAAGTCACTTACTAGGCTGTAAATTCTTTGTTTCAGCCCAAGTAGCATGCTGCTTTATAGTCCTAACTTTGAAGAGGTGTCCTCTGAGATACTAGGCCCTCTGATGTTCTTGTTTGCAAATCAGAACTCCAGAAAGTGTGTCAGTTTTGATTTTTACTCACCTTCCTTCAATTCCTCTAAGGCAGATGCTGATGCCACAGGAATGTGGGATTGTTTTCAGGAACAAGCAGCAGAATTTTTACAAAGCAGCAATAAAAATATTAAGAAGTTTTGTTTAATCAGGCTATTATTTATGAGAAACCTGATCTAGTTGAAGATGTCCCTGCTCATTGCAGGGAGAGTCAGACAAGATGACCTTTAAAGGTCCCTTCCAACTCAAACTATTCTATGATTCTATGGTTCTATGACTCTAAGATCCTATGATTATGACTGGGTCCTTCTGGAAAATACAGTTTTAATGTCTTATCAACGCAGTCTTTGTTCAGATAACCCCCAATACATTGATGGCAGCTGTATTAGTGTAAGGAAGCCATCAGTTTCTCAAAAAACAAGCAACCTTAAATGGTTAATACCAAAGTTCAGATTTTAGAGCCTAGTTAGGAAGCTAACTAGCCTTTCTTTGTATTAGGGAAGGAACTGCCACAAAAGGCCTTTTGAAGAAAAAAAAAAAAACCTGTAGAAGAAGGGCTTATTGTAAGGTACGCACCATTTTGGCAACAGGAAGAGTCAGCCACAAAGATGCAACCTTGTCTACTGGCTTTCTGGAGAAAAAAAGAAAAAGAGAAGTTGTTCCTAGCAGAGGGAAGCATAAAGTGATTTATAAACCAGGAAAGCAAAGTTAATTCTTAGGAAAGCAGAGCAAATAATTAACTCAAGCAGGTTTGCCTCATGCTTGTATTTCTGAAGAATAATTTTCTAATAAAACTGAAAGTAAAAATGGGTATTTTTCAAGTTTTTAAACTCAGATTTACCCCCTCCCCAAAGTCTGTTGTCATATAGGAGGCTATCCATTCCTCAGCCCTGTAAAATAATCAGTTTGACAGTGGCTGAAATAAGGAACTCATGAATGTTGACAGATAATTTTAAAAGGTACTGTATAACATACGTGACTTTTCTGGAAAATATCATAGAGGAAAATATGGAAATGTGTAAGTGAAATTAAGTTTGAAACCTCATTGACTTCAATCCATAAACCCCAGAAATAGGTCAGAATTATCAATGGATGTGGGCAGTCATTGCTTATAAAATAGAGGGCAGACACAGTGGGTGTTTCCAGGGATGGAGCAAGGGCAGAAGGAAACGCCAGAGGCAGAAATGACAACTGCCTCTAGGTGCTAGCACAGCATTTATAACAATGTGCTGCTACTAGCCCTAGATTACTCCCTAAAAAGCAAGAGAGGCAACTGTGCTGCTGAAATTCCTGAACTCTGCTGGCTACTGTCCTTCGCTGGGGCTCGCTGCCCCGGGAAGGGAAAAGCCCCGTGCGGGCAATGGGGTGACTGCTCTTTTTTTCCTCTGTACGAAATCCACATCCTGCACAAGAGGTTGTGGATGGTACTATACTGACATCCAGTAAAAATGGATGCTAGTAACACTGAATGTTACTATGACATGTATTGTCCATCTGGACTACTGGGGAAAGAATTTTTGGAGGTGTTTAATGATGTAAGTCAAAGAGAATAAACACGGAAGCCATGGGTTTACAACTTGATTTTAGTTCTCTGCTGCTTCTCTTGCTCTTGAGGTTCCCAAACTGGTTTGCAAAACCATCGTGCACGATTAGCAATCCGATGACCACAGCAAGCAATTCCTAACTGATGGGTGGCTCACATTAGACTCAGGACTCGACATGCCTCTCTGGGAAACACTCAGCCTCGCAGCACACAGCAGCACTGTCTCTTCCCCTGCCAAAGGACTTGGGATGTCAGGAACAGCTCTCACAGCAAGAGATTCCCCGTCCCGAGTGACACAGCTGTGTTCTGGCCTTCGCAGAAAAATAATTGACTGCCACTACATTGCACAGCAATTGGCACATCTCCCAAAGGATAAACACTAATTTGTAATGGACAAAGGTTTACCTGAGCCCCCAGCTAATGGTGAGTGAGGTATAGGGACAGCCTCTTTCCTCCTGCGGAGAAGGAGTAACTTGCTTTACCAGAAAAAGTAATGCAACTACAAGACTATAAGGGCTTAATGAAACTGTCGCGCATTTTTATGTTTAGAAAGTCTGAAAGTCCTTTTTAAGTAAGTAAAGGAAATGTGGAAGCGCTTTCTTTTCCCCGCCATGTGCCACTGCTTGCACAACCACAAGTCTTACAGCTCAGGTAAAGGTCTGCATACAGAAAAGTCTCAGACCCTGGGAGACAGCACAAGGTGCAGACAGAAATTTATTAGGGATCAGTCTTATTCAGGCCCGGGATCTTGGAGCAAGTGTGAAATACGTGTGGGGCATGCCTCTCACGTGTGAAACATGAGATGGGTGAGGGACATGTGCCTGTGGGAGAGAGCTATGTGCTCTGGAAGGAGAGAAAGAAGCAGATATGAAAGGTAACACGGCTCGTAAAATGCAATGCAGCCAGGTAGAAGAGAACAGGTGCTTATAACCAGCATTGTGTCCCAATGTCACAACCGATGCCCGGCCCCGTAGGGATCACTGTTACCACCCACTCCAACAGGCCCCGGGTATATGGCTGCGGGGAGGGCTCTGCGCTTGCAAATGGACCCCTTGCTCACCTCCACCACCACAGACGTCCCGGGCAGCAGGTCGGGACAGGCAGACCCCAGCTGCTACCATATAACAGCCCAGGATGGCCTGTTATAAAAAACTATTGATTATCAGGGCTGATATAAAAACGCTGGCCTTTCCACTGCCTCTGTTGCAGGCGTTGTAGGTATAGTCAACACGATAAATTGACGTGCTTTTCCATGGATGGGAGTGACAGGTATAAAACGTGTGTTCTTTGTGATCACAAGAGCGAGACAAACCAAAGTTTGCTTTTACCCAGGGTGCAATATAATACACCTTTAGCCGCCTGTCCCAAGGCTTCAAACACAGCCCCACCACTGCCCTCACCGTGTTAGCAGAACAGCTGGAATCCACCATCCTCCCACCTGAATTAACTGTTTCTCAATGTACAGTTGAGGACCTCTTAATCAGAGGTCCAGACAAGGAAATAGTTCTCCGAGCTGTTTTTAGGTACCCGATGGACAGGAGGGCAGAAAACTGCCAGGATCTGTTTCAGCAGAAATGCAAAGTATTCTGGCATCTTCTGATTAAAAAAAAAAAAAAAAAAAAGAAAAAGGTGGTGGTGTGAGCTTTGCCTGGGTCCTGCGGGTTTTGGAGTCACACATGCTGGCTGGCTGTATTCCTGTGGGAGCTCTCTGTGATTTGCTGAAGAAAAACACGGTGTGGAATTGGGAACAAAAACACTGTGAAGCATCCAGTGCTTTAGAAGACAAAATTTTGCCTTACCAATCTACGGGGCCTGTCCTCTCTACCTACCCCTTTACATTACTGGATATCAACGGGGATGATGGCAACCAGAAGGGCACGGTAAAAAGGATTTCCCTACAACCACTGGCTGTAGATCCTAGCTGGGCTTCCTCTGGGAAAGTGCTGCTGGCGGTGCAGGCAGGGATGCTGCGCTGGGCCCATCACTCGAGGAAGGGGAATCGAGCTCTGTGCACCCACTGCTGATGATTTCACCCAGTGAGCCGTTTCCCCTGGGGCAGCACAGAAAACTGCTGTGCAGCTGTATGGGGGAAACACTGGGAAAGGATCTGTGCTATAGCGCAGTGTGGGAACATATCGATAGGATATGTACATGCCCACAGGAAAAAAAAAAACCCAAAACCAAACACAACCTTGCAGGAAAGCGATGTCAGATGATGAACGGTTTGGCTGAAATGAATGGTGGGGCAGCATGGGGATACCTGGCTGCCAGTTCACTGGTTCTCCTCCACTCCAAGAAACACCCTCTGTCAACAGGTCATGGTTTAAGAAGTGCAAACCTGGTGTGGCTGGGACAGAGTGCATGGATTTTCCACCTGCAATGGAAAGGGGACAACAGTGGGAGGGACTCTAGTCCCATCTCCCGGTGGGAATCCCACCATGGGGAGTCGTATGCCGGCTAAATGAGTGGCAAACCCCTGTGAGAAGTCCCATACCAGGGGTTCATGTCAACAGCAGTACAGAATCCTGTTAAAGCTGAGGTAACCCCCACCCTCCAAAGGCCTGGAGCTGAGGTTGTGGTTAAACATGCAACTAAGGGTTCACCAGGTGACCCTTGTTTCACAACAGAAAAGTGCAGGATGATGCTGACACCAAAGGCAGTGAGTCAGCCATAGCTTGGGCTTGCATTGCACCCAGTGCTTATGTCCAAGCTTTATTCTCTTGCAGAAAAACATGGAGATACCTGACCACTGTGAGAACATCAGTGGTTGGGGCATAGCCCTGAAACCCATCTCCTGTGGATTCACCTTGCCTGTGGAGCAGCTCAGGTATTGAAAATTAACTGCTACCTAACTTTACAGCCACAGTTAGACTCTGCTCTGCTACTGGTGTCTGGCAACATGTCTGTGGTAACGAGACATGAGTATATGACAATGATTTGTGGGCAGAGTACTCACCTTCAATACTATTTGCTTCAAAGGTAATATAAATTTTTAACCTGGGAGCATTTGCCATTGTAATGTGATGTGTTTTTGATCAAACTACCAAAAGAGTTGTGAGTTAACCTCTCACACGACTGAGCGGGAGGTGTCTTATTTTGCACCATTTAAAACCTCAGTAGTGATTGGAGTAATCTTCAGTATCATAGAATCATAGAATGGTTTGAGTTGGAAGTGACTTTTAAAGGTCATGTAGCCCAACCCCCCAGTATGGTATATATATGCTATGGTGTATGTATGGTATATGTATGCTATATAACTCTCTCAAACTAAACTAAACTAAACAAGGTTACTCAACCTCCGTCTGAAATTGGAAAATGCTCAGGGGAAAGAAAAATAAAAATTATATACAATAGTATTACACTGATTCAGTTAGCGAGGTGGAAACCACCTTTATTCAGTGTTGTCAGTACGACGGCTTGTCACCAAAAGCTGCCCATGTACTACAATGGATGTTATACCTAAGTTAATAATCATTGTATTGTTATCTGTAGTAAGTTTGTTATTGATTTGTTATCTTGAAACTCAAATAGTGCATATGAATGAAATATTACTTCAAGTCAAACCACACACCAAACTATTGTAAATTGCCATGTTTTCCGTTATACACGTGCTCACTCTCACAGTGCAAGAGGGCTGGTCATTCACACAACAGTTAATGAATGAAGCCCACAACGCAAAAAACGGTTAACAGTGATTAAAGGTTGGTCTGAGGCAAGGGACTGATGGAGGCATCAGTGAGCTCCTGCAAAGGCAGAGGGGCTGGGTGGGGGCTGCGCAGGGACTCCGTGCTCATGAAGCTTGGGGAGGAGCGGATGAGTGACCAGCCGTGGCTATTGCAAAGGGAGCTGAACTTAGCTCCATGTAAAGGACCCAGAGCATGGTCTTGGTTCTTGATAAACAGCTGGTCAGAGATTACTGGATTTGGAGAACTAGTTTGCCTTATTTCTAAATCTGTATCTTCTAAAAAGTATGTTGTCGAAGAATGTGGAAAGTCTCACCCACCAAGGGGGTACGTTTCATCCACAAACATGCATTAGTACTGGACTTCCCTTAACCTGCCAGGCAATTAGTTGAAAGTCAGCTTCCAAGGCAGCATGGAGCACCAGTCCTCCAGGGACTGCCACGAGTGTTGTTTGGTGGCTGCACCGGCAAACAGAATGAGTTCTTCACTTTGACAAACTCCATACCGCAGATACTCTTAAAGCATGCGATGATAGGATTTACAAGATTTTAAATTTTGGAATGCTTATTCTGAATTGGCTACTGTGAATAATGGGGTTTTTAATGATAAAATCAGTCATGGATTTTGTGTCTAAAAAAATCGTCTTGCTGCAACAGAATAGATGACCATAGGCACAATGCAGAACGCTACTGTCAGACGCCCCATGGATGTGCCAACATTTTTCTTTCAGATTAATTTTACTTTATTTACAGTAAAAAATATAGAATCAGCAATGTGAATTCATTTTAAAAATTACTGGCTTGGAAGGTAAAAAACTTAATAGGAAGAAAAAGAAGAGTCGTAGGTTCTTAGGTCAAAAAAATGCAGTTATATGATATCTGATCTGACTTTCCTGCACGTTAGTGTAAAACAACCTGTCATATTTTGTCCAGTAGCTCCAGGAATATGATAACAAGGAATACAAACCACAAAGTATATTCTACAACGATATCCTATTTTGATTTAAGGACCTCAGGTAAATGAGACTCCAGGTTGCTCAAATAGTTAAACATCTGAAAGAAAACTTCAGCTTTCCACTGCTCCAAGTGTGTCTAGATCCAGCTGTAGTCTTCAGCTCTGGTTGTGACCTCTCCTGCTAGACTAAGAACACTTTAATCTGTGAGAAGTCTTTCACAGTGGTGATTAAAATAACTGACAAACGCTGCAGACAAAAAAAAAAAAAAAAAAAAAAAGGCATAGCATTCAAAGGGAAAAACAAACTAAATATAAAAAGCACAAGCCTTCAGGTGATTCTGATAGCTAAAGGTTACTTCTAGAGCTGTGAATTCATCTTAGTTCCTAGCAGAAAAACTAGAGACCAGCAAGCTTCACATTCTCAAGGCGCGAAACATTCTGATTTCTTCAGCGAATTGAAGAGTTTTCCAAAGAGTATTTTAGCACCAACAGACGGAAAGAATTTTAATCAACTTTTGCGTGTCCCCTTTGAGAAGTCTGCTTATTTTTTTGCACTCTCTTCTGACAAAGAGAGGCTCCAGAAGAAAATCTGGTTTTAAAAAATGGTACCTGCTAACAATGCCACTAAGAGAATTGGGTTAAGCTATTGTAATGTAGACACCCCTCTCAGCTAGCACGGCTGAAAATATTATCTTTTCCAGCCATGTATTACTACTGTTCATCAGCTGAGGTTAACGCTCTTATCGGTCAATGCAAACGTGATCTTCTTCAGTGCAGTGTCAGACCAGTCTGATGTTCAGCACATCAGACCTAACGGGTTTGACCTGGCACTGAAATGGTTTAGGCAGCGCTGGCTGGAGCCCTTCTGCAGGGAAGAGGGGCAGCTCCAGGAGAGGAGCAGTAACTAGTCACACCATGACAGCTTTTTTTTTTTTTTTTTTAACCCCAAAAGTGACTGTGTCTGTGCATCCTAAGAAAAGGTGTTGAGAGAGAAAGGGGGAAGAAGGATCCACTGGGAGAAAAGGGGGAGGAAGGATGAGTCGGGAGACCCACCGGTGCAGAGGCCAGCCCTTCCACCCGCAGGCTGCTCTGCTCTGCCCTGCTGCCGCCCACAGGGTTTAGCTGTACAACCACCAGGTCCCTTCACCCTGTTATAACGTGATAATGGCATTACATTGGTAATCGCTGTTAGCAGCTAATTGTAGTGTTGGGTTTTTTTAAAACAACTTTCTCCATTAGGAACGATTCGATGCTGTGGGTCTGAGCAACCTATTGTGAATTAAAACAAACTTCTGTGCTGGGCAAAACATAGGGAACTGTAGTCTTTCCTGTTGCATTTAACTGAAAATGAAATTATAAAAATACCAATATCTTAGTAATTTTAAGAGTACAAAAATCATTATTAGCTGCTCAGTCCTATTAAAAAGAAGTTTCAAACAAGAACAGTACAGCGAAAGTAATAAAGAAACCAATTAACAAGGTAACGGTGCTTGTAGATGGGATTGTAATCCTGTTAGGAGGGCCATGTGAAACTCGCAGATATTTCAGACTCCCCGAGCAAGGACAGTAAGATCATTGGGACTTTCCACTATGCGTGAAGATTGAAAGCCTTCATCTGTATTTTAGAAGCTGCTGTCCCTAACCAGACTTTGCTCTGTTTGCCTGCCACGTGTCTGTGGCTGGAGAAACGGAAGGACCATATGTAGGACATTGGGGAGGGAACATAACCATGTCATCCTGCAGTATGGCACTGCCACCGCCAGTAACAGGACACCAGCTTTGGACTCAGTGCGCGGGGCCTCAGGGCTGAGGTTGGCCACGCTTGCTTTGGCTGATTTTTCTTGACCTGCCTGCAGTTTGGTGTTTTTTGGGTTACCTGTGACAGAAGCTTCTCTAACTGACCAGGTGTCTATCGCTAATTTGTTGTACTTTTTTATCCTTGTATGTTACAACCATAGTTTTTTATCAGCAGTAGTAACAAACCACCATTCTGTGTAGAATGAGATATTTATGGTCGAAACATAATGATTCAGCACAGAGAAACACATGCCTGACACAGTATCCGCAGCCTGGAGAGGTGGAGAAAAGGACGTGGTGTAGAGGAGTCCAGGCAGGGGGTGGTAAGAGACGGGGCGCAGGCATAGCAGAACAGGTCACCCATGGCCAGTTAAAACAATGTAGACCTGGATAAAACTGGGTTTAAGGGTTAAAAAAAAAAAAAGATAACAAATGCATGGTATCTAGGATTTGTAAATGTATATAGTAAATGGGGATGCAATGTGGAGCTGCAGAGCAGTGAAGGCAGAGCAAAGCGTGGTGGCAAACACACAAAAATGATGCTCAAGTGGACCGGAGAGGGAGGAAGAAGAAACAGTGGGCGCTGTTCAGGCCAGCGCTCCCGGGAAGTGCCCCGGGTGGAGGGGTGGATGCCGCCGCTCTGCAGGGCGGCCGGGCTGATGAGGGCGGTGGAGGGGCAGGGTGGCTCATGGGGACAGCGGGCGGCAGGGACCCCAGTCCGACCCCTCCTGTCCCCTCCGCCGGTCACATCCTGCACATGGGGAATGGGATAGGACATGGACGATGACCCGCTCCAGTGCGGTGGGAGGGTGGGGAGAGAGGTGGTTATACCTAAGGATTAGAAAGCAAGAATCTAGTGAAACCTAGCAAATCCAGAATTGCTTAAATTTTAAAGGGCATAATACAACAGAAGAATTAAACCTCATCTATCTCCTTGGGTAATTCCTGAAGATTAAACACGGCAAGTGATATAAAAAAATATCACAATGCTTAGTGCATGGAGATAATTTCTGTTGTTTATTCTCAAGTTTAACAGAGCCTGTAGAAACATGTGGAAAGTAGAATACAGTGGAGAAAATGCTGCTTTGGAAAGGGGATTTCTGAAGACGTTTGATGTTCTTGAGGGCACAGGGGTGATCACATGATTGCAATTTGCCTCTAGGAAAGAAACTCCTCTGTCTCTACTAGGGAACAAAACAAGTGTTTTTTGTTGTCGAGATCGATGCCGAGTGTGTACCTAGTGCTTAGCACGTCTTGGAGGGGGGGAGTGAAGCATTGTTATCCTGGGAATTACTTTGGCTTCGAAGCAGGCCCAGACGTGGACAGCTGCCCCACAGCCAGGATGGCTACCATTTCCTCATGAGAAGGTGCATCTCACTCCCCGCTGTGCCCCTCTTGGGACCTGTATGGGGAGAAATGCTACTGCTTTCACTCGCCAGACCCCTTCTTGTCCCCCAAAGCATCCCTCGGCCACCCCACCATCCATGCCACCGCCACTCCAGGACAGGGCTGAGCAGAGTCCACCTGCTCCCTCCGGCCTCTTGCACAGCCTCACTTTAACCCAGTTCCAGTTCCTCGGAGAAGACCATCCTTGATATAACCACCAGCAATACAAATACTGAAAGCACCCAGCAATCTGTTCACTAAGGGCAGCTTTTACGGGAGCTCTGCCACTTACCTTTCCTCCTCTTGTCATTTTGGCGTGACGCAAAAACAACTCTTGGTTATATACCATATATATACATATAAGAACAGACCAGGAAAACGTCAGTTAAATAAATACCCAAGAAAATAAAGCAGCAATCTACCTGGGAGAAGCTGATGAACAGCTGGCCCTTGGCTGTGTTACCAGCGTCATTATGTGTGAACAGAACAGAGGAGGAGAAGGCAGAGCGGGTGTCCCGACAGCCAGCGAGGACGGAGAGCTGCATACTCTCACCCTGCCCGGGAGCCGCTTGCTCTCCCTCCCGGGGGCTCCCTGGAAACATGCAGGCAGTTCACCGAAGACAAGGAGAGACAGAGCTGCGCGCACTGACTAAAGGTCTCTGACACCACCACTGCGAGCATCGCAGGGGAAGTCCTATGGAGGAGAAGGAGTTACAGCAAAACAAGCTATAGAGAAGTTTCCCAGCTGCAGAGATGCCCCATTAGCAGCAAAAAAAACCCAAAACAACCAGTATATTGACAGTCATTGTGGGAATTTTGGAGGATGTGGTAGATGAGCAAATATAAAAAATAAGCATCTAAAATATGACAGAGTGTATGCCATTCACGACTTGTTCCCTTATGAGTCATGTTTGAAGCTCTTACTATTCTTTTCCAAATGGAAGATGAATGATCAGTTGGGCACTTCAGAGATTAATGTTCTAAAGATAAGAGTTGTTCAATTACATGAGGCATTTATAAGATAGAAGGTATTTTGATCGCTTTCTCCATGATGAATGGAACTATGAGCAGCAACAAATACAAATGTATTATCCACAATTTTGCATCTACATCACGTTTATAACTCAATCCGTAACACTGATGGCAATCATTTGGCTGATTTTGATGCAGGACTAAGTGTCATTTATGCAATGCAAAACATGTATCAGTGTGAGAATAGGTATTAGTTTTCAAAATTAAGAGATGCAGTTGCTCAGGGAAACAGTCACAATGTCACTCAACAATATACCCATCTCACTGAAATGCCACAAATGCTTCGCTAAACAGAAAGTAACGTTGTAAGTAGATTGTTCTTTCTTTTTACCTTGCTTTAGTTTATGGAAATAGTTAATTTCTAGAAACTTCTTCAAGCTATCTAAAACTACTTATGATGTAAGGAATAAAGTTGTGTCTGCTAATGTATCCACTGAGAGACTGAAGAGCTCTATCATACTGGGCACATGACTTCATGTATTAATCAAACAAGACACCAGCCCCTGGCAGTGAAAGATTAACAATGTCTCCTTCCTCAGCTTTTTGGAAACAAAACTCCAAACCCATTTATTTCAGTAGAAGAAAAAAGACATTTTTTAAGACTGCTGATAAGGGAATGGCCTTCTTTTGAGGTTTGGTGGTTTGGGTTTTTTTTCAGTTTGATGCACCTTTTATCCTATTTATCCTAAAGCAAATGTTATGTATGTGACAAGTGACACACCACTAGTACTGAAAACAAATTTCTACTTATCCAGACACACCAGCAAGCATCCATGTAGCACTGTAGCTAAGACTCCATTCTTCAGAATTTCTGCTGCATGTCCTAGAATTATGTTTTGAAACAGTTGTAATTCCACCTTGTCTTCTTGCATTCACTCATTTCACACTCACCCAGCGGTAGTCAACATACCCCTCTAAAGCTAAGAGGTGAACTATGACTACTGGAGAAGGTACAGGGCAAGAAGTCCAACTCTAAATTGTAAAAGTAATGAGCAGAGAGATAAAGGCTTCAAACTAAGTTTTCAAAACAGCACCCAAATGCAGCATCAGAGAATCACGTAACAAATCACCCAGGGCAGTCTAGACAACACAGTGGAAATGTGCTGCCCCTGGTCCCTCAAATCCTAAAACTGGCAGGGTCATGGCCTAGAAGATCTATGAGGTCAGCTACACCTTTCAACACTTTGGCTACGTGACTGAACACTGCATTCATAGCTATTATGCAGAGATTATATATTCCATGTGGTCTTGAGCCTCTACTATCTATGCATTTTTAGTTTCATTTATACAACAGGCTTAGCAGTACCTGGGATGGACATATACATTCAAAAATCACAAAACAAGTGGAAAGAGGTGGAAGACAGTTTAATAGTAAACACTAAATACTTTTTACTGCAATTATATCACTGGCAAAAATCACTGTTGCTTCATTTCCCATAGTAAAAGGGAGTTAGCTGGAGAAAGCCCCAGGCTTCAAACATGTTTACCATATTCCTCCTGTAATACTTCATGTACAGCATAAACAACAGCCTATTGCCTACAGGATACAGGGCCCCCCCTACAGGGGGCCTACAGGAGAGCTGGGGAAGGACTTTTTACCAAGGCATGTAGTGACAGGACGAGGGAGAATGGCTTTAAACTGGAAGAGGGCAGGTTTAGATTAAACATTAGGAAGAAGTCTTTCACTTTAAGGGTGGTGAGGCACTGGCACAGGTTGCCCAGAGAGGCTGCTGAAGCCCCATCCCTGGAGGTGTTCAAGGCCAGGCTGGACGTGGCCTTGGGCAACCTGGTCTAGTGGGAGGTGTCCCTGCCTATGGCAGGGGGGTTGGAACTCAATGATCTTCAAGGTCCTTTCCAACCTAAACCATTCTATGGTTCTATGATTCTATCTGCTTTTCTGCACAGGTACATGGTATCACTGACACGACATAAGCCAAATCCAAAATGGAAGAATTCCTTGTGTTTGATTCTAGCCCGTAAGAGCTAATCGTTGAGCAGCAGGTCAACTGGGATTCTTAGGAGGACTTCGGGGTTTAACAGCTGTGTAAACTGCAAGAGGAAAAAGAAACTACTACACCACATGTCATTCAGTCTTTTCTGTCATAAAAAGCTTGCAGAGTTAGGCACAGACATTTCATCGTTTTTGTAGTTTGATGTCAACTGTTTCTCTGTCACAGTGGCTATGAATAGTTCTTTGATGGTCTCCTTATCCAAGTTTCTGCCTGTAAAGAGAAATAAATTAGCTAACTATATTTTACAGTGTACTACAAAAAAATGCATGCGAGTTGCAACCTGCCAGTCTTCTCAGCAAAGAAAATGTTATTACACCAATGAGTGAAAATAGCAGTATTAAAATTAAGCTGCATACGGTAACAAGATAACTTTAGATTTTACAGGCAACAACAGACTTCAAGCTGCACAAGTAAGGGAAAGGAAGAAAAACTAGGGTTTTTTGGTCATAAAAACACTTTGCAAAGCAGAGAGTAACAAGTAGCAAATAGAAATGTACTTCAGCATTACAAGCTTTTCAGAAACAAAATAGAGTTTATACATTTTAATGACTATAATCCTTACAGTTACTGAATACTTGATCGAACATTCAAACCATTCCCACCACCATATTTATAATTATGGATTTTAAAAATAACATTAAATATGCCAACATAATTTATGAATACTTATTATTTTATTTTACTTTAATGTCACTAAAAGGGACAGTGTAGATTCCTCTGGAATATAAAACCGCAGGAGGTCTTGATGGATAAACCTTTGACTGAAGGTTACGCTGAACATACACACTGATATTACTCTGGCCAGTTTAGGCTGGTTGCTTTTCACTGGACAAGTCACAGGACTGCCTGCTGAAAGAAAATCTTCTTGAAGTCAAACGAGGAGATACATAATTGCCTCTTACCTATTAGGACCAGTCTATTTGTTCTCTTTTCATTTTCTTTCCAGGCTACTGTAGTCTCTTCCAGATCATAGAGCTCATGGACACCTTGGACTATCACCTGATGAGATTTGCCTTGAATAGACACCAGTCCCTTATCAGAAAAATAACTGTTAGGATATATTAAAAGAACTTTAAAAATGAAATATGTAAGATGGGAAAAAACTTTGAAACTAGGCCAAGCAGGGAAAAATACTTCTAGCAACTATGCACCAGCTAGTCAAAATAACCATAGAGTCCTAGAATCGTGGAATGGTTTAAGTTGGAAGGGACCTTCAAGATCATCTACTTCAACCCCCCGGCCATGGGCAGGGACACCTCCCACTATACCAGGTTGCTCAAAGCCCCATCCAACCTGGCCTTGAACACCTCCAGGGATTGGGCATCCACAACTTCTCTGGGCAACCTGTTCCAGTGCCTCACCACCCTCACAGTAAAAAGGTTTCTTCCCAATATCTGATCAAAATCTACCCTCTTCCAGTTTGAAGCCATTACCCCTTGTCCTATCACTATGTGCCCTTGTAAGAAGTCCCTCTCCAGCTTTCTTGTAGGCCCCCTTCAGATAATGGAAGGCTGCTATAAGGTCTCCCTGGTACAACATAACCACATAACCATGTGGTATAACCACTCATAACATCCATTCTCACAACTCCTTATTTTGTTAAAGACTAATAATTACAGTTTGCCATACTCTGCCTTCTGTTCCTCATTTGGTCAGTATCTAGCATGTTCAAACAAAAATAAAATGTCATCAGCTATTATTGCCACTTTGAATATATATATGGTGTATGATGTATGAGTCCATGAAAGACTGATTGCCAGCAAAGATGATGTACAATAAGCAAAAATGTTTGATTTCAGATTATTCTGATTAAGCTCTCATGCTCAGCATATTCACTATTCTGAAACAGAATCTTTGAATATTGAAGAATGAACAAATGAGGTGATAAGACTGGCAACAGAATTAGAAGGGATTACTGTCAGAGCGAACCCATTAACCCACATACAAAATGTTGTATTAAAGGAGTTTTCATCACTTCATGTGAAACTTTATAAAATATTTTAGTAGAACACGTTCTGTAAAACATGTCTTATGCTTCCTTAATAGGAAAAAAAAAGTTAAAAATATTTCATGAAAAAAGGTCTGCATTTGACATATTAGTTTGAATTCTATGACTATTACTGCCAAAAGGATTATGACTGCAGGTAAGATGTAAATATAAAAGCAACAAAGTTTGGAACCCATTCTATAATTACCTGCGGTTCATTTGCTTTGGTGTGTTTGTCTGCAACTGAGGGCCAGCACATCGCTTATCACAGGCCTCAGGTCTCCTAAAGAATTACTTTGATTCTAATGCTCAATACAACAAAAATGTACTTGTGCATAGCAGTACTGATTTCAGAGAGCTTAAGATTCATCAGTGGCTATTTGCTTCTATTTGTCAAGCAGGGGAAGACCAGGATATTGTCATTTTGTTGCTGGAAGAGCAAGAATGCAACCTTTTTCCAATGAAATTAAAATAATTATGTCACTATTCATGACACACAAGCGTTCTCAGAAAACAAACCAGAGCATATTTTCCTGTATTTCATACAGCCTACTGAATGACAGACTTGATTCTTATTTTTTAATGATTTACCTGGCTGCTTGGTATAACGAAAATGAAAATAAATCCTAAATTGTCACCTATACTCCTCTCAAAACCATGCAACTGAAAAACATATGAAGTGCCCATGAAGTTGAATACTTATGGGCTGCATCCTTAAAACTACGGTCTGACAATACTGTAAAAAATTGTAAGTGCAGACCACAACTAGTATTGAGCTGCTATGTTATGCCAATTTCAACATCTGCATATTATGTCAACAATTATAAGTACAGATAGCAATCTACAGTATCCAATCTATAGTATTCAATCCCTCGATAAGGAGACATTAATGAGAGATGGATGGTACCTTTCAAAGCAACAGAGGTGAAAAATGAAAAAGTGATTTAACTGGGTCCTGATTATTAACTCTGCCACTGATGTCTGGGACTGTACATCTTCCCTCTCAATTCAAAACAAGTAGGATCAATGTTTGCTTCTCTGTCAGCTATCTCCTTTTGAGTTGTTCCACCAGTCAGCTGGTAACAAACTGGCTCTACACGAAACAATGACAAACTGCTCTTCTCCATTTCGTCTGCTCTGCTACAGTGGTCTGTAACTGACAGCACACTCCACTTTTTTAGATGTAAAAGAGGAAAAGCACAAAACAAAGTTGGTCATTTCTGACTAACCTTCAGTCTTATGACGTCCATGGTGTGCCCAGTCTTATCTTTCACATTCTTCTCCCACAGAAGATTCTATGAAAAGGAAAAATGTTTTCACAAATAGAATGGCACGAGATGATTTTCTATAAAAAGCCACAATGATTTTTCAGTTAACAGTGAACTACTACTTACCTGAATAAAGAGATTTAAGTTTTCTTCTTTTATATTTCCTGGAACTTCAAATGTTACTGTAATTATACCCTGAAAATGGAAAGACCCACTTATTATTACCAAACTGAATAAACATTTCATTACATTAATTTCAAAAAGTGTTCTTTATAACTTAGCCTTATAAAAAAGCAACTATATGCCCATGTCAAATTAAAAAAAAAATTCTCCGTTTCCATCCTGCTCTAACTTGCTATATTATGCTATACTTTTTGGTTCTGTGGCTGTGCACTTAATACACAATGCTTTGAATAGTTCAACGCCATCAGCTTCTACTGCGTAACTCTTTGCTGTAGTGGATATTTGTTCTCAAAGAAAGCCTAAGAATTTTAATTCTTATAGGCTAGTAAGCTCTATCTTTCAAATATGTTTTAAGAATGTTATTTTCTTGGCATACTGATCTTTGTCACAATTTGTGATCTTCATCACAATTCTATTAGACAAAAATTAATTAAAATATTTTTCACCTATCCATACTTTCTGGTTATGAAAAGCTTTTCAAAAATAGATTATGTAGGAATAGATTCTGAAAATAAAGATGCCCAAAGTGATGTTTTAGTAAAAAAAAATTGTAGTTTAAAATTAACTATATATTACAAAATAAAGGAAATAATGTGTCAAACTCATTTTTGTCACTATAACCTCCCAATGGCATAGAAGAACATATAGAGAATTACTTTTTGTACAACCTAAAATTCTTTCTAATGATTACTGCTTTCAGATGACTAACTTAAGAAAAAAAAATGTAATGGAATGGAATAGAATGGAACGGACTATTTCATTTGGAAGGGACCCACAACGATCATCTAGCCCAACTGCCTGACCACTTCAGGGCTGACCAAAAGTTAAAGCATGCTGTTAAGGGCATTGTCCAAATGCCTCTGAAACACTGACAGGCTTGGGCCATCAACCACCTCTCCAGGAAGCCTGCTCCAGTGTTCAACCACCCTACTGGTAAAGAAATGCTTCCTCATGTCCAGTCTAAACCTCCCCTGACACAGCTTTGAACCATTCCTACATGTGCTGTTACTGGATCCCAAAGAGAAGAGAGCAGCAGCTCCCTCTCCACTCCTCCTCCTCAAGAAGCTGTAGAGAGCAATGAAGTCACCCCTCAGCCTACTTTCCTCCAAACTAGACAAAGTCCTCAGCTGCTCCTCACAGGACATGCCTTCCAGCCCTTTCACCAGCTTTGTCGCCCTCCTCTGGACACATTCAAGGACCCTCACAGCCTTCTTAAACAGTGGGGCCCAGAACTGCACACAGTACTCCAGGTGAGGCTGCACCAACGCTGAATACAGTGGGATTATCCCCCCTCTCGTCCAGCTGGTGATGCTGTGTTTGATGCACCCCAGGATGCGGTTTGCCCTCTTGGCTGCCAGGGCACACTGCCGGCTCATATTGAGCCTGCTGTCAACCAGCACCCCCAGATCCCTCTCTGCAGGGCTGCTCTCCAGCCACTCCTCTCCCAGTTTACACTTGTGCCTGGCATTTCAGGTGCAGAATCTGGCATTTCAACTTGTTAAATTTCATCCCATTAATCACTGCCCAATGCTCCAATCAACCTAGAACCCTCTACAAGGCCTCCCATCCCTCAAGACAGTAACCAGCACCTTCCAGTTTGGTATCATCTGCAAACTTGCAAATGGTGCATTCAACTCCTGCATGCAGACTGTTGATAAATATATTGAACAGAACTGGCCCTAGAATTGAGCCCCTGGTGACCGGTTGCCAGCCACATGCAGCCCATTCACTAAACTCTTTGAACTCTGCCCTTCAGCCAGTTCTTCACCCAGCAGACCGTGAACCTGCTCATCCCACAGTTGGACAACTTATCCAGAAGATGCTGTGAGGAACAGTATCAAAAGGCTTACTAAAATCCAGAAAAACTACATCCACTGCCTTCCCTTCATCCAGTAAGCGGGTGACCTTATCATAGAAGGATATCAAATTAGTTAAACAGGAATTTCCTTTTGTGAACCCATATTGACTGTGCCTGATGATTGCATTCTTCTTTAAATGCCTTTCAACAGTACCCAGTGTAATCTTCTCCATAATTTTTCCAGGAACTGAGGTTAGACTTACAGGTTTGTAGTTCCCTGGATTTTCCCTCATGTCCTTTTTGTAGATTGGAATAACACTCGCTAGCTTCCAGTCAGCAGGGACCTCCCCAAACTCCCAAGATCTTTGGTATATGACCAAGAGGGGTCCTGCAATAACATCCACTAGCTCCTTCAGTACTCTGGGATGAATCTCATCAGGCCCCATGGACTTGGGAACATTCAGCTGATACAGCTGGCCCCTTACAATTCCAGTGTCCACAAATGGAAAGTCACTGTTCCCACACTCACAGTCCTCCGACTCCAGCCCAAGGTCTACCCAGTATTATTAAAGACTGAGGCAAAAAAATGCATTGAATGCCTCTGCATTGAATGCCTCTGATTTTTCTTCATCCCTGTAGTCAGATAACCACCTTCAACAAGTATCTGTCCAATGTTTTCTTTAGACCTCTTCTTGCTATTAACATACTGAAAAAAGCCCTTCTTGTTATCCGAATCAACTGCAATTGAGCTTTGGCCTTTCGCGTCTTCTCCTTGCATAAACGAACCACAGCTCTGTACTCTTCCTATGAAGCCTGACTTCACTTCCAAAGATCATACAATTTCTTTTTCCTCTTGAGCTCCACAAGGAGTTCCCTGTTCAGTTAAGCTGGTCTTCTGCCTCGCTTGCAACAAAAAGAGAAAAACTTGTATTTTTATCCAGTAGCTTAGAAAAGTATACTTTCCTTCTGATAAAGTTGCTATGATTAAATTTAATTTTCAGGTTAAAATATGATGTACACAATGCCTGCATTTTTCTTTTTGAACAGCAAATCTTGACTGTGAAGTTGCTAGTCTTGAAAACAGCAAAAGGCAATTATAGTCTCTTCTTGAAACTAAACATTAGATATAAGCAACAAGAAGCAAATTTAAATACTTATCTAATGACTTTGTAAACTCACCAAAACAACAACACTAACACTTTAAGCAGCTTCAAAACAAGACAGACAAAAGTTCACTGTGCTCCACACATAGTGCAGTATTGCCTCTGTTGACCTTCCACGTGAAGGTGATAAGCACGCTTTATCATCCCACAACAACTTGCAGCCTACTGTGAGAGAAGTGTTTTGTTCTCATTTATGCCTCATCTGCCTCAACAAGCCATCTTAAAACTGTGGGTGTTGAACTAAACAGGGATAGTAATAATGAATTCTCACTGTCTGCCACTGGTCTAATGGCTCCACACTACAAAAACAACAAGAATTTCCTTAATAATCCAAGTATGCTGTAACTGTTATAATATGCAGGAAGGCTTCTATTTAACTTCTTTTCTACTCTAAGGATCTATTCAGACTGCTAATATAACTGAACATATCGAAGACGAACACAAATTTTAATTGAATAAAAAACTAGGAACTTAAGATTCTGATTGCAATTATAGCTAAGCATGAAACTGATTTTATATTTAATCTTTAGTTCCAAAAGGAGAATATAATTGCCTTCTCCTGTTTTCAAGACTAGCAACTTCACATCAAGCAAAAGTAGGAAATTGGGATTTACTGATGGAAGGGTATGCTGAGCTCGATCCTTCCAGTCCCACAAACAAGACCCCTGTGCAGGGACTAGGAAGAAGAGGCAATCAAGTGTGATCACTTTGGCTCCTGCTGTGTTTACAGGCAATGGGTAAGGAACCCTGAAAATGCTGAGGCCACAGACCAAAAGCTCTGACTGCTAGGCATTTGCTATCGCCCCTCTGGTATCACCCAATAACCTGGTGGGATATCCTACTGATCAAGGAGTGACCTCGAGTATCATACTGGGGGGAACATGCCAGAGGTGGGTGTGAGATCAGACTCATGGCAAAGCATGACAAAACTGCAGTAGTGAAAGTGTCAGGAAGGGATGTAAAATCTTCATGCTACCACCCCACAAATTGAGACTTGGAAAGGGGAAAAATAAATCATTCAAAGATGTACACCTGGGAGCTAAGGAATAACAAGCTCAGAAGAAAGGCCAGAGCTCAGATAATATGGTATGCGAAGCAAGCTCTTGAAAATCTAAGTCATCTGATACATCATCTTACTCCCCAACTGGGGAAGTGCCCACGTTATATCAAGTGAACACTGGTCACCACACATTTTGGTTCTGGATGAAACTACAGGTGTTGGACTCAGCAACCAACTGGATATCCAACAGTGGTGTTGCTCTGTGGTTGTACTGTTTAATTGTTCGCTTGAATATTTGCTAGTATACTAAGACATGGTGCGTAAATGAAACAGCCAAGTGTCTTGGTTTAGTGTTTTGCAGGAACAAAGCCTGAATTTTACAGTAAGCAATCTCATCCACACCAAAGGATGGAGCCTACAATGGAAACATGTAAATTCAAACCCTTATGATACTAAACCCCCATCATCCACTTGAC
Organism: Pluvialis apricaria; assembly: GCA_017639485.1. Classification (NCBI taxonomy): domain Eukaryota; kingdom Metazoa; phylum Chordata; class Aves; order Charadriiformes; family Charadriidae; genus Pluvialis; species Pluvialis apricaria. Next base: position 29,648,401 of record CM030044.1, read on the forward strand.
AGGAGATGGAGGTTAAATACAACATTTTTTAATGTGTATATTCAGACTACTACAACATTAACTCCTACAGTCTAACTCTCAGTGGCAAGGAGTGAAAGGTGTACTAGGTGTATATTCAGTTTCTGATGATGTTAAGGATAGAGTCTAACACCCATATATGTTCATACAGCTCTTTCAGTATGTGTAAGCTTACAAGGCTTATGTAGCAGGGGGCTGCAGTGCTGAGGGGTGTGGGGGGAGGCCATCAGCTGCCTTGTGTATCTCACAACCTGTTCCAGCCAGCTCTGAAACCATACAACAATTAAAAAAAAAATCCCACACATTTCAGGCACAGAAAGGAAAAGAGCAGTGATGAGGAACAGAAAAACATAACACAAATACCCCCAACTTCCTATGCTACGTGTGGCCTTGCTAGGAGGACTTGGACAAACTAAGCGTAACCCATGGAAAAAAAACAGGAAAAGTTGGGGAAGAGAGAAGGAGAGGTGTTCATGTAAGTGTTTGTGTAACTGTTTTGCATTTACTTTATTCAGTACTCAAATCATTAATTATAAGTTTTTGTTGCCTGGCAATAAATTCAGTAATTCCCTGACTTAAGACTGTTCTGCTTTTGAGAAGGGTTTAACCAGAAAAAGATACCGTGATCATAACATTTGGGGAAAAAAAAAAAAACACGGATTAAAAGGGAGCCTTTCTAGTAAAACCTGTAGGGATGATGGACGAGACTCTTTCCTTAAATTCATCTTTGAAATTAGATATGCTGATCACAAAAAATACTATTTACTCAAATAAAAGCCACAAAGGCAGAAATGGTATTTGCAGTTGCATTATGCCAGCATCACCGTATTGCACAGAGAGAAGGTTCTGCCCTGACATAAACACACATTGGGTTGAGTATCAGGGAGAGGCGGGGGTGAGGAATACATTTTAGAGTTTATTTTGACATACTAAAAATAACATCAACAGAACTGTTTCTTTTTTTTAACATACATATGCTTATAGGATTGGTACCAAGTTTATAGGGCAGAATCTACTTCACTGTTACAAGTTAAATTGTTATTATTTCTTGTGAAACAATGCAAAGCACTCATAGAACAGAAATCCACACGTGCTTAACTACTCAGTGAAATTTTATTACAACTTTAAAGGATGCAAAGTCATGAATAACATCTCTCTGATATCTACAAACACAGACAACATTTGGACAGAAAACCTATAGGATAAAGACTGGCTACAAATTTAGGGCTTGATTCTGTAAATATTAAAAAGACTAGTGCTATTTGTCTGTTTCACTAACATGCTCCATGTGAATCAATTGATGTGACTGTCTGGAGCTGTGGAAGCCTACAAGCTATTTTTCCAAGTAAGACGTACTATATCTATTTAGAATCTACCTTCAACAAAGCACATTCCTCTATGTATCCAATGTAACCTTCCAAAGATCTTAAAACACATTACTCCCTAACTGAAACCGTCTGAAAAGGTAACATGATTAGCAAACAATGCTTGCAATTACCCCAAACAACCTTGTTACAAAAAGTTTGAAGCAGTAATTTTGGTAATTACCTTATCTAGATGTGCATGTGTTGTCTTTACATGCTCAAGCTTTTTCTGCAAACTGAAAATAAGTAAAGTTAAATGTCACATTTGAGTAGGATGAACAAAATGTCATTTAAAAAAAAAAAAGATATATGTTTAATTATATTGATTTGGTCCAGTTAATGATTTGTGCGAGGACATCAGGTTTTTTTAAATGTAAACACAAGTAGATTATGGAAGCAATTTGCAATATCTTCGTGATTTGAATAATTTGAAAAGCAAGAAGAAAAAAAATTTATAAAGCTGCTTCTTGTGAGAATAAATTCTGTAACACTAAGTGAAATACTATATACCCAGCTTCCATTTCAACTCTGCTATACAGCTCATTCCTACTGTGGAGTGTGCCTGCTAATTTAAAATTGTTCCTCTCTATTTCATACGGGAACTTGGGGATTTGTTTCATAAACTAAGATTCAGGATCTTACTGTACCATTTTGTGTGACAACATAAAATTTTACTGCAACTTTAGATTACATGTCCACATCTGTCTTTAACCAAGACAGTGCAAGATTTCTTCAAATACTGTGTCCGTACCAGAGAACATTCTCTCTGTCTTATGTCCAACATGCACAAAAAAGAATACTGCATCACAAGTCACTATGATGACGGCTCTCTGCTACTTCAGAGAAGTCTGCACATAAAAACCTCTCCTCCTACTCTGATGACTGTAAATTTTTAAGCAGCTTTTAATGGGGGGATGGGGGTGGGGGGGTACTGACTGCTACTGAAGTAACGTTTCACACTACTTCTTGCACCTTCTTTGCTTTGTTGTGTTCTTCTCATACTGCAATCCACAGAATCCAGAACTCCTGATGTGTTTCGTGTCACTTCAGGACATGTATAGACTACAAGGTTCTACCAGTACAGTCATACCGATCAGATGCTTTATCTGTCTGCTATGCCAGCAGAAATCCTTACTGTAGGTATGCAGTCAAAAATACCATTTTATTAGCATCCTGGTGTGTATTTGTGCTCAAACGGTGCTGCATGCAAAGGGTTTTTCTGCTATATATGATAGGGCAGAGGCCATTGCTAATATTTTATGTAGGGATTTGTGGATTTTTGTGGATTGAACAGTGGCTGACAGATAGAGCTCAGAGGGTTGTGGTTAGTGGTGCAGAGTCCAGTTGGAGGCCAGTAACTAGTGGTGTCCCTCAGGGGTCAGTACTGGGTCCAGTCCTGTTCAATATATTCATCAATGACCTGGACGAAGGGACAGAGTGTACTATCAGCAAGTTTGCTCATGACACAAAACTGGGAGGGGTGGCTGACACGCTGGAAGGCTGTGCCGCCATACAGCGTGACCTGGACAGGCTGGAGAGTTGGGCAGAAAAAAACCTGATGAGGTTCAATAAAGGCAAGTGTAGGGTACTGCATCTGGGGAGCAATAACCCCATGCATCAGTACAGGTTGGGGGCTGACCTGGAGAGCAGCTGTGCGGAAAGGGACCTGGGAGTTCTGGTGGACAACAGGGTGACCATGAGCCAGCAATGTGCCCTGGTGGCCAAGAAGGCCAATGGCATCCTGGGGTGTATCAAGAAGAGTGTGGCCAGCAGGTCGAGGGACGTCATCCTCCCCGTCTACTCTGCCCTGGTGAGGCCGCATCTGGAGTACTGTGTCCAGTTCTGGGCTCCCCGGTTCAAGAAGGACAGGGAACTGCTGGAGAGGGTCCAGCAAAGAGCTACAAAGATGATTAGGGGACTGGAGCATCTTTCTTATGAGGAAAGGCTCAGGGACTTGGGGCTTTTTAGTCTAGAAAAAAGACGACTCAGGGGGGATCTTATCAATACATATAAGTACTTAAGGGGAGGGTGCCAGGTAGATGAGAACAGTCTTTTTTCAGTGGTGCCCAGTGATAGGACTAGAGGTAACGGGCACAAACTGGAGCACAGGAAGTTCCATCTTAACATGAGGAGGAACTTCTTTACTCTGAGGGTGGCAGAGCATTGGCACAGGCTGCCCAGGGAGGTTGTGGAGTCTCCCACACTGGAGACATTCAAAACCCTCATGGACGCCGTCCTGTGCAATGTGCTGTAGGTGTCCCTGCTGTGGCAGGGGGGTTGGACTAGATGATCTCCAGAGGTCCCTTCCAACCCTGACGGTTCTGTGATTCTGTGTGATTTCTGTAGCTATGAACTGATACCGGGCTAAGCAATTTCACTGTACAGAGCTCAAATAAAATCAAAAGAAAGGGACCTTCATTTAAGCAGTCTAGAACCTTTTTAATGCTTTTAGAATTTGTCTTTAAATGCTGCAATTTTAAGGTGCTTCCTCTGTTTTAACACCAAATATTGAGAACCTCTAAAGAAACTATGAGATAAGAAAAGACTAGACCAAGGAAAGAAAGAAAAAAATATTTTTTTTTATTGTCAGGTCCTTAAGGACTTTCTCAGATTTGTAGAACAGAGCACTCCTTAGTAAACATTCCAGAATGCCACCTAATATTACAGCTTATAAGATCTAAGTGTGAATTGCCATTATTAAATATGGTCCTTTCTGGTTCACATCTTCTTACTGCTTTCTCTCTGTTGCATGGCTCCAGCATGAGTCAGTTTAGCTAGCTGATCCATCATAACAACTCAGGACACAGGTTTATGACCTAATAGTTATCTATTGCCCCTAAAGGATATATTGGTCTTCCTTCCCCCTTAACTTTCTTTTAGATGCCTATTCTGATACCTCCCTGATGCTGCCATTTGTACAGATCTGACTGGTACATTCAAGGAGCTCAAAAGAAACAAACACTACGTTTCACAGATCAGACAAAAGCCGGTGCCAGCAAAAAGAAAGGGCAGCAGAGCGTCAGGAAAACCAGGCTATCCTTTGGATACTACTGCACCAGTTCACTGGGAAATCTCACAAGCACATCTCATCTACTAGAGGTTACTAGCTGCATCTTCTGCAATTTCTCCCACCTGAAGTGAACAGCGTGTGTCCAGGAAGAAAAATTAAGCTGGTACTGCCCCCAATTGCATATTCCCTCTGTTTATGATTGCTCCAGTACTCCTTGCTTTCCTTCCTTAACAACTTCAGCACACAAAATGAACTGAGAGCCATTCTCCCCTCACCTCCAATTTTACTTTTCCACCCACCTAACATGCTGAAACACACATCTGGCATTCAAAAAAAAACCAAAACAAACCACCAAAAAAACATGGGCCACAGTAACCAGAATTTGCAGTGGCTTCATTTGTTGTGGAACCTCAGACCCTCATCATTTTCTGTGAAAAATAAGGAGGCCTCCAGTTCACCATGATGTCAAGTGAGAAAAATTTTCTGGTTCTCTTAAAGGATTTCAAAAGAGTGTACAAATCTACTCTACTACTAGTATTTAAGCAAAACTTGTATTTTGGGAAAAAAAGCCAGCCAACTATGTACACTTTGGCCCATTTAAGGTCAAAAAGCTTTTGTTGCACGCATTTCAAGTGGAGAAAATTCTCAGTCTCAGATTACCACATATAAAGTAAGAATTTTAAACAAGTGACTAAACTAGAATTTCTAACAAACTCAGATGCAAATTTAAGCTAGGATTTGACTGTGTCTATTTCATGCATGTATTTATACAATGGACATTATTTCTAATAAGATAGTCAATTATCGCCATACCTTATTCCAGATAAACTGTCAAAAGCATGCAGGTCCAAGACATCTGACAGATCAACTCTAAACAGAGGGAAGTAAGAAAGCTTTGTATTTTTGCTATCTTTAAATATTGTGCATACTTAAAAACTATTTTTAAAATGGTTCCCTGAAGCTTATGTTTGTTTTCCTGTCTATCATACTAACGGCAGTAACAGAATTTGTAATCCCCTCTATAGTATTGTTTATTCTTGTTCTAAGTACTCTTCAATAGAATTTGCAAGTTAACAAGAAAGTAGTGCAAAGTTGTCGAAGCTACTTAAACAATTCCACCTTGCTTCCTTGAACAAAGTAATGAAAACAATAAGAGAATAATCCTTATAAACTAACAGGATAGTCACTAAAGAGAATGCTTTTCATAGTGCAACTGTTCAACAGCAGGGCATAAAACTTCCAGTGATCAGACTACAGACAATTTCAAATAAGTCAAAGCCAATAGAAACACTAACAAGAATAACATTTTTGGAAATGTAAACAGAGCTGATCTTTAGATTTAAGTCAGACAAGCACCTGTCTTCAAAACCATGGCTTACCAAACAAAACACATACTCTACAGTCACTTGCTGGTACTATCTGATCAGCCAACAACAGCAAATATTTTTCTCTACGCTTTCCAACTACATTTGACAATAACTTTAAAAAGCCAAGTATACTTTATTAAGATTATGTCTACTATTCTTCAAAAATTGCTTAAAACAGGAACCTGTATTAAAGGAACATTTATCACAATACAGTCAAATAATTGATGTAATAGTACACAAATCAGTCCTAGCAGTCTGAAAGATACACTGCTCTCCTAATGTTCCTGGGAATACTGTCCCCGTTTAGTTGCTTATTAAAGAAGAAATCTGAGTCAGAATTTCAATGACAAATAGCAAAAACAATGCGATTACTTTTCCTTCTTATAAACTTCTTTCCACTGCTTTCAAAGTCATTTTGTAGTAACAACTTATTTGCAGCAGCCATCATAAGTGAGAAAAATCTTTCAGGTGACACAACAGAAAGAAAACGTTATAGTGCACGTGATCAGTGATTAGCTCAGATACCACTTGGCCTTGCAAGTTGCTCTTTAGTTACAAGATCTGGTTAACAAGTTACAAGAAACTTTGAATTTCTACCTGTAACACTCCCTTAAAAATCTGCTACATTTTTTGAAAATGCTGAAGCCAATTAAACTACATCTGTATTAGAATTTTGCAGGAACTTTCCTAACAGTATTACTCCATAAATGGCAACATGACTAAAATGCAACTTTAATAATTAAAAGCCATGTTCATATTAAACTTAGAAAAAAAAAAAAAACAGATTTTGAAAAAAAAGTAATGCCCAAGCTTTTATAAAATACAATTCTAATGTAAATATGAGATATTTACGGTTATATTGCAAAGTACAATAAAACCCACTAGTGATAAGCTCTGTAAACTAAGCTACATCTTAACAGTGATTTTTTTAAAAATACACACTAAAGTGTATGATGTAAACAGTAACAAAGAAAACTTCATTTTTACTTCTTTAAAAAAAAATTCCTTTATCTAGGTGCTTATTAGTAAAATCAATAGAGTTAAATATTTCTAATTCAATAGTTTTCCTCTGAGCAAACTGATCTAATGGCATACTTAAATCTGTCACAAAAGAAGAGGGATCTACTACCCAGTAATAGTGGCCATTTAATACCTTGATCTTTGGGTCTCTAGAATTTTAACAAGTCCATTTATTGACCTAAAATAAAATAGAAAAATCAGAAGTCAGATGAAAATGCAACCATAATATATTGCTTGAACAAGCTAACCATGGAAAGCAGCATAAAAAACAGCACCACAGCAATAATCCCAACTCTGTTATCAACTTGTTGAATAAACCAACAGACATCCCAGCAGACTTTGTTTCTGCGACTTTTTCATCTCCTAAGTAAGGGCTGCGGAACTTTACAAGTTCTGACAACAAAATACTACCAGTGTAGTATAATAATACCATTTTCTATCCAAGATTCCTCACAATACACTCTGATGGGTTTAAGCATTTTTAATTTTAGAATTGAAACCACTAATGAAGTCATAAAGTATTTAAAAATTTTAATGTTTCATTTTGGTTATCATAGTATTGACAGAAAAAGATGGGACACATCTTTGATCACTAATTTAATTCATACCCTTGGTTCTTCTACACCCATGACAATTATTCGGGACTTCCTCCATATGAGTTCACTAGCAAATGCAAAGATATATCCGCTAGCAATTCTTTTTTCCCTGATACTAATTCTGATAAATGGGAACAGCTGCCAAAAAATGTAAGAGCGTGAACAATTAAGACAAAGGCCTGTCCTTAGTAGGTACCTATCTTACCTAGACAGACAAACTGCTAAGATTGTGTAAGCACCTGAAAGTATTAAAATGCCTTTAGAAAGCAGTAGTCTCTTTTCCCTTCTGAGCTAACAATTTGTGACAATGTAATAGTGAGACCTAACTTCTGTATTAACAAGAATGAAGTAATTATGTTTAAATAAAAACAACCTTTCAGCCAGTACAGTGTTAAAGTTACGCCAAAAGTTTCATACCTGACAGATGTTCTGACTTTATTCAATTCTTCCCTTGAAACCAAATCTGTTTTATTGATGATTATTAGATCAGCTAAGCCAACCTGCCTACGCATTAAGGAAAAAAAAAAAAGACAAGATGAACAAACAAATACTTTTTCTGTAAGGCAGAAACACCATCTCTCCCATAGCACCAAAAAAAATAAATAGTATGAGCATTGTTAGTACAGAAAGGCAAGCATTAATCAAACTAGAACATCGTGGAGTATGACTAAAGTACTACTGGCTTCTCTTTGACGTGTTATTCTGTGCCGTAAGAGCAGTCTACCAAGCTACAAAAGCTTGCTAGTTTGGGGGTTTTGTTGTTGGTTTGTTTTGGGGGTTTTTTTAAATGTCATCTAACCTGAAGTGCTTGGTGACTTGAACTATGAACTTCACTTGGTGACTATGAACTTCACAAGCCCCTATTTATCTTGCATGTAGTCTTCATAAAGTCATACTTGAAGTCTGTTTGCTTTATGAAGATTTCTGTTGCTACAATGACCCTTAATCACTGTGGCTCCACATCTAGCAAAAAATATTCCTCTATCTCCAGTTCTACTTTGAGCATCTGACCGATACTAGCATGTAATTCTTTTTTCCCCCCGACACAGGTGGTTCCCCTTACATAAAATCCCATCCCTCTTAAAATATGTATTAGAAGAGTCAGACCTTGGCAAAAAGACGAATTGGAGCATAAAGTCACTTTTCTATTTTCTACTTCATTACACCAACCTACCTTGGTTTGAAACCAAAGGAAGGGAAAAAAAGCCTTATGAAAGTAAAAGAAGCCATTTTTAATGAACTATACAGTGCAGTTCCTAACTGTGATATATAAAATTAATTCATACATCCATACCGACATGCTTCATTGACAAGGCCTTCTGGCTTTTCTTCTGTCAAGTGCTAGACAAAAATTAAAACAACCGGATTAAGCATATTCAAAATACGTTTAAATTCATTTGCAATTAAAGGAAGTCAAAACCAATTCAGCCGATGTATGTTTTTGAACACAGTATTAAGGAAGATGGCATCTGGAATTTTTCTGAAAAATGATGGTGAAAAAGTAAATTTATACATTCACCATCACAGAAGCTTATAATTTCTTTTATGAAAACTCTTCTCTTTTAATGAATCTTATGATTAGAAAGTTAAAGAGTTGGAAAACTATCATATTTATTTTGACTAATTTTCAAATTTACGATGAAGTAAAAAAGGTCACCACAACCTACAGTAACCATGGAAAAACATATCTGAAAAAATAAAAGTACAGTAACTTTACTAATGAGTGTGATGTCAACTAACTGTTAAAGATGGGTTAGGCTTGCAGTACAGGATTTCATATACATAACTGCACACTCCTTTTCTCTGAAAGATTTGACAAACTCTACTTTTATAGTAAAAATTTGTAACTCTCTTTTTGGGTTTGTAAGAATAAACCACTTCTCCTTGGCAAGTCTGCCCAACGTCAGTGTTTGCAGCCTATTCAAGCTGTAACTGGGGAGAAGAGTTAGACAGCACTGACAAAAGCAGCAGTTTCTGTTCATGCTGCAAGAGTTCAGTATAATCTGCAACTTTGTGCTCCACCTGTCTGCCCAAGCTAATGTCCTCACAAAAGAATTAGTGAAAGGGGAAAAAAAATGCCTGCCTCTAAAGCAGCAGCATGAAGTTTAGCAACAGAAAGCCTTACTTAATTTAGGCAGAGCAACAGATTACGCTGAAGCAGCAAAGGTTCAGCTACAAATTATTTGCTGCCCACTCTGCCATGGAGGCAGCAACCTCCAGCACAGAAGCATCACAAACACCTGGAGCCAGCAAAACTTTAAATTGACGCTGCTATATTAGTAAGAGCTCACCACTTACACCTTACATCTCTGGGAAGTCCTGTGCATTCCTTCATCAGTTCTTAATGTATCAGGAATATTACTTCTAAATTTGGTTTTAAAGACACAGGAATAACAAATGAAAGGGGAATTGTCATGAGAAATATATAAATTAAAAAGCCCTAGAAAACTATTTCTTCAAGTGGAATTAGCAGGCAACTAATGTTATCCAACTTGAAAAACAAAAATAGATCATGGCATCCTGTCAGTCTGTCAGCTTAAAAAAAAAACAAACCAAAACCCTCAAAACTACTTCCTGATTGTGCACAACCTAAGCAGAGCATAGTGACAGGACGACTGGGAGGGAACCCCTCCTCTGACCTTTTCTTGTCATCCTCTGTGTATTGATTGTATTGAATTAAATGTTGTCAGATTTGTTGCCCTGAAAAGAACAATGTCAGTAGTCCAAATGTCAAGTCCTGAAAGTAGAGAACTGTCACTTGAAGTTGTCCAACTGTTTGCCCTTCATTAAAAAAAAAAAAATATGAGTATTTCAGATTGCTGGGTGACAAATCCATTAGAGTGATAACACATGATATCAATTACCACTTCAGTTTCAATTTGGCTGACTGGTCACAGGGTACTATTTGTCAGCTTTTCTTGTGATGGGTTGGTTCTCTGAAGCATGACACCCTTAAATTGCTGCCTATTATCTCAATGTCATTACCGGTACTGCTCTGAAAATTCTTTGAATCACAAGCAGCTGGTGAGGTCAAGCCTTACAACCAAAGGAACTGCACAAGTTAGCAAGTCTTTTATAAAAAAGCAAAAGTTGTTTACTCAGCATATAACTGAGAAAGTCTGAAGTTTCTAATATTCTGAGTGGATGCCAGTTTCGTACAGGCTTATTGATTAAATAAGGTAAAAGTTTTCAGTGAGCTGTCAAAGATAATAATGGATAGAAAAACTGAATGTTTCAAAACATATTTGTGTAGTTTCTGAAATATTACTTGAAAGTTTAAATATTAAAATTTTTAAACAGTAATAATTTAGTGCTGCTGTGTGCAACACAATTACATTCGATTCAAGCTAATAAATCAGCATTGCATGAAGAGAAAGATAAACACAACATTTTTGCAAGTAATACAACACATCCAAATCAGTATGAGAGCACTCAGATGAAAAGGGGGTTGACTTAAGACATGCTGTGGTTTCTTGTGATAGTTGAGCTGCTTTAAAAGTTGGTTCCTGCTTAAAAGGGCAAACCAGCTCTCAGTCCGTTCCCCTCCTCCTTCTTCTACCAACTCCTCCACAAAAGCCCTTGCAAAACACGATGGCTAAACTCTCCAAACTGCCTTGCTATGGGATTAAATTAGTTCTGTCCTGGTGCAATACAAATTGATGACAGGACAGGACTGTCCCCTTTTGGTAAATCAGCTATTAGATCAGCTCAACTGAAATGAGAAACCCAAATAGTCCAAACAAAATAAAATCTTACAAAGAAGGGAACAGTTCCTTAGTTTTTAACCATTCTTCAGCTCTCTCAGCTTTTTGCAGCCATTGTAAAATACAGAGATATTAAAAACACTTCCACAGCACGATGGAATGTTTATACCATGCAGGCATCCTTTCTTATGGTCACTTTTATTTTGAACCATGCAAAATCTATACCTAATCAAAGTAGTCACTTCCTAAGTTGTTAAGTTGCAAATAATTGTTTTTATGACTACCTATCACAGAAACAGCTGAACTATTTGATTTAACCACAACTTCTGCTGCTACCCAACCTCACTGTTCTATAGGTCTCTTCTTACATTACACTTTATATAGATTACTCTAATACCTGCTTTTTTTGTCTGCTTCCATGTAATGAAGTAATCTTTTAACCTGACCTGGTACCTAGACACCTGGCTCTCTCATGTCTCCTCACCACAGTTGCCTTTACATTAGCACCTTTCCCAGTTTGAGCCCTAACTCACTTGTTACCACACTGGTGAACTATCAGAGTTCTTACTCTTCTCCTTTCAAGTAACGTGAAGCAATGACACTCTGTAAGACAGATTTCTCCACTGTTTTACAGTAACATGTATTCAGAAATGCCAATTCAGAATGCAATCAAGATTCCTGAGTGAAGTGATAGAACTAGAAGGAATCAAGCATCTAGCAACCTGTCAACTCTTAGTAGACACGCTGCTGTGTTGCTAAGAATCCAAATTCCTACGAATATCAGTACTTTTTGTTCCCATTCAAAATATAATACTAAGGTACCACAGCAACTGAAATACATCCTCAGCCAAAGAATTCAAGTAATTGTAAAAATATAATTCATCCAAATGAACATTATTGCAATAGCTGTTCTAATGTTGCAGTTTTAAACCACATAACAAATCCAGTAACTTACCTGCAATCCATGCTTTGCGTCAACAACAGATACAATACCTAAAAGAGAACATTTAAATGGAATAGAAATGTGCTGAAAGCAGCTAACAATTTAACAGCTTGTAAACTTCCTGTACAATTACTGAAGTAACAGTATCATCACATTTACAACTGTTTATAATATTTTCAATGCTTCCAGGGTATCTGAGCATTAGACTTGTCACCTAGTTTCTTGTTTGTTACTCATATCTGTAGTTAAAAAAAAGTCTACCAAACCAGGTAAGAGAGATTCTCACAAGGTGGATGCCTGTCCTTCTTCCGCAACAGCACATTGGCAGAGCTATGCTTTTACAGATTATTGAAACAAATTAAGGTGACTGACTGAGGTATACAATTATTCCGATCGTAAGTGACAAGGAATCTGCTATTCTCTGACAGAAACTTAGGAAGCTGTTTCCTATTCAACTGAATGTTTCCTTGGCTAGATGGGTATTTTACAGACAGTGTTAGTAGGATTTTAAGCCAAAAAGTAAGTTTTCTTCCTACATTTAAAAAAAAAAATCAAAATTCAACATGCTCATCAACATACTACATATAGTGATGACTTATATTACAGTAAACTGATCTTTAATGGAACACAGCAAATACTAGAGCTAACAAGAGTACAATAGGCAAAGAAGGCAGAAAACAAAAGGCAGGAGAGTCCAGATGTTGACAAGTTAAGAGTTCAGAAAAAAGGAAACCATTTAGGAAACACTGGGGGGGGGGGGGGGGGGGGAGGGGGCAAGCTGTAGTGTTACTCCTAAATAATATTTTACAACATCTAACAACGTTTTTCCCCCCCTTACATCACAATCAAGATGTTTCCATATCTGATCCCTTAGCAAAACATTACACAACTTTTGTTGGATTTAGCAAACTGAAAGCAAGTGGATCTCTGTGGTCAAATCTGGGGATGCAAGAACCACGATCATGTATTTCAAACATTTTCTGAAACCTTGCCTTAAATGATAGGGATACATTACAGTAAATCCAGATACGGAATGCTGATAAGTTGGAAAACAAGCTTGCACTTCTTACCATCAAGATAGATGTCACTTCCCAGCTCAGAATCAACCCAGAATATAGAGGCCACAGCTCCTAAGGAGTGCAGTACATTTAGTTGCAAAATTGGAATTTTCCAGTAGACTAACAATATTCAAACATTTCATAGAAAAAAACTCTATTTGTAGTGCTGTACTTTAAAACTCCACTGTTACAAACTCAGAAAGCATCATAGGTGTCAAATACCGAATCACACATTTGATCTAACAGCAGCTACCAAAGTATTATACTTGTGTGCACATCAACAGCTATGACTACAAAAAGCATTAAAAAAATCTTACAATTCCAGATGCATGTAAGTTGTCTAAATTACCTCTACTCAGTAATATCAATCAGCTCTCATTACTATACTCCAAGGGTCACCCATTTCTTAAATAATCTGTACTCCCTCTCTTCACCTTTCAGCCACTGTTTCTAGGTCATGGCTCACACACACACACACAAAAAAAAAAAAAAGGAGATAAAAAAGGAAATAAAACAGTGCAAGAAAAATGGAATTGGCACACCGGGGAGAAATCAGCTCCGTCCTAGGGACCTTCTCTTCTTCACTTGCTACTATAAACTCTGCTGTGCAGTTTCTTACATCATAAATCAACAGAACGAAATAAGTCAAGAATAACCAGATAAAGAAAAGAATGTTTTCCTTCATTATCTCAGGTCTGCACAGTAAATCTTCTGGCTTTAGATAATTTTAAGACAGATTAAGTTAAGAAATATCTAATGCAGGTTCAATTTGCAAACAGATATTGTACTGGAAAGGAAGCTTACAAGGGTAAATCACACCTGATCAATCTGTGAAGGCCATACCCAGCCTTCTGTGAAAAAATTATTGTCTCTGGCATGCAGTGCTCTCCCTTGTCCACATTTACATCACCTCTAGAAAATTTTTCAACAATGCCTTACCAGTCTGAATGGAAAGACAGCTAGGTAAAACTCATTGGATAGTTAAGCTCTAAAAGTTGCAGTTAATGGGCCATACCCTACCTGAAAGTCAGTAGTAAGCAGGGTACTGCAGGGGTCTACCCTGGGTCCTGTCCTGTATCTCTACCAGGAACCCAGAAGGGGATGTAAGACACGCCTGTCAAGTTTGCAGAGAACACAAAATTTGGAAAGGAACAGCTGGTATACCTAAAGGCAGCTCTATCTTTCAGAGGGACCTGGCCACGCAGGAAGGAATGGCCAACAAGAACTTGATGAAATTCATCAAGAAAAAAAGGTTAATACACTTAAGAACAAAGACCACCTGGCAATGACATAGGCTAGGACACACTGGCTGGGCAGCACATCTACGGAGAAGTCGCTGAGGGTCCTGGTAGATAGCAAGCTGAGCAAGCAGCGTGCCCTGGCAGCAGGGAAGGCCAAAAGCACCCAGGGTGCTGGAAAAGAAGCATGGCTGAGGGAGGTTATTCTCTTCTGTTTAGCACTTTCAAGCCCACATACGGCTAGCACTTCCAGTATGGGGATTCCCCATACAGGAAAGACATTAATAAACTGCAAGTTCAGTGTAGGATCACCAAGACAGTTGAAGCCGGAGCACTGGCCCTACGAGGAGAGGTGAGGAAAAGAGTTTTTTTCAGTCTGGAAAAGGGAAAGCTTCTGGGGAACCTGATGGCAAGCCTGTGACCTGATCCCCGTGTACTACACATGGCCTAGGTATGCTACTCCTGCTTTCTGCTAAAATGGCCCTGTAAAACAGATTCTAGCAACCGTACGATATGCTGTTTATTTATTTTTTTAAAAAATTAATCATAATTTGTTATGAAACAAACCAATTTGAACACATATCAGTGCCACAATATGAAGGACAGGAGGAGCTGACAGCAATGACAGTCCTTGTTTTTTTTCAATTATAGATCCTTAGTTACCAGCAAGCTGTCTAAGAGTATTAAGTGCCTCAGAAAAAGAAAAATCAGTAATCAAATCCATTCTAACATCTAAAACTGTCCACCTGAAGTGATAAGATGCAGTCCTTCAAACATCACTCTGTATCAACACCAAATACCTGTCAGTTGTTCACAGTGCTTACTCATGCAAGATACAGCAGGGGCCACAACATCTAATGGTTTTCTGGTATCTATTGATTTTTCTTCCAAAAAGCTTAATAGTTTTCCAATTTGACTCAAATAGAATTTGTGTGTAACACAGGCCAAATCAATGTCCTTTCTTTTGAAGAAAATTACTTTACCATGACAACTATTTAGCTTTGAGCTGGAAAGTGTCAGTCTCCTAAATGGGAAACAACTGAATTTCTGATAAGAATTTCCTTTACTCTCAATCAACAACACATTTTTAATTGAGATGGTTCAGAGAAAAAGGTTTTAGATATCTATTACTAACATGAGCTCAAATTTAAACACCCTTTTATAATAGGTATCACTAAAGAGCATGCAAGGATTTTGCAAGATCTATTATTGTTCTGTACCTACCAGAAGAGTGCATTAGTCTGTTTCACAGTGTATTTTATGACTTCACAAGATACAAGGCTTATCACAACCAATGTAACAATATGCCCTGGTTTGAGGTAAAACAGGACCAGTTTTGTTCATTAACTTTACTTTTTTTTCATCAGATGCTAGTAATTTACTTTAGAAGGAGCAATGTAGAACAACAAAAGCCTACTGAAAACTATTAGTTTCAGAGTGTGCTTCTCTTCTCTAAGCCCAGTGTCTTCTCTTGACAGAAATATATTTTAACTGGCTTTCTGTTAAGCTTGAGTCAATTTGGAGCAAGTTCAAAAAAAAAAAACACCCAACCAAACCCCACTCACAACCCTGCTTCTGCACCTTATCTAATTCAGTTTTAGTCTATAGAGTAATCAAAGCATGTGCCTGACAACTCACCACTTTGTATTACATTTTGCACAGTGAACTGACTGGTGAGCAAATAAGCACTTCATAAAAACAGAATAATTATCATGGTTATGAAAACCATAACACGAACTACCTGGATCTGCCAAACCAGTTGTTTCTAACAATATATAGTCAAATTTTCCTCTCCTTTGCATCAGGTTCTCAATAGCCTTCACACCGTTGTCCCTGTAAGAAGAAACAATTAAACCTGAGAACAGAGAAAACAAGCTAGAACATGTATAAGCATATATCTTCTGACACAGAACACAGTATCATCAAAGCAAGGCCTGAGTCAGGACTTACAGTCAACAATGAAAATTTGGTCATCGAACTGCTGCTCTAACATTAGGCTAATTGTAGTCTTATGTTTCATTTTAGTCTGAAAATAGTATTTGCCTACTCCTAATAGGCATAATAAAGGTGATTCAAATGAAGATTTGTTTTCAGACACTGAAAACCCTGTAAAGGACAGTAGGGTTGTGTAAATAACTTAACTATTTGGTTCACCAACTGACATTACAAAAACAAAGTGGGGTGTGGAGGAGGGGAGTGGGGGAACTGACTCATGTTCTCCTGCCTTTCCACCTCACCTACAGCAAAATTAAGATATGTCATTTACTTAAATCTCAGCCAATGAAGTCAGCCTGAAACAGAAACATACGGCATTTTATATAAGAAAACAATGTATATAAAAAACAACAGCAATGGCAGCATTCCTTACATCCCAGTAGAACACAATACAACAGGGTCTTCTGTTTTCCACTCACTATCCCAATTTAA
Source organism: Pluvialis apricaria (assembly GCA_017639485.1). Taxonomy (NCBI): domain Eukaryota; kingdom Metazoa; phylum Chordata; class Aves; order Charadriiformes; family Charadriidae; genus Pluvialis; species Pluvialis apricaria. The sequence goes on from CM030044.1 coordinate 29,665,146, forward strand.
GGCATAGCACCAGTTCTTCCAAATTTTCAGGACAAACAGGCCATTACAAACATAGCACAATCAATCCAGCATTCAAAAAAACAAGGTAAAAACATGTCAAAGAAGCAAATAGACTCCTGCTTTTCACGTGACCATCAGCTTACAGTTTGGAAGATTGTGTTTCATTAGGTCACCAAAAGTATTAACCAACATACAGAGAAAGAAACACAGACTAAGTATTTAATGTGGAAATTAGGAAACTAGAGTGCTAGTTCCAGCCTCCCTGAATCTTTAGTTCCCCATATAAAAGGACATCATACTAAGAGAAGAGGGAGAGCTCCCCACCCTACAGTACCCCAACAGTGTGTAAGTTGGTATCTAGATTATTTTTCTGATAGACACCAAATCCAGCAAGGCAGCAAATGGAAATAAATTTTCATCTCCCAAATTCCAATTCTTGTTTTATCTCACAAAAGAAGTCTCAATCAATACTACCACCAGTTTTAGGAATCAAATCCAGACGTCTTCTCCTTTCCTCAGTTCCGCCAAAACCCACTGTAAGAACTTGTACAATAGTCTTTCCTTACTTTACTGAACAGCACAGGCAGCCATTTCTGAGCTCCAGCCATTCTTCATAGAGCTCTCCCCCTTGACTGATTGCCAAGGATTTCTCCAAAGCACTCCCTGGAAATAAAAGCAGTACTATAATTTTAATCTACAAATTTACATAACAATGCCTGCAAAAGAGATGAAAGATTCAAGTTAGCATGCATTTTTACCCTTAGATTTTATTTTTTTCTTCCGAGACCATGTTTCTGACATGTCCTTTAGAAATCAGGATTTTCCATTTTATGAGAAATTTAGAAGTCAAAGTCAAGTTGGTTCTACAAAGACCAAAACCCAGAGGATGAAAGTACAGCATAAGTGCCACAAACTTTGCTAAAAGAAAGGGATGTCAGCCTCTACCTCCATATCAAATAAAGGCTCTGTCCACAGATTTTATTTTAGGCTCCATGATCTGAAAAGTGGCATGCATCTTTGTTGATGAAAACAAACAAACAAAAAACCACCAACAATACAGTGCAAACTGTAAGCAACACTGACTACAGTATGGATATGAAATTATAGCCACAACAGTTAAAAATCCTGAGAAGGAAAGCAAAGAGTTCCAATAACCACAGACACCAAGCACGCATCTTCCCATTTTCTCTGTCTAGGATAATTCATGATCTGTAAGTGGCTGAGGGGAAAGGAAAGAAAATATTATCTACCAACACGTCATTTTAATCTCCATTTCCTTGAAACTGAGCAAATGGATAAATGGAGGTATAGCACTTCCAACAGGGTGATATATTAATTTACTTGACTCTGAGGGCCTGAATTTATGTACAAAACAGATTAATGCATAGAATTATTTTATGAACACCAGCCAAAAGACTTTTTGCCCTTCTGAAGACTATGAGGTATGTCAATAATTTCAGTAATAGATTTAAAACTACAACGTTATTGATTTCCATCGATGTTATATAGTTGTCATTTTACAGCCAAAAAATGTTTCTGCAGGTTTACATACCTTCTCCAAACTCATTCAGAATAACCGCTATTCTTTTTTTATGCTGTTCTGTCAGTATGTAATTTAGAAGAGTTGTTTTCCCAGCTCCTAGAACACAGACCATACTTCTATTAAAATGTTTTTTTAAAAAGCTTAAATTTCTCAATAAAAAGCAAATGTACGCACACTTTAGATAAATCTGATCTCCTGAAATGTGAGTTTTCATTCTTGTACCCTGCATTCTGTTAACACTGTAAACATTAATTTGTAGAAATATGTGATGCCATGGAACTATCAGCACATTAAATCTCAGCTTTAAAAGACCCATAGTTGTCCATTCAGTAAGTGTCAGTGCTTGACAAACTTAGATGTACCCTACCAGCTGGGCAGTCTTCTCCTAGAAAACCCATTTTTATGTTTCTCTTAACAAAAAGCGCGCCTACTCTTATCCCTCCTAATGTTTTTTCTGACCAGCTCTTTTGTCATCAGCAATCACTCCTGAGCTAATAACTGCCATCAGAAGAGGCATTGTTAAGCAAGGTGTTCACAACTTCTGTGATACCACATTACTAACAGTTCCATCCCGTGCACAGGATCACAACTAGGAGAATTTGGTACAGCAACCTTCCTTCCCTGCCCTTAGGGTTTTTTGAGAGAGTATGATGCAGTACAGAGTTACAACTTTTAGAACGGTGTTGACAATACTAAATTTAACCTGATCTTTACCATATACAGCTATATTTGAAGTTCCCAATAACCGTGTTGATTTAAGAGAGGGAAGCCAAACCTCACATTTGTAAGATTGCAATTCAGTCTGCATTCAACTGAAGCAAATACATTACACTATTCTGATATTAAGTGGCAAAAAGCGATTTGTAAAACGTGACCAGAACAAATCAGGCCCTGAAAACAGGCTAGCAAAAGCAGCAACAGGAGTTGCAGCACAGCTCTCTCAAAATTGTTCTGCAGATATAACTAGAACCACGCTTGCCACGAGCCGCAGGACGCTGAGCTGAAAATGTGCTCAGGACTCCTTTCTGCCATGTCCTCAGGCTCTCGCTTACTCACTCGCAGGCAGGGAGGCTGCTGCCAGACCTGCCGGGGCACTTCAGCCCAGCCCTGGCCACTAGGGACATGGGGCACCCCAGATGAGACCGACAGATGCGCTCCCTCACCTCTCTTCAAAGGGAGAGGGAGAGGCAGAGGAGGGAAAAAGAGACTTCCGAGTTTAGAAGGAACTAAATGAAAGGAACTTTAATGAAATCTTAATAATAAAATAAAAAGAAAATAATGAAATAAATACAAAACCGTATCAAGCTCCCAAGATGACAGTCACGTCACCGGCTGGCACTGGGGCAGTCCCAGGCTGGACTCGGTGACGGACGGGAACTGGATTCTGGATCTGGATTCAGCATTGGGATCAAAGGCAGATGAACAGAGTCCTCCTCAGACGTCGGCCACCGAAGAAAGAGGCTGACCTTTTGATGCCTCAGCTTTTATACTAAGCATGAGGCAGATGGGATGGAATACCCTGTTGGTCAGTCTTCGCTCACCTGTCCTGTCTGCTCCTCCCTCCAGATGGGACCCCTCTATGCTTTTCCGCTTCCAACCCTCCAACGGGGCAAATAACCCACTTATCTGGCCTTGGGTGTTACAGCAGTAAGTATAAGCAAGAGCCTCTCTGCATACCGTTTCTTGGAATCAAGTATAAATATAGGTATGGCTCTGAGAGCAAACAGTGTCTGCACAATATGCTGTTAATTGCAGTAGTTAGGAGAGGCCCAGCTAAGAAGCAAAGTTACTGAACAAAATTGGTCCTGTTTTACCTCAAACCAGGACACCAGCCTCTCCCTCAGGGGTTTCCCGACGCCAACAAACCGCACGCCTGCCGGACAGCTCTTCCCAGCGCCGGGCAGCGCGGCAGGCCGCCGGCCGGCAAGCGGGGCAGGCCGCTCCTCACCTAGGTAGCCCGTGATGATGGTCACGGGTATCTTCCTGCTGGGGCTGGACTCGGTCTCCTCCGCGTCGCCGGCGTCTATCGGGACCAGGTCGGGGCAGTCCTCGTCCTCCATCACAGCGCGGGCCCCTGCAGCTGGGCGCAGCCCGGCTAGGCGCGGGGGAGAGGCACGGGGCGGGCGACGCGGCGCTGCCGGCCGGGGAGGCTCCGCTCTCCCCCTCAGCCGCCTTCCCGCGCTCCCCCTCCAACCGCCGCCCGACTTCCCCAGCCCCCACAGCCAGACAGCCGGCCGGCCGCCAGCCGCCACTCACCTGCGCCCGCCCCACGCCACACTGCCCACGCCACGGGCCCGGCGGGGCGGCAGCGCCTCAGCGGGCACTCGCCACAGCACGGCACGGCCCACCCCAGCCGCTCGCACCTCCCCGCGGCGCATGCGCCTCGGCCCCCAGGCCGGCCGCCCGCCGGGCTCCGCCGCGCAGGCGCAGCAGGAGGGCGAGGCGGGGCGGGGACGGAGGGGGCGTGGCCGAGCGCGGCGCGCGGGCTGGCCGTTAGGCGTGCCGTTACCGGCCGGCGGCTGAGGCGGGCGGCGCTGGGTGGTAGGGGCGGGGTGGCGCCCGTCAGAGGCCGTTCAAGGGGGCGGCGCCCTCCCGTCCCCTGCGCCTCCTCAGACCCGTCTCAGGAAGGGAAATGTCGCTTCTGACCCACGGGGAACGCCGAAGGAGACGGCCCGGCCCGGTCGGCACGCTTTGTGCGGGGTGGATGTGCTGTCTTTTACTTATAATCAAATTAAGCTACAAATCGAATGTTAGATTTCTCTGTTTTCCGTGAGGAAGTATGTATGTGAATAAGACGTACCTGTGGTTAATTTTAACCGTGGTGGTGTGAACTTCCCTAGCTTGTTACAGACCTTAGGTTTAGCAAATCAGTAATAACATCTTCCATTTCTTCGTGTCAAAAGGTGCAAATGCAGTAGTATTGGGGGAGGCATGGAAAAGAGATTTGCCTGATGCTTACTTACATGTGCATACTCCTCAATATCCAGGTGCTCTCAATGTAAGGTCCAGTAACACAGGTTTGAGTACAGACTGATAAAGTATGGTGGGCATCGTCTTGTTTGTATGTTTGTTGGCTTGTATGGCAGTAAATGTATTCAGTAGTTATCCTTGAATCTTTGTACACTTGTATAGGTTAAGATATTCCTTTAATACCCATTATATTTGATGATATTCCACTCTAAATAGTTTGCTTTTACTTTAGTCATTCTGATTATAATAAGCATGTAAAAGTCTGGTCTGAAAAAATGATCAAATAACTCACATAATTAATTAACTCAGCTTGCCATCAGAGTTTACAGCCATATTTATTCCAACAGAAATACCTATAGCTACATGATTGTCCAGATAAGATCAAAAGCAAATTATTAAAATCCTAATTTGTGAGAGAAATGCGTTTTTTTTTATTTTGTTGTAGTTAAAATAACTAATGTTGTCCTACGCTATAAATCTTCTGCCAGCTCTCTGGAATGTCAGCAGTGGCACAAGCGTGAAACTTTTTGAGTTTACCAAGGTGACAAGCTTAGGTATCTTTAGTAAATAAAGGAAGCTGACAAGAAACAGTTGTGGACTTTCTGTTTTCTTAACCATGGAAGGCAGTAAATCTCATCCATTCATTATAGGGTATAATTATATAGTTTGTTGATTTGTAGAGTTTTAGCACTAATACGTGCTAAATGAATCTTTCTGCATTCTTGTTTCAACCACTCAGGTTGTATGACACATCCTGTTTTAAAGGAAAAACCTCATCAGTTTTTCAAAGCTCTGTCTGTTAGAAACCTGACCGATGGTCTATGGTTTTGCTGTCCAGAGACTGCTCTGCTTTACATAGTGCTGTTATTAAGGGATCAATTAAGAAAAAAATCTGTATTTTCACTGCAAGAAAGCTGTGGGGTAAAGGAAGAAAAAATCAGAAAGGTGTTGGGAACTAGCAGCTTAGCGTCACAGAGCATGTAAAAGGCTGTAAGTTGTCTTTCAAAAATTAGACTCTTTGTAATACTGAAATTTCATTTACATGGCAGTGAGACATCTGGTATCAGGGAGGAAAAAGGTGATGAAACCAGTGTCCTGGTTCTTTAAGCTGTTCTGCTTTTCATCAGTTCACATGACACTGCTCTTTATTTTTCTTTTGAACAAAATTACCTCAAATAAATACTGTGGTTTCTGGGTTTCCTTTTGGTTTCTTTAAAGTTTATATTCAAACATTATAATTTTGCTCTAAGTATTAACTGTCTTTGCGTTTCTGCTGCATTGTGTAATAAAGCCTGCTTTGTAAAGATAGATGCAAAACCTGCATATTTTATTGTGGTGGCAGCTAAAATGAGCGTAGCAAACCTAAATCTGGGTGGCACGGTCAGAGTGTTTTATTCTAAGCTATTTGTAGACCAGACATACAACATCGGAAAGCAGGAAAGTGTTGATGGGTACCAGGAAGTCGTACTTAATTATTAGTTTAGGTGGCTGCAATTGAAATAAACTAGTCCCTTCCCAAATACTGAAGATCTCAGTGGAAGCAGAGCCATTTGCTTCAGGCTGATTTGGATGATGGACGAGAGTGTTGTTCTTTGAGGAGAATTGGGGAAGAAGACTGTAAGAGCCATGAAAACATGAAAGAGGATGCACTGAAGAGCACTGCAACTTACTGATTCCTGATACGGTAGCAAGGGGAGTGTGATGTGATTGAAACAACACGAAAAGGAAATCATTAGCATTTCAATATTAAGTGGAATATAACAGTCTTAAAGCGTTGTGGCTGTTGGAGAAGGAGGTTTCTTTAAGTTACTGCTAGTCTGTATAGTACAATGCAGTTCAGCATCACAGAGAAAGGAGTTGCTGCAAATTCATATGATGCCAATTTTTTTTAATTATAGTTAAGCTGCAAAACAATGCAGAAACAGAAATGAAGTTCAGTTTTGTGATCAGCTCAGTGGCTGCTGAGCAGGCCCATGTGTATCGCAAAATGCAAGCTGGTAAACAGAGGCATAACTTCAGTATGATTTGCATACTCCCCGGGCTGCATTTACTTATTTCTTGTCTGTTAGCTCTGTTTGACTATTTCTATATTAAACTACCTCTGTTTTCTTATCTGTACTTGGATCGAGAGCTTCTCCTGACAACTGGACTTCATTTTTCTTTGAAGAATGCAGATTATTCACATATCCTGTAAGTGAAGGAAGATCTTTTTAAAATACCAGCTTTACTTCAGTCAGTGCACCTGCTTTTTAACACTGCTGCGTTCTATGACTTATGTGCTCAATATATTGTTATGATATGACACCTACTGAAACTGAGAACATTAAAGGTATGGCTTATAGTCAGGATTTAAATATCAACATATATCATCTAGCAAGTTGCCTAAGTGTATTTAAGAAGAAAATTTTACCAATGTTGTCTCTGCTTAAGTTCTGTTTTACTGTGAAGGTGAGCAAAGAAACCTTTTGCTTTGAGAAACTCACTGTTGAGGATTTGGCTAGTAATATTTTTATTTATCCAGAAGAATTTGAACAGACAGATGGAAAAAGAAGATACGCTTTCACATAGCCTTTTTTTTTTTTTTGAGTCGAGTGTTTTATGAAAAAACAGAAGGCTGCAAAGTGATCTAAGTTCCCCTTTCTTCCGTTTCACCAACACAGAAACGAAACTTAAACCTAGGGGTGATTTGTCTTTTATTTTTTTTAAGGAAGGTTCAGTATTTCATTGCCAGTCTACTTAATACATCAGTAGGAGTAGTGGAAAATTACACTTATTTTTCTGAGATTTAGCCTACTAAATTTCACATAACATTTTTTGTTTAAAGCAGTCTTGAATAAATCGCTTAGATTTTATTGGATACAGTCGAGATCTATGCCAGTGAGAGCACTGAACTTGATGGCATGTCAGCTTCCTTTAAGGAGAGGGTATCTAGTTGCACCGGCTACATTACACTCTTCTAGCCAGTGATCCTGTAGGAAGCTGGAATATGAGCAAACATTAACAGGCATTGCGTGTTGCTGGCAGGTACTGAGATCATCACAGTTTTCCTGTCGGTGTGAACCTCCAGATGTTCTTATGAGGCAATCAGATACCAGTTATTCATTACTGCAGTTATATGCTGCTGGTGTATTTTGCCAAGGATGTAAACTTACCATTATAAAAGATACTGAGAAAACTCCCATCGACTTAACTCAGTTGCTGGTTGAGCACCAAAGGTGCATCCTCGACAAATAATCAGGTGACACTTAAAGCTTCAACAGGGCTTTGTCATCCATGACTCTCCTGGGCCACAAAGTTGTGCTTAATCATGGGTGTGATGCTGTATTACTCTATCTTGCAATAGTGTCCTTTGCAGGGATACCACTGCTGGTGAAGAAGTGACTGCTAATTTACTCATTCAAGAAAACAGATATTTGGAATTGTGTGTCTTAACAGAAATAACATCTCCTGCTAGGTGGCGTAGAGACATGCCAATTATTGTGCCTTCCAGCATTTCCTCAACTAACCCCAGCTTGCAAACTCCTTCAAAACAACACACAGCTGTAGCCATCCTCCCAGAAGCACGTGCCCAAGCTGTGCTGTCCTTACCACCACTCTGCTGCTTTTTGTGGCTGGGCCTGCAGCTCCTTAGTCTGCCCAGGTACAGCAGCCAACCAGCCCTAGACCCACCACCTCCAGGTCAGGTTGCAGGAGAGATTCCAAAGCGTGGTGAGAGCATTTGAAGCCCAAGTGGAATGGGAGGAAAGTGCAGCTTTGTGACTGATTCTAGGGCTGAAGCGATGCAGCAAGGATTAGGACCACTACTTGGGATGCATGTGTGTGCAACAGGAGGATGGGCATCAGGAAATGATCAGAAGGTGTGGAGCACCTCTCCTGAGAGAGTTGTCGTTGTTCAGCCTGGAGAAGAGAAGGCTCCAGAGAGACCTTATAGCGGCCTTCCAGTATCTGAAGAGGGCCTACAAGAAAGCTGGAGAGGGACTTTTTACAAGGGTACATAGTCATAGGACAAGGAGTAATGGCTTCAAACTGGACAAGGGTAGATTTAGATTAGATATCAGGAAGAAGTTTTTCACTGTGAAGGCTATGAGGCACTGGAACAGGTTGCCCAGGGAAGCTGTGGATGCCCCATCCCTGGAAGTGTTCAAGGCCAGGCCGGATGGGGCTTTGAGCAACCTGGTCTGGTGGGAGGTGTCCCTGCCCATGGCGGGGAGGGTTGGAACTAGATGATCTTTAAGGTTGCTTCCAACCTAAACCATTCCATGATTCTAAATGGGGAATGTAAGCATGCTTTCTACTCTATTGTGTGCAAGACACACCAACAGCTGCTGCCATGCAAGCAAGCTAGGTTTGGAAAACTATGGTCTGCTCTGAGTTGCATTGTTTTCTTCACCTCTGATTTTGTGCTGCTTTCACTGGCACCTGGCTTGATATCATGTTTTTAATCTCCTGACTGGAAAGATCTTGTTCTACTTCTTGTTCTAAAGGCATGATTAGACTGCATGACCTTGTATATAGTCGGTTTGTTTGTTGCAGGAATTCAAACCATAGTGTTTAACAATAAGCTGGAGGAGCACTGTTGACAGTACTTAATAGGATAAGATAGTTTAAAAAAATCAGTTTACCAGCATCTCATCTGGAAGTACTCCAATGAGTTAAAACCATGTACACTTTCTTGATAACTTTTTTTTAATCTTTTTTTGATCTTTTTTTTTATTTTTTCCCCCCCATAAAAAAATTGCTGATATAATAGATGAAAAGGCGTATCTGATGAGTTCCAGTCCAACCCAAACTACAACACTCTCATATGCAGAAGCAGGCTGCTGATAATTCAGTTCCTCCAAAAAGATGAAAACTTACAGTGATCTAAGTGTTTGGTATGTACCTGCTGAATAAACTAGCAGTTTTGGAAACCTTACTTTTGTGTGTCTCCTCAGGTGTTTTTTTCTGCATGTGACAAAATATTTTTGAGTAATCCTTTCGTCCATGCTTACCAAGAATGTATGCAACTGCAAAATAAATTGTTGTATCATTCATAAATGGTTATATTTGTGCGGGTTGAGATGTTATCTGCATTGCTGCTAGCTTGATTTGTGTGGCCAAATTTGGCAATCAAGGAAGGTCCTACTTCAGCCACATGAGCTGTTAAGATGAAGCCTGGACTCTTTTTTTTTATAGCTTCAATAAAAAATGAGGTAGTGGCTTCTTCTTGAGTAGTTAGCAGTTCTGGAGATACATCTAGAAGAAGAAGCATCTTCCTCTCTTAAACAAACAAACAAAAAACAGCACCCCAAACCCAATAAACCACAGACTTCAGTAAAGAAAGAACGTCCAGTTCCTTTCATGGTACCTGCTATGAACAGAAGAACAGGTGTGAAACCTATCTAATACCAAAATTGTTGTCTTGCTGTCTCTACAACCAGACAATGCACAGAATGGTTAGTGGAACTACTTCCTTTTTTTTTTCATTGCTTACTTTTCTCCTCCTTAGCTTGTAAGTTGCTAGAAACAGAGGCATAGGACTTCATGGAAGCTTTTGAAATTAAACAATGAAAAGAATGGTTATGGTTTTCAAACGCAGTATTTTGAGAAACAGAAAAGATCTGACTTTCTGCTGGGGATGAGCAGCTCTTCTAGTGACGGATTATCTATAATGCACAGTTAAGCTACCAGAATGCAATTTCATCTGACAGCAAGGACTGTGCTAGTGGAGAACTGCATAATATTTTTTCCTCCGATTTCTCTTCTATTATACAGGAGATAGAAAGAGGTGGAACAGAGAGAGCCCACCTCAACGCATGCAAAGAGTACTTAAGAAGTGTTTCTTGCCTGCCCTGCAGTGGTCTAGACAGCACGGAAAATTGACAAACTGGTGTTTATTTCATGGCTGTTTCATGGCATCTTAAGGAGAACATGGTTTATATTAATCTCTAAGCTGAAATTCTGAAAAGCAAATAGGAGAAAAGAAGCTCCTCTGTCCACCAATTTCCTGTAAGAGCAAAGCGAGTAACAATACCAGAAAGGCCAAGATTTTAAAATAAATATTTCAGCTGGATGTTGGATGCGTAGCTTTCAACAATGTTGAGGCCCTTGACCCCAAGTATGGTAGGTAAGAAATGGATACCATTGGTCCAGGAAAAAATCAAACATTGGGTGTCTCAGATTAGGCTCTCCAAAATGGATGTGTCCATTTAAATTACATGTGTCTACTAAAATTGAAAAAAAAGGTTACATTTTTCTCATTTTTCTTGTTTCTTTCCACTGTTGACACAATGTGATCACAGCCGCCTGCCAGAAGGCAGGTTGCACACTTTAAGTTTATTGTAGAGCTGCAACACATCTCTTCTCTTAAAACCATGGCCAGTTTGTGCACTGAAGAGAGTTGTGAAGGCGGTGACCATCTTTCAACAGACACATGCAAGTGCAGACAAGAAGAACAGCGGTGGGAAGCAGTATCTTGCCACAGCCAGTATCTCTGACACTCTGAGTTTTCTTGTCACCAACACACACGCCAGATCGTAGCTACGTATCAGTGATTTGTAACTAAGTGATATTTAAGTTCAAATCACATGTAGGTAAGTGGCCTTAGCTTTATCCCGGCAACGTAAAAAAAGGGAGGGAGTGGTGGGTAAGTTCTGTGCCATAAAGTGTCTAACTTACTCTTCCCAAAGCAAATGTTTGTTCGTTAATGCCATTCTATTAATAGTAGATTTTAATGGTTTCTTTCTGAGGTTTTCAGACTCATATCTGAGATCTTATTCTGCTGTAGGTCCTTGTGGATTTCCCCCCCCCCAAATACATCCATATTTGTTTCTGTTTTAAACTATTTTTATATACTTTTTATATACTTCTGGGTTTTGTTAAATCTTCCCCCTCTTCAGCCTTTCTGCACTTCGCTAATGGCACACAACCAGTGCTCTTCAAAGACCATAGGGTTTAACATTTGCATTTGAGACCACCCGTACTTAACGGCGCTCGAGAATTGTGAATCCTGGAGGGTAAGAGACAATTATTAGTAGCACTATTTTAGGCCTTCACTGTTTGACAGTCTTCCACTCCTTGCCTCGAATCACGCTGTTTTCCTCTAGATACCTTCCAGAATGGAGACATTTTTGACTGCCTTTCAATGGGTGAATCCTGATGTTGTTGCCACCAAGGCATGGATTTCGTGAAAATAGGACAACCTAAAACTGAATTGCCTCTGCTACCCCAGAATGCACCTGTAGAAACTTTGTTTGGCTTCCATTTCCCCTTTTGAATGAAGTCTGACTTCTGCTTATTGGCAGAAGCAGTGAAATCTGCACCAAGGCTGAGAGAAAAATACCAGTCAGGAACCATCACTTTGTAACACAACCACAAGACGCTTGCTAAAAACGGCCTTTTTGAAAAGCTGAGCTGTAAGTGCAGGTGAACAGGACAGCAGCGGGGCCTGCTCTGTGCCAAGCTGAGCTGTATCTGGTGCTGGGATGTGCAAGTCTTCCTCAGACACACAAGTAGTTTAGGGGTAAGAGAAACATATATCCTGGGCGCACGTGTGTATTGGTGAAATATCATGCCAGGTAAAGAGCTGGCATCTATTTATGCCTTACACCTTATGGTCCCTACCTGCCCGAACAGCTCCATCCCTGTGCCAGTGGGGCTGAAGGACCCTTCCAGAGGCCGTTTCCTCTGCTTGCAGGGCGGTGGAGGACACCGTCCTGCCCTGCCCGGGGCAGCCCTGCCAGCCCAGCCCAGCCCAGCCCTGCCCGATCCCGCCCGGCGCCCGCGCCTGCTCCGCCGGGGGGAGGACGGGCTGCCCCGCCGCCGCCGCCGGGGGGAGGACGGGCTGCACCGCCGCCGCCGGCGCGGGGCCGTTCTGGCGCCCAGCGGTGCCCAGCGGTGCCCGCTGCCTCCTCGCCCTCCCTCCCGGGCCGGGGGTGTCTGACACCCGCACTGCGATTTCCAAAATAAATGGGGTTGGGGGGGGGGGGGGGGGGGGGGGCGGTGTTGGGGGGGGGTGCGCAAGTTTTTCCGCAGCTGCGCGCCTTCAAAGGGTACAAGGTGTCTTCCCTCCTAAATGCTTGCCTTTCCCCGCGGCTTCCCTCCCCATCCCTCCAAAATACCCACGGGCGGTTCGGGCGTCGGCGGTGTTAAACCGGGAGGTGAAAATCCTGCCTCCCCCCAGCTGCCCGGGTGCGCTGCCGCCGCGGCGGGGCAGGCACCGGGGAGAGGCGCGGGGTGTCGGGGCCGGCGGGGGTGAGAAGCCCGCTGTGCACAGGGGCAGATCCCTCCCACTCCCGCCGGTTTGGGTGAGGAAGGTGAAATGCGGAAGTTGCCACCCAGAACTGTCAGAAGACCGTCGGGTTTTTAGCCCGGAGCATGCAGTTAAGAAGAATAAATAAATAAAATAAAGCCGCCCTTCGTGCGTACAGCCGGCGTCCGTCCTTCCCGGCAGCCGACACCCGCGGCTGCTCTCCCGCATGGCGACTTTACCCGCCGCAGACAGGAGGGCGTTCGCCCTGAAAATCAACAGGTAAGGTTTGGGGTTTTTTTTTTCCCTCGTACCTCGCAACTATTCCTCGCCAGTCTCAGCCTGAGGACCCGGCCAAGGCAGGCGATCGGGCTGCGGGAGCGGGGGGCGGGACGGCTCCTCCCCGGGAGCCCCCCGGGGCGCCGAGCCATCTGCCAGCTCCACATAGCCCGGCTGGCACCGCCGCCGCCGCCCGCCGCCGGCCACCCCTCCCGCGGGCACCACCACCATCCCCCCAAACCGCTGCCGGACAGCCGTCGGGCGGGCACCCCCGCCCCGCCGCTACCGGGCTGCTCCCGCCGACGGCGAGCGGTGGCCCTCGGCGCGCCCCGCCGGTCCTCTGCCGGCCCCGCGGGGGTGCAGCTCCCGGGTGCGCTTCTGCCGCCGAGTTTGCTCTGACAAAGTGTCCGCAGAAGAAGCCGGCTGTGGGTTTGTGTCCTCCGGTCGGGACGGGGACGTCCAGTGTCGCCCCAGGAGGTTGTTGCCCGCCTGCCCCGTCCGAGCGAGCGCCGAGCCCGCCGCAGGGGGCTGCTCGCCGGCGGCGGGGCGGAGGGTTGGGGTTCCTCCTCCGCACGCAGCAGCAAAACAACTTGGTGCCTAAATTAGCGCTCCTGGGAAATAAATGTTTTTATGTAGGGCATCGATTCTGCAATGACATACATCCCTGGGATTTTTGGTGTGCCTTTTTTTTTTTCTTTCTTTTCACCCTTTCATTATGAAAAGAAAAAATCCTTCTGATTTAAAATACATCTATTCCCCCCCCTTCCCTCCCTAAACCAAATAAATAAGAAGAGTTCAGCTGTTGGAACGCCATACTCTTCTGACTGAGCTCGCTGTCTGCTAGACTTTGGTGTCTTTTCCCAGGGAAGTGCTGCGTCTCAGCTGGTCTGTGCTCTGTGGTGGCAGTAAGAAACCAAGACAATTATTTTCATATTGTTGGGTTAAAGGAAAACACAGGCCTCCTTTTCAAGAGTCTTGTCGTCTGAGACAAAAATTGTGTTTCCAGGGTGTTGATGTAAGTACAAGGTAACTGCGTTTGCTGACACATAAAAGAACAAATATCGTAATGGTAATACAAACTGAGGGTAGGTCTCTGTGCCAGAGAGAAAAGTATGCAGAGAAACTCCACCTCCTTCAGCAATTTATTGGAAGAGATGGGGTTTGCAGTCGCAGAGGATAAAATTAGCTCCACTGTGATGTGCCTTTCCCATGGCAGAATACACAGCAGTGTACCTTTCCATAGCCTTTGGGAATTCATTTTAAATTTATGGTGGAATATTCACAAGAGTGAGACATCATATTGAGAAGCCAACAGATGAGGAGTTTACTACAGGATCCTGCCACAATTCCCGATCATTTGGAGATTTGCTTGAATGAAGAGTGTAACTGGCTGATATTTAGACGTTAGGGTTATTTTCTTTCTTCCTATTTTTAGGGTCAGCTCTCTGGCAGCTTTTCCCAGCAGTGGTGATGGTCACTGTTCATCTGTATGACTAAAGCCTTACAAAGTAGTGGAATCATAACAGTTTATCTGGCTTCATTTCAAAAAGGCTCACAAAAGTTTTGCTAGTAAGAACTGTTGTGAAATTAAACCCTTCTTATAATATTTTTTATTTCCTTTTCTTTTGATTCAATAGTGAAATATTCAGTATTTTTTCTAGCAAATTAAATATTCAAATGTGTTATTCATCATGTTCTGGATATGCTTATTTTGCAGGTAAGAATATTTGCTTTTACACAGTATGGTAGAAATTAAATATATTTGCTAGCATAACCTCATGTTTCCTGTTCATCAAAAGGAGTAGGTCATTTTTACACAACTCAAGCATAGTTTGTTCTACTGAAATAGAGTAATACATCTTCAAAAGAAGTGTTTCTAATGTGCTGGTTTGGATTTTTTGAAAGGAATTTTCAAAATAAGAGGAATAATAGGTCAGTGTGTTAGCTTTCTTGCCTGTACACAAAAGGCTAATTTACAGCTATAAAATTTTGTTCCTCTTTCTGCAGAGTTCCTGAGTTTACTTCTTCAAAATGCAACTCGTAGTGAAAGCTGGACATTACTAGCAAGGCTTCTTTTACAAGAGTTATTACATTGCCTGTATAATTATCTCCATTCACTACAAATTCCCATGCAAGCTCTTCTCTTTATCACGTTGTCTCTTGCCAGTGACTTGTCTAAGCTATAAACTGTTTTTATGAGGGCAAGCAGAATTTTAGGCTCTGTAGTGGTTCCTCAGTACAACATGAGCCTCCTCCCTGCTAGTTACGTAAGGTGTACCCCGCTGTGTTTCGTGAAGCATGATAGATACCTGACCACCTTATGAACTAGGCTAAACACTGTTCTGTAAAAAATTAGCAATGATGTGGTCTGAAATGTTGTGTTAGTGGTCTCATCATGACTTAAAGTTAGTGTGAGTTACTGATCATGAGCACTGGAGCTGCAGATGCTTCAGGAACAGCTGTTACATGACAGGCATCACATTTGTTCAAAACAAGGTCAAACATTGATATCAGGCCTTCAAATGCCTTCAAACTTGTAAGCAGCATATGCAACCTGCCCGTATAACCATGTCTTCCTATCACTTTATTCTTCCTTCCACCCAGCTGGTGTCTGGTGCCCCAACCTGTTGCTTCCTGCCTTTTTTAATCCTGCAAAGACTTGCACGTATGTTTTTAATGCATGTGAATAGTTCCTTCTGTTTTAATGGGAGAACTTTTATGTATAATGATGTTCATCTCATATGCAGAAGTGAAGGAGCAAGCCTTTAGTGTCCCTCATGTTAGGCAGCATTCCTATTACTTACCTGTGTATTACCCAGAGCTAAGTTGCTGAAAACTGAGCAGGACCTCAGAAAACATCCTCTTCAAATGACATTTTTTTTGCTATGTGAGAAATTAAATTCCTGTCCAACTTTATACGTTCTTTGAAATGAAGCCTACAGTATCACTTAAAAGTAAGTTGTAACTGGCTTTCTAAATGGCCTCCTATGTTGGACAAAGGAAGAGGAAGAAAAAACCCTCATTAATGTGCAACACTAAGACACCTTTATGGCTGAGGGTTAGGTGTCTGTGGTGGTTGGAAGCCAGCATGGGACATGAAAAAGCAGATCATCCTTGTCGAGTTGAGTCCAGGATAGTAATTAGAAGGCAGTTGGATTGCTTGTTGTAAATGTGTCTACTTTCCAATCACAGCGTTTATACCCGGAAACCAAGAAAGTTGAAAAATAATTTTGTAAACTGCTGAGAAAAAGCAACTCATCATTGCTAAAAGTGTGGGGTCTAACATGTACCAGCTGAGCACTGTGTGTTTGAGAGACCGTAAAACCTGAATTTTAATCAGTTTGCGTTCGCATTGTGTTAGGGTAAACACGGCATTCATGGATGAGATTTTCTATTTTTATTACTTTTATTTAGCCAGCATAGTTTACTATTTTATCTTCCACATAGATCTTTCGGTAGTAGTTATTTGGTTTGACTTCAAGTGAAGAAAATTGTGTTTTGGGACCAACCAGGGGCCCTGGCCATGGGTGCTATACATTCAGAACATTTCAACACCTAAATTACAAAACAGAAAACTATCAAGAGCAGCAATACGGCTCCCTAACATACCACTTAACTTTCAGTTATGTCACTCATGTGATTAGAAAACCTCCTGTCCTGGTTTGAATGACACAGGACCAATTTCTCTTCTAATACTTGGGAAGACTGCACTTTTGGAAGACCCTAGTGTCTGAATTTGTGAAAATACTTACTTTACAGCCAGCTATGGTGTGTGGGTTTCAGGGTCTCAGTGTTTTTGAGCTCCCCAGCTGCAGGGATGAGGAGGAGCAAGACCTGAGCACTTCACCCAAGCTGGCCAACAGGATCATTTCATACCATGAACGTCACATTCAATATAAATTAGACAGTTTGCTGCTAAGTTCTCTCTCTCCCTTGATGGCTGCCATCCTGAGAACTTTTTGCCCCAGTGTCGGACCCCTGAGGCCTTCCCTTTCTCCCAAAGCCATAGCTCTCGCAGTGTCCCATGTCTACTGTCCGCTGCTGGGAGTGCACAGCTTCCTACTGACAGAATTGGCTGAGTATAATCTTTGCATATTCTGTATTGGTATTGGGATCAGTATTGGTTCTTTAGTGCTATTAATGTTAGTTATCTAATCTTATTCTGTTAAATCTGTTTATATTTCAATCCCTGGGTTTCCTTGTTTATTCCCAATTCCCCTTCCCCAGGTGGGGAGCGGTCATCAGGTGATAAAATTATTGTCTAAATGACAATAAACTGTTACGGGTTTCTCAAAGCATAACATGTCCCAATAGACATACTCCTCAGCTGTCTCTACAGACAACCAATGTCTGCATTTTACAAGTGTTACTAACCAAATGTTTAGCATTTAGTTCTATCATTTCATTTCCTTATCCCTGAAATTGTCCGGTTGCCTAACAAAGTTTTCTTTTCCTGTTCTGGTTTTAAGAAGTGTACTTAAGGATGAATTTACGTGCATAGGTGTGTATGAGAAAAAACAAACAACCCACACTACCATTATTAAAGCAAACATTTAGCTAAAGATTTCAAATTTTAAAAAGCCTATGATAAAAGTAAAACTCCTCCCTAATTCTCAAATTGTACCATGAATTCTACTTTACATTAATGATGACAATACATTTAAATGATTTCTACCTGAAATGAAAAGGTCAGCTTCAGTCTTACATTGGACAAAGTCTTGGTTCTGAAGGTTCATAAGAAATTACCCTAAATGGCAAAGGCTGTTGCAGAGGAGTCAGGTACAGTGCAAAATGGTTTCAGTGGCGGAACAGGCCGTTTCCTATGTATTCTCATAGCAGATTGCTATTCAGTGCTACCCCTGTATGGGGCTGAGGCCAGCATTTTTTGATTGAATCTCAATAAAACCCTTGTTATATGGATATAATAAAATGCTAATTACTTAAAAGCATTGTCCAGACTCCATTGTATAGGCCAAGCTATTTCTTTCAATTAATTTTTCTTTTAAAACTTTAAATATATTGAATAAGCTGCAGGGAGAACCTCGGTCCTTTGTATGTACAATAGATTTATGTAGTAAGTATAAAGATCTAGTGCATTTTTAAAAAGATGTGGTAGATTCTCATAGTCGGTTTCTTACATGAAGTAATGCATTATAAAAACCTTAACAAAATTACCAGTCTGCTAATAGCGACAGCATTTCCATGTGTTTGCTGCATACCTAAAACGCACATTCATACTTTATCAACTTCTAAAAGCTGCTTGTAGACATATCCTTCTTATCAAGTATGACCATTGAGCCATAGCCTTATAATACGTAATGTCAGGACTGCGGCAGTGTTAAGACTTCTGTGTTCGTTTTTACTGAATCAACCTAATTCACAGAAGAGTGTCACAAAGGAGAGCACGCTTGATGAAAGGGTTGAATCCTGCTTTACTCTAATGAGTTGCACCCTGGGAATCTATCTAAGTGAGGATAACTCAAGTTAATAAGCCTTTGCAGATTTATATTCAAGACGGTTTTTCTCAAACGATCAAATAATAACCCATTTGAATTCATCTAAAATCCATACCATAAACATGCACCATGGTTTTTAACAGAAGTTAAAAAATTCCTATTTGTAATTACTATGGGAAAAGACTACTTCTTACGTACTACATGTGTGAAATAGTAGTGGGTTTGTGTTTGGTACAGAGAATATTAATCACTAATAACAGATTAAAGACAAAAAAGTAGGATGTGTATAAGTTTCATATGTTATGTACAACAAGCTGTTAACAACAGTTTATAGTAAATGGCCAGTTTTCTTAGACTTCCGTAAACATAAATGAGAAGCTGTTTTTTAAACCCTTCAGAGAAAATTACTTGGAGTGGCATGTGCAGGGAGTATAAAGATCAGGTTTGCATCTTAGAACCATAGAAATGTTTGGACTGCAAGGAACCTTCAAAGATCACATAGTCCAACCCCCCTGCCATGGGCAGGGACTTCTTTCACTAGATCAGGTTGCTCAGAGCCCCATCCAACCTGACCTTGAACACTTCCAGTGATGGGGCATCCACAACTTCCCTGGGCACCCTGTTCCAGTGTCTCACCACCCCCATCATAAAAAAAATTATTCCTCATATCTAGTCTGAATCCACCCTGTTCTAGTTTGAAACAGTTACCCTTTGTGTATCTCTACAGGTCCTACTAAAAAGTCTCTCTTCATCTTTGTTATAATCCCCCTTTAAATATTGAAAGGCTGCAGTAAGGTCTCCCTGGAGCCTTCTCTTCTCCAGGCTGAAGAACCCCAACTCTCTCACCCTGTCTTCATCGCAGAGGTGTTCCATCCCTCTGATCATTTTTGTGGCATTCCTTGGACCTGGTCTAACAGGTCCGTGTCTTTCTTGTACTGGGGATTCCAGAGCTGGGTGCAGTACTCCAGGTGGGGTCTCACCAGAGTGGGGTAGCAGGGCAGAACCACCTCCCTCGACCCGCTGGCCATGCTTCTTTTTATGCATCCCAGGATACGGTTGGCTTTCTAGGCTGGAAGCACACGTTGTTGGCTCATGTCCAATTTTTCATCTACCAGTACCTCATCATCAGGGCTGCTCTCAATCTTTTCATCCCTAAGTCTCTACCTGATCTTGGGGGTTGCCCTCACCCAGGTGCAGGACCTTGCACTTGGGCTTGTTGAATTTCATGAGGTTCACATGTGTCCACCCCTCAAGCCTGTCAGGGTCCCTGTGGATGGCACCCCTTCCCTTAAGTGAATCAACTGTACCACTCAGCTTGATGTTGTCTACAAACTAGCTGAGGATGCACTCAGTGATACTATCTATGTCATAAACAAAGATATTAAATAGTATTGATCCTTGTACTTACCCGTGAGGAACACCACTCATTACTCGTTTTCATTTGGATATTGAGCTATTCACTGTTACTTTTTGGATGTGGCCATCCAGCTAGTTCCTTATCCAACTAACAGTCATCCATCAAATCCATGTCTCTCCAATTTAGAGGTAAGAAAGATTTGGGGGACCATGCAGAAGTCCAGGTAGATGACATCAGTTGCTCTTCCCTTGTCCACTGACACAGTCACTCAGTTGTAGAAGGCCACTAGATTATTCAGGCATGCTTTGCACTAGATGAAGCCATGTTGGCTGTCTTTAATCACCTCCCTGCTTTCCGTATGCTTCAACACATTACATATAAAGATAAAAGGCAGAACCCAGGCATGTCTCACCAGCACTGAGCAGATGGGAAGGATCATGTCCTTCAACCTGCTGGCAATACTCTGCCTAGCGCACCCTAGGATAACATTAACCTTCTCTGCCACCAGGGCACATTGCTGGCTTGTGGTCAACTTGGGTTGAAGTCATAGTCTTCTAGGACCAACATGGTCATGGTCCTTTAGGATGTCCAGGTCCTTTTCTGCAAAGCTGCTTTCCAGCTGGGTGGCCCCAGCATGTATTGGTGCATGGGGATGTTCCAGGTGCAGGACTTTGCACTTCTCCTGTTGAACTTCATGAGGTTCCTTTTAGCCCATTTCTCCAGCCTATTGCGGTCTGTCTGAAAGCCAGTATGGCCTCTAGTGAATCAGCCACTCCTCACAGTTCTGTGTCATCAGTAAATTTGCTGAGGGTACACTGTGCCCCATTATCCAGACCATTAATGAAGAGATTAAACAGGATTGGACCCAATACTGACCCCTGGGGTATACTGCTAGTTAATGGCTTCCAACTAGACTTCATGGCACTGATCACCACCCTCTGGGCCTGGCTGTTCAGCCAGTTTTCAGTCTACTTCATTGTCTGCTCATCCAGCCTGTACTTTCACCAGCTTTAGACCTAAGTTTCCTTTAAACATATGAAGAACCTAATCTCCTAAGTGTTTCTTCTTCCCAGGAAAAGTCATGCCTGTCTTCCTGACTTACTGCAAGTTTATTTCTCCTAGCTTTTTATGGCATCGCTGTCTTGGTGTCTTCTGGATTTGTATTCAGCACAAGGAACAGATTGGACATGGCTCTAAAGCAGGTGCAGAAGAGGGAGAGAAGGCAGAAAGCTCTACTTCATACACTACTCATAAAGGCCAGTCCTCCCTGCAGCCTCTGCACATAGATGCTTTACCTCCCATCCCACCACGGTTTGGGTTCAGGGCAATCTGAGCGCGCAGAAAAGATAAGGAAGAGTTGAGACCGTGGTTTCATCCCTGTTGTTACCAGTTATGACTGCATGTGAAGGACTAAATAGACATCAAATGCCTCAGATGGCTGTTTCCTTAGGTGTAACCACCTCTCTCTCTTTTGGGACATTTTTACAGGTACTCTTCCACTCCAAGGGAGAGATGTAACCTGCAGGAATAATGACCTTCTAAATCTAGTGCAAAGTCAAGAATATTAAAGCAGGCTAGGGTTGGATCCCATCTATTGTAAATAGCTCTATAGATAATAGAGGGAACTTCCTAGTGCCTGTGAGGTTATCTTTTCATCAGCCCTAAAGATAATTCATTTGCCTCAGCTAGGGTGTTTCAAGTGAGCAATCAAATTAGACTAAATCTATATAAGTGCAGGGCTTCTAAACATGTTTTACAACTACACTTGAGCAAATGACAGATTTAAGTGATATACAGTTTGGCTCGTCATGATGTATAATTCAAACCAATATTAGCCGATTTGCATCTCACATTCTGGCATTGATAATTGTTGTATTTCAGCCCAACTGTATCAAAGCCTGTCTGCATCCACACAGCCTGTTGAATTATACCTGGGAGTAAGCTGTGCTGTAGACCATATGAGCTGGAACATAGCTGGTGGCCATAAGAGAGACAACTGCATGAAAGGAGGAACATTGCTATAATATTTGTTACGGACTAAGCTTAGATTGCAAGCTGTCATGTTTCATACAAGGAGAAAATTAATAAAAAGAAAAGCAAAGAATGCACAAAGTCATGTTTTTCTGTGCAAAACTGTGTGTGTGTCCTTAAGATGTTTCTAATTCTGATGGGGAAGTATAGGAACATTGCTTCCTCCTCTAGCAGAGATGGATTGTAAATCAGTTACAAGAGTAAGTTGAGGAAGAAGGTAATATTATGTATCAAGATTATGCCGTACGTTATTAATCCATAATGCTAATATAAATCCCTGTAAGTATCTGCTCATTTTTCAAAGTTAACATTATTCAGGATGCTCTTACTAGATTTGACATCCTATTGTCCATCACAAAGATAAGTGCACAGACCTTTCCTCTGGTACACTGTGCAAAAGATTACAACATTTCCTGCCTAAAATACATCTAACTTTTAGGAAGTGGAAAAGAAAGAGTAAGAAAATGCCCTCTCACTATTTTTAAGAGGATACAAATGCCTTTGGTTAATCACAGTGACTTACTTTGGTTTGTATTGTTTACCCTGAACTTTATGATTACCTTTTTTGGAGTGGTCTGTCTGCTGTACAATCAAGGTGATAGTAACCACTTCAGAAGTGTTGTTGATAACAAACACAGGCCCATCCAGTCAAATCTCTATGAAAAGTTACAAATGCAGGAAAGTTAGGCTCCATACAAGTGTACCCTTTGTCAACAAGCAGACTGCTGTAGAAACAAAGCCTTTAGAGAACAGTTGGCCGCGCAAGCAGAATACTGTTGTTACTATTGAGACAGATGTTATTGACAGCTGTTGTTAGCAGGAAGATAATCTTTTCATCTGACTGCTTACTCAAATTGTGCTAACCCCACCCCATACATCTATTTTCTATTACAGTTGTGGAAGACTAATATTATACTGTACCTACATATCTGTGCAATCACTGGAATCAGACGTAATAATCCCTGATACAAGATTAGAATACTGAGGTTCTTGTTTTGTCTCTGGAAGATGGCTGGTGAGCCAGAAATGGACTTTAGGGTCTGAGCAGAAAAGCTGCATTTTAAAATGCTTTTTTAAAATCTTGTTTCCCTCTTAGACGTCAGGCATCTATGTGCATTGTGAAGTCTAGGCTACAATTTATGATGAGGTTCTTTTTTTATACTACAGGAAATCCTCAGCTTACCCAAGAAAAACGAAGTTGCAAATGAGAAACATATTTATTGTCCACCATGTCCCATGTATGGACATTCCTTATTTATCTTTCCAAAGAGTTTTCATTTCTAGACATGAAGTGAAAACCAGAAAGGAAGACATATATAGTGTTGTATTTTATATCCTCTACAACTTTTAGTTTTTATAGTCATTAAAAATTACAGTTCATAAGCATAGTTCAGTATATTTGTCCTTTTTTCTACTCTGACTTGATTTTTTCTTTAAATTTGATTTGAAAAACACACACCAGACTATACTGTAGTTTGTAGTGTTAGGAAAAAGGATAGCCTATGAAAGGTGCTTACCTGATAACATACTCGTGCTAAATGCTTGCCATCATGAATGCAGTTACAGAAAAATAGGTCCAAGCCTAGATCAACGTTTGGGCCAAGTTCATATAAAACGTCCACAATATTTTTTCTTGTGACTTTTGTAGAATAATATGTGCACATGATGAATCACAGTTTCCTGAGCTTCAGTAATAATGACCTGGAGACTTTTATAAAGGAGTCAGCACACCTGGACTCAGTATTAGTATTTTTCCCTAAAGTCAAGCAAACTGGATTAGGTAAGAGTATATTTTATTTCAGTTGTCACATGAGTTGAGCTTTGCAGTCATTATAATAGCAAAACCTTATGTTTAGAACATTGTTAGACCAAAACTTAACGTTTCCCCAAGCTCAGAATTTTCCAGATGAATCCTGATGCGAAATTCAGTTTGCAACTTATGATGTAAAATGTGTTGCATCATCCAAATGTGTTTGTGAGGGTGTGTAATATAATTTCTATGGAATTTGTACCTGTATTGGTAGCTAGCAGATACAAAAATATATTCTTTTTAACAACATAGTTGTTAACATATGCCAAATTCTGTGGACATTCTTATTTTTAAAAGTGTGACTGGAAGATCCAGCTTTCAAGTGTATCTTAGTTACTGATCTGGCTCCCACGGAAGTTAAATCAAAATCCCCTGTTCTAAAAATGGCAATACGTCTTCATGTACTTGAAATTGGGCCAATTTTTTTCAGGTACACTGCCCTAATAAAAGATCCTACTTTTTCTAGTTAAACTTACAGCTCTAAAGAAAAAAACGTTATTCTAAGAAGTAACTGTTTTTTTCTGTCACAAAAAAGCCATACTGAAGCTCCACAAATCTGTGTTCTTAGGAAATGAGGGACCAAAATATTAACACATTATTTTTCCAGATCTGTGCCATTTGCGTTATCTCTGCCTGTGGCTTTTGAAGTAGCAAGAGTATTAAAGGTGCTTCTGTGAATATATTGTGAATTTCTTTGAAGTTGTCACTGATGAAAAGGACAGAATACACGTTTTTTCCTTCTGGATAAAAATGCCAACTGTGACCTTGATAAAAATAAAAACAACCCTGTACTGGCAAAATGAAAAAAATCCTTAGAATAACATTTACATGGTCTTTATTATTATTCTTGATGTCTGAGGTTTTTTTCACTTATTATTAATAAGTGTTTATTAGGAAGAAAGTAAAAATAAAGCACATAAACTATTAAACTTGTTATGGGTTTTGCAAAATTATCAGCGTTATGATAGCATTTTCTTAGTCAACTGCATTTATTTCACACTCACCCTGTTTTGAATTGGTAGGATAGTGCAGACAAAACAAAAAATCTAAATGCACAAACCGATATACTTCCATTACATTTCAAGTCACAGGAAGATGGGCTGTATGATAACTAATGCTTTTAAAATTTCCCATTGCCGTTACCATTGTTGTTGCAGATGATCCAAGATTTTGGAAGTAATTTAAACAGTTTAGCAAGGAACGAGGAAAGAAAAAAAAAAAAAAACCCAAACAAGAAAGAGAGGTAGGCCCTGAATGTAGACCTGTAGAGTCTTCTATAGAGTTCAGGGCACGTTTGTTAAAAAGCTTTTCTTCAGCCATCTCACTGAAACGAACATTTAATGAGCCACCAATGTGAGTTTTAGTACCACAAGCAGAGAGTGCATTGAGCCAACCACAGACAATTATCCTTAGATAAATTTAAGTTAAACCCTTCAGTATGAAAGATTTGTGTATATAAGTAGTAATTTGTGTATGCTAATGGCGACAATAAAAGAATTCTGTTGTTTTTACACAGATTTATCTTCTGTTAGCATTGTTAATTAGCATCATGTGAAATATTCTTTAGAAACTTTGTATTGCATATATAAACTATCGTGATTAGTTTAAGTCTATAATAGGATGACAGATAAGATTAATTTATACTCTTTGCTTTCTCAGGAGGTACCACTAAACTATCATATGAAACATTACACCTAAAAACACTTCCATTGCGAGAGCCAGCCAGTCAACAATGCATGCACAGTGTTTTCTCAAACATGATGTAATAGCTTTTGCATATTATCCATAGAGCACAGTAATTAAAAAGCACATAAAACACTTCATCAAGACCAAATCCTAAGTCTTCGGTTTCTTTGTGTGGCAAGAAAGTATGGTTGTCCTTTTCCTCTGCTGCCAGGATTAGAAAATTAATTTTTATGTGTGCTTATGCCTGTTCCTGAGAGAGAAACAGCAAAAGTGAGTGGCAGTGAAAAATCTTCATTGAATGAATGGCGTACATGACCTGGGACAAAAACAAAAAATGACCTCTTGCCTGTTTTACTTTGTAACAAGCTGCCAGCATAACGAAGTTGATGATTTCCCCTCCTAGACTTTCTTTGTTCCACCACCATCTCAAATGAGAAGTTTGTGGTTGCATTTCAACCGTCTTGAATAGGATCTTTATTGCCTTAGCTGATATAGACTCTTAATGTGGTAGACCCCAAAGCAGGGGCGTGCCAGAGGTAGGATATACACCTACCTGAACCATCAAGGAAATAGCAGCTAGTTCAGATCGACCACTGCTGTAAACAGTGACTAACAAAGCAGAGCTCTGGTGCCTCAAGGACTAATTAGAAACTTAGAAGAAAAACAGGCAGTTCCACTGGCGGTAAGAAAAGGACTTCTAAGCAAGATTCCCATATTTGCTAGTTAAGGATCTGGATTGTTGCCCAAAACTTGGTGTTTGTGTATGGGAGTGGAGGAGAGGGGTAGGTAATTGTTATGTTTTTCTCTTCCAGAGTTTTTTGTTGCTTGTTTTTAGTTGTAACTAGAAAAGTTTCATGTTAGGCTCACGAAAGAACAAAAGCTAGTTGAGAATTTTCTACGTCAGTGTCAGATGAAAGGGACTACTCCTCAGGGCAGCCAAGACTGAATATTTTACCTGTTAAGAAGTTTTCACTATTTTACTCTATGATTCCACCACCTGTATACATTTAAATGTGAGTGTTTCTCCGTCCTTGGGGACAGTTCTTCTAGTCTCTTTTTATTTAATATTTTCATCTTTCCTTGCTGTCTAATTGTGTATGCAGCTCTTGCAGAGGACAACTCACTCTTCCTCAGAGTCGGCTGGAAGGGATTGGAAGGGTGTTAAGGATTACTCTCCCTTCCTCCCTCCAGCAGATAACTTCTAATAGTAGGTAACTTTGGATAACTTGATCCACTAAGCATGTGAAGCATACTTTTAAAATCAGCTTTTTTCTTATGAAGTTTCTGATTTCCAGATCTTTGAAGCAGTTCTCTTTCTGTTTTCTTTTTATTTCTAAATTGCTGTTCTGTGTTTAAGTTTTCACATTATCTACACACTAGCAAAATAGTCACCCTGCCTGCTTTTAAACTTTCAAAGAACTATATTGTTGAGTAGAATTCACAGCGAAACTACAGAACCAGCTTTACATGTTACTAGCATTCATATAATTTTAATTATGGAACCCAGCAGTGTTCAGCCACAGATCTAGCATACATATAGAGAAAATAAATGGCTATTTTATCTTCCTTTCCTGATACCTCAACCAGTAACCCAAATCTCCAAGTTCCCAATCCTGCTATGAGCTCTGCCCTGAGAAACATCTCAGAATTTGACCTACAAGTTAAATCTAATGTTAAGATCCTCCAGGTGTAGTCTGTTACTTCGGTTACACTATTGTTTTAATATATTATGCAAACTGTACTCTTTGCATTGGAGATCATTTGTGAAATACAGACTATGTCTCAACTTTCGTTAGCCGTTCAGGAGAATTGCTGGAGGATTGCATCTACCAGTGGGACAGACACTGGTGAAATTCTGATTAAGCAGCACCAGTTTTTGTTGGTTGGTTGTTTTGGTTTTTTTTTGGCTACCCTCCAGCCACATCTAGGTGGATCAGGAAGTCTGGTGAGTTCCAGCTTTTTTAAGATTTACACCAGAGGAATACAGCAATGTCATTCAGGTAGGGCCGAGGCAACAAAGAGTGGAGCAATGAATTCCAGTTGACATTATTTTGCACCAACACCATGGAGCAGCCAAGGATCTAAAAACTCCAGAAGAGCCTTAGGCTGCCGTCATCTCCCATCTTTTCACAGCTTTACACTATCTTGCAACATGCCATGTGAATGCTGACTGACTGTGAATTCATCAGTGACTTCTGTGGAAAAAAACTCCCACAAATCTACACCTTTTTCTTTTCAGGCAGTGTTTCTTTCCTCTTTATCCTAAACAAAGAGACAGGTACCAACATGAGAGGTCTGTAGAGCTATTAACACTGCTGAGTCCCATTTCTCGTCTCTGAAAGGCTTGCAGTTGCCCAGATGCTGTTCTCTGGGTAGTTCAGAGACATGATCTACATCGCCAGTGTGCTCTTGTCACTGTGGCATCACCAGATGGGCACTTCCAGTGCCCTGCTGCCATTGCAGCGGGAACATTTTTCCTAATAGCTCATTAAGTCTTTCTTGCTTCAATTTAAGCAGATTGCTGCTTCTTCTTCCCTTTATGGACATGAATTGCTCACTGTTTTCTTTACAGGTTTCTACATTTTGCATGGTTGAGGACAACTGCTGTCTCCCATCGATCATCTCTTTTGTAACACATCTGTGTTTTTCAATCTTTCCTCATGGAAAAATTTCCCAAAATTTTTAGCATTCTGACTGTTCTCTTTTGAAGCCTTTTAAATTTGATTGCATCTTACTCGGTGGTGTTCTAAGTGTGTACATCAGCCTAAGCAGTGTCTCATTGGCTTAAATAAACAGAAATAATTTCTCTTTTTCCTCATTTACAGTACTTTGTTAGTAGGTGTCCCAGTGTACTCTCTCAGAGCCTCTTCTGTGGCATGGCTTTTTCTTTAGACAGTTGATTTCCCTTTTTGTATTTCCACATTTGATTTTTTTTCTTCCTAAGTTTAGGCATTTACATTTATTTATACTGAATCTTACTGTGCTGATTTCAGATTGTTTCTAGAACACAAGATCATTTTGAGTGCTAGTTCTGCCTTTCAGAGCACTCACAACTACTTCCAGTCTGCTGTGATCCACAAGTTTTATTACTCTGTTACCTATACCATCATCAGTGTAAAATAAAATATGGACTGGAAATAGACTGAGGAAAAATTAACTTGCTTCTCACTTACAGTACTATGTTGTTCAAAATCTCTTCACAATCTCCTTTTGAACTATTGATGACTACACCTTGAATATATTTTTTTTAATCAGCTTTGGAACCAGCTGTGATGATTCCATCTGGTCACTCTGTCCTTTTTTATAGGAACATCATGAGGGAAACTATCAAGAGCCTTACTGAAACCAGTTAAACTATCCCAGAAAAGCATTAGATTGGTTTTACATGACTGCCCTTTGATAAATCCATATTGGCTGTTCATGATTACCTAAAAATTGCCAATAATATACCAATAATTGCCAAACTTTTTGGACCATAGCTTACTACAGTCCACAGTCTCTAGTTGCCCACCATACACTTCATCATCAGACTATTAATAAACAGGCATTAATAAGGTGATGTACATTTTAATGTTAAATATGATTTCACGGTCCCCTTGCTTCAACTCGAGACCACAGTTTGGGACCTGATGTTCTTGCTACTTATAGCTTGAGTGTCCAGTAAGTTGCTCTACTACATTTTTGACTGTTAGAACCATCTGACTTGTCCATGATTATTTGAGTCCTCCTTTCTATAGTTGCCTTCTTTGCTCATATTTTTCAGTGACTGCTTTGCGTTCATACTTAATCACTCACCTTCTTTCCTTATCGTTTTTTAGCACATAGCTAAACCATCCTTTCTGCCAAGGCTGACTGTAAAGCTTTCCTCAGAATCAGACAGGGCTGCTGTACAGGCAGGGAGGGCAAAAGTATGGCCATGGCATAGCTGGACTGCAGCATCCGTAAAAGCTGGGGCACCACATGCGCTAGGTTAACGTGGACCATCATTTTCCTGCAGGTACCCAAGCAGTGTCTGAGGTAGCTGTTTGATCAGAGAACAGGCATCTCACAGACCACAGCCATTCTGGCATTGGCAAAGAGCCATCCTTCTAGGTCCTTCTAGGACCTCGGTTTCCACCTTGGTTCTCAGGTTGTCAAAATTTTCCATGATGATCGCTGACTGTAACACCCACCTTTTCTCCCTGTTGGGATAGATAACTCATGCTTTTAGTTTAGCGTCTTTTAGCAGCTGTGTCTTTCCTTTACCTATTCCTAGTAGATACTGACAATCATTTCTGAGTTTGTTCAAACCGACTTTACTGTCCTCTGTTATTATTACCGTTATTTCTTCTCCCTTTCTTCCTTCAGTGGTATTAAAAACATGAAATCAATCAATTTAACTACTCCTAAACTATTTTAAATTCACCTTTACAGATTATGGGATTCTTCTCCCATTGGACTGATTTATTTTGCAGGTTCTTTCTTTGAACATTGGGGATACTCTGTAGCTAATGTCCATGCTCTTGAGAAACATATTCCCTCGCAATTAGCTGGGCTTGCACAGGCTTTAACCAGACAGCAAATTTGGCTCTTCATCCACATGCACGCTTCCTCTGTTGTAGATGAAAATTCATACCATTTCCTCTTCAAAGAGTCTGATGACCCCATATCTGGTGTAATTCAGAGATGTGTTATATCATTGTTTACAGCAGCAACTTCTGCAATACACTGTAACACAGTTTTTTACACACATTAAGGCAACATCTGCTGCCTCATGTATTATTTGCATCAGGAACTACACAGAGTAGAAACTGACTTAGTTTGAAGAAAAATAGTAATTTTGAATAATTTGAGTTTTGTGTTATACCTTGCTAGATACATTTGTGATCAGAGATTATTTGCAGTGGGAAGATGAGTAACAATAACTTTGATATACAAGCAGCTTTTCTTTTTAAAATAGGGCAAAAATAAACTAAAGACATGCAGACTACCTCACTCTCCTTATGTGGCTTTTTGTTTACATAATTATTGAATAAACTTTAAAAAAAAAACGTTTTATCCTGTCTGATTTTTGGAAAATCACTGATAAGTAGAATTTCTCTTCCAAATGGATCTCTTTTCTTTCTCTATAACTCTGGCTTTGCTGTCTGCAATTAGTGCTGCCTTCAGATTGGAGCAGTGTCCCACTCACGCATGGCATGGGCTTTTGATGTACAAGCGACTACTCTCATTTACGCATCTTTTATTTTCAAAATCAGGCCTAATACCTCTAATACCTTCAATACCTTCTGTAGGATGCCTGTCCAATGAGCAGAACTGCATTGAGCAGAGTTTAGGTTTTTGTCATGCTTGTTAAGAAAAGCAGTATTAAGAGATTAAGTGTCACAGAATAGGTATAGTAGTCATAGAAATTAAGAGGCCACAGAAGAGAGAAGGTGCAGACCAAACAGGTGAACTGTCCTGTGGCATCTGGTAATTCTAAGATACTTATTAAAGCTTGCTGGAGTTCAAAGAGACTCTCATATGGAAGGGAGAGTCTTTTTATTTCTGTATTTTCCTGTCTCCCAGTTGGCTGCCCGGGTGGGCTGCAGGGTTTTTTTTTTATTTGGAATCTGCTTAAGTGCATCTTGTTCTTTTAAAAATCTTGTCCTGAGCATTCATGATTAAATATATTGTAGATGTTTTGTTGCCATTTCATGACTGATTATTCTTATATCATATTAAATATTAATTGATTTGTTTCCATGAAAAATGACCAGGCTACTCTGGTTAGTGAATTTTCAGATTGGGTACATGCAACTGTACTATCACTCTGGGATTTCTGAAGAATTTGGTACTGGCCTCTTTCTGCTCCCATTGAAATTAATTAATTAGCACGTACGAAGTCTTTTCGTCAAATGTTCAGCTGATACAGTATAGACTGATTTTTAAATTTGTGCTTTGGTTTGTCATGTGCTTTTCACAGCAGACTGCATTATTAACATAAGTCTGGGCTTACGCTGTTCAGTGCGCGGTCCTGTCTTGTTTTTATCCCTTGGTCAATTACTAGTTCATTAACATATTTGCCTCTGTGATGTTAATTTTTGTTTCTCTGCTCTAAAATGCTGTATCTTTGCTTTGCAGAAATGAGCCTGCAAGTATTGCCGTACAGGTTGCAGTCAGACTTCACTTAAGGGCAAGGTTATTCTTTCTTGTATAGCCTTTCACAGTTGCAAGGACTGCAATATAATGATAGAAACCTGTTGGAAGAGTGTCAGAATCTTAATTATGTAGGAGACTGCAAATGTTTTTTGAGGTTTGCATCAAACAAAACAAGAGGAGTCTAGAACTTCATCAAAATATATTTCTAAACACTGGGACAGAAGAGTAAATTGGCTAAAGCCTGGCATTTGGAATTTGTATGGGGATAATTGTAATTATAAAGGTTTTTCTCTGCTTAATTAAAGGCACTCCTCTGCAGAAATAAGAAAGCAATTTACTCTCCAACCAGGCTTTGCACAGTGCTGTCAACGAAGCTTAAGTACCCCCGGCTTTTCTACTCTTCATCTGGTAAGTTCTGGCTTTATCTTCTTTACACAGGTTTGGCATCTACATTGCTTAATGTTTTTAAGGTAAATTAAGTGATCTTCTTAAGTTGTCTTGTTTTCCACTGGCTTCTGCCCAAAGCTGTTAAAAAATGCTCCCTGGCGAGCTGAGGAAATTATACATCTGAAAAAAATGAGAATGGTCCTTGGAGCCTGAAATAGGACAGTCTTTCTGCCTACTACTATAAATCAAAGTTAATTAGTAAGTGTTGGAGTATGTTACATCCTTTCCTTGCTGGAATCATTCAGCTCCGTCAAGTAAATGCATTGTGTGGCGATTACAGATGATTTGCAAAAGGTCAGTGAATAAAGAGGAGAAAAGGGAAGGTAGAGGCTCAGCTAGCATGGCTTAATACAGAGTTTCCAAAGCTAGCAGCAGCGGCAGCACACTGACCTGTTTTTCAGTGCTGTAGAGTAAGCATGTTAAGTGAGAAATGCCAAAGTATGTTCTGATTGGCATAGCTATAATTGAGTCAACTGTTATGTGTCTCCGAATCATCTTCAGCCTTCCATGTGTAATCTCCCTATAAAGAAGTCAGAACATATGACACTGCCGTTATGACAAAGGGGAAAAAGTGCCAGATCTTTTTAATGTCCTTTCAGGGAAAATGGGTATTCTGCGAACATACTATGCCGTAAATAAAACTGGCTGCAATTTTGATACTCTCCTTTTTCCTACCCTTGTAATTTTTTCTTGTTTTTGTGAGACCCGGTAAGTAGAAGCAGGAAAAGTCTTTGTGCACCAGCGATTGTGAAAAATGTAAAACACGAGATGTAAGCAGTTACTTCCTGTGTGTCAGGGCCTCCCGCCACTGCTCACTTCCTTAATCTGAAATGCTGTGGTGTTTTAACTTGTTCCTTGCGGTTATTCAGCCTGGGGAGGCTAGGTCCCTTCTTCTACATGCAGACAACTGCTTTTGCTCTTGAGAAACTTGATAACATTTCATTTACTGAGTAGTACGCCGCAGCTGCCATTTTGTGTGCTGTCACAATCTACATGCCTCTAATCCGCCATCCTTAAAAAGGTATGTTTGCAGTAATGATTTGTGGCATTTTCTGTAGAATAATTGTTTTGCACACTTGTATGATGTGTGAAAAGGAGTGTTGGCTTCTGAGTTGAAACAGTAGCTCTGTTTCCTTTGATAATTTTCACCAGTTGTTAGGGTCACCATTATCCTCCATCTGCATTTACTGTTTTCACCATCTTTTTTACATTGTATCTAATTTACGATAGACAAAAGCACACATTTCTAGTGGTTACAGATTATTATTAACACTTCAACTAGAAAACGTTAGCAGATGTAATGAAATGTGGTGGATTTGTCTTGTCCAAATGGAAAAGTGTGATTTCTGAAAGGAAATGCAATGCTTAATCAAAAATTAGATTGTATTATGCAAAAATATTTTGATTGCAAAACATTACACCTTCAGCAACTGAAAAGATGCAATATACTTTTGTATACTTTAAGCTGTGCTTTACTTTAATCTTCCGTGAATTTTTTTTAGTAGATCTTCATATATATATACACACTAACAATGCATGTTTTACATACTGGCAGTACAGTAAGTGAACTTCAAAGGTATTATGCTGACAGTTAAAATAATATCCATAGCTAATAAAGATCCCTATTTACTCATAACCGTTGATCCAGCATGCTCAGCACTACACTTGGTACACACCAGAGATAGTGCTTAACCTAAAAATTTATTAACAGCACAGTGTATTTCTTCAGCTGGCTGCCTCATGATTTGGTGGACTTACTGTCAGTTTTAGGTTTTCCCTTTGGATAAAAAGAGAAAAGAGAGATTTTCCCAAAGGTGTTTTCAGAGAATTCAGTCAGTCCCTTAAATACAGAGGCAGAGGGGTGAGTCCAGAGACTTTATTTATGCAGAGACCAATACAGTTTCCCTATAAAAGGGGAATGTGGGGCAGGCAGTGGTGGTTGGATGTGTTCAAAGGTCTCTACTACATCATTTGCAGGAGTATTTACCACATCTATTTATATTTTTTTTTTTTCAAAAGTTTAAATTGGCTTGCTTCCCCTCGATGTTTTTAGCACACTTATTGTAAAGATGCTTTACAACTTTCTGCAAGATGTTTCTGGATTTTTATTAGCTGAATAATTTCCTCACGTATATTTTCAGAACTCTAAAAAGGCTACAAAACTCATATTTACCACTAATCAGTTTTAACTCATCTTCTTATCTACAGTGACTGACGTGGCATATTATGTGTGAGCCATTTCAGTTCAGTCACCCGAAGCTTTACCACTGTTGAGCACCTTTGCATGCTTCATAAATTGTGGAATTCCTCATTGTCGTATTGAGCTAAAATTCCTGATGTTGTGGGTGTAACGCTCTTGTGTGCAGAGGTCACTTTATGCTCAGGTGAAATTGCTGTCAACTTCCATGAGAGCCTTGCACAAGTAGGACTCAGTAGTAATGAGTGAAGACTTCATGATTTGAGCGCACAGATTTTACTTGTGGAGAAGAACACTGGCGTCTAAGGAGGATAGCTCCAGAACACATGTTGGATGAGACAATAGCCACAGCGACATTGAATATAACGGCAGTGTTGACATCAGGGACATTGGATGCCTTATTTTTCCCACACCCCGTTACCAGCTCCATAGAGGTAGATTATCTGATCTATAGTCAGACTATTTATTGCTGGCAGCTTCAGAAGGCAGTCTTGTGAAAGGTATTTGGGCTAATCAGTGCAATGCAATCCTTGCTCATTACAGACAAGGATGATTTGACAGCTATTTTTTGCTAGAATTCTTCCTCCTAGTAAATAAGGTATTGCAGTGCTACTACGCTTTATTTTTCTGTGCTTGTACTGCACTGAGGTGTCCTCAGCTTTTCTGGAACTCAAACTATAGGTTTTCTAAACTATAGTTTTCAAACTATAGGTTTTGGAACATAAACTACAGGTTTTCTGAAGCTGTAGCTTTTAGATCTCTTTTTTTATTTGCCAAGAAAATTAACAATATGAGATGCTGGTCTCTGTACTCAACAGGACAGATGTTTTATTTTCTAAACATATACAGGCTATTTTTGTTGGCTATATAGCAAGTACAATAAATTTCAGTTTTATCTATACATAAAATAACATATACTTTTAACATATAAAGTCACATTTATGTGTATGTGAACATTTCTAGGTACCATATCAAAAAATATTTTTCTGCCTGTGAGACTAAGAAGATAAAAAGACCCAGGCAGCTTCATAGCATGTATGAGTGGCAGAGCTTGCACTTGTTGAACTTTGTTCTGATCTGACATTCTGTGTGAGAATGACTGATTAAATGTAGTCAGATACAACTGCTCTCTATCAAGGTGCAATGCCATGTGCTGTAGAAATGGTGGATATCTAAGGTTTGCAATAATAACTTTAGTAGTTCCATATAATCTTTCGTGTAGTTACTGTACTAACCCTTGAAAAATCCAATAAAATCAGAACTCTAATAAAATGCAAACCAGTAACAGTCAGAGATAGAAAATAATAATTTCTTCTGATTTGGGGTATATCTTGTCCTCAACTTTGTTTGGAGTCGAAAGCACACAGCGTTTCTAATAGTATCTTCCACGCACAGCACCTCAAATGAGAGGCATCTTCATGATGGCAGCCACAGTGCTTGCAGTTGGTCCTTAGCTCAGTGTAACTTCCAAAATGTACTGCCTTGGCCTTGTTATTTGTAATGCCTTTCGTCACATGTGCTGTAGAGTCCATTGGCAGGTCCCTGCCAGCTGGCGCTGCCTGTCACTGTCATTTTGGTCCCCTGCCCTTGTCCTCTGTTGTTCCTACTCACTGGTCCCTTTTTCATAACTCTGACTGATACCGTGGATTGGACAAGAGGGACTGAGTGCACTTCACGGACTCCACCAGAACACATCTGAGGGCATCCAGGACATACTTCAGTCACCCCTCCTTCTACTAGCATCTAGGAAAGCTCAACAGAGAAAATAGGTGCAAACTTGGATTTAGGTGTAGTATCTTCCATTTCTTCTCTGTGTTTTAAAACTTTTCTCTCTTTGTTCGCTTTCTTTTTTCAGCTGAATGTTTCATTAGCAACTTTTCCCTGCATTAAATGCAGTGGCACTGTGTATAAGGTTGGAAGTCTGTTTCTGATGTTTAATAAATAATGGGACAGTAACAAGAATTAAATAAATGACTCTAAATTACACTATTAAGAAAAATAGTCTTTTGCTAACATAAACGCTTCTTTATTTCTTCCATTAGCCTTCCTTTTATGATGCAGTAGACCCTGTAGATTTTGAAGGCTTCCTAATGACGCGGCTGAACAACTTGGACTCAGAACTAGCACAAGAACTTGGTGACTTTCCTGAAGATGACTTGGACATTGTCTTTACACCCAAAGAGTGCAGGACTTTGCAACCCTCTATGCCAGAAGATGGGTAAGGAGACTTTCTCTCCCTCTGAAACACTGCAGGTTTAAAAATGGTTTTGAAGATGTTGATCCAGACACCTCAGTCTGCCATCCAGCCATCCATTATGTGCTTGCTGAACTTTAAACATCTGAACTTTGCTATTGATTCTGTAGGCTGTTTGCACACTTAAAATTATGCAAGCGCTTATACGACTTCCTGAGCTAGCTGGTAGTGGCAGAAGTGAGGTAGGCGTAGACCAGGAAGAAGAGTAAAGGAGGGCACGAGGGTAGTACGAAAAATAATTTTGTAGCTGTGATCCCAGAGGTGGAAGTTGATTCTGATCATGTAGTAGGCATAGGATTGAGGAGTTTTTCTTTTTTCTTTTTTTTTTTTTTTGCCAGCTATGTGTTGCATGGCATTGATCAGGTCACTAAGCATCTCTTTCTCAGTACCTTTTTTGCTTAAATGGGGGAAATAGTTCATACTTCACAAGATTTGTGGGGGGGAAAAGTGTGAATTTCTAGTGTAGGAGTCACTTTTGGTTTCAGGATGACATTAATGAAATAATTGGGAAGCTTTCCACCACTTTCAACAGCTTTTAAATTAAAATAGGTAGCATGTGTTGATACTGGTGCTAGGCCATCCTGGAAATATTTCAGCTGGTTTGATAAACAGGCAAACTATGGACAACGGAAGTTTTTGGAATGAGAAAAAGGGATGCATTGGAGAGTTTTCTGATGTGGTTTAGGAAAGTCCTAAGCATTGTGTGCAAAATACTGTCCAAGGATTGTTTCACTGTAAATGGTACCTTCAAGTAGAAGCACAAAGGTCTATTGAGTTTTGCAAGCAGTAACAGCGAGATGAACACGAAGCCAACACCAGTTTAGCCCCAAACTGCTGCCTCCGCAAAAACAGCTGACCATGCAACATGTTTGGGATGGGGGCTGGCTCCTTCCAGTATATTCAGGAAATGAATGGGACAGCCTGTACTCTCTGCTGTGCTGAACCTGAACACTGAAGGGACAAATAGGCTTAGCTGATGGTGTCCTGGCTCGCAGGGTAGATCTGCATCCCCCTCTGTTCCTGCAAAAGTTGTTACAGCCTGCTCTAATTTGTACCAGCCAGCTGTATAAACTACAGCCCTATACAACAGCAGTAATTGTTCAGTGTTTTCTGCCCAACTTGCCAAATGCAATGAGGCTAATCAGGAACCACAGTTTATATAATTTTTGCCAGCTATGGACTAGCTGAGGACCTCTCTCTCTAAGCAAGGTCTGAGCCTACAAGTTTCTTATTGGGCCAGTGCACCTCCCAGGAACTTCAGGAGAGCGAAGGCGGTAGAGACGAGGTGTCATACTAGCTCACTTGAGAACTCTTTGAACCATACAGCTCCTAGGGGATTTTGTAACATTTGCACAAAAGGTGATTTTCACTTGAAGTTACTCATGGAAAATATTCCAAGCTTTATCATGAATTCTTGTTTTGCTGTAGATTGGGAAGAGAGAATGGATGTGGGAGACAGCGAATATTTTCATACTTGAAGTTCCCATTTATTTAAATTAAAGACAAAAATAGTAAAAAATTATCCAACTTTGACATGAGGTTTAAAAGATAAGATGACCATTTGTCCCTTATTTCCAAGGTTACTTCCCAGCATGACTGCTGTTTAAAACAGCAGTTATCTGTATGTTTTTCCAGGAGAATGTGTAGACTCATGTTGTACAATTAATTTCAAGCCTGATTTGCACCACAGTGACATTAAGGGTTTTGTAAGGAGTCTGTGGCAAAGCTCAAGTAGTCAATACCAACAAATACGCTTTCAGCAGATTTCTTTACACAGCAGCTTCCTATTTAGCCGTTCCCACCGCTGTTACTGGTATTAGTGCTTTCACAGAAAATCCTCGTCATGGATGCCAGGATGTGTTAGGGAAGATGAGAGCACAAGAGCACAGGAGGGGCAGGCACCAAAGATTCGCCTGCAGGTGATGCAGTTTGTGGTGTCTTCCTGCACAAGAGATGGAAACAGATACTGCTGATCAAACTGGGTTAACCTGCTGCCTGGTTGCAAACATAGGTCCCACCTGTACCAGATGCAGGAAGTGACCATGTGCTGTGTCAGGCCACCGGTGGCAGGGGCACACAGCAGTCCGGTATCGGCCAAGGCTCTGTCCTGCAGTGCACGCATGAACCCACATCACTTGTCACCCAGTCTTGGTAATCAGTTGCAAATCTGTTGAGAGTTCTGGGTGGAGAGCGCTAAGAAGTATACTTTTCACCCATTCTTGCATTGCATGTGTATCGTCCTTGTTTACTCACTTGGATCAGAGGATGTAACAAGTGATTTTGGCGCAGGTCACTAAAATTTTTTGGAATAGGTGTAGGGGAATTATGCTACAACATCGTGACAGCAAATTCACAGACAACAACTTTATCTTATATATATAATATTATATTTCAGTTCCAATCAGTATCTAGTCTATCAGGCAGCACTGACAACTCCCTACATTACATGAGACTTATTTGAAAATCATAAAATTAAATTATAACATATTCTTAGATGTTGAAGTTTTATTATGCTATCTGATTAAAAGCTTAGGGTCCCTTTTTAGAATTTTCTTCATTTCTATGAGAAAGAGAAAATTACACCAAAACCATACAAGAGGCTATGTATTTGCAAGAGTCCAGGTGCTGAGGCCTCTGGTAAAATGTATGTTGTTATCAAGTTTTGAAAATCACAAAGATGGGTACTTGGTATGATTTCTTCTATTTTGTTGTATTTTATAGCAACATCAGTCTTATATTCATGAAATGCATAGTGTGGCAAATAGTCACCAGTATTAAATGCATGGTTGTTAATTTATAAACACAGTAACAAAAATCTGCATTGGGGAATTCATGCTTGCACAGAATTTTTTAAACCTCAAACAATAGTTTAGCAGTAAAATAAATATACAGGAGAGGACTAATACAGAGGCCTTTTTCTGAACAGCTTGTTTAGATAAATTTCTTTGTCCTTAAGGTATGACCTAGGTACTAAAATATTTACAATATTTGCTTTTTCCCCAGGGTTGAACTGGACTCACATGTCAGAGACTGTGTTCAGACGTATATCCGAGAGTGGCTGATTGTGAATCGAAAGTAAGCTACATACAAGTAAACAAAATAGAAAATACCTTGCACTTTATTTGTCAAAGAGGAGATGCATGCTGTTACAAGTAATCCTAAAGAATAATGATTTGGGACAGTGACTGAAGACAAGAACTGACTTTTCAGTAGTGTATATAACTATGTAGTTTTGTTTGAACTGGTGTGCTATAGCTAAATATTGTTGCATCTGCTTCTTAATTATCAGGCACTCTGGGAATTAATTGGGAAGAAATTCACATTTACTGTCTGTAATGGTGATTTATCTAAAACAGGAATACTACTACTATTTGATCATGCTAAAACGAAAGATAACATGGATAAAGATTATATTTCTGTGCTCTTCATTTTCCCCTCTGTACCCTGAAAATTCAACATGATCTGATGTCTAATGGTGTCTGAAAATGAAACAGAGCACTAGTAGCAAAAAAACAAGGATTATGGGATTTCCCAGCTGTGATTGATTGTATTCATGGGATTATTAGTGTAACATCCAACTTTACTATTTTACATCAGTAAATGATTTCTGCATTTGGGGTCAGTGTAATTCAACACACAGACTTGAAACTGTAGTCGTTACAAGTGGCTTAATTTCCTTTATTTTGTTTTGTTTTGTTTTATTTTATGTTCTTTTAATTTTACCATTTTATTTCATTCCATTCCATTTCATTCCATCTCATGTATTAAATGTGAAGAGAACTCTCAGTCAGTGCTTTCTGTGCAGGGGTGTCTGACCCAACATCTCAGGGATGTGCTGTACCAGTAGAGCACACCTCCTTCCCCATCACCTCCTTCTGTTCCTCAGAAAGAGGTCTTTGGAGCTCTGTTTTTCTGCGCTGCTCCCTGTTCACCCCTCGTGCGCTCATGCCCTGTTCTTGAGAAGCAGTAGTAGCAGCTGATGGTAGCATGCTGACATATTTGCTGCCATTTCCTTGTGCCTCTTAGCCCGCCCTTGCTACTCTCCGTTTTTCTGACCTGATATACATCACCAGGCAGTGCATTACGGGTTGAGTCCTGGTGATTGTAAAGGAATTGCATTGTTTAGTTGTGCAGCTTGTGCAGGGACGGAGCAGCCGCTGAGGGTTATTAAGAGACTTCCTCCAGGGGTGCTGATGAAGTTGATTGAGTTCTCAGAACTGTTCCACAGTGAGTCACTAAAAATAAGCTAGTGGGTTTTGCAGGCTCTCCACCTGCGTCACTCGGAGCACGGGCGCTAGCTCTTTCAGGCAGCGGTGCCCTGACCACGCTGTAAAAAGCCCGTGTACAGCTTTGTCTGTGCACATGAGTAGGGAGCAACCAGTAAAATAGGTGAGGTGAAAAATAGAACATAGCTATTTTTGCACCTGTGTGTGCTTGTAGAAGTGTGAATGGAGCCGTAGAAATACACACACATGAAAAGTTTTGTTGTGTGTTTTACTGTTATTTCATTCAT
This sequence comes from Pluvialis apricaria, assembly GCA_017639485.1. NCBI lineage: Eukaryota > Metazoa > Chordata > Aves > Charadriiformes > Charadriidae > Pluvialis > Pluvialis apricaria. Next base: position 29,706,036 of record CM030044.1, read on the forward strand.
TCAGGTAAGGCAAATTTGCATTCAAAAACTTTATTGAGCAGTTGAGTGTGTGGTAAACAGGATAAAGGGCCCTCTCAGAGAGCTGGGCTTTGATGGCTGTGGCTAAAAAAGCAAGCATGTTGTTAAAAATTGCAAAGAACAAGACAGTGTAAAAGATGCTGTAGTGTCACATAAACCGGTGATAGATCGCTATTGGGAGTCTCATGTTATGCTCAGACACTATCTCAAAACAGATATGAAAGGAAGAAAAGACATCAAGAGAGAAGTGAGAAAAAGTAGTTGTAGAAAGCTTTGCATTGTTTTGAGAAAGGCTGGAAAAACTGTAGTTGCCTACCTGGGAGACAGAGATTCATAGGACAGGTTGCTGAACATATGGTCTGGTGAGCTACGGGTGAGAGGAGTGTGTTATTGAGTTTCATCCATTCATGGATGTGGAGGTTCAGAACAGGAGATTAAAGTCTTCCACGAGTGACATGAGCAGAGGTGGTTCTCATGCCCTAGACAGGGGGATTGGGCAGAGCTGAGGGGTCCATGTGTTTTTATCAGAGGCTGAATGGGAGGCTTGTTCCTGTGCCTGTCAGTTTCTCTTTTCGGTTGTCCTTTGTTCTTTTTCCTTGTCCTGTTTTCCTAATTCGGTCTGTGGCCATTAAATTGACATGTGCTCTAAAGCAGGGTTTGGTGAGTTTTAATTGCTACTGTGCTTTTCAAAATAAATAAACAATATAAGTAAATCTTCCAGGAATACTTTAGGGGAAAGGCATCTCTAGTGTGGCTTGTACACCACAGGGAAAATGTGATCTCAAGTACATAAAACTCTCCATTAATCATTTGTTTGCCACCAGAAGTAGTAAAAAAATAATCAACAAAACCTCTTTTGGATGCTGAAATGTCTTAAACTCGTGCAGAATTTCTGTCACCTTTCATTCTGGATGATTAACACAATTCCAAAACAAGGTCACATCCAAGGAGAGCTGGGATTGTCTCTTTTATGACTTCAGTTTTCATTTGCAGTGAACTGGTAAACGATTCAAATGCAAACAATTAAAATTAAAACACATCAGAGCATATAATTCAGTTACTCCCAAAATGTAATAAAAAGGTGTCTCCCTGATCAATAATTGCTTATTGTGGCAATGTCTTTATGGAAGTACTCCGATGTTTAGACATTGCTTTGGGAGTGTTATGGAAAGGAAAATGAACAAAGAAGGATACTGTAACAAAGGAAGCTGATTGCAAGGAGGCCATCACAGGATTTAGCAAATTGCATACTAAAGTGGAAGAAATAAAGCTCTGGAAGCATGTGGTATCCTTCTTCAGGGTACCTGCTGGGTTTTTTTCCATCTGCCACAAAAACGTGACTTGAAATTGGTGTCTTGCTGCAAAATTTTGGGGAGTTGCCAGCAGAGAGGGTTACATTGTGCTATAGCAATAGTCCTCTTCAAAAAGGTGTTTGAAAGGTGTAGATTGTTGTATGTGATTGACTTGGGATACCAGCCAGGTCCAGTACAAAAGCAGTAAGCTCCTTGATGTACCATTGCAGGAGCAAAGAGCCAGCCAAGAGATAAGCGATCCCGATCCATGTTCTTAAGGTCACTGAAATAATCACCGTGTCTGATGAGGGGCTCAGAGCTTAATTTGTACCTAGGTCAGGTTTTGCTGCTGTCCCACGCTCACAGTCTATGCAAAAGTGATCTGAATGAATTTTCTTCCTCTTAAAACCATTTCTAATGTACATGAGAGAGTTGCAGTGGTGTGATAAAACAATTAAACATTGTGAAATGTCACATTTTTGCATAAAAGCTGTGCTACGCTTCTCTTTTGCACAGTAATGTTTCCAGTTGCTTACTTTTTTTTTTAAGTTGTCCTTTCTGTTTTATTTTCCCTTAACTCTTCCTCGTGCTCTCCTGACTTGCTTCTGAAAGGAACCAAGGGAATCCAGATACTTGCAGCCTGAAAAACAAGGGATCCCGAAAAGATTTTCACAAGACGCTTCAAAAACAAACATTTGAATCGGAAACATTGGATTCTGGCGATGCAAACTTTCAGGTATGTTTTCTTCACTTTGGGAAAGGTGATCAAATGTAGCAGCTTTCCTTAGAGAAGGCATCCCCAGGTCTTTGCAATGGCGTCAAGCGGAGAGCCGTGCCTGCCATTAGGCCTCATGGCAGAGGTAGCGTTAAGGCGGCTCTCCACCCGAGAAGCAAGAGACATTTCGTGACACCTCGGCGTCCAAGCCGCAGCTTGCCATTTTGTTGTTTTCCAACAGGCGGGGCCCCGACACGTCCACGCACTCCCCGAGGAGGCCTCGAGGACAGCCCTTGCCTCCTCCGACTTCGACCTGCGCAGCCTGCAGCCGGACCCCCGCCTGGAGAACCTGCTGCGGCACGTCAGCGCCGAGGAGTTCGAGAGGCAGAACGAGGAGGCACGGCGCACCAACAGGCACGCCGAGCTCCTCGCCCTCTACCCCTCCGTGGATGAGGTGAGCCCGGAGGTGGACATGGCGCACAAGCCTTCCCCAGCTGCCGGCCCCCAGGGCATCTTTAAGGTTAAAGTTGCACCAGGGTTGAAAAATGGGGTTTGTGGCCTGGATACATGTCTCCCTTGGATAACAACACAGTGAAGGCACGTCACCATGGCCTCCTGTCAGCTATCTTGAACATGTGTTCAGGGCGTTGTACTCGGACTCATGGTTTGCCTGAGGCTTCATTGCAACCCCTTGGTGCGGGTCAAGTCCCATGCTGGTGATACGGTTGTGTTGGGGTGTTATGTTTCGCTGTAATGCTTGCTTGGGGGCCAGAAGTATAAATATTCAGTGTAAATGCCAGATGTGGGTCAGAAGTGTAAATATTCAAAAACGTGAATCAATTTTCCTTCATCTCTAAGGAGATGAAATGCATGCTGAGTGGGGCAAGGTGGTAGTCTGTAGCAGTAGTCCAGTTAATGTCACATAAAGGTTTTATGTAAGCACATAAATTTACAGTTGTTTTAACCGAGTATGACTAGAATAACTGTTTAACGATAGGAAGATGCAGTGGAGATACGGCCCGTGCCAGATCGCCCAAAGGAACATCTGGGCAACAGGATTTTGGTGAAGCTGCAGACTCTGAAGTAAGTATCCATCACAAGCCTCGCTCACCATTTCTCCGTTCTTGCCAGCATGCTGCTGCCAACCCTTCTACACCACTGCAGGTGGCCTGTCCAGCAGGTGTTTACATGCTTGCTTGCTCATTCTTCGTGTAGCAGAGGACTATTTCTATGCGTCATTACAGAAGTCTTTAACTTGTCAGGGTGAAAAGGAGTTGGGATTGAGCACAAATTCTGTATTTCCAGCAAACTAGATTGGTCTCCCTACAGGCTACTGGACTTCACAGAATCACAGAATCTCCTAGATTGGAAAAGACCTGTAAGATCATCTAGTCCAACCATTAACCTAACACTGACAAGCCCGCCATGAAACCGTGTCCCTAAGCACTGTATCTACACAACCCTTAAATACCTCCAGGGATGGGGACTCCACCACTGCCCTGGGTAACGCGTTCCAATGCCTCATGACCCTTTCAGTGAAAAAATTCTTCCTAATACCCAATCTAAACTTCCCTTGGTGCAACTTGAAGCCATTTCCTCTTGTTCTGTCACCTGTTACTTGACAGAACAGGTCGACTCCCACCTCTCTGCAACTTCCTTTCAGATAGTTGTAGAGAGCGATAAGGTCTCCCCTGAGCCTCCTTTTCTCCAGGCTAAACAACCCCAGTTCCCTCATCCACTCCTCACTTGATAAACAGAAAAAAAATCCTCAAGAAAGGCATGATCATTTTTAACTGATATCTGAGACCACGTTTCTGACAAATTTAGAAAATACATCACGTGCGGTTTACTTCCCTTCTTTTCCTCTTGAAATCATCTAATAAAATGCACTAATGTAAAAATCCTCCAGGCATTGACAGAGCTAAGGTCTGGAATTAAATAATTGTCCTTATTTTCTAATGGGAAATTAGAAATAGTCAAAATATAGTCCTTTCATTTATTTATTATACAGAGTCTTAAGACTGCGGTATTAATCAGTGTCCTGTGTGTCTTTCCTTAACAGGTTTGATATAGAGATCGAACCTTTGTTTGCATGCATAGCTCTCTATGATATAAAAGAAAGGAAAAAGGTAAGTATGCATACAGTGTTTTTGTTCAGTTGGCTGGCGTTTTTTTTCTGGAGTAATAATTTAGGAAAACTTAAAAAAAACATGAAACTTTCTCACACATGCACTCTGATCCAGGATTTTTTTTATTCAGTAAAAGTCACATGCTTGCAATTGTTTATTTTGTAGTTCTAGTTACTACCTTTGACTTATTTTAAAATAAAATTTGACGCATTTTTACTTTGCAATACTTTTTAATTCTTTTTCTTTCCAAGATCTCAGAAAATTTTCATTGTGACCTCAACCCTGATTCATTAAGAGGATTCTTGCGTCCTCATACACCCTCCATTGACTTGTCTACTCAGGCAAGATCAGCAGTATTTTCTGTCACTTACCCCTCATCGGATATATACCTAGTAATAAAGGTATGTTATAGTGCTACTTCAAGACCATTCTTCATGTTCCCAGTTGTGCCTGTTGCGCTGACAAACATGAGTTTCCTGTAGCTGAGATGAATTCTGATATTTTTTAGTAGTACATGTGCAGGTGTCCACTGGTATATCTCACTCCCAAGCTAAGAAGTTATATTGATACCCTGTGTTCTAGTTGTACTAAGTATTTAGAATTTCCTATCTCTGTCTAAAGGAAATTTAAAGTAAAGTAAAATAAACCATTTTTAAAAATTTTAATTACATTCTGTGAGATTTTGGGGCTTTGGTTTAGTATACTTTGCATCATTTTGTTTATTCAGTTCTGAAACTGATTTAGCCTGAGGGCTTTGTATCCTGGGGTCCATTAAAAAGTGCATGGCCAGCAGGTTGAGGGAGGTTATCCTCCCCCTCTACTCTGCCCTGGTGAGGCCACATCTGGAGTACTGTGTTCAGTTCTGGGCTCCCTGGTTCAAGAAAGACAAGGAACTGCTGGAGAAAGTCCAGTGGAGGGCTACAAAGATGATCAAGGGACTGGAGCATCTCTCTTCTGAGGAAAGGCTGAGAGACCTGGGTCTGTTTAGCCTGGAGAAGAGAAGACCGCAGGGGGATCTTATCGATGCTTATAAGTATCTGAAGAGTGGGGTGTCAAGAGGATGGGGCCGGACACTTCAGTGGTGCCCAGGGACAGGACAAGGGGCAACGGGCACAAACTGCAACACAGGAAATTCCGTCTCAACTTCCTTACTTTGAGGGTGGCAGAGCACTGGAACAGGCTGCCCAGATTGGTTGTGGAGTCTCTAAGTCTGGAGATATTCAAATCCCACCTGGATGTGTTCCTGTGCAACTTGCTTTAGGTGAACCTGCTTTAGCAGAGGGGTTGGACTAGATGATCTCTGAAGGTCCCTTCCAACCCCTCCCGTTCTGTGATTCTGTAAACCACTTCACTTGGAATGTGTTAATTTTCCTCATTTCAGTGAAAATACAGTAGTACCTGGTTGACAGTGTTGCCACATATGTATTTTCTGCTTTCTAACAAACCAGATGGAAAACTAGGGGAAGGTTTAGTATCAGTTACCCCATAAATACAGTTTTAATTCTGTATTGTGCCTTTAGGCAGGCTCTTTCGTATTGCTAGGGAAGGAACACATTATTATTTGGGTGATATTTTTGCTTTGTGAGTGTCTTATTTTACTGCTTTTTGTAGATAGAAAAAGTGCTTCAGCAAGGAGAAATCGGAGACTGTGCAGAACCCTACATGGTTCTTAAAGAAAGTGAGGCTGGAAAGGTAAGTAAATAACTAAAAAGAGCATTTAGATCAAAAAATGCGTGCACAAGGAAAAAAACAGAGAAAGAGCAGATGCTTTGGAATAGGACAGAATCCCAAGAACGTTTGGGAGGAAGCCAGTTGATGCATCCAAGGTGCAAGCAGTCTGGTGTCTGTGACCGACAGGAAGAAGTCATGAGAAGGCAAGGTGCACTTTCATTACTGGCCCCTTGAGAAATCAATACTAACAAAGTCTTGAGTCACAAAGCCGATAGGGGTGAGCAAAGGAGATGACAATGGAAAGTGGAGTTGGCAGAAACATTCATACTTCAGAGACAAACAACCTGTTGTACCCCATACATGGCCAGTTCAGTGCTGTCATCCATAGATAACATGAGCTCTGTTCAAGGAATTCGTGGTCATTTACCTCCCTGGAGCAGGCTGACAATGTTTGCCAGACTTCCACCCATCTCTCAGCTTTAAAATATTGCTTTCAGCAGAATATTGTTTCTGTATCTGACAAGGGAAGTAGAACCTGCTAACATTTCATGGTGGTTGTTCATGCTGGGTTTGAGGGTCGCTGCAAAAAGGTCTGTGTTCTCCTTTTCTATGATGAAAATCAACTCATTGAAAAGCAATGAGAAGGGAATGTACAAATCAAACCAGCTATGATCCTGACAGTGATGTAGCAAGAAAACATGAGATAAGAACGCAAATTATTTACTGAACTGTAATTTCCATCTTTTTATTTCTAGTAACATTAAAATAACTGCTTTTTAAACAGTGTTTATTTTCTTTGTCTTAGACAAAAGAAAAGATTGAAAAACTGAAAGCCCAAGCTGAGTCCTTTTGTCAGCGGTTGGGGAAATACAGAATGCCATTTGCCTGGATTCCCATAAGCCTAACTAATTTCTTCAATCTTTCAACACTTGAACGAGAAATACCTGAGGCCGAAGGTTTAAACGGTAGTTATCTAACTTTTCTAACTAATGCCAAGTGACTCTTTGGTAGGACTGTGCTTAGGAAACAATGTCATTTACTCTGGCATCAAAAGTGAACCGCAGATTCAAATTCATGTCTTCTTAGCCTTCCTTTTCAGTGCTACAAACAATTACAATTTCATATGCTCACTGTTTCATCTCCGCATATTTATTTTTATGTATGCTAAATATTCTTCCATGTTTTAGGCCGAATTGTGGTCGAACACTGGCTTTTTAAAAGTAAAACTGCCTTTGCCATATGGAGTTCATTTGCAATACAGAGCAATCAAAATACATACCATCTTAGTTTCTAGAATATACAGGACCATTGGTCAACAACATTGACCAATGTGCTTTGTAACCCATGAACTAAAAATTTGAATAAGCTTGTGCTGTGCAGCAGAAATAATGTCACTTCACTAGGTGTGTCCTGGCATTCGACTGTTTCACATTGTCTGAAATAAAAGTAGTGGAATGTTTTAGGTACTCTCTCTATCCTCTGATGTTGCTTGGAATTTGTGCATTTCTAGTGTATTCTGATAGTCTTTGTACTGAAGCAATACAAAGCAAGTTGTTTCATTTAATTTCCCTTTGAAGGGAAAGGATCCGCTAGTGACAAGAGGGCAACGCTGCTACAGGCGAGAAGACCTTCTGAGAGAAGTCTCAGCACAGAGGACAGCTATCCAGCATCAAACTTCAAAACTATCTCTCTGACCCTCAACACCTTCTTTAAACAGGTACTGAATACTCTTTATTTCTCATTGCCTGAGACATTTTTTGTCTACGTAATGTGAACTGTGTTGGGAAATGTTACCAGTGATGTTCATGTGGGGGCAGAGAATAACTGCTGTCAAGTAGGCAATAACCCAGTTGCTTTGCATGCCTCAAGGACATGGTTCACTCAGAAACTTTTCTCAGTGTTATGGAACATTGTTATGAAGATACTGATTTTTGTCTTTCTCCTGGTAGGAAGGAGACAGGCTCAGTGATGAAGATCTGTTCAAATTTTTAGCTGATTTCAAAAGATCATCTTCCTTGCAGAGAAGAATTAAGACTTTACCAGGTACATAATTAATTTTGGATGGAAATGAATTTTCTCCCCTGAATTGTTCTGTAAATTCCAACCCCAAAATAAAATTAACTTGGGTTTTAAGTCTATAGTACGTGCTATTGTGGAACTTCCTGGGTTCCCAGTGTCTACTTCAGCACAGGTGCTTTTGAGGTTTTTTTCTGTATGAGTGAGTATGGAGATTTGCATTTAGCTTAATATTCTAAAATGATTTGCTTTCTTCCCTAATTCACAGTGTATCTACTGGATTTCTTTTGTTATTATTCAAACTGTTTGAAGGCTGTGCTTTAAAGCAAATTCTAAGATCCTTGCTATTTCCCTGCAGTGTTTTTTAAATTAGTCTTATTTTACAGAGGGAGATTAAAATGTGTACACATTTCATCTTGTTTGGGTATTTTGGTCAGTGTTAGCTAACAAAGTAGGGAAGCAGAGATAGTGTTTGGCTACTGTCAAAAACCTGACCACCTTATTTTTTCTTTTTGCATAAATTACAGCTCAAACTCTTCCAGGTTGCAGAATGCCCTTAAAAAATATTAACTAAGTGCAAAGCTGTTTTGGCTTTTTAGCTGATTGCCAGAAATGACAAGTCTGAGTTCCCCAAATGGTTTTCACTTATCACAACAGAGAATTTATATTGAGTCTAGTTACACTTGGGTAAATGTTATCAGTATTAACTGTTTAACTGCTCACCACAGCAGGCCTGGTTTTCCTGGTGGGTGGTGTCTACTTTCGCAGAGATTAACCAGAGCAGAATCTGAGTGGGGGGAGCGAGAGAGAACTGTATTAGACAGCAGCCCTTTTATCTTTTGTCTCCCAGACAAATTTTACAGTATTTGTGTGTGAAAGATACTAGGCCATCAATCCAGCATATAGTGTTCCTTCTTTCTTTCCTGTTTCTTTGAAATTGTCTAGGGCAGACATAAAGAGCTATATAGTGGCCTGATGTGTAGGGGTGTGCGTAGGTTACTTGTTGTGAACCTTTCTACACCCATGCATTCATTCTCATGTAGCCTTCAAGCCAAGGATTCAGTTCTTGTTTCTGCACTGTTGCTATGTAAGCTCAAACATTGTTTTAATTTCTGTGTTATTATGCATTGGTTATTTTTTATATTTTTGCTGAGATTTTGTGATTTTTTTTTTTTTAAAGGAACACTTAAACTGGAGATTTCCCCAGCTCCAGAAAACCTTGGTTATTGTCTGACACCAGAATTACTACCAGTAAAGCCATTTCCAGAAAACCGTAATCGTCCTCACAAAGAGATTTTGGAATTCCCAATTAGAGAAGTGTTTGTTCCCCATACCATTTATAGGTAAGAAATAACATATATTTTTAAAATTCTTAAAATCCATTTAAAAAAAATAATTGGGATTTAGATTTTTTTTTTTTCCAGAAATAAAAACTAAAAACATTTTTTAAAAATGTTAAAGACTGTATCTTAGGCTGATGATTTAATCTTACTAGCCATTACAATATAAAACACCTGCAGGATGTTCTATAGTGTATTTACTATTCTAATTATCTTGCCCTATGAAAATTTTTCTAAAATGTCAAAAAAACCCTAAGAGCTCTCATTGATTTGGCATATATGTATCTCTCCTTTACTGTGTTTTTTTCCCTGTAAATCTTACTATCATTTTTAACAGTTTTGGTAAATGTTTGTGCAAGGTGGTTTCTACTGTTGAGTCATCTTAGCATCTGAGGAAGTAATGTGTTGCTCTCTGTACTTTTTCACAGTGAACAAGGACTCTAGGCTATGTTGTTTCTTTTCTTAAATCTATTCTACTCTGGTTGTTTCAAGGAGACCACAGTGTTCACTAGCATGCAACTTAGCAACTCCCATAATTTCTTAGTGTTCTGGCACATCTGAGTCTCCAAGAACAAATTAATATCAAAGAATGTGCTTCAACATGTTTGTGCAGCATAGTAGTGCTAGTGAGCAGTGATATTGGTAATAGCTAACTAACAATAATTCAAAACGGGTGTATTACAGTGTTATAGATACAGAAATACGAGCTTTCAGGTGACCATTGTGTTAGTGAAGGCATGGAAGTAAAGCAGAATACTTCTAACGACAGTAGTTGACGCTGTTCTAAGGGACTTTTCTGATCTCTGAAACAGTAGCTAGGTACTGAATTGCTTTAGTGGCAAAGATGTGACTATCAGTAAGGAACCAGAGAATGAAGAACCTGAATAAAGGGATGTAAAGCTTATTCACTTGCACAGAACAGCAAAGAGCCAGCTCTCCCACACACTCACCTGACCCCACCCAGGAGGGGAGATGGGAAGGGCAAGACTTGTGGTTCAGTACAACTCAGAACTGCAAGGCTGCAGAGCAATGCATCCTGGGGAGGTGCTCCATACCTTCATGGGAGGCTGGAGAGCCAGTGACACCTGGATTTGGGTCTCAGCTTTTAAGGAAAGCAAAAAGAGGAAGTGGCATCTTATCTTACGATAACAACTTGCAATGTGGTGTCAGCGGGGAAATGAGTAAGCCAGTTTGGATAGAGCCTCATTAGAAGTTTTGGGGGAGTTATTCCTGGGCTGTGCCGTGAGTCTGTGATACTCAAACTCCTGAGGGCAGTTTCTTAGCGCTCTTGGCACCAGAATGCTAAAATGGAGAGCACTGTGGTACTTCTGTCTTCTCTGTGTGTCAAAGATAGAAGTGAATGTCTTCTCCCCCCCCCCCCCAGTTTTTAGGGGGTTTATGCAGACATTTCTCTAGGGAAAGTAGTTTTTATACAATTAAAAGTGCAAATGTAAATAAACTTGAGTAATGACACCTGGGTTTTTTAAAATTAAAAAATAAACCAGAATTTTAACTTTCTTATTCATTGTCAGGTCCCCATAAGGAGTATCATAGGTCAACTCCACTGAGCAGCCTGGTAGTGTCTAAAGGTCTGCTTTTGAAAATGAAAAGCATTAGCAATGGCTACATTGCTGAGCTAGAAATAGAGTTGAGTCTGCACAGAATATTCTCTCTTTAGTTCTCACCAAGGTAAACTCCTGCAGCCAGACATCATGAATATCAAAGCCACCATGCTAAAAATTAATTTATGCATCTCCTGAAGCAAGTTTAGGTGTCTCCACACTATTCTTCAGTTGCTAGGGTGTCTGTATTGAATACATAC